>CAKJTW010000038.1:13430000-14095000 GCA_917880005.1 Nanger dama
TATTGACATTACCAGAGGTTTCAATGCAAATATACAGTGGGGAGGGGGGTGCCTGAACCCCCATCAGGAGAAAGATGCCAGAACTAGAGTTAAAAATGAGCTGCAGGTACTCACTCCCACCTTGTTCGTAAGCTGAGATACAGTCAAAGGAATCACCTCCCAGTGGTAGGCAGTAATATTAATAGGAGGCGAGTGGTGTCGGATGACAAAGTGAGGAAACTGACTAGTCTCTCAAACACTTGATGTTCGGGTTAGTGACCATGCTACGTCTTCATATTTACCTAGAACTACAGTTATGATGGAGAAGGAAGTGGCTACCCACTCCAGTAGTCTTGCCTGGAGAATCCTATGGACAGAGGAGCCTGTCATGCTGCAGTCCAAGGGGTCACAAAGAGTCAGACGTGACTAAGCACCTTAGCACAAAGCAATGAAGGCATGAACATTACAGCAAGGAAATGTGCATTCTTAGGAGTAAGGGGGCTTGCTTGATTTCTGCAGGGAGGACCAATAAAGGTCTATCACAGCCCAAAGCTCTTATGCTTCAGATACTTCTGCAGATGAGATGACAACATGTAAACTAAGGAAAAGTGAGTAATAACCTTTTGTTGGAAAAGCTATTAAACCCACCCTTATGGAGATGTCACCTCAAAGGGAATTTCAAGAGTTTTTTCCTTGTTTTTAAAGAAATGCTACATGCTAAGTCGCTTCAGTTGTGTCCGACTCTTTGTGATCCCACAGACTATAGCCCCCGCAGGCTCCTCTGTTCATGGGATTCTTCAGGTAAGAACCCTGGAGTGGGTTGCCACGCCCTCTTCCTGGGGATCTTCCCGACCCAGGGGAGCCTGCCTCTCAGGTCTCCTGCACTGGCAGGCAGGTTCTTTACCACTAGCGCCATCTGGGAAGCCCTACTAAAGAAGTATGTCTAGAAAAGGTAGAAGCTGAAAAATTATAAAAGATACTTAAGCATCACTTGTGATCCTATAACCTAGAGAGAACCACTAATAACTTTTGGTCCATTTCTTCTAGGAATCTTTTCTACAGATAAACACTTATCTATAAAATGTGGCTGGCTCACATCTGAGTATGTGTACTAGATTTTCAACACCTAGAGCAGGAACTTTGTTCTTCATGTTATTGTTTTTTTTTTTTTTTTCAAATCATTAAAGCCAACTTTATTTTTTTATTAATTTTTTTTTATTTTTTTTTTAAATATAAATTTATTTATTTTAATTGGAGGTTAATTAAGGGTATTGTTTTTATACTTCGTAGGCCTCTGTTACTGCTCATTGAATACATGGATGAATGAGACTCTGCCCTTGATTAGCAGATTAATTTTTCATGGCTGATTTATCCATAGAATATTATAGTTGAAATCAAATGGAGTTATAAATATTTTTATAAGCTTTTTCTCTTGGGAACCATTTCTTTAAGAATGTTGAGTTTCAATTATTTAAAAATCAGCATTGTAAACATTTTTGTAGAGATTCTTTAAACTATATCAACAGATAAGCTAGGTCTAGGAAATGCCAGACCATATTACAAAGGTGAGGACTATGTAGCCTTCAAGTAGACCTTCCAGGAAATTATTACAGGCCACTTGCCTGATAGGGGTGATATGATTTGCATTTAGAATCTAGTAAATCTGGTTTCCCTGGTGGCATTTGTGGTCAAGAACCTGCTGGCCAGAGGAGAAGATATCAGAAACATGGGTTCGATCCTTATGTCAGGAAGATCCCCTGGAAGAAGAAATAGCAACCCACTTCAGTATTCTTGCCTGGAGAATCCCATGGACAGAGCAGCCCGGCAGGCTACAGTCCCTAGAGCTGCAAAGAGTCAGACAGGATGGGGTGAAGCTGAAGCGAGAGCACTTGTGCAGGTTCAGTTGATATTGTTTTCCCTGGGGAGTGGGGATGAAGCAGGAAATAAGAGTCATGTTTGTAAAAATCATAGTGGCATTTTGAGAACATAATAAGCAATGACAAATAGAACCAAAGATGGGGAGGCCCTGGAGTACATTTCACCCTTAAATTCCTAAGGGACCTCGGTGGTTAGGTACCCTTTCTACTTTCCTCTTTTAAAAATGCCACTTTACAGCTGGTTCTTGAGCATCATGTGAGACGGATTCTGAAAGGATAATTATTGACATGAAAAACTTTATATTCTTGTATAACACTCATCTGGTGACTCACAGAAGAGCATGTCATAGCAGGGCAATTTAGTTTGAGGATAGCCCAAAACTGTGACTCATGTATCTGAACTCAGAAAGAAAAGGCCATATTCTTGATCAGGAACAAAGAGGAGAATATACAACCTCCAATCCTTCAATCTGTTATCATCATCTTTGGCATGAATTCCCTTCTAGACACCAGGTTATATCAACTACCAGCAAGTCCTTAGCATTTCAAGAAAAGCTAAGTAAATTATAACTTTCTTTAAAAAAAAATTTAGACAACTTCTTTCCCAGATTATATCATACATGGCAGTTTCAGTGATCATGAATATAAAGCAGAACTAATCATTTTTAAGAGCAGCACAATTCTTGATATTCTATATTTGTTTCCAGCTTCTATTTCTTGAGATTGGCCAAGCCAAAGAAGATTATGTATATTTATCCACCTTTGCTGATTCTTGATGCACTAGGCTTTTTCTCTTACACTTAGAAATGGGCTTAAAAGGGGCATACTTAAACCTAGACTGGAATGGTTACCAGTGTTGCAAAAAGCCTCACTTTAAGGTAGTTTTCCCTAAAAGCAGTCCCAGGGAATCATGCTCTGGGAAGGCCTTGGTGTATTAACCTTTGTGATATATTATATTAGATGGGCCTTCGACACAGGTCTGAGTAGAACAAAACCAAGGTTAAATGGTACAGGGCCCTTCCTAAGTCAAATAACTTCTAAGGAATTTATCAAATATAACTTCTGGAGTGTCATTGGAGAAGTGAAAAATAATACTAGAAGTCATTGTATTCCCTGCTTGAGATTTAGGACAGTTACATTACTTTAAAATATATCTGTGTTCATGGCTGTCAGAAGAAATCCTAACAAAATCCACACATTTGCCACATCCATTACCACTGTAAAGAATTGCTTTGAAATGCTTGCTCTCCCAGTTACACAGCTTCAAACTTCCTCGTTTGAGGCTGGACGTTTCTAGTCCTGGGCTGACAGTCTTTACTGAAGAAGCCAAGCACCTCCCCAATGCACAGTTCCCACTGGCAGTGAAACAAATTAATAGCCAGTGTCCTACTGAGTACTTATGTTTACCACGTCCGATATGTATTATACACCTGAAATTTAACCCACGGAATAAGGCGACATGGCTAGTAATATAATTTTCTCTATTTTACAAATGTGAAAACTAAGGAGAGAAGTTATGAGTTTACCCAATATGACAGAGGTAGTAAGTAGAGCACCAGGGTTCAGGCCCAGCTTGGTGTTGACTCTGGTGTGTCTCTCACCACCCTCTCAACACAGCCATGCTGACCGAGAGTCCTGGTTTAGTAGGAGCAGCTGGAGGACACAGCTCATCTGTTTGACCACGAGCATTAAAATAATTGCATTTTAATCATCTTTAACACTGATTTAATACCAAAAAGAAAAGTTTCTGAAATATATAAAGAGGAAATGTTTACCAGAGTGAATACACGTAATCACTAGTGTTTGGTAGGTGGACATGCCCAGTACTTTTCACTCCAAATTCTCTGATAGTCCACATCATCAGCACAGAATCGACACCATCCAAACAAGTCTTCTTAATATCCTGTCCTTCCTTTTATAAAGTTGTGTATTTTAAAGCATCCTCCTTTCAAATAAGCTACTAACCTTACAGAAACTAGGCAGCATGGGGGTGGGGAGTAGGGAGGGGGAGCTATTTCTTCACAGGGGGCACAGGCATAAGAAAAACACAGTATATGATCTGGGGTCAGGTCCAGCTCCTTGGTGGAGAAGCTTCTGCATTTTAGGCAAGGGGGCAGAAGGCAATGCTTCACAACCAGCACCTTATGCACGACTTCTAGATTCTTGGGTGTTTCCTTCATGCGTGGCAATCATTCTCCTTAAAAATAGACGGTAATGACACAATCATCTTGTTTTGTGCTTAATAACGAGACAGATGAAAACCGTAGCTACTCATGAGTGCAAAAGTGAAAAAGAAAAATGGCAGACAAAAAAGGTAAGTCATTTGTTGTAAGAACCTACAAATAAATTAAAGCTTGCCTAAGATGTATTGATTTTATGTGGCCTCTCTGTAGAATAATGTCAAGGGTTCCTGACAATCCATTACATTCAATAGGCAAAATCTCCTTATAATTTTTTTTCTGTTTCCTGAACGATGTATAATCTATTTTTTCCCACAATGAAAAAGCAGGGCTTTATAAGCTTGAAAATTCTTTAAAGTAGTGAACAAAGCTGACACTACATGGAAAAGTTTCCTGACGCTACATGCAAAAGTTTCTTTTGATCACTTCTTCACCATCATACATGGAGAAAAATTTGTTATAGTTGACTCCATTAAGGGGGTGCTAAACCAAAGGATACTTTTATAAACATACCAACTGAGTCCTGCAAGCTGAAAATGATTCTTGGTCATTTTTATTATAAAGTTAGACATGGTGTGATAGAGTGTTTCACATTTTAACTAGAGATTTCAGTACTGATGATGAAAATATAAAAATAATTATAGATTCCTGACTTTCAGTGAAAAAGATTCACTTCTCAGTATCTTGAGATCATTATTGGGAACTCATTTTTACTGCCAGTACCAAAAGGGACCCCTAAGAAAGCAGTGTATTTCACCACAACTTTAGCAATGCTTTTCTCAAGCCTATAATAAAAAGCTTATTTTTACCATGAAAAAATAAAATGCCTCCATCTACATTGATGCTAAAGGAAAACAAATATAGATATAATGGTTCTAGTAGAAGAAGAGCAAATAGACCAGTCCCTTTAGTCTTTAAACCTGCAATTACTGTGTGTGCTCACAACGTGTGTGCTTATCTGTGCAGGTTCCTCTCCTGCCGACAGCCTGGTAGCAGGGGGAAATGAAGATGCTGGCAATTCCCAGACAAGGAGCCTTTCATTTTGAGTGTTTAATCATGGTGTCCGGTTTTGACACTGAGGAGCCTGGTGTGCCAGGCAGTGGCATTCCGGAATTTAACTACCATGTGGCTCTAGGAAGAGCTGCCTGGCTGATGAGTCTTAGAGGCCATGCTGCCTTGGTGCCTGGTCAGAATACTCATGTTTTATGATCTCTTGGTAATGGCTACTTGATTCTCAAGATTTAACCTAGACTTCCTTAGAAACTCTCCCAGGCTAACTGCAGCTTTGCAAAGGTCCTGATATGTCACTGGTGAGTCACTTGGGCAACTCCCGGAAGCTCCAGCTCAAGTAATGAAACCCATACCGTAGGAAAGCCTTCATCCTAGAGAGAAAACTGCTACAGCCGTGCAAAACCTATCTGTATTTGGACAAACTTAGAGACTTGAGGCAGGCAAACAACACAGATGGAAGAGTGAATCTCTAACGCACAGCCCTTCGTAAACTTCCAGGAAGCCCCTGTGATGGGCAGACATTGCACAGGGCAGTGGAATCAAAAGTAAGTGGGTTCCAGTTGTGTTTCCAGTTTATGGGTTTCCAGTCCCTGATGCAGACACTTGAGAGCATGGCCACACTACAGTGTGAGACAGGGCCAAAGGTGGAAAGAATCAACTCACTCTGCCTAGGGGAGAAGGGACACTTTCAGAGAGAAGATGGGTCTTTATGGATCAGAAGAAGGGATTCTCCAAGCTGACCACGAGGAGCTGGCGAAGGACAGTGGAAAGAAGCAACAGAGAAGCCAAGAGGTGGGACCAGTCCAGGGCATGAACACCTGAGTGTCCAGTGACAGTTCTGTGCCTCATACAGGATATTACATCTGGGCTGTGTCTGATGTTAGGCGATGAGGCTGCTGTCGCAATTAGAAGAAGGCTGTGATTAAATGTTTAGACTCTGCTTTGTCACCTCTGTGTCTGCAGCCCCTGCTCCTCCCTGGCTCCTGCTGCCGGGTCCAGGAACAAACCCAAGATGTCAGCTTTTGTACATCTTGAAAAGATACCTCTCCTCCAGCTTAAAACCCCCACTCTCTCCTCTTCCCCTTCCCAGCTAAGTTTGTTGCAAAAGTAATCTAAGCTCCGTATCCCCACTTCCTCACACTGACTTCCTTCAACAACCCTCTGGAAACTGAACTCCAGATGGCCTGCTCTGAAACTGCTGTAGCCACATCTGCACCAATCTACTAGCTTTCAGATCTGATGGGCAGGTCCTAGGCCTCTTCCTATCCAGCCCCTGCAGCAGTCAACATTACTAACCACTCATCCTTCTCAAACACTCCCCTCTCCCACTCTGCTTCCTTTCCTACCTGTCTGTTCACATCTGAGAAAACTGCGCAAGGCTTCCCTTTCTCCCCCAGCCCTGTAACTGTGCTCATGTGACACTTTCCTTAAACCAGCGCTTCTCAAACTGGAGGGTACTTGGGAATCCCCTGGAGGGCTGGACTCTGATGACCAGGGTCCTAACCCCCAGACATTCTGATTTCATAGGTCTGGTTTCATAGGAACTTTCATAGCAAGTTCCAGGGGAGTCTGCTGCTGCTGGCTTGGGACCACTGTTTGAGAACCACAGTTTGAACCAGTCTTTACTATACTCGTGGCTTCAGCTGCCACATGGATGGTTCACTGCCATGGACATTCCTGAGATCTCAGACTTGGATCACCCTTTTTCTACGTCTCCATCCCATTATCACCCAGGCCTCTGCAACTTAATCTGCCCCTAAATGCAGTGAGTCAAAGCTCCCTTGCTCTTTCCTCTCCACTCCTCAATATCTGCTGCTCTTCTCGTATTCACGTGCTAAAGAAAGACGCCTCTCCCCAACTCAGTCTCCACATGTCACACCTTCCCAGGAACCACTGCCTTCAACATTCCCTGGTGCACACACTGCCTCCTGTGCTCAGTCCTGGGCTCTCACACAACTCCTAATCTCCAGGCACACTGCTTTATCCACAGCAAATCTGTTCCTTCTGCATGAATTTAAGATTAGCTGCTCCCCTCATACACTTGTGCACTTATTATGCATACTGTCTGGGTGAGCTTGGGCTGCTCTAACACATTACCATGGACTGGGTGGCTTATACAACAAAGCTTTGTTCCTCACAGTTCTGGAGGCAAGAAGTCTGAGACTGAGGTTGCCAGCAGATTCAGGGTCTGGTGAGACCTGGTTTGCAGATGGTCCCCTGCTTTCTGTATCCTCACACAGTGGAAAATGAGAGACTCTCTCTCCTGGCTCTTCCCATAGGGCACTTTGCATTTGTGAAGGCTCCACCCTTATGTCTTAGTTACCTTCCCAAGGCCTCACCTCCAAATAGATCACTTTGGAGATTAAGGTTTCAATATAAACATTTGGGGGTGGGTGGCACATGCTCTGTTGACATTTTAGAAACACCACGTTTTGAGTAGCACCAGTGCCTGCGTGTCCCTCACCCAGAGCTAGACATCCTGGAGTGTGAAGTCAAGTGGGCCTTAGGAAGAATTACTACGAACAAAGCTAGCGGAGGTGATGGAATTCCAGCTGAGCTATTTCAAATCCTAAAAGATGATACTGTCAGATTGCTGCACTCAATATGCCAGGAAATTTGGAAAACTCAGCAGCGACCACAGGATGGGAAAAGGTCAGTTTTTCATTCCAATCCCAAAGAAAGGGCAATGCCAAAAAAATGTTCAAACTACCACACAATTGCACTCATTTCACATGCTGGCAAGGTAACGCTCAAAATCCTTCAAGCCAGGCTTCCACAGTATGTGAACTGGAGAACGTCCAGATGTACAAGCTGGATTTAGAAAAGGCAGAGGAACCAGAGATCAAATTGCCAACATCTGTTGGATCATAGAAAAAGCAAGGAAATTCCAGAAAAACATCTACTTCTGCTTCATTGACTATGCTAAAGCCTTTGTGTGGATCACAACAAACTGGAAAATTCAAGAAAAGGGAATACCAGACGACTTTACCGGCTTCCTGAGAAACCTGTATGCAGGTCAAGAAGCAACAGTTAGAACTGGACATGGAACGACCAACTGGTTCAAAACTGGGAAAGGAGTATATCAAGGCTATGTATTGTCACTCTGCTTATTTAACTTCCATGCAGAGACATCTGGCAAAATGCCAGGCTGGATGAAGCACAAACTGGAATCAAGATTGCTGGGAGAAATATCAATAACCTCAGATACATAGATGACACCACCCTTACGGCAGAAAGTGAAGAGGAACTGAAGAGCCTCTTGAAGGTGAAAGAGAAGAGTGAAAAAGATGGCTTAAAACTCAGCATTCAAAAACTAAGATCATGGCATACAGTCTCATCATTTCATGGCAAATAGATGGGGAAACAACAGAAAACAGTGACAGACTTTATTTGCTTGGGCCCCAAAGTCACTGTGGATGGTCAGTACAGCCATGAAATTAAAGATGCTTGCTCCTTGGAAGAAAAGCTATGACAAACCTAGTGAAAGCGAAAGTCGCTCACTGGTGTCTCTTGCCGCCCGTGAACTGCAGCCCTCAAGGCTCCTCTGTCCATGGGGATACTCCAAACAAGAATACTAGAGTGGGTAGCCATTCCCTTCTCCAGGGTATCTTCCCAACCCAGGGATAGAACCCAGGTCTCCCACACTGCAGGCAGATTCTTTACTGTCCGAGCCACCTAAAAAGCAGAGACATAACTTTGCTGACAAAGGTCCATATAGTCAACGTTACGGATTTCCAGTAGTCATGTACGGATGAGAGAGGTGGACTATAAAGAAGGCTGAGTGCCAAAGAATTGATGCTTTTGAATTGGTGTTGAAGAAGACTCTTGAGAGTCCCTTGGACTGCAAGGAGATCCAACCAGTCCATCCTAAAGGAAATCAACCCTGAATATTCATTGGAAGAACTGATGCTGAAGTTCCGATGCTTTGGCCACCTGATGGGAAGAGCCAGCTCACTGGAAAAGACCCTGATGCTGGGAAAGATTGAGAGCAGGAGGAAAATGTGGCAGCAGAAGATGAGATGGTTGGATGGCAGCATTGACTCAATGGACATGAGTCTGAGCAAACTCTGAGAGACAGTTAAGGACCGGGAAGCTTGGCATGCTTCCGTCCATGGAATTGCAAAGAGTCAGACATGACTGAGTGAACAGCAAGAAGTGCTTGGTCATATAACAACATTTTGTTATTTTGACCTGAATCATTTCCTGGGAAGAAATAAACTGCTTCTGAAATCTTAAGCATTGTTCCATTCCCTTCCATTTCTCTGGCAACTAAACTAGCTCTGATGGGACTGTAGTATATACTTTTCTCTTTGGATGAGCTTGGTTATATTACTAACAAATAATTCTAGGTGCTTTTTGTTCCAGTAAGAGAGAGATGGCAGCGGATTTCTTTGAGATAATTTTGCATTCAGACAGTAAGCTAGATATTCTTTGGTAAACCTGAGCAGTAGAGACAGATTTAAGATGTGGACTTTAGTTCTTAGTACAAGCTGCCCAAACTCCACAGACTCAGGATCTTTCCCTACAGAAGGAGACACTTGGCTTTTCTAGGTTATCTCACTAGGGAAGTTTTCAGTCTGTTCATTTAGCATATTGACAATTTCAAGCTAGTATAATGAAATACCTTTGAGCATGAGTTGATGAAAGAAAAGGGGCTTCCCCCGTATGACTGCATGGGAAGTTAAGAAGCAATGGAGAGAAGTGGAGTCAAAGTAGAAATCCCTGTGTAAGAGGAAGTGGGGTTGGATCCGTGGTCCATGGAGAGGCCCAAACCCCAGACTCTGGAAATGGGGTGAAAGGAGCCCAGTTCCAAGCCCAATTCTGTCTTTATTAGAGATTGTGAGACTAATCAGTCTTATACTATTTTAAACCCTATTTTCATTGTGATATCATTCTAAGTCATTCTAAAAGTCACCTCCACAGGCAGAACAGTCATCGAAGTGAGGCTACTGTGCCAAATATTGCTATTTCTTATATATATGTTTAGGCTAACATTAGTAGTTCACATTTTTGGCACAGTGACCTCTGAGTGCCTCTTAATTCTATTGTCTCTAACGTCTTACATCACCATTGAAATAGTTAAAGTCTACAGATCACCAACATCAAAACTGAGAAAGGATCAAAATACATATTTTAGGCCCCACTCCAGACCTGTTGAACCACCAAGGCCCCAGTGTAATTCTGATGAATATTAAACTTATTAAACTTAGAGAACCACAGCGAAATAAAAAGGACCCATGGAAGTATGGCTTAAAGGTGACATACTGGACTCCGTCAATACCTAGCAGGTCACCATTTGGTTCTTTAACCAGGCATTATCTTTGCTTATTTCTGAGACTTATCAGTTACACAGATTCTATCTTTATTAGAGATTGTGAGACTAATTAGTCTTACACTATTTTAAACCCTATTTTCATTGTGATATCATTCTAAGAGATCATGTCTATGCCAAGGTCTAAAATCCTAGATTCATTGTTGCTAGTTGGGATAGCAAAGATGAAGATTCAGTATCCCAGTAAGACCTTTTAAGATATACAACATGCAAATGAAGGATGCAATTAATTATTTCATTGATGCTGTCCAAACTCAAATGCACGCTGTTGAACTCTCCCTTAGCTTGAGAGCACAACCATCACATACAACAGCAGCCGAGGGAAGGGTCGCTGTAATATGTGATACAATAAATATATCAATTGAAGACCAACATTAAAAGAGTTATTTGCTAATGGGCACCATGCCAGGGTTACTCAGGCAATGCTGCCTGCAGAATTCCTAAGCTGAGTTCACAAGATACAGATCGATGCACCTCCAAAGAGAGTCTATATCAATCTCCATTTCATTCATTAGCTCCCACTTCGAGCTGGTTGGCTGCTAGTTAACTCTTTAATGTGGGAGAAACTGTCAGTGTAAAGGCCACTGGGACACATGCTCTTCCCAGCTGTACTTGACCTGTCAATATTTCTTGCAGCAGAATGTTTAAACTGGTACGGCTAATGGCAAAATGGAGACCTATGGGGTTTGGGAGGCTTTCATAGCTTTAGAATGGCTTACCATCCAATAGCAAACATTAGTAAATTCATCCCGTTGCTCTATTTCTGCCTGTGCCTTACTATCCAGGTGCAACAGAAACTGGGATAAAATTATTTTCCATCGTTCTGTTCTGGAACTCAAAGGTATTTTAGACTCTGCATTATGTAAATGTGGGCTCCACAACAATGAGATACTATCACACCAAGGACTTGGCTGCAGTGGAGATCATTAGTTTGTGATTCAGCTCTAAAGAAGCTCTGAACAATGAGAAGCAAAGCAGCACTTTCTATAAAGTTCGGATTCATTTTCAATTTGTATGGGTCCAGGGACAACTTTATTGTTGCACAGTAGAAGAACCTGGATGCACAGGGGAAGGCTCGGTGCATGAACTATTTCAAGCCCTTCTGAAAATGTAAATAAGAGCCCTAAAACATAAAGGCATAATTACCAAAACAAAGAACAGTCTCAGACCACCAGGAATAGCTGGCTTCGCTTATTTTCTTTCTACAAATATTGAATTTACTAATTTCCCTTGCCTTACTGTTGAATAAAATCAATTTTCTCAGTAGAGCTGATCTCTGCTTTGTTGGAGGTTAGATGTGAAGTTGATATGCATCCTTAGATATACTGTTTGGGGAGAAAGCCTTGAATATTTAACCCGACGTCATAGTGAGCCCTCCCTCCGCTGTCCTGTGGGGTGTCTATTGATTCATTATTTGACAATCAGGATTCTCCATAGGTTAATTGACATGTTTGGAATTCATGGCAGGGAAAATCTGTGCATTATTTTAAAACTCCTGTCAAACTGTTTGTAGATACGGTTTGATAACAACACCTGTTTTTCCCTCTCTTGGCCAATACAATCCATTGAGAATCCTGGCTTAAAAAATTTCCCTGCAGAATTGTCAAACATATGTATTTGTATTTCATTACTTGGGTAATAGCTGATTTGCCAAGTTCATTTACTACTAGTTGCTTCTCAAACATCTCAGTGGGATAATTAAGGAATACTAAGAACTGAAACTATACTAAGTTAGGAGGGGGCTGGAGCCATTGCCCAAATCCCAGTCCTGATTAAACTGCTGTCCAGAATTAAATATTCAATAACTGAAATGCTCTTTTCTTCCTTTACTCTCAGCAACTTATCATCAAGAAGACGGAGCTACTTCCCAAGTTGCTGCAAAAGAGACTCCCCTCAAATTATCTGTACCAATCAGATCAAAATCGTGCAGACTTTCAAGTGAAAAGTATTTAAACTCAAAATTGGTAATGGTTTAAGTGGTGCCTTTTCTCAGTGGATACATACGTGGGGAGAGAAAATAAATAGTAACTCCGGGAGTGTGTCTTGGAAGGGAGTAAAGAAAGGCCAGGCGCAGTTCAAGGTTATAGCTGAGCAGAACGGCACTGAGGAGAATTTGGACAGCTAATACCCTCTCCTGAGAAACTGTGAATGTGAAGAATTCTGGAGTAGAATGTTGAAGTATGATAGCATTAGAGTTTAAATGCTCTCAAAGAATCTTGCTGGCTCACTGCACAAAGAAAAGAGAGATATTTTAATCATGAGCTATCTATCATCACTTGAATTTGAATGCCTGTTGTTTGAAGTCACAAGCTACTGACTCCCACGATGTACGTTTTCAGGTCTATTGCCAGAACCAAAAAGGTACGAAAAGGCGAGGGAAAGAGCACAAAAAGCCAAATGGCTATGGCCCTGACAGAGAGGAGATACTGTGCCTACAATGCTGTCTCTTTTAAATTTTGGACGAGGAGAAGAATAAATGAGTGGCAAGTGGAGAAAATGGGAATATATGAGAGACTAGAGAGAATGTGCTTAAAAATAAGCTATTGAGTACAAGCCCCATTGCTATCATAAGACACAGTTGATTCTGCAGTCCATAAGTTTTCAAGTTCACATCTGCATTATAGGAAAGAATAGCCAGGGACCCAAAACAAAATTCTGTTTAAAGCATAGGCACCAAAGAGTCTAATGTGAAAGGGCAATTCCGATGATGAGCCTCAATTATTTCCCATTTCTCCTGTTTCAAGGTATATTCCATGTAGACATATAGTTGATAGACTCAAGGGGACCCTTAATAACTCCTTAGAGGGCCGCATACAGTTTTCCATCCACTAAACATTGGGTGTTCATAGGGGAGGTATTATTGATTTTCCCAAAGTGAAAAAGTTACCTAACTTAGGACTGACATGATCTTGTTTTAGCCTATTTCATTACATGACAAAATTGTAGTTTTTGACTTGCTCAATGCCCAGGAGCCCAGGCTTAAGGAGGGGGAAACAGTTCAGACTCTTCAAATAAAATAAAAGTAAGACAGAAGAGCCGAGAGCTTCTCTTGTCACATTTCTACAATTTCTGGCTTTCAAGCTGCCACTTACAAGCCACTTCTTGACATAATCTTTAGGCTTAAGCATGTGGAACAGTGGACCAACCAGCTTAATAAAAAGACAAAGATGATATGCAACTAATGGACAGAACATCGCAACTAGGTGTTAACACATCATTCATTGAGCTAAATGCTCTTTCAAACTCTGCAGCAGAAACAATTAAAGTACTGACGGCAGTCTTAAGTTGCTTCAAATTGTCTGGCACAATTGATCCACAATTATCTTTGTACTCCCTGAAGCCCCCGATTGCTACCTTCTTCATTGACTTTATATTTCCTTCACAGTTCTCCAACCTGTGTTCTGGCATACTGAATATCTGACACCCTGAATATCCATCGAAGAAGGCCATTTTGATAGATCTTGGAATCCTAAATATCCTATTAAAAACCTGAGCTGTATGCCCCCTGAATGCTTATAACCGGCTCTTCATAACAAACAAGAAATCTTGCTGAACATTTAAAGAGGAATCTCTTTAAGACAAACGAGATAAGCTGTTTTTCCCTGTTTCATAACACAACTTGTGAGAGAAATTCTATGGCATAGAATTTATGGCAAAGGAGAAAATTCTATTTCCAAAGGTTGAACTTTAAAATCACCCATGTCCAGTATGGTGTCAAGGAATCCTGTTCACTGTTTTTGCAACCTTGGGCTAAGACTCTGATGGCCCATACAAACACTTAATAAAACCTTTTTCTGAATGTCCATTTACATGGCTTTTGGACATCTCTGGGGCTTCCCTTGTAGCTCAGTTGGTAAAGAATCTGCCTGCAGTGCAGGAGACCCGGGTTCGATCCCTGGGTTGGGAAGATCCCCTGGAGAAGGAAATGGCAACCCACTCCAGTATCCTTGCCTGGAAAATCTCATGGACAGAGGGGCCTGGAGGGCTGCAGTCCATGGGGTCGCAAAGAGTTGGGCACGACTAAGCGACTAACACTAACACTTAGGCATCTCTTGATTAAAAAGAAAACTCTTAAGTGACTAAGCAGAATTGCTGTGAAAAGCCTATGAAATACAATCAGAAATACAAGCTATAAAATACAAACAGTGCTTAGTTTCCACGGCGTGGTGAAAAGGAGTTTGGGGACACAGGCAGAGATGTGTTCATTAACATCATTGTCCACAAATAAATATCTCATTTTTTTTTTTACTTTAATCCCCCATCCCTGTTTTGTTGTTGATGTGTGGCAGGAAACTGCAAAATTATGCGAGTGAAAAACCTTGAAGATGGAGAGAATCAGCTGCCTAGCATGAATAAGGATGCTGTTACTCTCAGGGGGGACACAGTATTTGATCCCAATGGAAAAGTCATTTTTAGCTGTTATGTGAAGGCCCGAACTGGGGCATATGCAATGGACTCAAGATCACTGATATAATTTAGTCATGGGAATAAGATAGTCCATGGATTATCTTTGTATCTAAACGGTACGTTTGATTTTTTTTCTCTATATTTTTAAGGTATTCTCTGATACAGACATGGTGAAGAATATTTTAGCTGGAACCAAAATTGCCAAGGTTCTTGGATTTCACAAGAGTAAAACCTAAGCAGTGACGAGAGCATCTGTCACTATGGAATAAAAAAGAAAAACAACTTTTATTTGTGTAGTATGTGAGGAATTATCATCATGATCTCATGTTTGCTATCTTAGTTCAGTTTTTCCAATAATGCTGTGAAGATCTCTGCATGTATCTTTTAAAAACTGTTTATTAAAATTGCTCCTTGATAAAAATGTTATTTTATACTAAGTTCTATCCTCTATGAATAATAAATCACATAGTCTACTGAATATATATATATGTGACAATAATATGTCTGTATACACACACACACACACACACACACACACACACACATATCATATTTTCCCTGGTTCTTTGATGCTCTGCTTGTAGCTTGAGGGAAATAATATTATAGATGATCTAGTTTCAGGAGTAAGTACAGTACTCTACAGTTAACAAACATATGAATATTTAATATTGGAAGCCTCACTACAATACATAATCTGTCTTCACCTTCTTACTTTTTTCCCCTTTGTACATATAACCTTAAGTACCATATAATCAATTTGCTTGATTGCATTCTCTGTTCACTATTTCCCTTCTGCTGCTGCTGCTGCTAAGTCGCTTCAGTCGTGTCTGGTAGGCTCCCCCATCCTTGGGATTCTCCAGGCAAGAACACAGGAGTGGGTTGCCATTTCCTTCTCCAATGCATGAAAGTGAAAAGTGAAAGGGAAGTTGTTCAGTCGTGTCTGACCCTCAGCGACCCCATGGACTGCAGCCTACCAGGCTCCTCTGTCCATGGGATTTTCCAGGCAAGAGTACGGAGTGGGGTGCCATTGCCTTCTCTGCTATTTCCCTTCACTGGAATATAAACTCCATGAAGGTAGGAGGCTTTGATTTGCTGGCATTAACCTCAGCACTTTAAATGGTGCCTGTCACACAGCAGCTGTTTAATAGATACTTGTTAATGAATGAATAATATTGCTTGTCATAATAAAGGGTAGTGCAGGCACTGAATGCAGTTTTCATTCTATAATTCTTTGATTCTATCTTTCCCAATAAGTTAATGATGGCCCAATAGTCTATGTTTAATAATTACTCTAGGGAATATTGCTAAAGGTGTTAAGTATTAATTGCCTTAAACACAGTGGGAGTGTAGACATCACTGGAGAATTTTTAAGTCTTATATAAGATCTTGTACAAGAAGCACTGCTTTTCATATATTCAACATTTGAGATATTTATAATACTTATGATCTGAAAAGGCAGGCACATTTTGGGAAATGCAGTGACTACTTCTGGAATTCAATATTGTAACTGTACAGTCCCCTCTTCACAAGTAAATTCTATACAACAATTATTGATACTTTCATTAAGATAAATAAGGAACTTTAATATACTTAAATGATTACAGATTCATATTCATTCTGTCTGTCTCCCTCTCTCTCTTACACATACACAAAGGATGAAAGAGAAAGAACTGTCAGAAAGACCCTGATACAAATGTATATACATGCAAAGAGGAAAGAACTACAAGTCCCCGACTGTAGTTTTAGTTTGCTAGTACCCTGTCAAGTGATCTTGGCTATGAATTTATCTTTGAAGATTCTGTTTTATCGTTGATTAAACATTTAAGATCCTATCACTCTCTAACAAGTCTGTAAGCCCACAAATGGAAGGTAGAAATAAGTGGAAAAAGAAAGTTTATTTGTATAAGTGGATTCCAATAGGATATCTGATGGATCAAAAAGGTCACTGATTCCCATATTGTTTTATTATTTCCTATTCTTTACAGCCAGGACATGACTATCATTATTTGCATTGCCTTTGGTAAACAATTATGTTGCCTATATAATTAATCAGAGGAAACCTCAAAATAGTTGATACCATCAATCTCTTTGACAATGTATCTAACAGCTTATTTCATCATGCCTTTGGAGTGATGCCAACTAGCAAGCTCCAGTATCTTCAGGCGAAGTTTGTCCTAACACCTGCTTTGTTACCTAACTTGCTGGATACAGGTGGTTCACCAAAAACAGAAATAGAGAATTTCATTAAGTCACTTCTGCATCTTTAATCAGCCGCATCTCTCCCATAGCTTCTTCAAAGGAATTCACTCCTATTGTCACAAGTGGTCAGGGTAGTAGCTCCCCTAACTGTAAAGGAAAGACTATTATTCCCCACTGTATCAGAACCTTCTATATACTGGCTACTTTGAAGAGTAGTCTTACCTATGATGTTTATACCTACAGCTTTCTGCTCAGAAATTAAAATAAGCTGGTGATGATTGGGACGACGTCAGTTCAGTTCAGTTGCTCAGCTGTGTCCGACTCTTTGTGACCCCATGAATTGCAGCACGCCAGGCCTCCCTGTCCATCAACAACTCCCAGAGTTCACTCAGACTCACGTCCATCGAGTCAGTGATAGGTTGACTTATATTTTATATTTTTAATTAGTCAAGACCAACTAGATGATTATACTATTCCCATTTAAAAATTTAAGTAATCGAAGCAGAGCAAGTGCCAAGGTCACCATTTAGTCCCCTACTAAGACTAAGATTACAATACAAGATTCTTGGTACATTATTTATGTTTCTAATTATATAAAAGGTCATCCTGCACCAAGACATAGCCTATACAGTCAAATAGAAAACACACTGGATCGGAAATCAAATAATATGGATTTTACCACTAATTTAATATAGCACCACAGGTAGTTATCTCAGTTGTGACTTCATTCATTCAATATTAATTTATTAACAAACAATTAAATACTCATTCTGTACACACATAGATGCACAGAATAGGCAGAAAGCAGTTTCAAGGTGATGAATGGACAAGAGAGTATATAAACTACATGGAAAAATGCTGAGGAAATTCAAAGGAATTGATCTTACGGGGCTCTGCCAAGCTGACTGGTTTTGACATCTGATCCTTCCATTTAAGCTGACAATGACAGAATTAGCCAAATGATAAGGTTGTTTTGAGCTTCCCTGAGAGCTCAGTTAGTAAAAATCTGCCTGAGATGCAGGAGACTCTGGTTTGATCCCTGGGTTGGGAAGATCCCCTGGAGAAGAGAAAGCCTACCCACTCCAGTATTCTGGCCTGGAGAATTCCATAGACTGTATGGTCCATGGGGTTGCAAAGAGTCTGACATGACTTAGCGACTTTCACTTTCACTAAGGTTGTTTTGGACTTGTGAAAATACAACTTTTAGCATCTTTGGGTCTATCAATTTTCCTGTATTTAAAATGATGAATACTCTAGTAAAATGAAAACAAACTGGAATATTCTAAGCACGTGATTCTCTTTACCTCTATGTAAAAGACTCTTTGAGAAGCTTATAAAAGCTAAAAAAACCTCACTTCCACTCATAAAAACATAGGTGAACATAACCTTTTGCACCCATTTCAGGGATTCAGAAGGCCCCCAAATCCAATTCCCAGATCTTGAATTAGAAATCTGTTCCTTAAACCAAATGCAACACAGCTTCAGGAGAATGCCCTCATTTGCCATGATGCCCTTAACTCTAGCTCCACAATCCGTTTATCCCATGGATATTATTGAGCATCTAGGATGTGCCACATGTTGTTCTAGGTGATAGGATGTCTCAGAGAATGGTAAAACAAAGTTTCCTGACCTCAGGAGGGTGGAAGACAGACAATAAACAAAAGCAGTAACTAAATTATACAGCACGAGTGAGTGCTAAGTATTATGGAAAAGAAATTAACCTGAGAAAAGGACTTGGGTATCAGGGAGCATGGAGGAAGTGGTTTGTAATTTTAAATAGGGTAGTCAGGGAAGCCCACTGAGCATGTAACATTCAAACAGACTCGAAGGAGATAAAGGACCAGCCAGGTAGCTATCCTGGAAGAGTGTTCCATGTAGAACAAACACCAGCGCCAGGGTCCTGAGAGGGTGGAGCCCGCTGAGCGTGCAGGAGGGCTGGGATGGACTGAGAGATGGGGAAACAGCAGGAGATAAAAATCAGAGAAATAAAAAGTGTGTGGGGAGGGGACAGCCTCGTGTCACAAAGGACCTCAAAGTACTTTGGACATTTTGAGCTGGGAAGTCCTTGGAAAGTCTGAAGGAAAGTAGTGTGATCTGATTGATACTTGAACAGGACCGTGTGGCTGACAGGTTGTGGGGCAAGAGATGTACACTGCCTGGGTCACTGCAGAGATCCAGCAACAAATGACGTGGCTGGGAGGAAGTGAGAAGGCATCAGATTCTGGATATATTTTGAAGGTGCATCCAAATGCTGATGCATTCTATGTGGAGAATAATAAGAAGAAGAACAGAAGTCGAGTATGCCTCCAGGGTTATTCTGGCCTAAGTTGCCACTCACTTCAACTGGAGGGGGAACAAAACGGGAGTTGGCGTGCGGTGACAATCATGATACAAGCATTGGAAGGTTTGCTGGAAAACAGTGGCTCAGATGGTAAAGAATCTTCCTGCAATGTGGGAGACCCAGGTTCGATCCCTGGGTTGGGAAGATCCGCTGGATAAGGGAGTAGCAACCCACTCCAGTCTTCTTGCCTGGAGAGTCCCCATGGACAGAGGAGCCTGGCAGGCTACAGTCCATGGGGTTGCAAAGAGTTGGACACGACTGAGCAACTAACTAAATCCATTCCACTTTGTAAGCCGATCTAACTTTCTCCACTTTTATTTATGGCCAGTTTTTTTCAGGAGAAAATTGGACTTACTATTTTTATTTTAGATAGTTTACAGTTCAGTGGATCCACCTCTCCCCATAAAGCCTTCCTTGACTCGTCTAGCTGCCTCTGAATTCACAGCCCAATTTGGCCATGCTCTTTTGTTCATAAAATGGTTCTTTGTTACATAGGTTTTGATGTTTTATCCTTCTAATTAGAATGTCAGGTCCAAAAATACAGCACCTGTCTACAGTCCCTCTTCTGTATTTTATCAACTGTACCTAGCATGGTGCTAGGTGCCAGGTAAGTAGAATTATTAATACAGTTTTGGCTGATTAAAAAAAAAAATCTCTACCTCATTCTTCCTTTCAGCAACTTCCTTTCTTTTCATTTTTGCTCTCATCTCTCAAAATGGAACAGCTTGAGACATCAAAGTCTTTTCTGATTTTAAGTTTGAATAATCGGCGAAAAGATAAACTGCACGCAACCCATTTGTGTCTCAATCCCTTTCCTGAGCTGCAATCTGGGTGTAAATAACTAAGGCCAACACTTGGGTAAACTCAATGGGATCTGAAATTTTGATTAATGCTACAACCACGTCCATATGATTTGTGTCTTTGAGGGAGGATCAATGTTTAAAGATCTGTCAAATCTGTTCTGTAGAATTTGAGTGTTTGATCCTTTTAGTGTTTCTTTTTAATTTTCTTACACGTGAAACATTAGGTTCATTATCAATTGATTAAATTGGCAGACAGTCAAGTAAAGAACAAAATCATATATGGTTGCCTGAATTATTAAGGTACTCGCAACTTCATCACGCTGGCATAGCAGAGGGCTATTAACGATTATAGCAAATGTTTCTAGCACTTTCAATAAAATGGCCTTTTCCCCAAGAATTCATCTTTCATGTTAGTCGTAAAGAAAGCCTCCTTCTATGTTTCCACTTTATATTGATACATCCCGATTCTGGACCTAATAGACTTCATTTAATCTGTTGTATCTGACTCATGTTTATTCCCACTCTACTGGAACCCAGTGGTAATCAGGAGAGTTCTAAGGCAGAGAGCAGTGGTCTGAAAGATCAGGAGCTGAACACTTGGTGGGAGAGATGGGCTAAAGCAGATAGATCGACACTTCACATCATTTCTGGCTCAGGCAAGTGGCTGTTGGTCATTGTGCCTTTCCGGCCTTGAAATTTACCCTTTGTCCATTCTGACACTGGCCCTTTCCAGCCCTTCCTTTCTTTCCTCTCTCCTTACAGGCTCAGAGCAGGAGTTTGCTTCACATTGCCCTCCATTACAGACACGGCATTTGCACTGTGTCTTCTTTCTGAGTGACCTTTCCCCTCTCGGAGTGTCTTCCTTTCTAAAATTTGAGCACTTCAAGGGAAGGGGACGTGAGTGCTGGAGGAAAGGTGAATGCATTTCCTTGTGCCTTTTTCTTCTTTCATTTGTTTCACCCCTTGGAATTTGCTTATTTTGGTTTTGAAAATAAAAGGGATATTTCTCTAAGTGATGAGTTATCCGGGTCCTTTATTTCTTATTCTTTGACTGTTCTTTACTTTTAGAGAATCTATGACTTGCTACCACATTCGTCTGAAGAGAAAGATAATTAGGAAAATGCATATTAGCTAGTTTCAGAACTTACTGGCTATTTATACAAGAACTTTTATGAAGATGGGGTATGGAGATAATTAAATAAAATTAAATTCCTCTATTGTAAGATTTAAGTGGATTTATGTCTCTTATTATCATGAATAATCCATTAAAAAATTTACACACAATGATTCAGGGTATGTGGACTATTATCAATCAGACAGGAAAAGAAATCCTAGACTTCAGACTCAACTAATGTAATTTCCATAAACACTCTGATGTCCCTATATTTTAGCTGTGAAAAGTGAGTATTTTTTGACAGTATTTGGATGCTATAATATCATATGTAACTCTTCCTTTAAGCCCAAAGTTCAGTTCTATTTCCTCTATATAACCCTAATTCAAAGCATCTTTCAAGGTCCATAAATAGATTTTTGTCCTTCTTTTGTGATAGTTCCATATCCACTTCTACTTTATCTTTACCACCTGATGTGTTGTTTCAACTCCACCGTTTGACATAATTGGAAACTTCTTAAACGTGGCATCTTGTCTTTTACAAAGGCCATAGGACTTCCCTGATAGCTCAGTTGGTAAAGAATCCGTCTGTAGTGCAGGAGACTCTGGTTTGATTCCTGGGTTGGGAAGATCCTCTGGAGAAGGGATAGGCTACCCACTCCATTGTTCTTAGGCTTCCCTTGTGGTTCAGCTGGTAAAGAATCCACCTGCAATATGGGAGGACCTGGGTTTGATCCCTGGGTTGGGATGATCCGCTGGAGAAGGGAAAGGCTATCCACTTCAGTATTCTGGCCTGGAAAATTCCATGGACCATACAGTCCATGGGGTCACAAAGAGTCGGACACAACTGAACGACTTTCACCTTCATAGTCACTGGTATAGTTCTAGTTGCCATAATCACTAAATGACTAAAAAACTGTAAATAAAATTATACAGATGTCTTTTGCTAATGGTAAAGCCTTCTCACATCTGACCAGATTTATTAACTTTCTAGCAGACTAGTTGGATGATATATCACCTCATGTCAGCTTTAGATTGCTCAGAAAAATAGGAAAAAATCACTCTGTTAACTAAGGTTGTAAGTGCCAACCATTTTCTGAGCCTACCTTTGTTAGATAGTTGACTCTCCAAGAAGAATGATTGCCTGTTTATTTATCAGTCAAGTCAAAAAGAATAAATCAATAAGGCCAATCTAAGGAGGGATGAATTTGTAGCCCAAATAAACTTAAGAAACCTCTGAGTAAAACAAATATTTGATGGTAAAGAATCTGCTTACAATGCAGGAGAACTGGGTTCAATCCTTAGGTTGGGAAGACCCCCTGGAGAAGGAAATAGCAACCCACTCCAGTATTCTTGCCTGGAGAATTCCATGGACAGAGGAGTCTGGTGTTCTACAATCCGTGGGGTTGCAAAGAATTGGACATGAGTGAGCAACCAACACTGGTACATAACTAACCAAGTTAGGCATATAATTAAAATTAATTTTGAAAAAGTTAGTGATAAGGACTATAAATTTTATTCAAATTTTCTGTCTTTTCTAAAATCATTTTACTGTAGGAAAATAGTTAATATTCATCTTTGCCATTTCTTTGAACTTAGTCTCCTGTATTCTCTGCACACATACACATAGGGCATATACTTCTATCTTGCTGCTCTCCTCGAAACACATCCTTATTTTCAAAGAGAGAGTTTTGCTTTTTATGGGTGTGAGAAAGGAAGTGAAAGAATGAAGGACCTCTACAGTTCCATTTTCATCACAGAAGTCTGTTGTTCTAGAATGATTTATATTTGAATAAGGAAAAATGTAAGGAACTTGGAACACAGACAAAAGTACCTTCTCATCAAAGGTTGTCTATCGTTTCATGAATCACATGTGATGGATGAGATTTATGAATTAGAATCTGTGTCAAGAGATTTACAACATACTAAATTAGTTATGACATCTCCTCGTCGGTGCGCATAAACTTTCAACAAAATATCTATATCATCACCACAGGAGCATGGCCGGCCCAGGGCTTTCATTCCACGGCAGCACACCCAGCCCCTGTCACTGTGGTTGATGAATTCTTGAAGGAATGGGCCTCAGATCAATTAAAATAAACACCACAAGCTGATTTATCAAATCTTTTCTGAATGCTCTCAGAAAATGTCAAAAATCTGATCCATTGACAGAGAAAAGTCAGAGAATCGTGGCAGCCTATGGGATCACAAGACCTTTTCAAAACCATCATAAATCACCACAGAAAACAAATGGGGCACCATGTGATAAGATTTCTTCTGACAGCTTTGCCTCAACAAGACATATATGAGATAAATGGATACCTTCGTCTATACCCAACTGCCAGTTTACAAAGTTCCAAGTTGTCAAACTGTAAAATACACTGGTATCAAAGTCCTTCCAAATAATATACCTTTTTGGGTATACAAGAGTGGATTTAAAATAACACCCCTTCACGTCATCCCTTTCATTACTGCAAGCTATGTAATATTCCTGCTAGTATGTGAGCTTTCTAAACTAAAGTGTAAGTGTGTGTATGTACACGCACACACACACACGTGCACAGCAGGCTTCAAAAATTTACCTTCATATACATCCTGGTCTGAACTAATGAAACTTTTCCATTTCCCATTATTAAAAGAAAACTGCTCTATAGTGCTAAAGTGCACCCAATCAAGGTATCCTTTGGTTTTTCTTAATCATCCCAGTCTTGTCTCATTTCATATAGGTTAAGAGCACATTCAGAGGCAAGCAATAACAGGCTAGCTTATTCTTCTAATCTATACCAGGAACAGAGAAATGCTTCCATTAATGAGTTTTTACAAATATTATCAAACTCTATAGGTAGAGGCACAGTGTACTGGGTTTTATATTTCAGAGTAAATTTTATTTTCCAGGCAAGAGTACTGGAGTGCGGTGCCATTGCTTTCTCTGAATTCTAAGTTATACCTCATATATTCCTCTTTAGGAAGCAAATTGGATAGGACTAATTTTTCAAAGCATAAGAAATCCTATGAACTAGAGAAAGAATTCCTTGTGCTATATCCACAACTGACAGTATCTCACTGATTCTCTTTCTATACCTGTAAGACCTTACTCAAATTCTCCCATCTCATGAACCTTTCCTCTTCAGCTGTGGTGGTGGTTTAGTTACTAAGTCATGTCCGACTCTTGTGACCCCATGGACTATAGCCTGTCAGGCTCCTCTGTCCATGGGGATTCTCCAGGCAAGAATACTGCAGTGGGTAGCCTATCCCTTCTCCAGGGGATCTTCCCTGACCCAGGAATCGAACTAGGGTCTCCTGCTTTGCCAATTGAGCTACCAGGAAAGGTCTAATTTGTCTGATTACTAATCCAAGTTGCTTTCACTAGAAAAGCATCCTTGCATTTCTTGGTCTTGCCTTTAATCAGTTTCTATGAACCATGGTGAATAACCAGTTTTAATAGCAGGAAACCACTTTATCACTATCAAACATCTGGGATGGGTTCTAGGATCAGGTGAGAGTAGATTCCTAGAACACGTAAAGAACACCATAGAGATTTGACACTTCTCTTTTAGGATGCTTTAAAGAGAAAACTCATTGCTGAAACTATTCAAGTTTTTTTGTAGTCAACCCAGGGGTTTAGTTTGTTCCATAAACATTTGTTGAGACTCCTGCTGTGTCTTATGCACTGGGCTAGACCCCAGAGTTACCGTGCTCAACGCCTATCACTTAGTAATGTTATGCAGTTACTCGTGGGGAGATAGAAATGTCACCCCTTTTCCTTTAATTGCTCAGAAGTATTAAGTGTATTGCTAGGGAAGTTAAATTGCAAAGACTTCTCAGAGACCCTTCTTTGCCATTTAAGGAGTCAAAGAGTAGTCTTCCATTTAAGTGAGTGGCTCAGATGATGAAAAACAAAACAAAACCTGCCTGCAATACAGGAGACCAGGGTTCAATCTCTGGGTTGGGAAAATTCCCTGGAGAAGAGAGTAGCAGCCCACTCCAGTATTCTTGCCTGGAGAATTTCATGGACAGAGGAACCTGGCATGCTACAGTCCATGGAGTCTGCAGAGTCGGATACGACTGAGCAGCTAACAATTTCTTTTCACAGTCAACAAGAATGAGAAGATACTGTAAAACTCACTCTTACCAAGATGTCTAATTTGATAGCCCTTTATCTTAATAACTACATATGCTTTAGGTTAGTGTAACATGAATTTCCACCCATTCATTCACAGCAAATATTAGGGTCTTCAGTGGTTACTTTGAAATATCTATTAAATTTGAAGAAGAACAAGAGAGCACATTACTTCTGACGAATGCAAAGCAATTGTGCCATGTTTATTTCCGGAAGCAGGAGAGAGATAAGAAAAACTACAGGTGGTAAAAATTGTACAGATCTTGTTAGTCACTCAGTCATGTCTTTGCGAACCCAGGAATTGTAGCCTGCCAAGCTCCTCTGTCCATGGAGTTCTCCAGGCAAGAATACTGGAGTGGGTAGCCATTCCCTTAATCTCAGCCAATACTTTAAGCTGTGGGCAGCATCTCTGTGAGAAGGGGTGTGTGTGTGTGTGTCTGTTGCCTGAATTTCTTCCCGTCTGGAATTCTCTTTCCTGAGGAGGAAGCCATGAGCCCATTCCATGGCCTTCAATTGCTCTTGTACCTTGCCAATTTCAAAATTCCAACTAAAAATAAGTACTTTGCTATGAGTCAGTAAATGGAATACATTAATAAAGCTTGAGTGTTTGGCTCTTTTCCAGACGTGAGAACTTGATCATGCTAGCTGCAATGGAGGCTTCGATTTTTTGTTTAGTGTAAAGGAAAATTACCCTACACAGCTTTTAACTCCCCAAGGCTATCCCTAAAAGCCTTACTCGAACTTCTAAGGTGCCTGGACTAGTATTTGAGCTTAGAAAAGCTGTTGGCAAATCCCAGTGAAATTTTCTGACAGATTCATCTTTTAGCCTTTGGGAAAGTGAAGGTGCTGCAGGCAAGATATTTGATTAATGCCATGAAAAATAGTGTTGCTGGCACAGCTGGTATGTTGGGAGAAAAATTCATCACTAACTCTAAAACTGCCATGTAATTTTCTCCCCACAGTTCTTTTCCTCACTTGACAGAAGATTTGCACAGGACAAACTAGGCTGACAGAGGACAAGTCAGCCAGATGTTGAGGTATCTCTAAACATGACAGATCACTATGTTTTAGCTCAGATTAATTCGCTTATTAAAGGTAGACCTAAATCACTGGTCATTGTCAAGTCAGTTGTCACCACCAGCAAATCATGTCACATTTCTGAACAAAAATGGTTCCAGGTTTAAAGAGTTGCTGTAACCTCAGTCTCTCTCTGCTGAGAGTGAGATTCCAACAAAAAGCCCAGGACTTTCCTTCTCACCAAGGCAAGCATTTCAAAGTGTGCATTTCTCGCTCAGCAGCTACTCAACCACTTGCTTTGTGTGAGGCCAGGAGGAAGAGGGAAAGTGTGATTTCAAAGTCTGACAACTGCCGAGCTCAAATCATTCTGGATTTGTGATCTCCCCTTTTCCCCTTATCCGCCCGCACTCCCCACCCCCCCACCCCGCCAAGTCTTTAGCCTTTCCATAGCGCTCTACCAGGTCCTATCATGCTCCTGACATCAGCCAGTGACCAAAGGTAAACACAAATTCATTTATCAATAAAGAAACTGTCAGGAACAGCTTTTGCAGTGAGCAGATCGTATAGTTGTTCCATAAATTCATACAGAGCTGCTTATCCTGTGAGGGTAGGGTAGCCTCGACCAAATGCATCAACTTAGTAGCTCAACTCCCAATGGATCAGTTGTCTACCTTACAAAGTCAGGATTACCAATGGCCCCAGAGTTGGGAGGTTTACGAAAAGGGTCAAGGAGCAAATAAGCCATGGAAAATAACTAATCTCTCCATCCCAGCAGTTGAGTTAAGGGATGGGAACAGCTGGCAAAAAGAGCAGTGGAAAAATGGACGGTAGCCCTGCTTGTACTGTGTCTGCCTTGTGAAGGGAGAATGGGCATCTATGGGGCTCAAGGAGAACTGGATCTCCCGAGAGCAAAATTCCCTCTAAAAGTGCAATAAGTCAAAGTAACACCATAAAAAGCAACATTTCTGCCTCTCGTGTTTTTCTTTCTTCTTTTAAAGACTGCAGTTTAGTGAATCAAGCTAGGTGTGTATAGAGCAGGGCAGACACTGACTGTTTAGGAAGGATGGATGGTTATGGCATGCTCAGCAAGACCCTGGATTCTTAGTTCTCATTTTGTTGGTTCAAGATCTAAATAAGTCACTAGGCTTCCCAGCTAACAATGACGTTCTCTTGTGCTACTTTTTGACTTTATTCAAAACCTATAACAAAAGGGCATATGCAATGGAAAGGGGAATGCTTGATTGATAAAATCAGTTCAGTTCAGTTGCTCAGTCGTGTCTTTGCAACCCCATGGACTGCAGCACACCAGGCCTCCCTGTCCTTCACCAACTCCTGGAGTTTACTCAAATTCATGTCCATTAAGTCAGTGATGCCATCCAACCATCTGATCCTCTGTCAGACCCTTCTCTTCCCACCTTCAATCTTTCCCAGCATCAGGGTCTTTTCAAATGAAATCAGAATTAAAGGAAATCATCTCTCTTGGCTCATATTTCTGTTCACGGTACTGCACTTTCCAGGTCAGAGTCACCAGAATTGACACTTGAGGTGAAGTTTGAGTTCTCTCTATAATATAAAATCAGTAACCAAGCCCTCAACTACTCCTTTTTAATCCAAGTCCACTGCTCTTGCTCAAGTCCTGACCTTTTACTTCTATAAACACTACTGAAACAGCTCCTAAATCTTCCTGACTCCCATCTCTCTCTGATAATCCATTGTCTGCACCACAACCAAATTGAACTTCTCTTAGTATTGCTAAGTTTATACCATTCCTTAAAGACAGTCACTGACTTTTCATTGCCAATCAGATAAAGTGTAAACTCCTTAGCCTATAGTGGTGTGGGTGTGCACACTCAGTCTTGTCCTGGACTGTAGCCTCCTCTCTTCATGGGATTTTCCAGGCAAGAATACTGGAGTGGGTTGCCATTCCCTTCTCCAGGGGATCTTCCCAACCCAGGGATTGAACTCAAGTCTCCTGTGTCTCCCACATTGGCAGGCAGATTCTTTACCACTGAGCCACCTGGGAAGCCCCTATAATGGCTAGTGCTCTTAAATTAAGTCCCAATACTGCTTCTTGCCTAGCACAAACCTAACTGTTGGGCCACAGACAATTATGTGTTGCCCTTTGTCATCTTGGTACCACTTTATCTAATGTTCCCTTCACCTGGAATGGCTCTTTATCTATTAAACTCCTACCTATCCCTCAAGACCCAGTCTCAATGCACCCTCTTCTGTGAACTCTTCCTTGCAGCCCCATCTCTTCTCAATGTTTATGGTTCATTTTTGTCCCTTCAGTTCTCATGCTGTGTCTTACATTTTGCTCTGCAGTGTAATAATTTCCAGAATGTATTAAAGAGCAAATTCTTTAGGAATTTGGATAAAGAAATATTTCCTTTTGGTATCTTATAATTTTTAACCAAACAGGTACTCAAAATAAGTCCTAAATGAATGAATTTAAAAAAGACATTAGCTATTTTAAATGACTTAAATTCTCAAAGTCTCTGTTCTTTAAAATGAAATCTGAGGTTTGAGGGCTGACAAACCACATAACAGCTTGAATTCTTTATTTCTATTTTGTTCTAATCTTCTAATAGCAACAATGCTTTTAAACTACTGAGATCCATAATCCCAGGAAGCTAAGAATATGGTTCCTGAACCAGGCAGTATTCCTGCTTGAAATACAACTGTGGACACAAGGTCCTCTCCTGCCATCCTCACCATCCTCACCTCTCTAGGGCTCCAGTTTTTCTTCTTTACATGTTGCCACTCATGCTACCAACAGGAAATTTAGGGCAGTACTGAGGATGTTAATCTCTACCCAACCACATAGAACACAAACATAATTATCTGTAGAAAGTTCTCTGTAGTTTTATCATGCTATTTAGCAATTAATTCCTTCTACAAATATTTCGGGGCCCCTACAAAGTGTCAGGAACTAAAGAAATTAACACAGAGATGCTCAACAATTGCCCTTCAAGCTGATCGTGAGTGGCTTCCCTTGGTTGAAGATGCTGTCAATGACATACAGAAAATAACTGTATTTTTCACATGAGTACAGATTCAGTGGATAAGTCCCTATTTTACAAATTTGGGTCTGCCAGGCCTTTTTAAAAGTTTTTTTTTTTTTAATAGCTTAGCATACTTTAGTTTCATGGACCCCATGAGAGCATCATGAATCATGAGATAGATCCTACTAGGTGATAACGATTATGAAAGAGAAAGAGAGTATGTTTCTGGCTTTAAGGAATTTAGAATCTGACAGGTGGAGGTGATAAGACAAGCACATATATAATTACCATATAAGAAATAAGTGTCATCATAAAAATATACACATAGCACTGTGTGTATTACAAAATACAACACAGGTTCAGAAGAAACCTGCAAGCCTTGAGGTCAAAGAAGGCATCATAAAGTAGAGAGGCTGAATTGGAACTTGAAGGATGGATAGATTTTTTTTTGACAAAGAGGTAAATCATGAACTCTGGCTCTGGGGGTAAGAAAGCCTTCATAGAAGCAGGTACAAAAGGACGGGTAGTATTAACCTGATGGATAAAGGGAGATGGATGGTACAGACAGACACACCAGGCCAGTCAAAGTCGTGGAAGTGTGGTACACTCCACGTGAGACACACAAACACGATGGGCCTGTAGTACAGGAATTAGAGGGGTTGGGGGTGGTTGTTGAGCATCAGGAGACATTACTGAAACAGGAGCAGAACGTGGTACTGACAAAAAAGGAGGGAGACATTTTCAGGTGTGGTTAGAAGGTTGCAAACTGTCCACAGAGCACACATTAGGGGACTCATGGATATGAAGTTGGAAAAGAGACAAGATATGCTGAACAAACCCATTATCTCAGGACCTCAATCTTCTTGGCAACAAGGGAGACAGGAGAGGGTTCCTTCGGATCCCAGTATCCCACTGCTCTTATGTCCTCAGAGGAGCTCTGCTTCCTATATCAGACCCAGTTCGAGAGTTTCTAATGGTCTCAAGGTGACTTCTCTGAGAGGCAGGATTTGTAAGGCCAGGAGTATATGCTCTGGAGTCTGCCTGTCTGACTGGAGCCCTGTTCTCCACTTACAGTGGGGAGAATCTGGGCCAGTTGCTCAATCTCTATGCCTTGTATTTGACCCATATGTAAATCCACACTGACTGAAACACAGCGCATGGGCTTTCAGTCGCTAAGCGTGTCCAACTCATTGCAGCCCCGTGGACTGTAGCCTGCCAGGCTCCTCTGTCCATAGAATGCCCCAGGCAAGCATACTGGAGTGGGTTGCCATTTCCTACTCCAGGGGATCTTCCCGACGCGGGACTGAACCCGTGTCTCCTGCTTGGCAGGTGGATGCTTTACCACTGAGCCACCACGGAAGCCTACTGACACACAGTTCAGTTCAGTTCAGTCGCTCAGTCGTGTTGGACTCTTTGCGACCCCATAAATCGCAGCACGCCAGGTCTCCCCGTCCATCACCAACTCCCGGAGTTCACTCAGACTCATGTCCATCGAGTTGGTGATGTCATCCAGCCATCTCATCCTCTATCATCCCCTTCTCCTCCTGCCCCCAATCCCTCCCAGCATCAGGGTCTTTTCCAGTGAGTCAACTCTTTGCATGAGGTGGACAAAGTATTGGAGTTTTAGCTTCAATTTTCATGAGTGACTGACACACAGTAGTCACTCATTAAAATATATCTGGAATTAAAATTTCAGTTATCTCACATTGCTGCCATATCTCTACTGTATCAAGAATTATAAAATATGAAACAAAAACAGCAAGCTCTTAAAGGTTTTGGCAGTTGATGGGATTTTTGTACCCCTTGTTTTTCTCCAAGAAACTAACAGGAGAAAGAAAGGAGGGGGAAAATTATGAAATCCCAATACTTTCCTCAGTGATCCTACCTTGTTAAAAATTGTGAGTGTAAGAAACTTCATATTTCTCATTTTAGAATATAGAATATGTGAGTAAACTTAGAGCTATCCCCATGCTAACTATTTCAAAATTAATCCCAAAATAAACATTATTATAGACATAGCTTGGTCAGCTATAATGCCCTAAATATGAATTTTGTTCTCTGAGTTTTCTTTAGTTTACTTGGGTTACAAATTTATTCATGGACGTTGGTTATTGATTTATTATATTTCAATGTGACTGATAAATAAACATGTTTTTATGGGATAAACAGGACCTGAAGAATCAAAGTCATCTACTTTTTTAGTTGGGGGGTGGCATGGATTTCATCTAGTCTTGGCAGATACATGTTCTAACTCTAACTTGCGTTTTCTAAAATGGAAATGCTATCCTTATATAAGACATCACACTTAAAACACCCTGCACACCCTACACTCTGGACCCACAAATGGCAAACAAAGATTTTAAAAATAAGTATATTGATTTTCCAGCAATATTATCTTTTAAAGCCAGATGAACAAAAATCCCTCTAAGGGAGAATTTCATTAATTTAAAAACATGACGTAAGTGCTTTGTAACTTTGCCACAGAACATCTGTTTGGAAGTGGATGTAATTGGAGAGGTGAAAAGAGTGTCTGTGCCAGCGGAGGGTAGAAAAGACAACAGGTTTCGGGGAGTGGGGAAGGCAGAATGTGGGCGGTGATAAAGAAGGTGCTCAGCTGGATGCGTTGAGCCACTTTGAGCACAAATGTGAACAGAGAGAGAGAGTGTGCGGCTGAACAGTGGGGCATCACTGATTCAACAAGAAGTGATTTTTCTTTTCTTTTCATTCTCCCTGGCAGGGGCTTTCTGACCAATCTCCACTGCCTCTCCCCTCCAGCATCCTGACTTTCCAGAGATAGTGAACACACGAGAAGTAGGCTGTGTCGGGGGCAGTGTCCTGGTACACAGTGCTGGGTGTTTAGGTACGCTGGGGCCCCACATGACATCTGGGGCAGACTCTAGCCGAGTCACCAGGAGGCATCCAGTAGCTTTCCCAGGAGGCTGCAGGATCAGGTCGCCCAGTTTCATATTTCAGTCAGAATAATTAATGTCACTCAATAATTCAAAATTAATTTTGAAAGAGATGATTTCATTTATTTTTAATTGATTTCCCTCTCATAAAGCTTTTTTGAAAAAGATTACATTAAGCTAAATGAACTTATTTAAATGAATTTTCACAAAAAGTAAAACAATCATCATGTTTATCATTTTAAAAAGAAATACGATGTGACCATTTTTACTTGAACGCTGAAACACTGATGACCATATGAGTTATAGAAGAAAAGGTATTCATCTTGAACAGAGATTGATTTTCACAGACAACTACTTCTAGCTCACAGGAATAACTGGAAAAAATGTACTCAAGGCAAGTAAGTCATGGTACGAGTAGACACCAAGGACCTCCTCTAGGCAGTGAGTTAGGGTCAGCCTTCTGTGGGGTCAACAGGGGCTTCCCCTGGTGGCTCAGACTGTAAAGACTCAGAAGACCCAGGTTCGATCCCTGGGTTGGGAAGATGCCCTGGAGGAGGGCATGGCAACCCATTCCAGAATTCCAGAATTCCTAGAGAATTCCATGGACAGAGGATCCTGGCGAGCTACAGTTCAACTCTTTGCTCAACTGGCGAGCAAAGAGTTGGACATGACTGAATCGACTAACAGGGGTCTAGAAGTTCTGGAGCTAACACTGGGCTTTTGGTTCTATATCTAATCCCTCCAGTCTAAGACTCCTCCAAAGTAGGCATCTTGTCTCGCCTCTCTTCCTCAACAGTTCTCTTCATGCCATCACACGTTTAGTGGCAAAAACAAAAGCAAAACCACAACTCCATTGTGATCTGTCTGCCTCAGTTTCCCCAGAATGAAGTAACAACCACTCTACTTGTTCTAGTGCCAATCTATCCTGCCACTGGTAATCTGCAAAACATTTTCTCATCTGCTATTTCATAAAGATTTAATTTTTGCTTGACAGTCCAGGTGCTGCAGGGCAGCCATAGTTCTGTGTTTTTAGGGGTGTCTGTTGGCTTCTTTCAACTATAAGGATACCATTTAATCAAATACATCCAGGAACTGGGCTTCCCTGGTAGCTCAATGGTAAAGAACCCACCTGCCAATGCAGAAATCGTGGGTGCAATCCCTGGGTCAGGAGGATCCCCCAGAGAAAGAAATGGCAGCCCACTCATATATTCTTGCCTGGGAAATCCCATGGACAGAGGAGACAGGAGGGCCATTGTCCATGGGGTGGCATAGAGTCAGACATGATTTATTGGCTAAATAGCAATAACAATCAGTGACTTAGGAAGCATCCAGGGGAGATGGGGGAGGCAAGCATCAACACCCACCAACTGAGCATCAGGACACACTGAGATATGACCCTCTCCCTCCACAAGTCAGAGGTTCTCTACATATGTCTTACTTTTGATTTTGAGAGCACACAGGGTAAAGATAAGGAAAAACCCCGATCTAAACGGCTCTCTAAAATTCAGCATTTCCCCCAACCATCTTTTCTAGTTCCTTACTAATTAATAGCCCAATATTTGGATAAAATGTTCTCTAGCTTCAGAGTCACTAACCCTAGTAGTCAAATGAAGTTAAGTTTGATACTGTTGAGGCCAGAAACATGCCTGAAAGTCAGGTCTCATTTTTCAGCAAGGTGTTGGAAGGTTACAGAGATAGAAAATGAAATTTATCTCCAGTCACATTGCTCTTATAACTATTTCTTCATAGCAATCAACATGAATAATCAATGGTTTTGTTTTAAAACTTCTTTTTCAGAGTTTTAACTTACTTAAGGATAGAATCATGCAAGTTTTTGCTTTTGTTTTTGACATTCAAGAACATCTCTAACTGTGGGCCTTGGCCAGAAATAACCCTCTGTTTTCACACACACACACAAAAGATAGAAAAATGTATTTCATGACCTTGTAAAGGGTATTTTGTCAGTGAAGCTTGGGAACAATGCTGAGTTGATGTAGAGGAATATCATGAAAGTTCATCTTCCAGGCAAAGTAAATGGAATTATCTAGTCATTCCACACCACAAAAAGAGCATAGTTAACTTTCCAAGGAGATTCATGCAATTCTGGCAAGATAAACCCAGGGTTGGCAGATAGAAGCAGTTTAAAATACCATTTCCTTTTCATTAATAAATTTATATTGTTCAGCTTAAAAGAGTCTTTGAATTCATTTCTTTCTCTTGCCGGGTTCTTATTTCAAACATTGGTTTGGGAGGGGCCATTATGACCTGTTGCTAAAACAGGAAGTGAAAAGCAAATAGCTGTCACTAACTTGGTATCAGAAAGTGACTTAAAAGATCACACAATACCTCTTCTGTTGAACTGAGGTCTCTATACATTTTTCCCCCTAGGTAGCATCACATTTGGTTAAGAAAATAAAGACTGAAGTGACAGAACAAGTGAAAAAGTCAAAACCCCAGCTCCTACTCAGCACTAGGACATCCAAGTGATGATGCTTACAAGCTCCTGATTGGGCGAGTGTCAGAGACTCGGCTCTGCAGAATGGGAGGAACAGTGGTAATGAGGCATCAGTGCCCAGTGAAGAAAGGAGAGAGATGAAAAAGAATAAGAATTAGCCCCTGGTGCTGCAGAACTCAGGAGACCCACAAAGGCTAATTTCAAATAGCTGGAGCTCTTACATCTTAGGGATGAACTTGCTTCTTGATGCACTCGTAGCTTCCATTAATGTTAATGCTGCCAAGCCCACCGAGAAGAGAATAGAACTGCTTAGTTTGCTTTCATCAAATTCACTTTTTTTTTTCCAGTAGGGAAAATATCTAGTTACCTTTATGAATTAAGACGGGAACCTATGATAATGTACCAACACGCTGGGTTGAAAGGGAAAACAGAATAACCCATGAGCCATACAGCTTATCCAAAGTACATAGAGGAGATGGCAGCTTATGGAAAGCAGGAACACAGATCCTCACTCAAACTCCATCCGATGGTCTTTCATGAGGATAAATTCAGAAAACCAGAGACCTATTTTGTTTTTGGTACCATTCATGCAATCTCCCCTCTCCCCAAAAGACCATGCATGTAAAAATGCCGTTAATATCTCTCATAAATACAGAGTCAACACCATTAGTATTTTTTTTTTACAAAGAGGAAAACTGGGGAAGAAAAAAAACCTTTTACTGATTAGAATAAGTCAATGAGAGGTAGAAGCAGATTAGCTTCCAGGCAGGGAAAGTTCAGTGGTGAAATGAAATTAAATGGATGTAAGTTTCCAGGAGATGGACACTGCAAAGATTAACAACATTTTTAAAACATTCACACTGTAGTCCTCAGAAGAGACTTGATTGATTCAGGGAGACTTGATTGATAACATGGATGTGGGTCTTCAGGATGTTTTGTTTAATTCCATATGTGCTGTATGTTGGGGTGATTTTAGTCAAGGTCTTTGTGACATGGATGACAGAATATAGGCATGCTGTAGAAATGAGTAAGGGTATGGAACATTTGTAGCAGAATCATTACCCTTTCAAATAGTCCTCAAAGCTGGGCTCTCATCAGCTGGCCCCCACTAAAGCTTATTCTGAACACAGGTGGGAACTTTGAATCTCATTACACTGGTTGGCACTATTCCTTGTAGTCCTGAATTGAGAAACATTTTTCAGTGATAGCTCTCACGCTTACACCATAACTCCTCATTCTAGAATCAGAAGCTGACCATCTTTCATTCACCATATTTTAAAAATAAGTAACAAAATCTAAAAGTCATAGGGATAAATAACCATATTTGAGCATTTCAAGTCTGAGTTTCAGAAACTTGACTCCACAGCTGTACACTCTTTTAAAACTGCCAGCTTATTTCTATCCATCAATGTTTTAAAGCTTGATATTACCTAATACTGGAGTGAATAAACACACACACACAGGTGGCTATAAACTCATGAAACATGCATGCTAAGAAGCTTCAGTCCTGTGTGACCCTGTGGACTCCTCTGTCTATGGAATTCTTCAGGCAAGAATACTGGAGTGGCTTGCCATGCCTTCCTGCAGGGGATCTTCCCCACCTAGGGATTGATTCTGCATCTCATATCTACCTGCACTGGCAGGCGGTTCTTTACCACTAGCACCACTTGGGGAAGCCCCTAAAAATCATCAAAGTTCTACCTAAATTAATGAGACAGAAAGAAATACAATGCTAGATAGTAGAACTCAAATGACCAGTATAGGAACTAGTGAATCTCATAGTTAGACCATCTAAGAATGTTAAAAATAGCCTGTTCTATGTCTTGAGAATGTTACCTAAAATGTTCAACTGTCTACATTTCATGAGCTACTTCCAAATCATCAGTGAGTTAACCATTGAATATTCCTAACAATCTTATGAGGGTATAATAAATGATAAACTGCATATATTTAAGGTAACCAACTCATCTAATACCCTACACAAAAATAAACTCAGAATGGATCAAAGACCTAAATGTAAGGCCAGACATGATAATTTAGAGGATATTTTAGAGGAAAATATAGACAGAACACTCTTTGACATAAATCGTAGAAGTATCTTCTTTGATCCACTTCCTAGAGTAATGAAAATGAAAACAAAAATAAACAAATGGGACCTAATTAAACTTAAAAGATTCTGCACAGCAAAGGAAACCATAAACAAAATGAAAAGACAACTCACAGAATGGGAGACAATATCTGCAAACAAAGCAACTGACAAGGGATTAATTTCCAAAATATATAAACAGCTCTGCTGCTGCTGCTGCTGCGTCGCTTCAGTCATGTCCGACTCTGTGTGACCCCACAGACTGCAGCCCATGAGGCTTCCCCATCCCTGGGATTCTCCAGGCAAGATAAACAGCTCATGTAGCTCTATATAAACAAACGAACAAACAACCCAATCAAGAAATGGGCAGAAGGTCTAAATAGACATTTCTCCAAAGAAGACATACAGATGGCTGAAAAGCACATGAAAAGATGATCAACATCACTAATTATTCAGTTCAGTCGCTCAGGAGTGTCCGACTCTTTGCAACCCCATGGACTGCAGCACGCCAGGCTTCCCTGTCCATCACCAACTCCCAGAGCTTGCTCAAACTCATGTCCATCAAGTCGGTGATGTCATTGAACCATCTCATCCTGTTATTCCCTTCTCCTCCTGCCTTCAATCTTTCCTATCATCAGGGTCTTTTCCAATGAGTCAAATCTTCACATCAGGGGACAAAGTACTGAAGTTTTAACTTCAGCATCAGTCCTTCAATGAATATTCAGGACTGATTTCCTTTAGAATTGCCTGGTTTGATCACTAATTATTAGAGGAATGCAAATCAAAGCTACAGTGAGGTATCCACTCACACTGGTCAGAATGGCTACCATCAAAAAATCTACAAACAATAAATGCTGGAGAGGATGTGGAGAAAGGGAACCCTCTTACACTGTTGGTGGGAATGTAAATTGGAACATCCACTAGAGAAAACAGTAGGGATGTTCCTCAAAAAAACTAAAGAACTACCATCTGATCCAGCAATCACACTTCCAGGCATATATCCAGAGAAAACTGTAATTCAAAAAATGCACGCAGCCCAATGTTCACTGCAGCACTATTTATAATACTCAAGACAAGGAAGCAACCTAAATGTCCACTGACAGAGAAATGGGTAAACAAGATGTTGTACATATATACCATGGAATATTACTCAGCCATAAAGATGAATGAAAAAATGCCATTTGCAGCAACATGAATGGACCTAGAGATTATCATAATAAGTGAAATAAGTCAGAGAAAGACAAACATCACATGATAGTCAAGGTTATGGTTTTTCCAGTGGTCATGTATGGGTGCGAGAGTTGGACTGTGAAGAAAGCTGAGTGCCAAAGAATTGATGCTTTTGAACTGTGGTGTTGGAGAAGACTCTTGAGAGTCCCTTGGACTGCAAGGAGATCCAACCAGTCCATTCTAAAGGAGATCAGTCTTGGGTGTTCTTTGGAAGGATTGATGCAAAAGCCGAAACTCCAGTACTTTGGCCACCTCATGCAAAGAGTTGACTCATTGGAAAAGACTCTGATGCTGGGAGAGATTGGGGGCAGGAGGAGAAGGGGACAACCGAAGATGAGATGGCTACATGGCATCACCGACTTGATGGACGTGAGTCTGAGTGAACTCCGGGAGTTGGTGATAGACAGGGAGGCCTGGCGTGCTGCGATTTATGGGGTCGCAGAGTCAGACACGACTGAGCGACTGATCTGATCTGACCACTCATGCCACTCATATGTGGGATCTAATTTCAAAAATGATATAAATGAAGTTATTTACAAAAGAGAAACAGATTTACAGATAATGAGAAAAATTTAAGATTACCAAAGGGGAAATGTGAGGAGGAGGGATAAATCAGGAACTTTGGATTAACCCACACACACTACTGTATATAAGTTAGACAATGAACAAGGGCCTACTGTATGGCACAAGGAACTTTATCAATATTCCGTGGTACTCTATATGAGAATCTGGAAAAAGAATATATATATGCAAAACTAAATCACTTTGTTGCACACCTGAAACTAACAGAACATTGTCATTCAGTTGTACTCCAATTAAAAAACTAGAAATAGAGAATGCTCATCATACATACATATATGCACCATGTTATCTCTGTATAATAATGGCAACACTGGCAAACATTGATAAATATCTTTTGATGGTGATAAAGTGCCATTAATTTAAAGCATGGTGTTTTCATGTCTATTTTATATGGGACAGACTATCAACACAGGGATAAAAATTGGCACCAATTGTCTGAAATATTCTAAGTTTAAAAAGTAACCAATTTTTGGTTGAACAAATTTGACATATGTACACACCTGTGAAACCTGCACACTGCAAATTATAAATATATCCATCACCCACAAAGTTTCCCTGGGCCCTTTTGTCACATATTACTTTCACCCTCTCCTTGACCACTGACTTTCATCCCCAGGCAACTACCGTTCTGTCACTACATGCTAATTTGCATTCCTAGAGTTTTGTATAAATGCAAACATAATATATACTAATTTTTGCACTTGCTCACTTGTGCCTCTGTGTCACATTTAATAATTCTTGCAATATTTCAAAACTTTTCATTATTTTTATATGTGCTATCATGAACTATCATCAGTGATCTTTGATGTTACCACTATGACTCTGGAGGCTAAAAGGATGGTCAGCTTTTTTTTTTTTAAGCAGTAAAGTATTTTTAACTTTTTTCAGATATAATGCTATTGTACATTTAACAGACTATCAGTTCAGTTCAGTTACTCAGTCGTCTCTGACTCTTTGCGACCCCATGAGTTGCAGAATGCCAGGCATCCCTGTCCATCAACCACTCCCGGAGTTCACTTAAACTGACATCCATTGAGTTGGTGATGCCATCCAGCCATCTCATCCTCCATCCTCCCCTTCTCTTCTTGCCCCCAATCCCTCCCAGCAGAGTCTTTTCCAATGAGTCAACTCTTTGCATGAGGTGGCCAAAGTACTGGAGTTTCAGCTTTAGCATCAGTCCTTCCAGAGAACACCCAGGACTGATCTCCTTTAGAATGGACTGGTTGAATCTCCTTGCAGTCCAAGGGACTCTCAAGAGTCTTCTCCAACAGCACAGTTCAAAAGCATCAATTCTTCGGTGCTCAGCTTTCTTCACAGTCTAACTCTCACATCCATACTTGACCACTGGTAAAAACCATAGCCTTGACGAGACAGACCTTTGTTGGCAAAGTAATGTCTCTGCTTTTTAATATGCTGTCTAGGTTGGTCATAACTTTTCTTCCAAGGAGTAAGTGTCTTCTAATTTCATGGCTGCAGTCACCATCTGCAGTGATTTTGGAGCCCCACAAAATAAAGTCTGACACTGTTTCCACTATTTCCCCATCTATTTCCCATGAAGTGATGGGACCAGATGCCATGATAGTTTTCTGAATGTTGAGCTTTAAGCCAACTTTTTCACTCTCCTCTTTCACTTTCATCAAGAGGCTTTTAGTTCCTCTTCACTTTCTGCCATAAGGATGGTGTCATCTGCATATCTGAGGTTATTGATATTTCTCCCGACAATCTTGATTCCCACTTGTGCTTCTTCCAGTCCAGTGTTTCTCATGATGTACTGTGTGTATAATTTAAGTAAGCAGGGTGACAATATACAGCCTTGACGTACTCCTTTCCCAGTTTGGAACCAGTCTGTTGTCCCATGTCCAGTTCTAACTGTTGCTTCTTGACCTGCATACAGATTTCTCAAGAGGCAGGTCAGGTGGTCTGATATTCCCATCTCTTTCAGAATTTTCCAGTTTATTGTGATCCACACATTCAAAGGCTTTGTCATAGTCAATAAAGCAGAAATAGATGTTTTTCTGGAACTCTCTTGCTTTTTCGATGATCCAGTGGATGTTGGCAATTTGATTTCTGGTTCCTTTGCCTTTTCTAAAACCAGCTTGAACATCTGGAAGTTCACAGTTCACGTATTGCTGAAGCCTGGCCTGGAGAATTTTGAGCATTACTTTACTAGCGTGTGAGATGAGTGTGATTGTGCAGTAGTTCAAGTATTCTTTGGCTTTGCCTTTCTTTGGGATTGGAATGCAAACTGACCTTTTCCAGTCCTGTGGCCACTGCTGAGTTTTCCAAATTTGCTGGCATATTGAGTGTAGCACTTTCACAGCATCATCTTTCAGGACTTGGAATAGCTCAATTGGAATTCCATCACCTCCACTAGCTTTGTTCATAGTGATGCTTTCTAAGGCCCACTTGACTTCACATTTCTTTATAATACATTTTAATCTTCCTTTTGCTGTTTTCTTTAAACCATGTATTATTTTGAAGCATGCTATTCAGTTTCCAAATATTTGAGACTTTTCTAAAGGTCTTTCTGTTAATGATATCTGAATTAACTTTCTTATGTTCAAAGAATATACTTTATATGATTTAAATATTTAAAAAATTTTTGTTTTATGGATTTGAGTATGGTTTATTTTGATAAATATTCTCTGTGCACTTGAAAAGAATGTGTACTCTACTATCCTTGACTGGAAGTTTTTTTTTTAATACGTGTCAATTAGGCCAAGTTGGCTGATAGTGTTGTTTAAATTCTGCATCTGTACTTATTTTCTGTCTATGAGGAAGAAGTATCAAAATCTCCAGCTGTAATGTGGATTTATTTTTCTATGCACTTCTGTCAGTTGTACTTTATATATTTTGAAGCTCTAATTAACTGTATATATATTTTGCATTGTTTTCTCCTCTTATGAAATTATCTTTTTCATTATGAAAGATCTTTACCCATGGTCATATTTTTCTGTTCTAAAATCTACTTTTTATGATATGTCTTTTAATAGTGTTAGCATAGTATATCTTTTTTCATATTTTTACTTATAATCTATTTTGGTTTTATATTTGAAGTGTGTTTCTTATAAGCAGCATATAGTTGGGTTTTGCTTTCTTATCCAATGTGACAATCTCTACTCTTTAAACTGGGTAAACTATGTACATTAAATGTGATTATTGATATGGTTAGCTTTAGATCCATCATCTTACTATTCATCTTCTATTTGTCTCATCTGCTCTTTGTTCCCTCCTTCCACTTTTTCTGCCTTCTTGTGGATTAACTGGTGTTTTTATGATTCTACTTTATCTCTTTTGTTGATTTATTAGCTATAAGTCTTTGTTGTGTTATTTTTGTATTTGTTTTAGAGTTTATAGCACACACATCAACTTATCAAACCTACCTTCAAGTGACAGTATACCAGTTCACATAAAAGAGGCTTTCAATAGTATACTTTTTTCTCTCTTCCTAAAATTTGTGGTTTTTCAAAGCTAGAATTTTTATATATTCTATAAATTCCACACTACATTGCAATTATTTTTGCTCAAGCAGTCTTTTAAAGAGATTTAAATATTCAGGAAAAAATGTTATATATTTACTCATGTTGCTATTTCTGGTGTTGTTCATTCTTTTGTAAATATATCTGGGTATCATTACACTGGGTATAGAATTCTAGGTTGATGACATTTTACTTCCTGTGTTTTAAAGATGATGATTCACATGAGAAAGATGTTCTTATCCTTATATGTATTCTTCTGTATATATAGCTGACCTCTGGCTTTCCTGGTGGCTCAGTGTTAAAGTATCTTCCTGCCAATGCTGGAGACAAAGGTTTGATCCTTGATCTAGAAAGATTTCATACGTTGCAGAGCAGCTAAGCCTGTGCCACAGGTATTGAGCCTGTGCCTTGGAGAAGCCAGCACAGTGAGAAGCCTACACACTTCCAACTATAGAGTAGCCCCTGTTCACTGCAACTAGAGAAAGCCTGTGCAGCAACAAAGACCCAAACAGCCCAAAACAAACTAGTAAATTAAAAAAATATATTAAAGCCCACTGCCTCTGCTTTTCTTTTTGGATATTCTTTCTCAGACCGCTTTTTAATACTTTTTCTGTCACAGGTTTTGAGCAATTTAGTGTGTATTGCTGTAGTTTTCCTCATGTTTTTGTGATTAGAATTCACTGGGCCACTGAATGCCGGTCTGTAGGGTTTCATCAAATTTGGAAATTTTTCAGTCATTATTTTTTGTAATATTTTTTCATTCTTCCTTCTCTCATCTCCTTCAGGGACTTAATTGTATATTAAGGGACTTAACTGTATATTGTATATAAGTTGTCCCCAAGCTTAATGATCCTCATTCCATTTTTTTTTCAGTTTTCATAAATGTCTATTTCATTATTGGTGGGTAGCACATTTAACAGTTAAATACATTTAAATAATGTATAGGTGACTGCATGACTGCAGTATTGATAACTAGATAGACAACCAATTCAACTAGAAACCAGCTAACAAGTAACTGTCTAAATATTTAAAATACAGCTCTTGTTTAGATCATCCTTTGTTTTCATCGACCTTCAGGGGTGCGGGGGGAAGCCTGCTGGTCACACTGGAAATATATTAAGGCCAAATCTTCTGATACCCATTTCCAGAGGTTTCTTTCAGCTGAATTAAGCCTCCAATTCCAGGGCAAGCCCAAGTTTGTGGCCTCCAGCATTAATGCTCTTCCCATCTACCAGGGCAGACAGTGTAAACTTCACACCAGGCCTCAGAGTCTGAGTATAGCCCACTCCAATTAAACTAGAGTTGTTGACTTTTGCAGAAATGGAAGCAGTGGGATCCAGTTGATATTTAGCTGCAATTCCAAAGCGAGTGCAGTTGGTTCCTGATGTCCAAGCAAGGTTTAGTGAAGTGTCAAGATCTTCACATACTTTCTGATAAATTGATCCTCCAAATTCTGTACCATCATTGACATTAGTGTGTAGCTGGAAGTCCCCAGTCCTGTAGCCCACTGCAAAGTTATTCCTTGTCAGCTTTGACTTGGCACTGTCAAAGGTCATCTGGTACCCAGCAAGCCAACCCTCATAACCGAAGATGGCTGAACCATGGATTGCAGGTCCAGCAAAATCAAAGTCAACATCACAACCAAGGTTTATACATTCCCTCTTATAAGAAGACTTGATTTTACCACTTTTCTTTCCTGTGTTTGGTGAAAAGGTGGTATCAAATGTCAGTTTCAAACCTTGGCAAATCTGGTCTTCAAATTTTTACAAGTCTCTTCTTTCCCTTGCATTTTAGTCTCTATTGCTATGTTTTCCAATTCCTAATATTTTATTCTGCAACATCTAATTTACTGTTAATCTTATCCACATTGCAGTTTTGATGTGAAGAAGTTATATTTAGGCTTTTATATCTCCCATTTCTCTACTTTTTGAATATATAGAATAGGGTAATAACAACCACTTTAACGCTCTTATCTCCTGATTTTGACAACTGTGTGTCAGTTGTTCATAGATTTTAATTGATTTACTTATTTGTTACAGACTATATTGCTTTGCTTCTTTCCATGTCTGGTATTTTTGACTGGATGTGACACTGTGAATTTTTCATTGCTGGGTCATGGGTATAGCTGTATTTCTATAAATATTACTGACATTTGTTCTGGGATTCAGTTAAGTAAGTTAGAAACAATTTGATGCTTTTGGGTCTTGCTTTTAAGATTTGTTAGGTGGGACTGGAACAATGCTCTGAGTGGGATTAATTATTTCCTACTAAGGAATCACTTTCCTTATGTATACTCTACTGAATGTTCTGTGAGTCTTGATAGTTTCTAAGTCAGGCTAGGGGAAACAGGAATGTTTTCAGTCCTATTTGAATACTGGGCACTGTTACCTCTAGTTCTTTCTTAGACAGTTCTCACCACATCCTTGGCTTGCTTTATTCGTATGCAAGCATAAGCAGTGCTCAGCTGGATGCTGAAGGATACCACTCTCCAAATTTCTGGACTTCTCTTTCTGTGCATCTCTCTCATCTCTGGTTCTATGCCCTGTGAATTCCAGTCATCCAGGTTTCTACACCCTCTCAGTTCTGTTTCTTAAACTGAGGGCAATCCTCCAGGCTCTTCCAGAGACCTAGTTTCTGTAATGAGTAATTGTAGGGTTCACTTTTGTTTCCTGTCTCTCAGGAATCACCGTCCTTCCTGATCTCCAGGAACCTGGAAAGTAATTTTGCCTCTTTTCTTTTTTTTTCAGGTGGAAGGTACATCCAGACCCTGTTACTCTCGGTTGGAGGCAGAAGTGCTCAGGCTCAGGTAAATGTGAAGAGATCAAATTTTGCTTTAATTTAGGGACAAATTTGTTTCTAAGAGATATCTAGTAATTAAAAATTAATAAATATTTTTAAAACAAAGTATGAAATCTAAGTTACTTTTTAAGAAAAACTGTAGTATTTTAGCATACATATTCACCTGGTTCCAGAGAAAATGCCCTTGGTTTGGTTTCTAAGTCTATCTGTGTATGTCCCAAGCAAAGTGGATAACTGTCATTAAGAGCCCGGATGTCTTTATTTTTTCACTCACATTAAGGACACTAAATTAAATGTGATCTTCATCTCCAAGCTGGTTTTCTAGTTTGAAAGAATTCTGGGACCATCTCTTTTCTCTTTTGGTTTTCAAGCTGAAGGAAAAAGTGGTTTGCCCAAAATATGTGACAATTCACGTTGCAAAGCTGAATTCTGAGCTATGGAAACTAACAGTGAATCAGGGCTATGTTCAGAATTGCATTTATCAAACTAAGGTTGGATCTGCCAGCCTGGGGCACTGCTCGATCGCCATTTCCAGGAAAATGATGTGAGAAAATACTTTGAAGAGGGAAAATAATTCTCCTCCCTCAACAACTTCAAAGGTAGTCCTAGAAAATGAAAATGAATCCATTTCTCCTGACTTCAGGACCACATTATCAACTGTGAACTTGTTTCACGACAAAAATTCAGAGTGGATAGTCAGTTTCTCTGAACTGGATCCATACAGTGTAGTAAGAAAAGAGTATTCACGTCTCTCCTTGAGTGCCAGCCAGCAGGGCCAGGAGGGGTACTGGCTGGGGTAGAAGCATAGCATGCTTCTGTTCTCCCACAGCTTCTTTGCAAAACCTTCTGAAAAGGTCAAAGCTTACGCCAGAACACAGTGCTCATGGCTCAGCTCTCCTATCTTTCAAGGTCCAGCTAAAATCACGACCACTGCCCATGAAACCTTCCCCAGATAGGTCAGCTTCCACGGTGGTTTTCCTCTCTATTTAATAGTTTAGATGGCTTAACTCTAAAGTCTATATTTTGATGTTTAATCTTACATTATTTGGAATTGTCTTTAATTTTTTAAAATTGTTTCTGTGCTTAGATTATCTTACTAATGGACTAGTGAACTATTTTAGGGCAGAGAATATGAATTCTTTTTCTTTACCTCTCTTGTTGTGTCTAATAAAGTTGTCACCAATTTCTCTGTTGTCTTTAACTAGTCATTGTTTATATAACCACGAACAAGTCAACTAAACTCTAACCCACGGTATTGTTATCCATATAATCTGGAGGTTAGATTAGCTGCTTTACATGATTCATTATGATATAAAATTTCACAGTGGTATTGATTCAGTGCTATACAATTCCATTCATTAAGTCGGCATTTGTTGATTCCAAATCTGCCAAGCGCCAGTAATACAAACAAAGATGATTAGGACAGTGAACTTACAATTTGGTGGCTATGGAGAAAGTTAGTAAAAGGGCAGAAATAGTGTCTAGAAAAAAATCCAGGAGAGGTGGATAAAATATGGTAAAGGAATACTTAATCAGCTTTGAGGCAAACTGACAAATTCCATAGGTAATTTGACTTTGGGGAAGTGGAGCTGGATTTGGTTATTTAATAAAGATGGTCACGAATAAGCTAATGACACTAGTCAGACAGTTCTTCCAAAAATTTAATATTTAGTTATTCTGTGGATAATATGAACTTCCACAGAAGAAATGTTCCAGTGAAAACATTTAGAATATTATTTTAATCACCAAAAAGGAGATATAAACATCCAGATTTGCTCTGTGATAATAGCTAGGAGGAGACATTATAGTTATTGGGGGCAATTCTAGTCCCTGCTAGGGTTCACAGAAAGGAAAAGACGGGGTAATGGACTTTATTATTTAACCTAGCTAAAAGCTATCAGTATCTAGATATTCTGGACTTCCACAGTGTCATCAATATTTTCTTCACAGAGTCTGAATTATATTTTTCATTAATCATCACTCTTCAATGGCCAACAAAAGACCTGCATATTGTCCCTGTGTCCTTTCTGAAATCCACAAATAACTAATTAACCTCCCTTACAAAAGTCAGTATGAAAACAGAAGAAAGCCTCTGTGTACAAACTTCACAGATCTGAGCCCAGATCTCCTGAGCAAGCTCTGCGAAGTTTCCTCTTTCCTCACCGAGTTCTCTCCAGAATTAAATGCTTATTGACTTCACGCTAATATCCATTTAGTAATCTGCCGTTTTTGTTTGTTTTAATATAGCGCTCAGTTTTACAGTGGAAGGGAATTATGCAGTTTAGAAGTATGAATATTAAAAAGGATTTAATTAAATCTGTTGCCTGAAACCTCTGTCTAAAGCTATAATGACAAATTTAGTCCATATTTATTATGGTGCACAGGGGACCTAAACCAGATCATTAGTTTATATGCCTTACTCAGTAGTGAAGTTCTAAAACTTTACATTTTGCATATTATTACATTATTCATTTTTCCAACTAGGCATAAAATACGACTTCCCATGAGTACAATACCTAATTCTTCAAAATATACAAAGATAGCAATAAAATGATTAAATTACAACTCTTACATCTGTTCTTCTTGTCTGATTATAAATTAAAATGTTTTAAAACAGGATAAAACAATTCAGGTACAAATGGATTTAAACTGTTCGACTTCTCACTGGTTAGGGAGAAATATAGACACAAACATAACAGACAGAGATTTGTAAAAAATGCAGAAAGGTGCCCATATAAGACTGGGTTTACTCTCATTTTCCATGGCTTCTACTGACTGTGAAAAACATTTGTCTAATATTACATTACAATAAGTTAAATGTACTTTCTTCTGCTGATGACATAAAGTTTGAACTAGCCAATAGAGGTGCCAATGTCTGAGAAATAACTGGATGAAATTGCAGTGTATATAAAATACCCTCTATTTTAAAGCCAAACTATAAAGTGTTATGTCTGCCAAGAGGAAAATATTTAATGCCATTCTAATCCATTAACTATTACTGCAAAATGCTGCCTTGTGTTTTCTTTAACAATCACACATTAACTCATGGTTAATTTAATGATGGAAATAGGCACCAGTGTAAGATACCCTGAAATCATTTTTTATGTGATCAGTGAGGTTAATCATTTCATATTATGCTCATCAGCCACAAAACATAGTCTTGAAAACTATGAATTGTCACCTATGTAGCTTTCGATTTGAAGTTAACTTATGATAAAGTCTCAGTGCCAAAAATGCATATTTTAAAATATGTAGTAGCAGGACATATGCAACTATATAACTTTGGAATTCATACTTAGGGGCCACTTTGAATCCATGTACACTTGGCCACCTTGAATTCATGGCTTTTTCTTCAGAGCTTACTGTTTGTCTTGAGATTTTACCTTGATTGTTAAGCACTAGATTTTAGACACTTGATCAGGTGAAAACAGCATGTTGGTGTATCAAAACTTTTTATACACACACATGCAACTATTATGTGAAACCAAAAATGCAAAGTCAAAGCAAGACAGACATACTTAGAAGGATGAGGGTTCCAGTCTTGGCAGAGTTGAAAGAATGGGTTGAATAGATCTGGGCAGGATAGAAAAATTGGAATGTGGGCATTCACTCTTCTTTGGAAAAGGCACCTAGGACTAGGCAATGGGTCTGGATAAAGGTAACTCCAATCAAGATGAATGTGTCTCATAGGAAGATTCCCTGAGAAGAAGGGAGAATACGTCTCCCGCTGAGTTCAACAGTGATAACCCATCATTCAAGAGAAAGACCTTCAGAGTCACTCAGCAAGTCACAGCATTTCAATGAACCTGACCTCCAGTTTGTCTTAGCTTATATTTTTAATCCCAGAGATTGCAAAAAAAAAAAAAATAAGAAATCAATTTTCAATGTACAGACAACTTTGCATGAAGCAAGGATGGTGTTTGTTTATAAATGAAGAATCCTATAGCTTTCCAGAGAGGGTCTGAGAAAAGAAAATTTGAAAACAAGTAAACGAGAAATCATTTAGTCCCTTTTCTTCTAGATGAGGCTACACAGAAGACTCTTATTCAGGGCAGATAGCTGTCTACCCTTTGAGAGAACCGTCTACCCTTCTCAGATGACCACCAAGTAGAAAGACTGATGCTGGCTGGCTCAGAGGTAACGCAGGACAGGAATGCTTCCCACCTCTGTGCCTGATACAGCATCCAGAGTCAGGGGATTCTCAAGCAAGACTTGCCCTCCTGGGGCAGAATTAATAAAGGAGGGTTTGCTCATCTTGTGAATATATTCCCACAGGTGTGTATACATGAGGAAAGACAACATGATCATCCAGGGCTCTTTCATGTTACCTGGGTTTTCTTCAAAACTTAGTTTTTTTCTATCATGAGTGCATTTACTTCAGATGGAAATTATCCTTTATAGTCCCATGACCCACACGTTCCAGATAAATTTTATGGTGATATCATGAAGTTTTATTTTTTTAATGACTTCTTTCACTGCAAACGGACATACATGAAATGAACAGCAGCCATACAAGCTTTAATGAGTCAAACCTCTCCCAGTTACTCAGCCAAACATGAAGAAGCTACAAAGGAAGATGTAACTCATTGCTGTGAAAACAGCTCACAGCCAACAATGTGGAAAAGAGGAAACTAAATGCTACTCCCAGGCAAGAGTGGAGGGAGATGGAGAGACACAAGGACACAGAGGGAGAGAGGCCTGTTCAGAATAAGTGAAATCTGTCAGCTCTCAAAAGGAATATACTGCACTGCTTTGGCCAAACCACTCTATTCACAAGACCACCTTTGATTTATATAATAGTCTGCGGATGCCCAGTCCCACCCCCCCAATCTGTAGGGAACAACATGCCACCAGCACAGCTCTGGCTTCATTACAGGACATCCCCCAATAAATAAAATCTAGATCTGGCCTCTGTCCTCTGCTGTTCTAAATGAGCCCAGCCAGCCTGGCCCATGTTTTTTTACTTCATTTTCTGGAGCCAAATGACTACCATCTGCTGTCACGAAGCTGTCACACAATCAGTAATGGAAGATTTCTAAGGAATATAATGGCTGAAGACTGAATCTATGACAGTCCGGCTCCCATCGAGCAGGGAGAGAACAGCCACCCATTTGCAAAGAAACAGCAGCGTGTTCTCCCACTTCTCAGCAAGTGCATTGTAATACAAATCTTTATTTGGACTCAAGACGTTGACAGGTCAATTGAACAGAATAAGTCTAGTTTATGATGCAGTTGTCAGAACTGGTTAAAGCAGGAGTCTGTTTACCGACGTCCTGAGATATTCCAACAATTTTTCTTGCAAACCAGCACCTTGAGGTTAATTACTTTACCAATTTGAGTAAATGGCAAGCCATATTCCCATCTGTCTCCATTAGTTCCCCACTATTTCTCAATTTATGATGACTGGGGTCAAGGCTGTGGTACAAAAGAAGAAGTAATAAAGCATGAATGCAGTAATTTTCTGTTTATACAAATGTGGTAGCCACAGCATAAATAAGGCAAAGGCATTTCAAACGTGCATATTCTTAGCTTTGAAACCTCTGGATGCTAACTCTATTTACAGTAAATACGTCTCCCTAATTTGTAAGTGTAAAACAAATACAAGTGACAAACCACACTTTCCATATTTATGGGCTGCGAACTGAACTCTGCTATCACTGGCAGTGAGCCTCTTGGCTGGTCTCACCACAAAAGATTTGGAGAGGGCTAGAACAGTCTATTTCTCTTAGGTTTCCTTGTTCAAGCTCTTTGAGAAAGAAAGATATGTTAGACTTCTACGCTGGTACCAATATAAGGTGTTAATGAAGCTTTTCCATTAGGCATAAACACGTCCTACTATCTGTATAGGAGTCAATGTTGGAATCCCTTAAAATCTACTTAGAAGTACAGCTGATTGAAAAATCTAGGTATTAACATTCTCTTTCCATCTTTTTCCTCACTTTCTTCCTTTATCTCTGCCTCTTCCTTCTTTCCATTCTTTCTCTCTCATTCTAATCACTATCAAATATAAAATAACTTAAAATTTTATGTGCTTATGTTATAATCTGGATCGTAAATATATAACTGAATTTCATAGCATATTATTTTGGTATTCAAAATAAACAATATATTTTAGAAGCCCTTAATATATAATTTAAGAAGAAATCATAGCCAATTTCTCCAGTGTCTTAATAGACATGGCAGATTGATATGTTTTTACCTAATCTGCTTTTCTCAAACACCAGCAGTTAAAACAGAAAAGGCAGAAAGGATACATTTTGGCTACCTGCCACACATGGTCGAAGTGATCATTAATTAAGTACCACAATAAAATAGATTTTATAGCAAATGAGGCATACAACATACATTTTATGATAAAGGATTCAAAACAGGGAAAGCAAAGCTACTGCTTCATGATCACTGTGAAGTTCTAGACTCTGACACTGTCATTGATCAAACACAGATCCAAAGAAATTCACCTTTGAGGAAAAAAACCCAGAGGAAAATATGTTTTTTCCTAATTTCTAAAGGGTCACTTAGAATAACAAGGTTTCTTCTCAGCTTTCAGATGGACTGTTAATGCAAATGGAACAGTTCTCTTCTACGTTCATTCTAGAACTCAAGCCTATGCTCTTCCTACCTTCTGGAAGCCTCTGTGTCTTCTCCTTATTGCCTATGCTCCCCCTTCCCCTCTCACCCTGAAACACTAGCTACTATTTACAGACAGAACAAAAAGTCTGCACACATTTTGGAATGGCTTTTACTTGCTAATAAGATGAAGTGTTTTAAGAATATTATTTCAATCCAGGCAAAACAGCCTCCAACTCTCTCTGAGCTGCCAAGAGGCAGCCGTCCTGTGGAGGGGAGGCCTGACCTGAGAGAGCCTTGCTCAGGGCTGAGTTCTAAATGGGGCCTATGCTTCCTCCCAGGCAGGGTAGGGGGAGGCTGAGGTCTGGATCCAGAGTTCCTTAGATCCCAAGAAAAGCAGGTAATGTGGCTGACAGAGGAACCAGAGGAGAGATGTAGGGACTTGCAGAAGGCATTCCTTCAACTTTTGTGGGAGAACAGAAGGGTAATTAATTAGTGAAACAAGCTGATTTTAAGGCCCTGTCTTAGAAAAGATTTAAGAATATATAAATAGATTCCTGACCTGTATGTAGGTCAGGAAGCAACAGTTAGAACTGGACAAGGAACAACAGACTGGTTCCAAATAGGAAAAGGAGTACGTCAAGGCTGTATATTGTCAACCTGCTTATTTAACTTCTATGCAGAGTACTTCATGAGAAATGCTGGACTGGAAGAAACACAAGCTGGAATCAAGATTGCCAGGAGAAATATCAATCACCTCAGATATGCAGATGACACCGTCCTTATGGCAGAAAGTGAAGAGGAACTAAAAAGCCTCTTGATGAAAGTGAAAGAGGAGAGTGAAAAAGTTGGCTTAAAGCTCAACATTCAGAAAACAAAGATCATGGCATCCGGTCCCATCACTTCATGGGAAATAGATGGGGAAACAGTGGAAACAGTGTCAGACTTTATTTTGTGGGGCTCCAAAATCACTGCAGATGGTGACTGCAGCCATGAAATTAAAAGACGCTTACTCCTTGGAAGGAAAGTTATGATCAACCTAGATAACACATTCAAAGCAGAGACATTACTTTGCTGACTAAGGTCCGTCTAGTCAAGGCTATGGTTTTTCCTGTGGTTATGTATGGATGTGAGAGTTGGACTGTGAAGAAGGCTGAGCACCAAAGAATGGATGTGTTTGAACTGTGGTGTTGGAGAAGACTCTTGAGAATCCCTTGGACTGCAAGGAGATCCAACCAGTTCATTCTAAAGGAGATCAGCCCTGGGATTTCTTTGGAAGGAATGATGCTAAAGCTGAAACTCCAGTACTTTGGCCACCTCATGCGAAGAGTTGACTCATTGGAAAAGACCCTGATGCTAGGAGGGATTGGGGGCAGGAGGAGAAGGGGACGACAGAGGATAAGATGGCTGCATGGCATCACTGACTCGATGGATGTGAGTCTAAGTGAACTCCAGGAGTTAGTGATAGACACGGAGGTCTGGCGTGCTGCAATTCATGGGGTTGCAAAGAGTCGGACACGACTGAGTGACTGAACTGAACTGAACTGAAATAGATTCATCCGCTCAACCAAAGTATATTTTAGCGCTGACTACACATTGGCTGGACATCCCAGATGCGCTAGTGGTAAAGAACCTGACAGTCGATGCAGGAGACATTAACAGATGGGGGTTCAATCCTTGGGTTGGGAAGATCCCCTGGAGGAGGGCATGGCAACCCACTGCAGTTTTCTTGCTTGAGAATCCTCATGTATAGAGAAGTCCGATGGGCTACAGTCCATGGGGTTACACAGAGTCGGACATGACTGAAGCGACGGAGCACGCAGATGCTGGAGGTGTGGCATTCAGAGACAAACGATTCTTGCCTCTGAAGATGCCCTAGTGTAATGGGCAGGACAAGAAAATAAATCACTACAATGCGGTGTGAAGTGTTTTCAGAGAGAGGTACGCATAGGATGCTACTCACAGGCTGCTCATAGCTGGGGCATCTAAGCTTTGGGAGATCCGTGGAGCGAAGCTGAACTGATGAGCAACATCTCTGCCCACAGACTCCTACATTGTAGTGTTCTGCCAAATAAATATTGTATCATCTCCATTGGTAAATGTCTCCTTTGCTGCAAAAACTTTCAGAAAGGGTAAAAAGCAAGGACTACTGGTCAGTGATCTTTTAATATGCATTTATTTAAACATGCTAAATTCTCAGATCTTAGAATATGAAAAGTAGAAGAAAACTTGAAGATTATCTAGTCCAGTTTCTTCATTGTGTTAAAGAGGATCCTAGAGCCTGGTCGGGGGAGGCAGCTGGGAAAAGTGTGAGGCTTCTGAGCACTCATGCTGCAGAAGGCTGCATTCTGGGCTGTTTGGCGTCAGCAATCTCACCAAAACTGGATGCATTGGTAGATGACAACACCAAGGCTCTTTACATCCAACTAAAGATCTCTGGACTTACATTTTCTACCCATTGATAATATTCCCTAGGGCATTTTTCTTTCTTTCATTCAAAAACATGTGTCGGACATTTCCCATGTACTCATCTCCTATAATAGATGCTGTAAGCCTTTAAAAGATGGAACAAATAACTCGGAAAAGCAAAGAGAATGGGCTTTGCAGGCCAATATCACTGAAAGTAACTGTGATTTTGAGCAAAACTTAATTTCTTCAGCTCTAATATGGTTTAATATGTAGCTTGTTGAAGGGTTGAGATTAGAGTTAACATATGTAAGGGAAGCTCAGTGGTAAAATAATCCAACTGCAATGCAGGAGATACAGGACATACAGGTTAGATCCCTGGGTTGGGAAGATCCCCTGGAGGAGGAATGGCAACCCACTCCAGTATTCTTGCTTGGAAAATCCCATGGACAGAGGAGCCTGGTGGGAGTCCATAGAGTCCTGAAGAGTCAGACATGACTGAGTGACTGAGTGCATAAAGCATCTAATACAATGCCTGGTACAAAGCAAACACTCAATATATGATAGTTGGCACTGTTAAATTTTCTCTCAATGGAGCACACAGTTTGAGAATAAGATCCATCCAAGTGCCAGCACCACTGCTATGAATGGGGAATGTAAGGAGGATATCCCATGAGCTTTATTTTATAGGACCTGTATCTTTAGCTGTGGGAATTAAAGTACGAGGAACAAACTTTCCTTGGGTAAGTCTGCCAAGATTTTACAACACTGAGTGTGTTTTTGAAGAATACATAGGAATTTACTAGAAGAGGTAAGGGGATGAGATTTAAGGCAAACATTCCAATATTTGTAAAACATGGAGGTCTAAGAGAGCACAGCCAGTTGAGCTCACAGTAGCATCTCAGTATTATTCTCCTACTTAAAACATTCTTAAACAGTTATTATATTCCCATCAAAACAAGACCTCTTGGCATTTAAGACTCCCTAGTTCACCTCCTTGAAAGGATTTCCCACCTCATCTCTATGCAAATTCTTATTTATATTTCACCTATTTGCCGTCTGCCCACAATACCTTGTCCAACCCCCATCTCTAGAATCCACTCATGCATTGTTCCCACCCAGCTGCCCTCTGCCAACTGATTCTACTCATTTGTCACAGCCTGGTCAAATCCTACCTCTCCCTCCTCCATTTAGCCAAGCACGTTCTTTCTTTCCTCTAAACTCCCAAAGCACTGAGTCATCCAGCCCTCAATCACACCGGCCTCTGCATCCCCTCTTAAATTCAGTATGTCCATGTCTTGTTTTTCCATTGACGTTTTGAGCTCTCAAATACAAGAGTCCCATTTCAAACTTCTCCATATTCCTTTTGGCAATTTTCAAGGGTCTTATATGATACACACCTATTTAATCTATAATTGTACTTGACTGTCAGTGTGACAAAAGTTGATTTCCCTTCGTTATTTGGGAAAAAATATTTGGGAGAGGAGAATACAGAAGAGGATAATTTTTATAGAGGTCAGTGGTCTAGACCACCGCCTCCAAAAGGATGACACATGATCTAATCTATCAGAGACAAGCAGAGAACTTGGTATGTTGATGTCATTTTAAAACTGCACATAATTTCTGATCTCTCAGAGGTCAGACAGCAAGCTGTCACTTTCCTCTCTATGTAAAAACTAGTATAATATCTATTCCTTCTACCTCACAACAATTGTGTGAAGATAAAATGAGAAACACTGTGCCTGGTAAGAGTATTTAGAGGGTAAGGAATTCTCAAGACACATGTGGTGTTCTTATAAGGTGCAAGTAATAGCTGAGCTGGTAAAGAATCTGCCTGCAAGGCAGGAGACCCGGGTTCAATTCCTGGGTCAGGAAGATCTGCTGGAGAAGATCTGCTCAAAAGTATTCTTGGGCTTCCCTGGTGACTCAGCTGGTAAAGAATCTGCCTGCAATGTGGCAGACCTGGGTTTGATCCCTGAGTTGGGAAGATCCCCTGGAGGAGGGAAAGACTACCCACTCCAGTATTCTGACCTGGAGAATTCCATGGACTATACAGTCCATGGGCCCACAAAGAGTTATACTTAACTGAGTGACTTTCACTTTCACATACCCAAGCAGCAGTCCTTAGTCCAGAGATTGCTCTTTTTTCTCCTTCTGGGCAATGACATTATCTCCAGGTGAAAGTGTCTGTTATGTACTTTCCCTACAGAAGAGTCTGGGGACAATTTGCTGAGACGGAAAGCTTGGTGCTTAAGTAAACTGCAGTGATACAAAGTTCAAGTTTTGGGAGGACATACCTCATTAGATCTCTAATGTGGCAGATGGAAAATTTCCTATAAGTGGTCTCTTCCATTGTAATGAAGCTGTGAGAATCCAATGAGATTAGATGGTAAGACACAGAAAGACCTGAAAGGTGACAGCCTACGGGACCTTACAGAAATTCCACTTGCTTTTGTTCTCACTAAGAGTCTACAGTCACAGTCTTAGTAGCTGGATCCAGAGCCTTTGTCATCCACAAGCCACCAGAATCGCCAGCTTCCCAAGTCAAACAATCTTTCCTAACTGAGAACTGGACTTTTCCACTCTCAAGTCCACTCAGTGGAAGATGCGTGCGTGTTCAGTTGCTAAGCTGTGTCCGGCTCTTTGGGACCCGCATGGATGTAGCCTGCCAGGCCCCTCTGTCCAGGCGATTCCCCAGACAAGAATACTGGAGTGGGTTGCCATTTCTTCCTCTAGGGCACCCAATGGAAGATAGATTCATATAAATGTTTGTATGAAGCTCCTACAGGCTAGTGCCTGAAGGTTAGTTGGGAGAGGAAATTTGCTCACCACTCTGCTCTTGTGCACTTCTCTCTCCAAGAGGTGGTCAGAGGGCAGAGATCCTGCTCCCAGCAGGATTTCTGCCCCAATTTCTTGCTTCTTAACAGAGACGCCAGTGTCATCAAAGACCTCTGGACAGTGAAGTCAGAGCCCTGCCTTCTGTGTCCATTACTGTATCTCCAGGGCTAGTTTAGTGCCCTGCCAATGGGAGGTGCTCAATAAATATTTTGGAGATAAGAATAAAGGAGTAAGTGAAAGTGATGAGTGGATAGAGGGTGCTCTTTGCAAAGTTATCCTGAGCCACCTGAATCCAGAGAAAGCCAGAGGGATGGCCACAAGCAGCAAGAGCATGCTGTTGTGACTTTCCTTGGCCTTTTCTCCATCCAGTTCACATCCAGAGATGGGGACTTGGTGTAGCATGGGGATTTGGCTCCTCAGGTCTGGTGTAACTGAGGTTCCGTGTTCATTGTATTACAATAAAATCATTACTGTTTTGTTATTATGACAAAATGACTGGTCCCTGAAGAGTCACAAAATCAGTGGTCCTCTAAGACTGCCAACATTACATGGGTTTGGCCCTCACCCTTTTAATATCATTTGCTGAAAGCTTCAACCAGATACCCTTCAATTCTACTGTTTCCTTCACCTAGACAACTGTAAGGTCAAGAGCAGGTGGCCCACATGTCAAATATCCACAACATCCAGGATACCTAACGAAAAGCCTTATAAGCCTAAATATTGAAGGCCGCTCAAGACAAAACCAAATGCAGAACTCTGACTTTGGCGATTACCGATCAGTAGACGGAGGTCTTCACTACCGCTAAATGTTAGGATTGGAACACTTCATATGGCCCAAGATTCTCTAAAACTTCATTTGGAGATGATTATTTTCTGCCTTTTAACATAGTAAATAATATATTATTGAGGAATTTTCTTCTCATGAGTTTATTAGTCTTTGAAGTTGTTTATAAAAATAGTCTTTATTTTTTTCCTTAGAAATATGGCAAAAACTAACATGGACAGCTTGGCCATACTGGGATCTGTTCTGAATCCCAGCACACTTGGGTCTTGTGGCTGCATTTACAGCCTTCTCATCTTGCTGATACTTTCCAGAACTGCCTATATCCCAAATAATTTCTTTTACTCTAGTAGAAAGTGCTCACTGGAATAGCCGACTCATTGAAAAAGACCCTGATATTGGGAGATTGAAGGCACAAGGAGAGGAGAGTGACAGAGGATGAGATGGTTGGATGGCATCACCGATTCAATGTACATGAACTTGGGCAAACTCTAGGAGATGGTGAGGGATAGGGAGGCCTGGCATGCTGCAGTCCCTGGGGTTGCAAAGAGACAGATATGACTTGGTGGCTGAACAACAGCAAATGGAAAGTGCTCCTTGCTTCTACAGATTCAGTGAATATATGTTTATTTTCATCTCAACAAAACATCCCAGGACCAAACTTCCTTCACAGAATTAAAGCGGTAATTTCTGTAAGAAAGATAATCTCCTGAAGGCAAAATAGGATGATTTCCATCTTTGGAAACAGATACTTTCTAATCATTGCCTCTTAGTAATTAACATTCACACTACAGCCAAATAATCACGTCATAGTCAAAAGGTCAAGGTCCTTTTATGTAAGACAGACTTCATGTCACTTTTCGTGCTTAAAAATCCCAACTCTATGGTAGCTGGTGGTAGGAGAGACTGGATGTGAGGTCAGGATCTATAAATGCATATGAAGCAATGCTTTGACTCAAGGTCACTGGCCTGAGCTAAGACCACTTAAATTGTAATCAAGGCCACTCATTGAGCCATGAGTAATTTTAGGCAAGTTTCCCGGGTGTATGCTGATGTAACCAGAGAACCTCATCTTGCTTGACTGGCATGGAAATCAGCAGTTAGGTTGAAATATCTGAAGGTTGCTGTCTGAAGAAGGTGCTTTTTACCATTTTCTGTCTGTACAAGCTTCTCATTGATTGTCCTTCACTTTCATGAGCACTATTCAGCTACAGATAGAATAATTATTCCCATCTTTAATGGTCAGGGAGACCGTCCCCTTCCAAGTGACACTATGTAACAGAAGATGGACATTACTCCCCAACCAGAAAAGTCATCAAATTGCTTCCATATCAAGTAAAACAGATAACCTAGAGGGGGAAAAAACAACCAAAAACAGAAAGTTTCCTTTAAATACAACTGATATTGAAGCTCAAAAAGAAGCTGAGAGACATTTCAATATTTGTATTTGTTTTTAGGTATATGCTTTGGGGGATAATCCAAATAAAAGAAAAATTATTTCTTTACTATAGGCAAGAGGTTTGAAAAAGGAGGTATTTCTAAATTTTAAAATTTTTTAATTGGAGGATAATTGCTTTACAATGTTGTGCTGTTTTCTGCTGTACAACGAGTCAGCTATCAGTACACCTATCTCCTCTCTGTCTTGAGCCTTACACCCATATCCCCCACCATCCCCTCTAGATCACCATAGAGCACTGACCTGAGCTCCCCGTGCTATACAGCAGCTTCCCAGTAGCTCTCTATTTATAAACAGGAGTCTATATACATCAATGCTACTCTCTCAATTAGTCCCACCCTCTCCTGAAAGATCTTCTAATGGTAGTTCTCACTAATAAGATAGCCAGTGTATCAGAATACGAGAAACAAGGCAGTGCTCCCTCAGCTACCCTGATTCGCATCGTGAGCTTCATAATCAAAAAAATTCATAATACTGAACTAGGGAAAGAATCTCTCACCGCTTTCAGAAAACCTGTAAGCTGTTATTAGCAGAAGGAATGCAGCACCAAGAAGGGAATCAAGAAGTAAGAGTTCTCAAGACGAACCATTCTGACAGGTTGAGAAATTCAACTAAGTCCTTTTGTCCGGGGACTCGGGTCTGTGGGAGCCTTGAAAGATCAAGCAGCCACAGTTCAGTTTCTGCAAGTTCTTTGCCAGCAGGCGGTGCCGACGTGGAATCTGACTGCCAAAGGATATTTGGATCTGCCCTGCCTCTGGGAGAACTGCGGAGGGAACGCTGGTCTTGGAGGCAATGTACTCCCCCTCACACCTGCTCACAGTTGCCACAGGCTGCTGCCAGCAGTGGGCAGAGGAGGAGCCCTCTCAAAGCCACAGGAAGCTGGGATTCCACCTCTAATTTGCAAAGTGCATCTGCTTTACAGACCTGTTAGACAGCGGTTTCGTAATTAGAAAAACACGCCTTATATTTTCCCACTCCCTAAACCGTAAAGAAAATCTGGCTTTATTTTTAAAACACTAATAATTACATGATGGGGGAAAACCTTAATTTCAGGGGACACGCTCTACTAAGACAAACAATTTGTAAGCAGAGTGACACAATTTCTCCGGTAGTAGGGAAATTCTGTGGTGTGATAAACTAGATTTAGAGACATTTGTACCCAATATGCCAAGTTGTTCTACACACTGGATTCATTTGAGATTCTGCAGCCGGTGTGCCTTAAAGAAACCAGGGCAGCTGTAGCAGCTGACGCTGTAGAACTTAACTTGGGGGAACTCCTTAATGGGCTGGGAGAAAGAAGACCTGATTCAAATGAAAGTCTTTGAATTATCTTTCGCCAAAATCTTTACACTGAAATTGGGATTGTAAGGAGAATAATCTTAGTGATTTGTTCCCCATGGCTTGAGGAGTTGCTTTGATGGGCTAATAATGAGAGAGAAAAAAAAAAGAAGATGAAAAAGACGTGTCAGGCACTGTGTTAAATGTGCTACACAAAGTATCTCAGGTAATGAGAACAGTAGTTTTATGAAGTGGATTCTACAACAATACCCATTTTACAGATGAAGCAAAGCACAAACCTCCCAAGGTCACTGAGTTGCTAAATTTGAAAACCATACCTTGAACCTAGACATTTGGTTCTTGAATCTGTAATATTAAATTCAACATTAGATTTTTGTCTTAAGGAATTTTTACAGGGATCATAACACTTAGCTTGCTTGCCCTGGGTAAAGAACGATATTAAAAGAATTTATGCTGCACAATCTTTGACCTACAATCCTTCTGTATTATGTGGGAATTAAATCTGTGGCCAAAACTAAATATGGATGCATAGTACTCTTGATCCACTGCCAACAGACTAAAATTTTTAGGAGGACAATAAAGGGCATGAAAATTGGTTTTCAAATTGAAACCATGTGAATGAATATATCTAGGGGAACACAGATGGACGAATAAGACAAAAGAAGGATGAAACTAAGAGGGAAGGAAAGAACGGACCCGGGCACTTTGCTACAAACAAAAGTTTATTTGGGGGTTGACTCTCTGCCTTCCTCTAGCCCTTCAGTGCATCTGGATACTCCACTCAATCTAAATTTTCCAGAATGTTTATTATGGAGCTTCCATAGTTTCCCTCTTGAAAAAGAAATATCCATTTGACTATTGGTTTATAAACCCATGCTGTAGTGACCATGATCTCTTCTTACCAATAGGGGTTTCCCTGGTGGCTCAGAGGTTAAAGCATCTGCCTCCAATGCAGGAGACCCGGGTTCAGTACCTGGGTTGGGAAGATTCCCTGGAGAAGGAAATGGCAATCTACTGAAGCCAAATGTTAAACATCTGTATACTTGTTGGTCTTCCCTGGGGTCTCAAATGGTAAAAAAAAATCTGCCTACAATGCAGGAGTCCTGTGTTCTGTTCCTGAGTGGGGAAGATCCCCTGGAGGAGGGCACGGCAACCATGCAGTACTCTTGCCTGGAGAATCCCATGGACAGAGGAGCCTGGAGGGCTATTGGGTCCATGGGGTCACGAAGAGTCAGACATGACTGAAGTGACTTAGCACACACACTATTTCCTAACTTGCTTGTTTTATTTACTGGCAAGTATTGCTTATGTAAAATATTTCAACCTCTTAACTAAAAAGGGATACATCAGAAAATATGTTGGCTGCTGCTGCTAAGTTGCTTCACTTGTGTCCGACTCTCTGCGACCCCACAGATGGCAGCCCACCAGGATCCCCCGTCCCTGGGGTTCTCCAGGCAAGAACACTGGAGTGGGTTGCCATTTCCTTCTCCAATGCATGAAAGTGAAAAGTGAAAGTGAAGTCGCTCAGTCGTGTTCAACTCTTCGTGACCCCATGGACTGCAGCCCACCAGGCTCCTCCATCCATGGGATTTTCCAGGCAAGAGTGCTGGAGTGGGGTGCCACTGCCTTCTCTGAAATATGTTGGCACTACAAAGTAATTCTTAAGTTTCCAAAAGGATTCACTGATGGTCCACTAGAGATAAGCCTCTACTGTATTTAAAAGACAACATAATTTATTAAAATTAAATTTACAAGTAACTTTTAGAAAAAACAGTCATTTTATACTTTTCCCCCTTAGGAGAAGGATTCTTTCATTTAACAGCAAGAGCTCTTCTGTTTCTACCCTCACTTTTACAAATGAAAATAGAGCTTTGTTTTTAAGTTTGAAAGTAATTTATTATCTCTTCTTCCTACAGACTTCAGTACCATCAAACATTTAATGAATGTCATTAAGCAAATAAAACAAAAGACTAGGAAGTAATTATACATTATATTATTACATGTAATTACAATTGCTTAAAAACATCACTTTTGTTGTCATGTATTTAAAATATCTTTATATTTACTATATTTCAGTTTTTTTCTCTTGATTACCTGTTATGCACATATTTACTTAGTAAAAAAGTAACTGTCATACAATTTACCTTGTAAATAAACTGGGTAAATTAATTCATCTTTTAAAAGTAGTACAGAATTCATTCTATAGATGGGGAGGGGGACTTCAGTAAATCCTTTCAGAAAGTGAAGAACTATTATATATTCAACAGTTGGTAAAATGAATCATATTGCTTTGAAAGTGAAGACTGCTGCTATTTTATTTTCTTAAAATAAAGTGTATTTTAAAAGAATAAGGCAAGATACCTCATTTTCCCATCCCTAAGGAAGAGAAAGCACCTGAGGCCTTGCTTCTAGGCTGCTTTATTTATTCACCCTTTAACAGGCAACTCTTAGGTCCGCCTCTAGATGCCTTATAACAGTTCACCTTAATGTCAGGAAAATTTATTACCATTTAATATTTCTGATAGCCACACTATCAGAATGTTATTCTTCACTGTTTAAAGCTGAAAATACAATCAGAAAATGAAAAAAAAAGGTATGAAAAATAGAAATCCAGAGACTACAAAGAGACCATCATAATTTTAAACCACTGAACATAATATTCTAAATACGTGGTTGAAATTTTTGCTTGAGTATCAAAGTCCACATTTTGAGATTTTCATGCTAAACTTAAAGTGCATTAAGCACCAGCATGATTCTCAGTGGATAAAGTAAAGAAATTATGAGTAGGTAAACCCTTCAGAACAATGACATTTAGTTTTGGTTATGGGTTAGCATTACACAGCTTAAGATTCCTATAAAAGCACTGTATTTTTATTTTTCATTAACAAGGTAGGCTTTTGTTTTTAGCCTCCTAAGAAATCACAAAATTTACAAAAGATGGTTAAGATTATTTCAATGCAAAAGATCAAATTCTTTGAGGGATTACTTTGCTTTGCATATTCAGTCCCCTTGGCAGATGGAAAATGAAGGCAGGAAAGTGGCCTAACTACTTTTTGGAGGGAGAAGTCCACAGTAGGGGCAGGGTATGGGATCCAGACTCTCACCTGCTAGTCCATAGCATCATCTTTCCAGGTTTCTGAAATTCCAACAACGTATTCCTTTTTCACCCTTCAACAGCCACTTAATACTCCTGAACTCTGCTTTACTTTCAAACTTGTTGGATTAACCCATTTCTTTTAACAATGCCTACCTTACTTTAGCATGGACTCCCTCACCACCTCATATGTATTTTTAGACTAGAAGCTCTATTCTGATTTTTCTTATACTTTTTTTCTTGCCTTTCATCCAATATCCAATTGCTTTATCAATATGCTGACAGCATATTACCTAATATAAACAAACAAGCAAACAGTGAAAAACAAAACCAAAAACCAACTGACCAAACAAAAACTCACTTTTTTTTTTTGTCTGGTGTTCAGTCCTTCTCCCCTTCTGAGTCTGCCTGCCTCTTCTTCCAAAGCTTGTATCTTCAAACGATGAAACATGAGCCTCCTTTTCTACTTCTCTACCTCAGTCGTATCTGGAGTATTTTCACACTGCCCTTCCACCTCCCCATTTCAAATGTCCCTACTCACCTATTATCAACCCAAGACTATCCAAAGTCTTTAACTACATTCTCAGCTAGTATCCTATTTATTTGTGCATGTTTAGGTGGCAAGAATACACAGAAAAACTGTATAAAAAGATCTTCACAACCCAGATAATCACGATGGTGTGATCACTCATCTAGAGACAGACATCCTGGAATGTGAAGTCAAGTGGGCCTTAGGAAGCATCAAACAAACAAAGCTAGTGGAGGTGATGGAATTCCAGTTGAGCTATTTCAAATCCTGAAAGATGATGCTGTTAAAGTGCTGCACTCAATATGCCAGCAAATTTGGAAACTCAGCAGTGGCCACAGGACTGGAAAAGGTCAGTTTTTATTCCAATTCCAAACAAAGGCAATGCCAAAGAATGCTCAAACTACTGCACAATTGCATTCATCTCACATGCTGGTAAAGTAATGCTCAAAATTCTCCAAGCCAGGCTTCAGCAATACATGAACCGTGAACTTCCTGATGTTCAAGCTGGTTTTAGAAAAGACAGAGGAACCAGAGATCAAATTGCCAACATCCGCTGGATCATGGAAAAAGCAAGAGAGTTCCAGAAAAACATCTACTTCTGCTTTATTGACTATGTCAAAGCCTTTGACTGTATGGATCACAATAAACTGTGGAAAATTCTGACAGAGATGGGAATACCAGACCACCTGACCTGCCTCTTGAGAAATTTGACAGGAAGCAACAGTTAGAACTGGACATGGAACAACAGAGTGATTCCAAACAGGAAAAGGAGTACGTCAAGGCTGTATATTGTCACCCTGCTTATTTAACTTACATGGAGAGTACATCATGAGAAATGCTGGACGGGAAGAAACACAAGCTGGAATCAAGACGGCCAGGAGAAATATCAATAAACTCAGATATGCAGATGACACCACCCTTATGGCAGAAAGTGAAGAGGCGCTAAAAGCCTCTTGATGAAAGTGAAAGAGGAGAGTGAAAAAGTTGGCTTAAAGCTCAACATTCAGAAAACGAAGATCATGGCATCCAGTCCCATCACTTCATGGGAAATAGATGGGGAAACAGTGGAAACAGTGTCAGACTTTATATTTTTGGGCTTCAAAATCACTGCAGATGGTGACTGCAGCCATGAAATTAAAAGACGTGTACTCCTTGGAAGAAAAGTTATGACCAACCTAGATAGTATATTCAAAAGCAGAGACATTACTTTGCCAACAAAGGTCCATCTAGTCAAGGCTATGGTTTTTCCAGTAGCCATGTATGGATGTGAAAGCTGGAGATGAAGAAAGCTGAGCACCGAAGAATTGATGCTTTTGAACTGTGGTGTGGGAGAAGACTCTTGAGAGTCTCCTGGACTGCAAGGAGATCCAACCCGTCCATTCTGAAGGAGATCAGCCCTGGGATTTCTTTGGAGGGAATGATGCTGAAGCTGAAACTCCAGTCCTTTGGCCACCTCATGCGGAGAGTTGACTCACTGGAAAAGACTCTGATGCTGGTTGGGGGCAGGAGGAGAAGGGGATGACAGAGGATGAGATGGCTGGATGGCATCATTGACTCAGTGGACACGAGTCTGAGTGAACTCCAGGAGGTGATGATGGACAGGGAGGCCTGGTGTGCTGCGATTCATGGGGTCGCAAAGAGTTGAACATGACTGAACGACTGAATTGTACTGAACTGAATATGACATGACTATGTACAAATTCTACTGGCAACAAAGTATTACTACTATTCTGTGGTTTATAGTCTACATTTACAATAGAGAGACGCTAAATTTCAATTAGAGATTAGTAACAAAGTTGTGATTCTTTCCCTATTCAAATTCCTTGACTCTAAATTATATGTACAGAATTCATGTTGGTTCATGGACCCAAAGTTAAGAATCCATGGATTATGAAGAAGATTAACTTTTCATGTTTTTATAACTATTCTCAACTCTGTCATAGCTATCTAGAATAAGTATAAAGTAATTTATTCAATATGAATCTGCCGCTCTTTATTCTTTTTTGAGATTTTCTAAAGACATTTCTTTATTTTCTCAACTTCAGCTACAATCTCACGTCCTGAATTTTATCTGCTGATTCTATGATAATTGACCTTTCAAGCCATTATTTACTTTTACTAGGATCTTTAACACTATTTTAAAACTCCAGATGCTGCAGATGAAAACAAATACAGAAAAATAACCATAAAATCATTTATGTGCTAAAGTGCTAGATTGTGGATAAGCAAAGACGGAAGGTTCTTGGCTACACACCTAGTGAACTCAAAAGTGAAGTCGCTTGGTCGTGTCTGACTCTTTGTGACCCATGGACTCTAGCCTACCAGGCTCCTCCGTCCATGGGATTTTCAGGCAAGCATACTGGAATGGGTTACCATTTCCTTCTCCAGGAGATCTTCCCAACCCAGGGACTGATCCCGGGTCTCCCACATTGTAGGCAGACGCTTTACCATCTGAGCTCAGGGAAGTCCATAAAAAGTGAAAGTGGCTCAGTTGTGTCCAACTCTTTATGACCCAGAATTCCCCAGGCCAGAATACTGGAAGGGGTAGCCTGTCTCTTCTCCAGGGGATCTTCCCGACCTAGCAATTGAACTGGGGTCTCCTGCATTGCAGGCAGATTCTCTACCAACTGAGTAACCAGGGAAGCCCGCACCAAAAGTGCCTAAATAGTGGCCACTCTTTCCTATGTGTCAGTAGTACAGATATAATCATTACAGCTCTTCTTAAAATGCTGTAAGTTAGGTCTTCAGGAAGCTACGTGACATCTGTCCCTTTCCTTACTGACTATACATGTATAGTTTCTTAAAATATTTTCCATCTTCAAATCAGTGTTGTTCTCCTTCCCAACAAATCTTACACAGATTGAGAAGAAAGAAAAAGAGTATTTTTCCACTGTCGAGCTGCAGATCTGCACTATACCTAAACAGTCACTAGATGAAGTATGAATAATTGATATGCCATTAGCTCATCTTTTTCCTTCATAGGTCAACTCTCAGGGGATTATTTTATAAATTGTTTGCTGAAATATATTTCATATCTTTATTAAAAGACCACTAAGCAGGAATACTTACATATACCAAGGGACAGCTTTATAGTCACCCATATTTCTTTTCCCATTTTGAGGCATGGCATATGATTTCTTAGTCTTCTCACGCTCAGGTTGCAACTGTCTGGTACCCGAAACCAGACACAGTTGTTCAGAACCCCCACAGATGCCAAAACTCATGGATGCTCATGTCCCTTATATAAAATGGCCCAGCATTTGCATATAACTTATGTATATCCTCCGGTCTACTTTAAATCATCTCTAGTTTACTTATAGTACTTAATACAATGTAAAAGCTATGTTAATAGTTGCAAATACAATGTAAATGCTATGTAAATAGTTGCCTGCACATGGCAAATTCAAATTTTGCATTTCGGAACTTTCTGAACTTTTTTTTCAGATATGTCTGATCCACTGTTGGTTGAACCTGTGCATGTAGGACACGCAGATTCAGAGCACTGTACAGTGACTATACACTGACTTGGAACCTGTACGGGGCAGGACTACTTGGGTGACTGCTTCATCTCCCACAGGTACACAAGGTAGGGCTCCTAACTCATCATTTCTCTGCCCATCAACAAAACTGAAAATGATCTCTTATAATTACACAATGTGGGACTCTAGAGCCCTCCAACCCTCAGTAGTAGTTTGGAACTAGAGGACCACAGTTTACTTTCATGCCATCAACTCAGAAAAGTAAGGGATCAGAAGACCGGGATTTTCTGCAGTGCATAGTGCTCCTCTGGGATTCTTTGGTCCATTTACTAACAATGCTGACAATGCAGGACACATGATATCCTCCAGAACTGAAGAAACAGTAGCAAAAAGCTCCCTTAACTATCTATTACCAAGGGAAGCGGTGAAATGAAGACATGCTATTAACTTTGAACTAAAATCAACTAGTTCATTGAAATGCCTTTATTACTTCAAATGTTTTATGCTCTCTATGTGCTTTCCTACATAACTATTTTTGAAGTGTTGATTAAAGACAGGGGTTCCCTCACTAGTTATAGGAACTGTATCTAGCCACATTTAATTAAAAATAAAGCCCATTTCTTTTTTCTGTAAGGTGAAACATTATCTTAACATCTGCTGGAAATTTTGCTTTCTTTTCTGAACAGAATATTGAAAATTTGAAAGCTACTATACAGAACCAGGCAAATATATAAAAAGGACAATGATTTCAGAAATCAAAGGTTAGGGTAAGACAAGTATTTAAATAGTGTATGTATTGCTCTGTCCTTTCCAGGATGAATATAAAACTAAACTAGTAGCACAGACAGAGGGCATCATAAACACAGGAAAATAAACATGAGATAACAGTATTTCTGTTGTATGGACTTCAGGAACACAGCAGAGTCCTGTGCAAATGCCATAGGAACGTGAAATCAGCATTGCCTCTCTGCAAATCATTCTTCAGTAAAAGCTACTGGGCATTTTGGGGATCATCCTAATTCAAATTTAGAGCAGACCTTATGAAAATTTCTTGTAAAACAAGATTATGCCATTTCTCAATTTATAAATAAATTTTTTTTTAAGAATAAAAGTCAGCGCTGGGAAGGGTATAAGGAAAAGGCCAATCTAGTATCACACTGTCAGAAAGTCAATTAGTGCCATCTTTCTTGAGCAGTTGGGCCATACATACGGAAATCCCCTAAGATGCACTGCTCTTTGCATAGAGAATAGACTTGGCAGTTGTGGTGGGGGAGACGATGAGGGTGAAGGAAGAAGCAGGAGTTTGGGGTTAGCAGATGCAAGCTATTACATAGAGAATAGCTAAACAACAAGGTCCTGCTGTAGAGCACAGGAAACTATATTCAATATCCTGTGATAAACCTAATGGAAAAGAAAAAAACCAACAAATAGATACATTGCCCTTTGGACTCAATTTTTGAAGATTCCTCTGGAGAATATAACAAAGGGCACATACATAAAAATTTTGCTGCAGAAATATTTAACAAAATAAATAAAATCTGGATTTCCCTGGTGGTATAGTGTAGAAGAGTCTGCCTGCCAATGCAGGGGACACAGGTTTTATCCCTGGCTTGGGAAGATTCCATATGGCACAGAGCAACTAAATCCATGGGCTACAACTACTGAGCCTGCACGCTAGAGACCAGGAGCCGCAACTACTGAAGCCCACGTGTGCTGGAACCTGTGCTCTGCAACAAGAGAAGCTACTGCAACGAGAAGCCCTAGGACTGCAACAAAGTTGTTTGCTGCAACTAGGGAAAATTCTCACGCAATATGGAGCAACCAAAACTAAATAAATAAATCATATAAAAACAGAAGTGAAATCTGCAATAGTACAAAATTAGAAATGACTTAAATGCTAAATAATAGGAGCCTGGCTAAGTAAATTATGTCACATCATACAAAGAAACACAAGGCAGTCATTAACAACACTTGGCAAGTATATTTATCTATACAAAAAAAAAAGCCCATATGATTTTAAATTTTCAAAATGTTACAAAGTAGTAACATATATAAAAGAAATACATGTAAATATCAATCCATACAGAAGTATCTGAAAAGATACAATCAAAATGTTTTCAATATATTATTTTGAATGTATGCATTTTCTCTTCTTCCTGTCACTCTTTCCTCTTGAATTTTTCTGGTATGACACTTTTACAATTAAAAATGTATTTCTAATTAGACTTGTCAGGGTATAAATTAGTTACTGCATGCATACACTATAACACACATTTTTACTTCACTAAAATGAGCATAGTTTCTTTTCACCTCTGAAATATCAGCTGTATTCAACACCTTTGCTAAGACTCAGAAGTGAAGGGGATAACACATTTTCCTTTATTCTGACATGCATTTCCATTAATTACATGCTTTCTCTTGTGTTCATCAACAGTAAACTTCAGGGTAGGTTTTTCCTACCAATTTTAAACAGTTCTGCATGGCCAATTTTCAGGTCTGTCAAGAAAAGCCAAGACTAATATCCCAGTGTCATGTTTATAGCCATCTGTGTAGAAACAAAATCAGCTTTGGACAGCTTTTACCTTGCTAAGGTTCACATATTTTGATGTGCGGATGAATACTTGGGTTTAGAAGCATCAGTGGATTAACATGTTTGGCAAGGGAGGGAGTGGACCTCTTCTTCAAAACTACCTCTTCAAGAATTGATGGAATGAGCCATTTTGGAAGAAAATAAAAACAAAACCAACAAAATGAAACAAAGCACAGTAGTTTTAGGCCAGAGTTGGAGCTTAACTAAGTAAGAAAACAGAGTAGAGTTTGTTTTATAGTCATAAGATGATGTCCTCAGTGGTAAAGAAATGAGGCGGCAGGCAGCCGCACCTGGTCTGTACTGCCCCGGGGGCACGGAGGGTAACCAGCACGGCTGGACACCTGCAGGCTGGGGTGGACGAGGCGCAAAAGGCTCTCCAGCCAGCATTTAGTGCCCACAAGTCATGTTTAGGCCTTTCAAGTACATCTGCCATCTGGCCTCACTTGCTTTCCTGATAATTATTTCCCTTTCCCCTTTCTGCCCTGGAGTCATCTTAAAGGAAATTATGAAGTATAGGATTAGGTACACAGCAAGCAATGATTTTTTTTTTCTTTTACATCAAATATATCTGAGATACCAGCTTTTACATCATACCTTTGGCAGGTACTTCCTTCTGAACAAAGAAGTTGGTTCTGAAATCTATGTCCAAAAAGCTGGCTTCTCTGATCCCTGACTGCCTTGTGTATAAGCCCCTTCAGCATTTACCTGGTTTGTCCGGTGGCCAACTCCTAGAACCTCCTAGATCCTAGAACATTTTACATATACATGAGACTTCCCTGGGGGTCCAGTGGTTAAGACTCTGGACTTCCAGTGCAGGGGACATAGGTTTGATCCCTGGTCAGGGAACTTAGGGCTTCTCTTGTGGCTCAGCTGGTAAAGAATCTGCCTGCAATGAGGGAAACCTAGGTTCGATCCCTGGGTTGGGAAGATCCCCTGGAGAAGGGAAAGGCTACCCACTCCAGTATTCTGGCCTGGAGAATAACATGGACTGTATAGTCCATGGGGTCGCAAAGAGTTGGACATGACTGAGTGACTTTCACTTAGTAGGGAACTAAGATCTCACATGCCATGGGGCACAGCTCAAGAAATAAAAATAATAAAATAAATATATAAAAATTATTGTCAATTATAGCAAGTGGGTTGATAAACACTGTGACTGTAGCTTTAAGACTACTAAATAGAAAAGGTTTAGTATTTTATGGCTGATAATGAGATTTCAGTAAAATGGTTGGTTTTCAAAGCACGAAAATAAGACTTCAAATTAATTATGAAAGCCTGAAAGAAAATGGAAGAACCTTGTAGGAGATCCACATGGTAAATCTACAGGATAGCAAACATCCAGATGTTTTGAAACATCTGTATTACTGCGTGAACTTTTCCATTTTTTCCTCAATGTTTGGTTTCACGCAGACAAAACAAGAGCTGTACTTTCAACTTGGGCAGCTTTCAAAAATTGTCACGGAAAACATTTCATTACATTGTTTATTTTTGATGCTTCTAAAATGAGGCTGGGCTTCCCAGGTGGCGCTAGTGGTAAAGAATCCGATTGCCAATGCAGGAAACGTAAAAGACACGGGTTTGATCCCTGGTTCTGGAAGATCCCCTGGAGGAGGGCAGGGCAACCCACTCTAGTATTCTTGCCTGGAGAATCCCATGGTTAAAAAGCCTGGTGCACTACAGTCCCTAGGGTCGCAAAGAGTTGGATACGACCGAAGTAACAGCATGCACAAACGCAAACTAAGGCTAACTTCCTCACTTTTTTTTATTCCTCACAGTACTACTGAGTAGATGTCTATTACCTATTTGGTTGAATGAGGGGAGAAAAAGATGACTTCTAATTAAATGCACAACTGAATAGGGAAATTATTTCTGAGTAGGACAATTCCATTATTAGTAATAGCATATCTATGAACTCAGGAGTACATTTATTCTGAATCTTTCATTCTATGCATCCATATTTCATCAATCTTTATCATCTCTCATTATAATATATGGAGAGCCTGGATAATTATTCTTGTTTTACAGGTAAAAATACAGAGGAACTGAGAGATGAAATCTGTCAAGTCACATACTGAGATCTTGTAGATATTCCATTGCCCGGCCCAAATCATCCAATAAAACAAGATGTTTCTCTGATTGAAAAGGTTTATTATTTAAACCCAGAAGATAATTATTTCTATATTTGTTTATTCATTTTGTTATAGGGTCTGAATTACTGAGAGATGTGAATAAGACGACTTAGTATCTGAGACACTCCCTGGAATTCATTTTCCCCTTAAAACCTGTCCAAACACCTTCATTTTTCCATCAAAGAGGATAGAGCTCTTTTTCTAGCTGGTATTGGATACTCTGGACTTCCCTGGTGGCTCAGTGGTAAAGAATCCGCCTGCAATGCAGGAGATGCAGGTTCAATCCCTGGGTCGGGAAGATACCCTGGAGAAGGAAATGGCAACCCTCTCCAGTATTCTTGCCTGGAGAACCCCATGGACAGAGGAGCCTGGGGGCTACAGTCCACGGGGTCACAACAGTCAGACACGACTGAAGTGACTCAGTATGCATACATATACTAGATACTCTGGACAAAAGGGAGACGATGGCATCTGAAAAACTGTGTTGGTAGATTCTACCTTATAGGGTTGTTCTGTTAACTGAGGAATCGTGTGTGACGGCTTTAGGGGAGTTTCTGGCACCTACTATTTGCTCAAAGAGCTGTATCATGAAGTCTTACTGTTCCTAATACTACTGATATTGGGTCTGACACATGTTCTATCTCTCTAATTGTAAGTTCATTCCCACTTCTTGCTATGTAGACACTGATAATGTATGAACACTATTCATTATTATAATGTGCTGTTTTGCATGAAGAACAACTCTGTTTTGTTCTCTGGTCTCAGCAGATGATGAGTAACCAGCATCCAGTCTGGGTTAGGGTTAGTCTCCTAAACTGCTCCTAGTCATGCTTCCTCTTGGCACAGTAAAGTGGAAGACTGAAATAAATTTCAGAACTGACCAATCCATTCAAAAACCCTTGATTTCAGTATTATTCATGGGAGCAAAATACTCTATGAAAGCTGGAAGATATACATTCACTCAGGCAGACAACGAATGCTAATTTGGTGCCCATGACATGCCAGGTTTTTGATAGCTCTGTTTAAAAATGTAGGTGAGATCACTGGCCCCCGTGGCCACATTCCTGAGTGAGCAGAGGATGGGTATAGGTGTCCATTTGACTTCTAAAGCAAGATGGAGACAAAGGAAACGTGAATGCAGAACTCTCAAAAGAGCAAAGAGATCTTGGGCAGTAGTTTCCTCTAGAAAGAACTAGAAGGAAAAGGCTGACCCAACAGCCTATCTAAGGCCCAGAAGAATTTCAGACTCCATCAGTTCAGTTCAGTTCAGTTCATTTGCTCAGTCGTGTCTGACTCTGTGTGACCCCATGGACTGCAGCATGTCAGGCCTCTCTGTCCATCACCAACTGTCAGAGTCGGTGATGCCATCCAACCATCCTCCTGCCTTCAGTCTTTCCCAGCATCATGGTCTTTTCAAGGAGTCAGTTCTTCACATCAGGTGGCCAAAGTACTAGAGTTTCAGCTTCAGCATCAGTCCTCCCAGTGAATATTCAGGACTGATTTCCTTTAGGATGGACTGGTTGGATCTTCTTGCAGTCCAAGGGACTCAAGAGTCTTCACCAACACCACAGTTCAAAAGCATCAATTCTTCGGTGCTCAGCTTTCTTTATAGTCCAACTCTCACACTCATACATGACTACTGGAAAAACCATAGCTTTGACTAGACAGACCTTTGTTGGCATGTTTGTCATGCCTTTGTTGGACTCCATGTGGTATGTTTAAAATTGGCACAATGCTGAGAGACACTGCACCCGAGGTCAAAGAAGGGTTGCATGTGGATGGAAGGATCCATTCCACTTGTCATTGGAACCAGGGGAAGGATTTATTCCCCAATTTTCTTTGCACAGGTCCACCCATATGCAGGCCTGGCATTTTAAGCTGTCATAAGGACTCTGGCTCAGGGTCTCCACAAGCACTCTTGTTCAACAATGTAAAAATCTGTCTGCAATGTGGGAGAGCCAGGTTTGATCCCTAGGTTGGGAAGTTCCCCAAGAGAAGGGGAGTAGCAACCCATTCCAATATTCTTGCCTGGAAAATATAATAGACAAAGGAGCCTGGTGGGGTACAGTCCATGGGGTCACAAAGAGTCAGACATGACTGAGCAACTAACATTTTATCCCCAAAAAGCAATGAAGCTGTTTGGGGACCGTGTTGTTGGTAGAAAGACAGCGTTGGCTGTGGCAGTCAGGATAGAGGGGATATGTAACTTTTTCTCCCTTCCCCTCTCTAGCAGGAGAACGAAGGTCTCAGCACAGGCTGTGGACCCCAAGGAAGGAAGAGGATGGGAGAAACAGAGTCAAGAAAGAGAGTCCTGGTTTACCACTCACTGGCTCTGTGACCTGGGTTATTCACGATGTGTAACTTTAGTGTCTGCATTTGTCAAGTGGGTGTAGACTTATATACTGCCTTCCGAGACAACTGTGACCATCCAGTGAGAGGTGTGGGGAGGGACTCTGAAACCGCTCCATCTCTCTGCCGACTGGGAAGATAAAGCAGATGTGAGAAACATACTTTCTGCCCTGCAAACCTCAAGGAGCTGAGCAAGAGATTTGGGAAAAATGGACTTGTACGTTTTTACCTTGGCCATATGAAGAGATCTGAGTACTTCCCTGGTAGAGCTACTTGTAAAAGTAATAGGTATCAAAGAGGTGAGGAAACAGATTGAGCCCATGTGTGTCATCAGGGAATGGCTTCCCTCTGGCTCTGCTGTAATTTGAGGTGAAGAACACCATTTCTACAATGTGACTGGGTGTCAGGCTAAATTTGAAGGTACAGGCCAAAAGTTTCAGCAGCTACTGTACTTTACTCACATTGTGATAGGTAAATCTTTACCTCCTGCCTTTGTTCATGTAAATCGAAGGCCTTACTTTGCCTGACAGTCTTTTTAAAAGGAAGATTAATATGAAATGTATTTTGCCCAACCCATTCGGTCATCCATTCCCACATTTCTGATAATAGGAAAGATTCAAAGGGGCTGACCTAAGGTTTAACTTTTCTACTCAAATTCCTCTGAGTGCCTGCTGTCTGCTCTTCATGTGTATAAACGTGTTACAATAAGGTATGTGGGTGGCTTCAAGTGAAAGGCACCCAGGATTGAAGAGCAAGTGAGAAAGCCTCATCCGGGACAGGAGATGCTAAATCCTGGGTTTTACCCTAGATTTGTATTAGAAGAAGGCATTCTAAAGTAGCCCTTTCTGATTATTGTGTTAACAAAAATACAGGAACATCTGAAACTTGGACTGAGTCCCCACAGGCAGGGATATTCCAATTTTTTGTTTTATTTATTGAGATCTCTCTCTCTCTCTCTTAATGTACAAAGCCCAGTTATTGTGCACTGCCACCAAGCTGGAGCTTTTTAAATGATTCAGGGAAGTATAGCTTTCATTTAGGTTTGTGCCCTCCAGTCTGTTTATACTGGTCGATACACTTGTCTGAAAAATATAATGGATTAGCACATCATTCAACAAGCTAGTCAGAAGGCAAGCTCAAGGCGACAGACACCAAAAAGTAAATTACAGTCAGTAGTCGGGCCAGGCCATGCCCAGAGCTAGGAAACATCGTATCAGCACAAAACCTGTATTCTCTGAGAATGGTGGCAGAACGAAAGGGATGAAAAATTTACACTCAAATATAATAAAACAATCAGCTCTACCAATTCATATGGCACTAAAAACTGTGTGGTTTATGACAGCGGATACAAAGGAATCTGGCGCTCATGACTGTCCCGCACATTACAACCTCAGCTGGAAACAGACTTGGTGGCATTTGTTTCATTTAATGGGCCCACTTTGCAAGTGGGCATATATCATGCCTTACTTTACACATTCCATTTAAATACTTGAAAAATGCCAGTTGGCCACAGGTTTGTATTCAGAGACCCAAGTGTTGAGGGGTCTCAGGGTTGGGGGAGAGGGGATGAGGAAGTCAGGGTACAGGGTGAAGGAGGAGAAGAAGGCTAAAAATTACGTTTTATTCTTAGCTTTCTCTTTCTTCCTCCCTCTCCTTATTCCCTTCCTTCCAGTCTCTTTTCTCAAGAGACAAAAAGCAATATTGAGACACATTCTCAAGATCTTGAATTTACATAATCTATATAAATCTATGTAATCTGTATCACCTACTTTGACATGAACCAACTCATCATTATGGCAGATATGTCTAGTTATAATTATTAAATAGTTTTCTATTTTACAATTAGTTAACACAAACAAGTAGAAATAGGTTGAAAAGGTTTTTTTGTTTTTAAAACCATAAAATAAACTCCAAACAACAAAACAAATCACTTCCCTTACTAAGAGCTTACTGAAGGACTGTCACGTTCTCAGGCATTGCAATTCCACAAAAGTATTCCTTTTACCAATAATGTACTAACTGTATGGAGAGACAGATGCGCAGAAAAGGAATGTGGGTACCTCAGTATTTAGCGGGAATGTTTAAGACAATTAGAAAACCTACAAATGCAAAGACAGACCTGTAAAATCATCCATCATATGAAGTGCTTATATGTGATTTAAGAGGAGCAGAAAAGGAAGCAAAGATGGGATTTCAAAGTTAAAAGTATTACAGGAAATATTTTCTCCACTTGTTTCCCTCTCTATATGGATTATCAGATGTTAGTAGGGGAACCAATGAATATAATTTCTGAAATTTAGACTCGGCAATCTTTGTAGTAGACTCGATCGTATAGCAACAGTGGAAAGATCACAGGCAGCAGACCTCATTCAGATGACTAACAAGGTACATCAAACGGAACTATTTAATTATACTGGGCCTTGCCCCATGGTTGAAGCCACCGCTCCCCCTAGAATGTCCTTTGTCTCATGCGTGGCACCTCCACCAGGTTTGGCAGGAAAGGGCCTTACCTTGGCCTTAGCCTGTAACTGGTATTTCCATCTTGTATCTTGCCTTACCCTTGGTATCACTGCTATATTGTACCTCTGTCAGTTGCACCCCTATGTGGATGAACCTGCACCCCTATGTGAATGAACCAAGTCTGATCAATCCCAGCAAAGGTAGCTATATTATTGTCTTCGGGTCACTCCTCTAGAAATTCCTTCAAAACTTATTTCTCCCTTTCTCCACTTCCATATTCAAAGTTCATTTCTCAACTTCTCTCCAGCAGAAGAGCTAGAGATAATCCTATTTATTCCCCAGGTTCACACCCTTTATACTAAGCTTACCCTATTCAGACCTGGGTCAAAAGATTTTCCCTCTCTAGAATCTTCAATGTATCTTTCTCTGCATGCAACTTACCAATCTAATGTTAATGTCATCTGAAGCTCCAATATTTAGGCCACCTGATGTAAAGAGCTGACTCATTGGAAAAGACCCTGATGCTGAAAGACAGAAGGCAGGAGGAAAAGGGGATGACAGAGGACGAGATGGTTGGATGGTATCACCAATTCAATGGGCATGGGTTTGAGCAAACTCTGGGAGATGGTGAAGGCAGAGAAACCTGGCATGCTGCAGTGCGGGGGTCAAAAAGAGTTGGACGCAACTGAGCGACTGAACAGCAACAACGGCAAACTCAGAAGTGAGACCCATTAAACCCAGCTCTCCTTCAAACTACTGTTCACCCTCTGCACCTTCTTACCCTTGAATTTCCTGGCAGAGAGGCTAATACTCACCAAACACATTGGTACTGCTCACTCAACAACCCACTGCATTTGGCTTCAGGCAAAATGATGATACTTCAGGCTCCTGATGATACTCAAATCATTGGTCATCTTCTAACTGATGGATGCAATGGCTGTGTTCTGTTCTCGCAATATTTTAACCTTAAGACACTTGATCACATCCTTTTTGAAAAAGCTTTCTTGACTTCTCTAATGGCAGCGTCATGGTTCTCCTAGAGGAGGAGCCTCTCCAGGTTGCTTTCTGATCATTTGTGTTTCATCTTATATGCTTTCATCTCATCCTTGACCCACCAGTAAACTGGGATCTTCTCAGCAGCCCCCACTTCCTCCTTCTTGAACTGCAAATTCAAGATGCTCAGTAATCTCATCTGCTTCCTTCAGGCCCTGGTACAATCTATATGCTAACCACCTCCCTACCTGTAATTCTGAACCCAACCCCTCCCTTGAGCTCTGGAGCCTGTTCAATGATGTCCCACAAGTTTCTCAAATGTCTCACATCTAGGTTGGAACTAAGTTGTAAAAATGCATTTCCTCTTTGTTTTCCACTACATTTGATCAGTCATCAAGGCACTTATCTTACCCAAAAGAGGCTTCTCAAAACCATCCCCCCTTGTCTTTATTTCCACTGATGTGTTCTATTATAATTCTTTTAAAAGTCTCTTTCCTAAGCTATCTACTACCTTTTAACTGTAAGACTGCCATCTATTCAGTATCTTCCAAATTTTTTTGCCAGAATATTTGTTTTTCCTGAAGCACGGATCTACTATTTCACTTTTCCCTTTAAAACTTTTGATGGTTTCCCGGGGTCTAGAAGAGAAAGTCCTTTTCTTTGCTTCCTCTAGCATTCTTTATGGTCAGTCCAGTCCTAACTCTGCAGACTCACCTCTTGCCATAAGAAATGACCTTGTAGATATGCCTACCTTTGCCTGGAATATCACCTTTTCCTTTTCCAGATGGGAAATGCCCATGAACACCTGAACCGAACACCGTTTCTTTAGTAAATCCTTTGTAAACTTCTCTAGGCAACTAGCTATCCATAGTCTCTATTCCTGTGGTTTATAGCACATATCTTTATTGGAATATGTGACATTCATTATTCATTGAAATATCTGAGGCCTACAATGCATAGGTCACTATAGCTTGGTTACCATGTCTATGGAACTGGGTCATTGAGGATAGGAACTATGCCTTAGTTATTAATAGCTTCAGTTTAATTTGGACATGTGGGTCACTCAGTATTGGTTGAATGCTGGTATGCATGAATATATATCAAATGTGAAGGAAATATCATAGATACTTTGGGTTTAGACCCTTATATTTATTACTGGGCTCTGCTACTGAATTTTGGAGTATTTCTAATAATGTTGACTATCAGAGTTTTTGAATATATCTAGGTAACTTTACTGATGCTTTCAGAAGTTCATTTATAGACACTAGCATTGTGAGAATAACTGTTTTATGGTTCTGAGCAGGATGGTTAATTGCTCCAAATCTCAGCTTCTCTTCATCCATAAACCTTGAATAATTCTACTTGTTAAGTACTACAACTTCCCAGAGGCAGCTAGCAATAATAATCATAGTTAACATCGAATACTTCGGAGTAAATTGGGATAGGTTTAAATGCTACTCCTGTCACTTTTTAGCTGCAATGCTTTGGGCAAGTTATTTAACCTCACTGAGCCTCAGTTTTCATATCTATAAAATGGGAATGGTAATTGCACCTAATGATTGGTAGGATTATAAACTTTAATGGTAGTGAAGTGCCAAGAACCATGCCTGGCACAAAGTAGGGGCTTAATAAAGGTAGTTATAATTCTGGTTCACTGTGAGGCCATATACATGAATAAAAAGGTCCAGAGGGACAGGAATATGTCACAAAGAAGGCATCGAGAGCACACAAATCAATCATATATATATTAATACCACATAATAGCTTAAGACTGTGCACAAATTTTCAGTGTATTTGCACTTTTTACACTCAGACACCCTACATCTGGGCTATGTAATAAATATGAATTGATTATGTTTAAATGTCTAGAGTCAATAAAATCTGAATCTGTTCTAAAAAGGAAACATGCGTGTAGAAGAGAAAGTCAGTCTGTCCTTTGCATCAGCCCAGAATGAAAGGGTAACAGTGAGGTATCCGGGAGAACTACAGTTATTGACATCACTGACCTATAAACATATCCCCTTCAGCATGATATACAGCACTTCAATACCCTTGTTTTTATATAATTGCTATTACCAAAGCCTTTCAATTTCAAGTGCTCAAACGAGAGCAATTCATATTTCAGATAATCTGCCAACGAGGAAAACTAATTTCAAAATATTTGATCATAAAAGTTGTCCTCAGCTTCTACAGAGATAATTTAGTCAAATAATATCAGATAATCTGAAAGCAGTCTTAGCAGGAAATTGCTCGGGACTCCATCTAAGCAGCTTCCATTTGCACTTATATAAATGTACTGAAAGTGTAGGAGACTTTGACAGCCTGCCATATGTGATTTCATTCCATAGCCTACCTACTTTACCATCAAAAGTTATATCCTTTGAAGCATTGCCAGAATTACTTTACCCCAGTAGATATGCTAGATGTGCCCTTTAAAAGCCATATCATTTCTTTTCTACTCTGACTAGTTCAGGGTAGCATCTGCTCAACTAAATTCCTTTGAAGGTTAAAAATAAAATAGCCTACTTCTTCTGCTGGGCTCCCTCCCCCACCCCCTACCCTGGTGCTGAGGATAAAACGCCCAGTGCTGAATGAATTTCAGAGAGTACATTTTTTTTTTTTTAAAGAAGAAGGAGCCTGAGAAATTGCCCCTCTGCTTCACACTTAAGGAAAATTAAGATCCAGGCTTTTCGAAGGTCTCTTGCCTGGACAGAAGCAGAGACAAGACCAGAACCAGGTTGCCAGGACCTTAGTCCAGAGGGCCTTCTCCTGCTTCTCCAAAGGCAGAAACGTCTAATAGATAAAAGGAAGGCCACACCAGGAACCTGGGCTTCCCTGGTGCCTCAGAGGTAAAGAATCCACCTGTAACGTGGGAGACCCGGGTTTGATCCCTAAATGGGGAAGGTTCCTGGAGAAGGGTGTGGCAAACCACACTCCAGTATTCCTGCCTGGAGAATCCCCCATGGCCAGAGGAGCCTGGTGGGCTACAGTCCATGTGGCCACAAGAGTCAGATATGATTGAAGCAACTTAGTACGCAAGCCAGAAACCAACAATGGCAAACACCACCAATGGCGTGTCTTAGTGTTATAAATAGAAAGCGAATGCTGGGATTTCACCTCCAGGAGAACGTTTGCTCTTCAGAAACAGTCCTGCTTGGCATTCCTTCCCCTCAGAGCTGCTGACAGTTGCAGTCAGATATTACACTGTTGTGACTTGGAAGCTTATGCCCCCAAACAGATCAAAATTAGTAACATCATGATTCAGGATTGTCTATTTTCCCCTCAGCTTGCTAATCTATGCCTCTTTTATAATTATTTTAAAAGGCACTATCTGATTTCCTGAGCACCGCCCCCAGGTGTTCTCAGCGATAATGAATGGATAAACATATCATCTAGTGTCATAGAGCAGTTGTGACATTTTAGAAATATCTTCCGTTCAACTCTTCTAATTTCGATGTATGTTAACATCCAAAGTTGCAGGGCTTTTTACTAAAGAGCTGAATGAGTCCTAGTCAATGTATGATTTACTTGTCTGCTCAGCTGAAAAGGTTTGGAGATGTAGTGAAATGGCACGGTCCTTTCTTGCTCTTTGCAAACTCTGGGATGTCAATTTTAATCAATGAACTGGAAAAATTATGTTTTTTTCTTTTTATAATTTCAGGGAATTGGCTCCCACTCTCACCTCTTATTTTCCTCAAATTTGCATCTTCTGTCCTAAGGGAATGTGTGAAAGTGAAAGTGAAGTCGCTCAGTCTTGTCTGACTCTTTGTGATCCCATGGACTGGAGCCTATCATGCTCCTCTGTCTATAGAATTTTCCAGGCAAGCATACTGGAATGGGTTGCCATTTCCTTCTCCAGGAGATCTTTCCGACACAGATATGCAGACAGACCATCACAGGCACGCCTAACTTCCACTGCAAGTGCTTTGACATGACCCTGGACAACCAGAATGAACAGCATGACCAGGTTGCAAAAGACATTCCCCTTACACTTGGCAACTGAGGCAAGGAGATCCCCACGATCACTAGGAACGGTGAGCTCTGCTTGCTCCTAAAAGGTGTCTGCCAACAGAATCTCATGTTCCACACAGTCATTTCTGATTCATTTGACAACAGAATACCTCTGAACACTTTTTGTGCCTCTCTGCCACTCCAGTACTCTTGCCTGGAAAATCCCATGGGTGGAGGAGCCTGATAGGCTGCAGTCCTTGAGGTCGCACAGAGCGACTGAGCAACTTTCCTTTCACTTTTCACTTTCATGCATTGGAGAAGGAAATGGCAACCCACCCCAGTGTTCTTGCCTGGAGAATCCCAGGGATAGGGGAGCCTAGTGGGCTTCCGTCTATGGGGTTGCACGGAGTCGGACACGACTGAAGCGACTTAGCAGCAGCAGCAGCCCCTTCCTTCACTGCCCCACCCTCACTTTGATTCATCAAGTAGACAATGATTTTCTTCATAGATATTTAAAAGCAAGAGTGGAACTCACCACTTAAAGGAACACTTTGTAATACAAATAATCTTTATGTAGTCATTTTGTAATTTGGCTAGCCTCAACACTTCTTAAGACAAAGCCAACCTGTACACTTCATAGGCAAGGACCAGATCCTAATTAATGCTACAGTACCTGCTTTCTGGAAACATTGCTCGCTATCTCTGTTATATATAGCCAAGCACATTTTATGCAATTTTAAGCTCCTAAGAGTATCAAGCTTAACAATTAGGGGCTTCAGTTAATCAGACCTAGGCAGCTAATAAAGTACAATAGTAACAAACATCTGAAAGTCAAGACAGGCTATAGAATTATACTAAAACTTGTGAAACCATCCCTTATGTATCTGCTTCTTAAAGCCTTAGCTTTTTCCTCATTGGGAGGTGATTTTCTATTGTTTTCTTGGCAAAGCATTATCAAAGGGATTACCTGTGGTTCCAAAGTAAGGTTCCTATTGGGGAGAGAGGCCAAAAGGAAGGCAATTGCTTGATACAAAACTTGCTTCTATAAAACCTAGGGAAAAAGCTAAATGCAATATATGATTCTTTACCTGATATCCAAATGCTGTTACTGACAAACTTCTAAGGCCTACCAAAATGCGACACTTGGCACGTAGGTGATCTCTGTCACCTCTGCTAAGGGCTGTTGTTTATTCGCTAAGTTGTGTCTGACCCTTTGGGACCCATGGGCTGTAGCCCACCAGGCTCCTCTGTCCCTGGGATTCTCCAGGCAGGAATACTGGAGTGGGTCGCCATGCCCTCCTTCAGGTGATCTTCCTAACCCAGGGATTAAACTCAGGTCTCCCACATTACAGGTGGATTCTTTACTGACTGAGCCTCCAGGAAGCCCAAGAATACTGGAGTGGGTAGCCTATCCCTTCTCCAGCAGATCTTTGCCACCCAGGAATTGAGCCAGGGTCTCCTGCATTGCAGGCAGATTCTCTACCATCTGAGCTACCAGGGAAGCCCCACCAGGGGCCCTGCCTTGCCCTAAAAATTGCCAGTCTCAAGCCACATTTTTCTTTCCCAGGGAAAACTTCTTTGTGCATACACTCTTTTGCTTTCAAAAAAGTCTGCATAGATATTGAAAGTAATAGATTTAATCTGCCAGTACATTAAAAATTAACAGCATCAGAGGAAGTTTTCGTCTCATTATTGAATGTGGTTAAGTTTGCAGTTATAGGAGGCCGAAACGGGGAGGAGATACCCAAAGGAAAACCTGGTTTGCTCTTTCAGTGAATCATTTTGGAAGTTATTTATATCTGTAGATAAAAGTACAGTAGGCATAAAAACCAAATCAGAAAGAAACCAATTTTATACATTTATCTACATATAGAGGCATGTGAACAGACATCTGTTTATAGGAATACACATCAAAAGATGCTCTGAATCATTGGAACAACTGCTATCAGTCCCTTTAAAAATGGCTCTTTAGGAAAGAGATTACATCTCTGGACTGTCATCCAAAGGGGGCAGAGGGAGTAAAAAGGATAAAAAGTCACATGGCATTTGTTGTCTAAAGTCAGCACCGGTTTTCAGGTTATCAGCCTGATTCTAGAACTCATGCAAAATCCTAGTTGATTTCCTCATTATATTCCAAGTGAAATGATCACTGAAATTGTTGCCATGTTACTTTTGTTATGAAAACCATGCCTTCTTATGTAAGAGCTAAAACCCAATATAGATTGCATGTGTGTGTGTGTAGAAATGAAATTTGGATTTCGTGCAAATTTAACGATTTTATGACCTTCTTCCCAGGAGGTCAAGTTATTTCTAATTCTTCATATGAGCAGTTTGCCCTCACTCATCACTCTCTGAGGGACCAGGCTAACTGAGGAAGGCTTAGGTTTACAGGCATTATTTTGCATATATTGCCTGTATAAGCACCACATTATAGACAGAAATTATCTTTACTTTCCAACTTTGCATAATAAAATAAGCCATTAAATTAATACCATATAGAAAATACTGCTTGTCAGGCAAAGAAATGTACATTGCTCTCCAGAAAACTGGGGACATTACATTGCCAATGCCTGCATGAATAATACATGGATTAATTCACAAAAACACCATTTCATTATTTAAAGATGAATAAATTACGGACCTAGAATGATGACTAAATTTTCTTCTCCATTTTACCTTTGTTTAGTGCTCTACTTTAAAAATAAATATGAAAAAAAAAACCATTTTATCCACACAAAGAAAGCAAGCTAGTGTCTCAAAAGTATTTTTTTTCTGACTTTAGATTTCTTGATCCCATAAAATGAAGATGCTATACTTTCTTTTTTTTCTCTTGATCATACTAACTCCAGAAATTAAGAAGTAACGTAAAAGTCTTCAAATTATACATTTGAAAACAGCGAGTCTCTCTTTTATTGTCTTGTGATTCTGTGATTCAGCCTAACTAGAAAAGCCCTTTTTGCATAGTGACATTCTGTGTTTTAGCCTCAATGCCTGGTAAAAAACATGTTCAAAGGCATAAGTAAAAAGAAGATAATTCTCATGTATGATGATGCAAATTTCATTTTCTTTCGGGGATTTTGGTTTACTCTGAAGGCCGGTAAAAATCAGTCCCATTTGGGAACCGATGAAAGCATGGAAGAGAGAAAGCCATGCACCAGTAATAAGAAATTAATTTGGAGTTAAAATAAGTAAAACATTCCCATGCAGTGCATTTAGGCTGAGCATAAAGTGACAGCCAGCAGATTATTCCACCGATTTCTAATGCTGGAAATTCGGATGGCATTTACTAGCATAACCTTTCAACTCTGCGCACATCAATAGAGGCCGACAGTGGCTTGAAATATGATTCCTTGCAGATAGCATATCCTCATTCATCTGACTGTGCTGCTCTGTGCTCCATTGCACAAACAGCGTCTCACCCACTTCTGAGAGGACACTAATAAAAAGGCATCAATTTTCAGCTCTAGTACTACTGTGATCTCTTTATATGTTCGACATCCAACATTAAATTAAAATGCTGTTATAAATCCTACTTTCTGAATCTGGAATGAGTGTTGGGTTTTTGTCGCATGAGACTGCAGCAAATCTTGTCAAAAGCAAGGAAGCACGTCTTGTTCGCTCAGAATTAATGTTGTGGATGAAAGAAGGAGGTAAAAGGGGTGGAATCGGGTGAACTGAGGGTGTCAGAGCCGGTGGGGACTGGAGCTTCAGGGTGCGAACCCTGGACAGGGTTTTTGCCGCTTTCAAGAAGTGGCTAATTGAGAACTGTGATGATTAGGGACAAGCTGTGGTGGCAGGAAGATAACTGATAATAAACAGAAAGGCGCACACATCCACATCCATATATACCGACAGAAATATTTTAAACATACAGAAATCATCAGTTATCCCTCTCCGGCAGAAAAATATTTTCCAAACACCACTGGTCCTGAGGAAGCCTCGTGGGTTCTATCAGATTTTTTCCACACGCTGCCATGCCAGTTCAAAGCCCAAGAGCCCTTGGTGATATACTCTTGGGGCCTTATGTCAATATTACATCATTTTAAAGTTACAAGAGAAATACTTAGAATTACTGGATGGTGAGGGAACAACACTATCAGAAACTAAATGGTATGGAGTCAAACAGTTTCAGAAGCTTTCTGTGTAGAGATTGTAGGGGAGAGAAAAAAAAATTCCTTGCAAGTACAAGGCTGAAAGAAACTAGCTGGCTTTTCCATTTTGCTAAGAACTGCCATATACTATAGAAGAACAGGAGGGAATTTTTCTACCTTTTCTGATAATATGATCCCTGTTAATACAGGTTATCACCTAGAACTCTGTGAACTAAATGGTAATAAGGGTTTCCACAAAGATTCGGTGTGCAGAGCTGCTGTGGTCTTCCGCCCGGCTCATTCATAATTATGGATGAAATAAAGAGGCGTGTTTGCCTATTTGGGAGGGTGCAGGGGGCAGGAGAGGAAAATGGGGAAGAGCGAGCAGTTCAATATCTGGATCGAACAGAGGAACTTTTCCCCCAAGGATCCTGCCGGGAGGAACCTTGACATGCACAAAGTCAGAACGTAGACAAAGTTGCCCTGGTGAGAACGATAAGGTCGCCCGTGGGATTGCTGAGATTATCTCTGTCAAGCACTCGGACAGCATGCAGTCAAATGATGCATCATGCAGTCATTTTCGGGGGGAAATCAATTTCTTCACCAGGTCGCTATTTGCTTTTCAAAGTGCCCTTGTAGGCCTTCACTACCAAGCATTTATCAATTTAAATGTTGTAAATTGATAATGTGCCACTGCGCCTTGTCCTGTTTCTGAATTATTTTGATACTTATATTTTCTCAATAGTCTCTAAGCCCTCTGAGCTTCCACATTCAAAAGGGCATTTTTCTTTGTTGCACAAGAAGTGATGAACTTTTACGATTAGTACAGGAGAAAAATGCAGACTTACTGAGGTTAAAAACCAAGAAAAATGACAAAAACACAAGCTGTAGAAAATTATGTAGCTTTTTTTAAAGTTAAGATATGCCTACTTGACTGACTTTATTATTATTATTATTATTTTACTTGACTGACTTTAAAAGGGGGCACCAAGTAATATTTGGAGAGTTGTATTTGTTGATTGAAGGAACACTGGTTATACTAGTGTTGCATCAATTTCACACACAGATTGAAAAAGCTAACACTTGGCTCCATTATTATAAGGCCTCTGCTGTGTTGAAAGAACACCTGTTTTGCCTTTATAGTCTATATCTAGGACGTGATGATGCCTAATAAGAGTAATAATGTGTAAGCTAATGTCTTCTTTTTTTCACCCTGCTAAAGAAATATATGTGTAGGTGTCTATATATATATAAACATGGAAGTGAGAATATTAACCACATACTAACCTCAAGTTGATTTGCATTGAAAAACACAGAATGGGAGAGTTGAGGCTTGCACTTTGGAAAAGCAAAAGAAAGACATGGCGGTTGCAAAGCATCTTTAACCTCCAGTGATTTATTGGCCCTCAGCCAAGTTATCAGGGGAATCTAATTCTTCTTTATTATTCAAATAAACCACATTTGGCACCATGGTTCCCTTTCAGAATAGCTTCACAAATAGACTGAGCTCTGTCATTTATTTGACCTTGTACTTGTGTGCTAGAGCTGTAATTTTATTTGCCATTCTATATAACAAATGCAGAGAAACCTAAAATATGGAGATGAACAAGAGGATGGGGAAAGGAGTTTATGGTAAATATATCAGCATGGCATAAAAAAAGGCAAAACTTTAAATGACCATCTATACCTTTTCACTTTCACCTCCATTAGCTCTAACAGCTGCAGCCACCCCACCTCTTTCAGCAAGCTGTCTTGAACCAAGCCAATGCATAACCTTGTTTGCAGATTCCTTCTAGCTGGCTTGCAATGGCACGCAGGTATCTTCTACCAGAATGGGGATGTGGTGAGAAGAAAAAAATGACTCATCTGCAAGCTGGGCATTGGAGGCCATGGGCAGGTGATAAGAGTATATTTTAAGAGAGGGCTTAGCTGGTTATAGGATATTTCCTTATGATACCACAGTGGAAAAATCTGTTAACTTCCCATCTGCTCTAGGACCCATTATGCTTTAAACAGAATTCTGTTAACTTGAAAACATTTTTCTGGAATCGGTGCATCAGAATCATCATCTTTTAACCCATTTTCAAGATAAAATGTTTTCAGAAGGGTCCACTTTTACCCCCTGGTTAACTGAGATCCAAGTCCTCTGCCTCTGGCAAATAAAATCTTGACTTTCTGATCAGCATTTAAAAGAAAATGCAGTATTTGAATATGGATTAAGAAAAGCTGATTTAAAAGCACATAAAACATCAAGCTAGTCAATGCCATTGTAAGTACTGGATGTCAGAACATCATTCTCAAAATGATCTGAGGGGAGCAGTATCTTCTGCTTCCTTATGTGATTTGTAATATGTGTGCTCGCCTTAGTTTTATGGGTCATTATAGCCTTGTTCTGAATGTGGATTCCAGTGGAAGCAAACTGATATGTCATAATCCACATATTAGCTCCCACAGAGATTGTTTTTGAGGTTTATTTTAATATTTTAGTCATCAAAAAACTTTCTTTTCTTTAAGAAGTAATACTTCCTTATTTTTGATTGTTGGCTATAATTGGCTATATTTCTCTTCTTGCTTTGGTTGCCTGGAAGCTCATAGGTAAATTTGATACTTTATCAGATCATTTATATCCCTTCTTATAAACCTTTATTCTGTTCTCTTATTATGCAGTAACAGATTCCTTATGCTTATCTTTCTTCTCCCTAGACCCCAGTTCTATTTTGCCATTACTTTTTATTGTATATGTTTGTGTAAGCTATTTCTTTTTTGGAAAGAGGAGGGTTTAAATCAACAAATAAATATTTCTATAAACTTTAATTTCCACTCTTATATTGAAGTAGAAATGCTTTTTATTTATCATATAAAGTCTCTTTTGGATTCTTTGGTGATTAAGCCCCTTACATGTTGGAAGAGGTTCCATAAAAGTGGGCTACCCATCATTGCTGCATTTTCAGTATTAGGGAAATGACTGTTTTCTTTCTTTGCTTTCACTTTTGCCTATTCCATTTTACGTAAGGAGCAGAATTGTCTTTAGCAGCTCCAGACACCATCACCAGGCATAAGAAGTCATTTAATCTCCATGCAAGACAAATTGCGTAGTGAGTACCTGGGAATCTTTACACCTAGGGATGCAAGTCAACAATGCATTTTCTACAACCTGAAACTATATCTTGGGTAAATTAAATGATTATCTCTGGCAAAGTCAAAGGTCTGCTGAAGATGTTTGGACATCATCATAGCATAGATCACTTCATTCCCATCATCAAGATGATATGAAAACACCCTAAAGGCAGTAAGGGGCAAACACATATCCTAGACACCTCAATGGAGTGGAGGAGAAAAACCTGCTTTGGGTGTCTCTATATTTATGCTACACAACTGAGCTTGCTAGAAGTTTCTCTGCTTAGTTCTCTCATGAGCCAAAAAGATTCCTAATTCTTTCTTGAGAACATAAGCCGTTTTAAAGCCACCATATTTATTTACGTGTTCAAAGAAAATAAAACTGAGGAAGATACATCTTGAGAGTTTTAAATGCAGACACAGCTATGCTCTAACAAACTGACATGTTCACAATATTCCTCAGCAGTTTCACTGGGTACATATCTGATGATACACAGTCTTGATTTAATAATACTGCTTAAAAAGGAAAGGAGGGAACATAACTATATAGATTCCTTATCACTGTCAAGAATTTGATGGAAAAATCACTGAGTCAAAGTTGTAGGATATGAACAGAGTGGTATGCATTTAATTAAGGGTGTGTGTGTTTAAAAGATTAAGGATGTATTTAATTGAATAACTTTTAATACACTTTACACTGGATGTCGCCAGTGAGCACTCCACACTCCACAACTGAAAGAGGGCACGGAAGAAACTTAGGAAGGGTTATGTCTCAGGAAACCCAATTACTCTTTTAGGACTGAGAACATTAATTGGATTGAAAAATCTTTCCCAAAGTTTTAGCATAAAGCTTTCCCCTTATTCTTTGGGCATTTAAAAACACACTATGCTCTTATCAGATTATTTCCATGTTAACCCAGAACTAACTTCTGGAGTTCTAAATTTGTTTTGAACTCCAAATATGTGCATTGGTATATGCAAAAATCACTTAGGAGTGATCTACCCTTCACCATTTCAGTTACATAATACCCTCAAATGAAGACTTCTAGCCACACCACGTTTGTCTAGCTGCACACTGGACTCTTTGTGGTGACACAAAACACAACCTCCACACAGGGCCACAGCCCACAGTGGCCAGCATCTGCCCCTGGGTGAGCTGAGATACCGACTATTGATGCATACTTACTTTATAACCCATCCCACGCAGAGGTGGGGAAAAACTGTACAGAAGTTGCCAGCTACCAAACCATGCCTGCATAGCTGTTTTATTCCTATGGAAACCTCAATGATTTGCCTCCGATTATAGGGAAAAGATTGACTTAATGTGATAGCAGAGAAGCAGTGGAATCTCTTGCTTTTAAGGAGAAACCAACACAGGGTTAAAGCCAAATTTTTCTTGAACAGATGATATTTCAGATGGCCACACTATTCCAGATGCATCAATTTCCTTGAAAATCCAATCCATATATGTGCATATGCTGTGCTGGCAGGAGGACTAACTGAAATGGCCAAAACCCAAGAGCTAATATTCTTTTGGCCAGAATAATGCAATTATTATTTTCCTAGCTATCAGTCTAAGCATACAGAGCCATCTGTTATGCAAAGCAAACATACACATCTCAATTACAGAAAATGCAGTTGCCTTGACAGAATTTGGATTACACCACTAACCAGGGCTGTAAAACGTGTTTTGAGCTAGTATATAATGGATGCTTTTCAGGAGTTCCCTAATTAGCATTTACCTGCTTAAGCTAATTATTCATCCTTCTTCTTCACTGGCTTATTAAACTTTGTTGGATAGCCTGAACAAAATATATGAATACAGGCACTGCAGAACAAACAGTGGCTTTCCCAGGTCTATAGTGTTAGTATGGTGGCACACCAATTTCCACATTGGTGATTCCCAATACTAGGTCTCAAACAGATTAAGACAAGGCTTCAAGTCTATTAAAAGCCATTAGAAAACCAGAGATTTCCACGAGACACAAGAATACTAATACTGCGTTGACAATAGCCCAGTTTCTATCATCTGGTTTGCTCAAGTCCACATAAAACAGAATTGCTAGATACACTACAGCCAATAGCTTGCACATCCTTCAAGCAAGAGTTAATGCTTGCTGCCCCACCCCGGGCTTGGATGCTCAAAAGTAAATAATTCAATTTGGCAGTGTTTCTCCTCCTCCCCCAACCCTCCTCAAATGCCAACTATCTCTCTTTATTATTTCCCAATGTCTTTCTTAATTTAGCTATTACCCAGCAAACTCACTAACAGCCAAAATGTTCCAGCCATGTGCTGCCTCCTTATAGCAGTGCCAACTTTCAGAAGCAATGAGTCTGGGGTGAGTCTTGCCTAAGAGAAGAGAGGCAGATCTCATCTCCATCTTTAGCTCAAAGGAGCAACTGAATGAGAAGTAGATTATCCAAGTTGGCAGATCATCACATACATACAAAATCCCTCCCACGGAACTGCGTTTTTCTTGTGCCAAACTACCAGATGAAAAGGGTCAGCCTCAGCCAATCACCTGTATGGGCACGGATACCCAGATGTTCAGCATTTGAATGGAGAAAACATCTGGATAATTAGTAGAACTGCAAACTTTTCTTCAGGGTATTTTGGCATTCTGTAGTGGCAGCCTGTGTCTGGGAATTGAACAAAAGTCAAATTTTTGTGTTCCAGGGGGACTATCAAGAACGAATGTCTAGGGCTTTCATCCCCTGCCCCCATGTGCCTCTGTCTCCCCCTTTTCACCTCTGACAGACACGTGTGGGTAATTAAATGGCAAATAACAAAAGATTATCTTATTTTATGAAATCGTGTTTCTGCATAAGGAAGCATTTGCAAAGGCAGCAAAATACCTACTTGCAGGAATCGTTCCTCCCCACAACACATTTTAATGGTCTCTTTCAGCATTTCTTGACTCCCTGTCATTGTGTCAGCTCCCAGGACAGTGCAGGGTCCTCCATAAACATCCAGTAATAGGACACAAGGGAAGCACTATTAGCGTGTCCCTCTCCTACTGAGCACAGAGGTTTCAAAGTTCAAAACAACCAAGGGAAGAAACTTCATTTGTTCTCAATAAATTAATAATGATCCTTAGGGGGTAGGGACGGGGGAATCAAGTTTTGAGCACAAGTTGATGCCAAACATTCTGAACTGACATACAGCTTTCTCAGTGACGTTGTGAGCAGAGTCAGGGAGAGCCATTAAAAATAAACTGGATAATTCACTCCAAACAGAATATCTGTTGACGAAGAAGGACAGGCATGAGGCTGAAGGAGCCTTCACAATTGCTGTCAAGAATCTAAAATGGTTTTACTTACTTGTGAGAGGCCTAGGTAGATGGAGACTGTTTCAGAAATGTACAAAAATTTTCCTTCTTGATTTAGTGCAAATACAAAGCCATCCAGGGACTGCAGGAAAAAAAAAAAGGTTAGTAAGTATATGTGATGGAGATTTCGTTAATAAGGCATCTAATACAAAGCAACACATAACCAAATTTAAGATCACTTTTCCTTCATGTTTAACATAAGTCCAAGATCTTTACCGCATCATACATGAACAAATAAAAGGTCTGAATTAAGATCACAAGCTAGCTTTCCCTTATTTCAGGCACTTCCTTATGTCTCTGTCATTTAATCAAGATGCACTGCATTTATGTATAAGATCAGGCCATGTTGACTTTCTGAGACGTTGCCTTCATGTTTTTGGATTCAGTAGTTACTGAGATTAAATCAGCACAGTTATTAAATAGCTGAACAGGAATGAAAACTATAATGGAACAAGAGAAATAAAAAGAGTTCCTATATAAAAACAAGTAAAATCACCACTTATGCTCCTATGGACGTCAATAATTTGCTAATTAATAAAGGATTATTCTCTCCTCAATCTCAGTGCCTATTGTGTTAGAACAAATAGGAAAAGTCAATATATTATGGATAAATATTTACAGGCTGAAGCTTCATAAATTGTAATCCTTTTTTTTTTTTTTTTTGCAAAACTCTGTATTAAAGCTTTATTGCAATAGATCTAGTTTCTACTACAACTCCTGAAATGGAAAGAAAACAGAAAGGAGGGATAAAAGAAGAATACTGCATATTATCTGCAGCTCCTAAAATGTCAGTCTACTTTTCAAATAGAGGGCTGCGTTTTCAGTTTGATGAATGGTGTAAATCATCATGGACTCCCAACTGAAAGATATCACTCCAATTGAGAATAAATTTGTTTCAAATTCTTGCAATCCAAGTGCATTTTATATGTTCCATCATCCTTGCATCTTGTGTTTTGTTTTATTTATGTTTAATCAAGTGGGTTGCACAAGTACTGCTTGCGTAGGAAAAGAAGTTTTAAAGATTAGTGATATTTACAAAGGCTGTGAGTTTGGAAATACAGGGAGTCCACATTGGGAACAAGGTATGTGGCGAACATTAAACTAATGACATAATTTTTAAATACAGAAAGGTGGAAGAAGCATGTAAAATTCAGGTAGAAAAATACATGGCCTTAAATCTCAGCGATAATTTCAGTCTCTTAAAATACTGAACTTTTTTGAATTTTATATGTATATAAATACGTGTATGTATCATTATGGGAATATGTGTGTGTGTGTGAATTTGATTCCATGCTTCCTGATTCCTTTTCACAGCCCCACTGATCAGAAACTATGAGAAGGACCCAACCTCCTCCTCTGAAAACAATTGGGTGAAAACAAGCGGGTTTTGAAAACAATTCAAAAATTCGATTCAAAAGTCACATTGTACTGTACCACATAAAAGAAATTATATAACAGACAAGATCCTGGTCAAGACAATAATAGCAGCTCACATTTATTATATACTAAGTAGGTGGCATTGTCTCTTTTAATTTTTACAAGTAGCATTTGAAGTAATTATTATCCACATTTTACATACAAGGAAATTGAAGCTTAGTGAAGTCAGCCAACGTGCCTGACCTTAGTAAATGATGAAGTCAGGATTCAAACTCAGATTGTCGGAATCAATCACCATACTGCCTTGCCTTCCACTAAAAACAAAGATTTTCTACTTGATACAAGGACATTAATGAAAAGATAAATTGGACAGCATTTCTGAAATTAACTTATTTGTATTGAGGCAGCCTATAACTTCTTAAAAATCATTCCTTGTTTTTGAATGATTTGCTCCAATGATAGAATCCTACCATTTGGAGGAGATGAATGGGGAGTGGAATGACAAAAAGAATTCATAAGTCACTTCCCCAAGAGGTCACCTTTGCTCTGTAATATCTCCCTGGAAGCATCTGGGGACAGAAAACAAAACAATGTCTAAGAGAACTGGATTCTTGATCTTTGACAAAACTGTCAAGCCTTCTCAAGCCTCATGAGAGCCAAACTTTCAAGCTTCCAGTGTGATACAGTGGAAGCTTACTTTGAACCAAAAGTGCAAAAATGGAGAAGTTTCCTTTGTAGAAGTTTGGGGAGCATCTCATTTCAACATGTCTTCACCTCAAGCCAGGTGTCTCCTAAGGATGATTCATGAGGATTAGGACTGCCTCTTTTGACCTTCTCCAGGGAAAGAAGGGCCTAATTAGGTTTTTTCTATTCAACCTAAGAGCCATGGTCTAGAATATAATCACAGGGAGTTGTGTAAGCCATCTTCTCAATCTCTAAAATGCCACTGTCAGATCAGTGGGACACAGAGAGAGACAGACGATATCTTCTGTGGGAAACAGTGACAATCAAAAGACTGAATGAGAGCAGAAGAAAGGATTAATGGCACAGAGATGACCCCCTGTAGTCTAAACTCTCACTTTTCAGGTGAGGAAAACCTTGCACAGAGAGGTTAAGTGGCTGGGTAAGACCACGGCCAGCTAGTGGTAAAATCAGGATTAAATACACCACTTCCCATAGTATTAATAAAACATTGATGATATTGTATCATCCTGCTGTGTGTGTGTGTGCGTGTGTGTGTGCATGTGTGTACACATGCGTGCTGAGTTGTGTCCGACTCTCTGCACCCTTTGCACTGTATTTTGCTAAGCTCCTCTGTCCATGGGATTCTCCAGGCAAGAATACTGGAGTGGGTTGCCATTTCCTTCTCCACAGGATCTTTCTGACCCAGGGATCAAGCCCACATCTCCTGTGTCTCTAGCATTATCAGGTGGATTCTTTACCCACTAGTACCATCTGGGAAGCCCCATCATCGTAGTAGAATTATCCAACTCCCAAAGAGACTGACTTTCTCAACAGCAGGGAGACATCTTATTTATCTTTAGCCAGCATCTAACAACTGCTCAAATAAGACTTAGGAAATCCAGTTCTACCTCCAAGCCCAAAGTTCTTTCCCTCACATCAAACACATTAGAATGACTAAGAGGAAGGGCAGTTTTTTCCTCCAAGAGTTCTGTTTATGAGCTGTTAGATTAGTTGCAGATTCTGATGCCACAGATGTCTCACATAGTCTGGGATATCTTCTGACATTCGGAAGATCAGAGTTAGACTGGATCCTTTCATAGTCTTCCAAAATACTCAGTGCTATTCATTTGTCACTGACACACATCCTTTGCTTTCTCACTGAAAGGGATTATGTTTTTTTAAAGTAGGTTCCTATCTCAATATACTTGTTAAAATACTAAAGGAGGCTTGAGCACTGTGGCAGGGAAAAGGAATATCTGGAGGCTAAACATCTGATGCTATTAAGCAGCGGCGATCTAAGAACTGGCCAGTTTTGTTTGGCAAAAACAGAGGCTTCGACACATGTTCCAATTTCCTGGTGAGATTAAAATGAGGCTATGTCTACATGACACAAAGCATCCAGTCAATTCAATTAAAAATAACAGCCAATTTGTTGGGGGGGAACAACTAGTCAGATTAGTTGTTTGCCATTACAAAGGTAAACAAAACAGGTTAATTCACCATATTTCTCACTTTCATGCCTATCATGGGAATCAATTCTATCTATAGTATGAGATAAAATCAATAACTTGGGTATAATTATATTTCAAATAAAGAATAGGATATGAAACCTGGCGTCAGCAGGTTGGCAAGGTCCCTCTTCACAAGGCCATTACCCTCTGCTTCAGGGTCATCCTTGTCTATAGTTAACTGTATTTTGCTGCTTAGAAAAGTTTTAAGAGTAGCATCAATATTGGTTTAATGTGGATGTCTTAATTTTAAAGGGTGGGAGGAAGGAGGAAACATTCAATTAGTCTTGGGAACCAGATATTATTAATCTGAAAGTTCAGTGGAAATTTCAAAAATTTTGAATCAAGAAAGCTACTATATAGAGCTGTTTCAATCACTGCAGGCTACCTTTTAATTTTTTTTTTTAAACTGCCCACTGTTTTCAACAGGCGCCAATTAAGATTCTGGGGTCAAAGGGTTAATTACATCTTCTTACTCAGTATGTAGAATTTTCTGATTATTAACTAAGGTTGGATTAAGATGAAAAGAACCAACACAAATGTTAATGCTAGTTCCTCCTTGAGAAGATTTATTACAAAGCCACGCTGAAATCTATCTGCTTTCCTCAAAGCAGATGGAGAACAAAATCTTAGAAGAAACAGTAAAACAGACGTTTTCAAGGCATGCAAGTATCTGATTCATCAAGACAGTTTTCTTACTACTAAAACCAGTTCTTAGCCATCTCGACAGGGCTGATGAGAGATTTCCTTTGTCACATCCCAGTAAGTCTATGAGGTACACATGCTGCAGAGAGGCTTGGATACACAAGTCAGGAGCCACAGCGTCTCTGAATAATAATGCCTGTAATTATAATTTATATCCCCTGACATCAGAGTAACATATAAAGTGTAAGGCGCAGTTTCTTAACCCCAAAAGCCGAGTGCCTCTAACAGTATTTGTCAAATGATGAGGCTATTTCCTTGCAGGGTATAAAACTAACTATAGCTTCATGATTGAAGGTATACTAATGTTTAATGCATTGTGCTAAATGGATTTATATTTGTCAAAGTTGTTTTGTGTCTGCTTTCTTTTTTTATCCCCTGCATATTTCCTTGCAACCAAATTTCAGAGTGAAATCTTACTACAGTGCCCTTACAGAGGCAATTCTCACGTACAAGACTACTCTGAAAAGAGTGGTTCTTTCTACAACATTCCGATGTAGAAGAGGAAAAAAAATCACCCGAACTCTTTTCCTATGACCCATCTCCAGTTAGAGTGAAGAATTACCAGTAGGCTAGGTTATTTTAATGACAGATTATTTTAAACTAAGCCTTCACCATCTGTTCCACCCCTAATTATGAATGCAAAAAGAACATATTTCACAATTACATCAGTAAAAAAGTAAGATATACGTGATTTAAATGCAAGCATGTGCTTCATGTCCGATGCGCCATGCATCTGTGATGTTCTTCTACTTCAGGCTTGGTTAACCCACCCGTGACAAAGTATGGCTCCGGACACACTCAGCATTCCCTCCAAACCCAGCATTTTTCACTGTTCTGACATAATTCGGTTAGGACAAGAGCAGAACATGAATGTGAGCACAAAGCTTGCCAGCCAGTAGAGCCTGGCTGTAGCATTTTACAACTCCTACGATGGCTTTGCTGTTAACAAGGAGAGGCTGCATGAGAAAATTACTTCTGCAACCTGAGCAATGGGCGAGCGCTGGGAATATGCGAGCCTGCTCTTGAACCACATCTCCATCATCGTGAAAGAGTGAAGAAGCACAAAAGAGGCATGGTCTGGAGACTGAGGACGGGGCTCCACTACTTATCTTTCCACTCTGTTTTGGCAGCAGATAAAAGCGTTAGAAGTGTTTCTTACATTTTTTGGCCTTTGGACACAATAGCACTTTGATCGAGCTCATTAAAGTGCCATGCTGCCCTCTGATTGCACTCAAAGCTGATACTGGACTGCTCACGCACACGCATGCAGACTCCTGGCAACCTCCGAGGAGAGCCTGGGACGATGTCCAGAAGCGCCCACAGGTATCTGTTTACCGGGAAGACAAAGTTCCCCAAATTTTGCCTTTGCAATCTGAGTTTTAACCATCAAGCGTTGTAGAAACAAAAGCCTTATTTTTAGAAAGACTCTTAAATATATTTTCTCGAAGTGGAGAAAAGCACACATCAAAGGTGTGGATTTTTATTTTAACTCTCAGAAATCTCTCTGCGCTTTCTGGCTCCTGCATCTTTCCTTTGTGCCCCCCACCGGCAATGAGTCAATAATGTGAAGAATGATAGAAGAGCTTTATATGATGATCACGTACCCAAAACCACATGTTCCCCAATCACAACAGCGAATTGGATTAATTTGGTGAAATTTGACTATTTTCCCTCTAAAACAGAACTCTAGAACAACAAACCTTGACACGCAAGACATCTTTCCTAAGAGTTTCCTTAAACACACAAATCCACACATCTTAAGTGAGAAAACACTGCCGAGAGACACAGGCGGCCTCTCTTCAGTTCTTAGAGGAGAGGTACCAGAATAAAAGGGGAGATGTTGAGCTAGTGAAATGTTATGACATGAAAAGAACAAAGACATCAGCTTTCTGAGCAAGGAGATCAGGTTTTGCTTCTGCTCATTAAAATTCCATTTCATGGAAGCTGTGTATCAAAGTGCTGACCTTTTTTCTCTGGGATGCTAGTTCAAGCCTTACATCCAGCCTTGAGGGAGGTGGATGTCTCGATTTGAACATCCAGCCAAATGGGCAGCAGGCTTTGCTATAAAGACAGGGTGCAGCGTTTGGTGGAGTCATACGTGCCAGTGCCTCTGAGCCACGGGGGACAACATGCAGACCTCAGATTATCTGTGGCTTGTCCCAGGGAACCGGGACTCTACCTGAGGCAGAAGTGACCATGTGCTGCTCACAAGCTCCTTCTCCCTCAAGGAGAGGATTCCCACTAATTATACTAAGGCACACATATTCACTGGAATATTAAAACATCACCTATCTGTGCATGTGGGGCATTATAGTTTACTGAATCATAGGCTCTTCAGAACCTAGCAGGTAATTTCTTATTGTGCATCTTTTTTCTTGAATTCAGAATTCTCTTTCAAATTAAGGGAGGAGTTCCCAGGTCAGCAGGGTAACATAAGCACTCCGTTGTACTGGTCCTGAAAGGTCTAATAATGTCACTCCTTTGCTTTGGCTACATGTGAAGCTTGGTTCCAGGTGTCCTTCACATTGTCTGTGTTATACAAAAGAGCACACACAAAAAGAATAGAACCAAATAATTGTTCGTTGGGCATCCTGTAGATCACAGGCGACTCTAGGGAACGGTCATAACACTCTCACATATATGATATGCAGCAATATATATCAAATATACTATTATATGGGCTTCCCTGGTGGCTAAGACAGGACAGAATCCACCAGCAATGCAGGAGACTGGGTTCGATCCCTGAGTCAGGAAGATAGATGCCCTGGATAAGGGAATAGCTACCCACTTCAGTATTCTTGCCTGGGAAATCCCATGGACAGAAGAGCCTGGTGGGCTACAGTTCATAGGGTTTCAAAAAGTCAGACATGACTAAGCACACACACACACAATATTGTAAATCATATATATTATCATAGCATATTAGGAAAAAAAAGTGAGTGTTAGTTACTCAGTTGTGTCTTTGCGACCCCATGGACCGTAGCCCACCTGGCTCCTCTGTCCATGGAATTATCTAGGCAAGGATACTGGAATGGAGTGCTGTTTCTCCAGGTAATCTTCCCAACCCAGGGATCGAACCTGGGTCTCCTGCATAGCAGGCAGATTCTTTACCATCTGAGCCATAGATGCTTTAAACAATGCTCAGTTTACTCAAATATTCACATTAGAGGAGAGGGAATGGAAGGAAACTAACATTTGTTAGGGAAATTATTTAGAACAAATTTTGAGCTGGGCATTACTTAATCCTATATTACAGATAGGGAAACGAGTCTTAGGGAAATCAAGCACACGGCCCAATGTCACACAAGAAAATGTGGTAGGTGTAAGAAGAAAGGAACATCCTTTTCCTCCTGCCGCTGGGATACCTGCTGGGGATTTTACTTGTTTCACACCCGTCACATTTGCTAGGAGTCTATGCCTCCTCCAGCGTTTCTTTCCATGTAAGGGATTGTCATGTCCCTGCTGCTTCAGGGCTATGCACTCAGAAAACACCTGTGGAGGGCTTCCTACGCACTAGGCCTGTACTAGCTGAACAAAGAGCAACTCGAGAGTTACTTTCTTAAACAAAATTCATCTGTGGGATCCAAGATGAAGAAAGTGAGAAAAGTGGGAAATTAACTTTATAAAACAAAAAGTCACAACGCAAAGTAACTTAGGACACTCTCCATACATGGTGGGGACTCTTGTCTGATATTATGAAGCTTCACACCTCTAATATCCTGTTTATGGCTTGGAAAAGGCATGGATTGATGAAATTTGCATTTTTAAAGCATTGCTGAGATGTAATTGACACAGGAAATTGCAAAATATTTAAAGCATGTATCGTGATAATTGGATATACATATATATTGTAAAGGATTCCTCTTACCTGGTTAATTAACATAACCAATAGCTCACATGTTTATCTTCCTAGAATTTGTAAATGTCCAATCAAGAGAAAATCAGTCTTGAATATTCATTGGAAGGACTGATGCTGAAGCTCCAATACTTTGGCCACCTGATGTGAAGAACTGACTCACTGGAAAAGACCCTGATGCTGGGAAAGACTGAAGGCAGGAGAAGGGGACAACAGAGGATGAGATGGTTGGATAGCATCACCAACTCGATGGACGTGAGCTTGAGCAAGCTCTCGGAGTTGGTGTTGGACAGGGAAGCCTGTTGTGCTGCAATTCATGGGGTCGCAAAGAGTTGGACACGACTGAGTGACTGAGCTGAACAAACTAGACTACAGACCTCAAGGAAATGTCTTAGAGGAAGAGGCTAATGCCTAGAAATAAAGAAGGGACCCCAGTTAATCAATAATTGCTTGAACTACACCTCCTAACAGGCAACTTCCACGATGGGACTTGAGAACACACAGTAGCAAGTCATAGAGCGTGCCAGCACACTCACCCCATCTCTGGTTCCAAAGTTTCCATTTAGACTAAGAATTTTTTCCTTTCTCTCTCTGGTTATATATATACATACTATTTTACATACAAGTTAGTGTGAAAATAAGACTGACTTTATAGAAATTTATTTTCTAGTTGTGTTTGCTTAAAAGATACATCCTTGAAGACAGAAGGTAGACCCATATTGTTGTTTCTGTTATGGCTGATTATGACATGAACTGGACTGTTTACTGGACAGTGGGTAACTTTAAAGAACAGGATTTTCCAAATAAAAACCAAAAGCTTTGTACATGTATTCCTTTAGGTAAGGAATTTGTGTCAGAGGTAGTAACAAAGATTGAAGAAACCTATTATGAACTGAGCATATTAAAGACCCATTTAGAGACCTCAGATATTAAGCTGTTGCATTCACATATGAGTTTCATTTAAGAAAACATTTACTGATCTCTCTAAGGAAAGGGTATTAAAAAATTTGTAATGAAAAGAGCTTAACTGTGAAAAATATGGTCACCATGGATTGATTGCATTACATGTCCCCCTCCCAAATTCAGTCACATGTTGAAGCCCTAAATTCCAATATGACCATATCTGGGGACTGGGTTTTTTAAGAGGCAATTAAGGTTAAATGAGATCATATGGACATCTTGTTTTGGGTGTTAGTTCCTAAAGGTCTTGTAGGTCTTCATAAAACCATTCAGCTTCAGCTTCTTCAGCATTACTGGCTGGGGCATAGACTTGGATAACCATGATACTGAATGGTTTGCCTTGGAGATGAACAGAGATCATTCTGTCATTTTTGAGATTGCATCCAAGTACTGCATTTTGGAACCTTTTGTTGACCATGATGGCTACTCCAGTTCTGAGGGATTCCTGCCCGCAGTAGTAGATATAATGGTCATCTGAGTTAAATTCACCCATTCCAGTCCATTTTAGTTTGCTGATTCCTAAAATGTTGACGTTCACCCTTGCCATCTCTTGTTTGACCACTTCCAATTTGCCTTGATTCATGGACCTGACATTCCAGGTTCCTATGCAATATTGCTCTTTACAGCATCAGATCTTGCTTCTATCACCAGTCACATGCACAACTGGGTATTGTTTTTGCTTTGGCTCCATCCCTTCATTCTTTCTGGAGTTATTTCTCCACTGATCTCTAGTAGCATATTGGGCACCTAATGACCTGGGGAGTTCCTCTTTTGATATCCTATCATTTTGCCTTTTCATACTGTTCATGGGGTTCTCAAGGCAAGAATACTGAAGTGGCTTGCCGTTCCCTTCTCCAGTGGACCACGTTCTGTCAGACCTCTCCACCACGACCTGCCTGTCTTGGGTTGCCTCGCAGGCATGGCTTGGTTTCATTAAGTTAGACAAGGCTGTGGTCCTACTGTGATTCGATTGACTAGTTTTCTGTGAGTATGGTTTCAGTGTGTCTGCCCTCTGATGTCCTCTTGCAACACCTATCATCTTACTTGGGTTTCTCTTACCTTGGGCGTGGGGTATCTCTTCATGGCTGCTCCAGCAAAGCACAGCCACTGCTCCTTACCTTGTTACTGAATGAAGCAGGGCAAAGACTAATAGAGTTTTGCCAAGAATATGCACTGGTCATAGCAAACACCCTCTTCCGACAACACAGGAGAAGACTCTACACATGGACATCACCAGATGGTCAACACCGAAATCAGACTGATTATATTCTATGAAGCCAAAGATGGAGAAGCTCTATACAGTCAACAAAAACAAGACCAGGAGCTGACTGTGGCTCAGATCATGAACTCCTTATTACCAAATTCAGACTTAAATTGAAGAAAGTAGGGAAAACCGCTAGATCATTCAGGTATGACCTAAATCAAATCCCTTATGATTATACAGTGGAAGTGAGAAATAGATTTAAGGGCCTAGATCTGATAGATAGAGTGCCTGATGAACTATGGAATGAGGTTCCTGACACTGTACAGGAGACAGGGATCAAGACCATCCTCATGGAAAAGAAATGCAAAAAGGCAAAATGGCTGTCTGGGGGAGGCCTTAAAATAGCTGTGAAAAGAAGAGAAGTGAAAAGCAAAGGAGAAAAGGAAAGATATAAGCACCTGAATGCAGAGTTCCAAAGAAGAGATAAGAAAGACTTCTTCAGCGATCAATGCAAAGAAATAGAGGAAAAGAACAGAATGGGAAAGACTAGAGCTCTTCAAGAAAATTAGAGATATCAAGGGAACATTTCATGCAAAGATGGGCTCAATAAAGGACAGAAATGGTATGGACCTAACAGAAGCAGAAGATATTAAGAAGAGGTGGCAAGAATACACGGAAAACTGTACAAAAAGATCTTCATGACCCAGATAATCATGATGATGTGATCACTAATCTAGAGCCAGACATCCTGGAATGTGAACTCAAGTGGGCCTCAGAAAGCATCACTATGAACAAAGCTAGGGGAGGTGATGGAATTCCAGTTGAGCTATTTCAAATCCTGAAAGATGATGCTGTGAAAGTGCTGCACTCAATATGCCAGCAAATTTGGAAAACTCAGCAGTGGCCACAGGACTGGAAAAGGTCAGTTTTCATTCCCATCTCAAAGAAAGGCAATGCCAAAGAATGCTCAAACTACTACACAATTGCACTCACCTCACATGCTAGTAAAGTAATGCTCAAAATTCTGCAAGCCAGGCTTCAGCAATACGTGAACCGTGAACTCCCTGATGTTCAAGCTGGTTTTAGAAAAGGCAGAGGAACCAGAGATCAAATTGCCAACATCTGTTGGATCATGGAAAAAGCAAAAGAGTTCCAGAAAAACATTTATTTCTGCTTTATTGACTATGCCAAAGCCTTTGACTGTGTGGATCACAGAAACTGTGGAAAATTCCGAGAGAGATGGGAATACCAGACCACCTGACCTGCCTCTTGAGAAATCTGTATGCAGGTCAGGAAGCAACAGTTAGAACTGGACATGGAACAACAGACTGGTTCCAAATAGGAAAAGGAGTACGTCAAGGCTGTATATTGTCACCCTGCTTGTTTAACTTATATGCAGAGTACATCATGAGAAATGTTGGACTGGGAGAAACACAAGCTGGAATCAAGATTGCCGGGAGAAATATCAATCACCTTAGATGTGCAGATGACACCACCCTTATGGCAGAAAGTGAAGAGGAACTAAAAAGCCTCTTGATGAAAGTGAAAGAGGAGAGTGAAAAAGTTGGCTTAAAGCTCAACATTCAGAAAACAAAGATCATGGCATCCGGTCCCATCACTTCATGGGAAATAGATGGGGAAACAGTGGAAACAGTGTCAGACTTTATTTTTTGGCGCTCCAAAATCACTGCAGATGGTGACTGCAGCCATGAAATGAAGACGCTTACTCCTTGGAAGAAAAGTTATGACCAACCTAGATAACATATTGAAAGGCAGAGACATTACTTTGCCGACTAAGGTCCGTCTAGTCAAGGCTATGGTTTTTCCTGTGGTCATGTATGGATGTGAAAGTTGTACTGTGAAGAAAGCTGAGCACCGAAGTATTGATGCTTTTAAACTGTGGTGTTGGAGAAGACTCTTGAGAGTCCCTTGGACTGCAAGGAGATCCAGCCAGTCCATTCTGAAGGAGATCAACCCTGGGATTTCTTTGGAAGGAATGATGCTAAAGCTGAAACTCCAGGACTCTGGCCACTTCATGCGAAGAGTTGACTCATTGGAAAAGACTCTGATGCTGGGAGGGATTGGGGGCAGGAGGAGAAGGGGACGACCGAGGATGAGATGGCTGGATGGCATCACAGACTCCATCGATGTGAGTCTGAGTGAACTCCAGGAGATGGTGATGAGCAAGGAGGTCTGGCGTGCTGCGATTCATGGGGTCGCAAAGAGTCGGACACGACTGAGCGACTGAACTGAACTGAGGTCATATGGGTCCTAATCTGATAGGACTGGTAGTCTTATAAGAGAGAGAGAGAACAGTCCCCATAGGCCTAGAAAAGGCCCTGAGTGCACACAGTCAAAAGGCGGCCATCTGCAAGTCAGGAGGAGGGTCCTCATCAGAATCCAAACATGCTAGCACCTTGATCTTGGACCTTTAGATTCCAGAACCATGAGAAAATAAATTTCTGTTGTCTAAGCCACCCACTCTATGGTATTTTGTTATGGGAACCTGAACTAAGATAGTAATTTAGATATTTGGGGAAAATGGTTGGGCCCTGAAAGTCTTCAGTGTTAATTTCAGGAAATCAGTATAACTAGAGTCTCTGCTCTTTATTTCATATATCACTCATGTAATTAATTAATTTTTTTTTCAAATTTTATTTTATTTTTATTTTTTTTAAATTAAATTTATTTATTTTTTAATTACAATACTGTATTTGTTTTGCCATACATTGACACGAATCAGCCATAGGTGAACACAATCGCCCAATGCCGAAGCCCCCTCCCACCTCCCACCCCACATCCTCTACCTGAATCATCCTGTGCATCAGCCCCATGCATCCTGCATCCTACACCAAACATAGATTAGCGCTTCGTTTCTTACAGGAAAATACACATGCTTCACTGCCATTCTCCCAAACCATCCCACCCTTTCCCTCTCCCTCAGAGTCCAAAAGTCCACTCTATACCTCTGTGTCTCTTGTTGTCTCACATATAGGGTCATCATTACTGTCTTCTAAATTCCATATATATGTGTCAGTATACTGTATTGGTGTTTTTCTTTCTGGCTTACTTCACTCTGTATAATCGGTTCCAATTTCATCCATCTCATTAGAACTGAGTCACTAGATCCACATAAAGCCATAAATATGATGGGCTGCTATTGGTAGCATTTAGTCCCAGAAATCGACAATGCTTATTAGGATTGTTTTTGAAATCTTTTCAAGTAATTGCACCTATTCCGTATCTTCTATTTACAACATTGATACTTTTATATTGGTTTTCCGTACATTTCAAATGCTTAGAGGGCTACACGACTTCACTGCCTTAGCTCCATAGAAGGTAGAGATGCACATTTATGGGAAAATCAATTACTCTGATAGAATTAGAAACCTGGTCCTGAATGATCTTGGGATAAACGATTTGGTGTACCACCTGCTACAGCTTTCGGCTGCTTCGCCTACCTTCTCTTTTCATTTCACAGTTGACCACTGGGTCTGGGTGAGAAAGACTAGCCTACATGCTTGTCCACAGAGCTCTCATCCTATTCAGAGGTCTAAGGAAATGCTGCTGCATTTATCCCCACATGCCTACTTAACACACATGAAGCAAAAGGGGCTGTGGATTTTTGTTGTTTGCTAACATATTTGCATATCTCCAAAGCATAACAGTTAATGCCATGTGAAATCTCCTTCAGAGAATCTCTAGATGATATCCTTCAAAGCAGAACAACTGAGTGTGAAATTTGCCAGCACCGAATTTGCTAGGTGTGCATTCAGCAACAGACCAAATTTATACTATTAAAAGCAGTGGTACTTGGCTACATATATTGACTTCTACTGTGGTCCAATTCAGAAACAGGATGAAAGGACTGGGCTGGAGTGTGAAGTTTTTGGTGTGTGTAATAAAGAAGAAAATTAAATTCTGGCATTTTCCTCTGACTTTCCAAAGTTAAATTTTTTTGTATGAAGACTGAGATTGGAGTTTTCTTCCTCTTTCTAATCTCCTTCAATGACAATCGTGACTAGAAGAGAATTCAGTGCCATCACTGAAGAGTAACTGGCTAATTTATTACTTGAATTTCCAGGATCAAAAGATGCTTTACCCAAGATCTCAGTGAGATTTAATAGGCATCGTGGGACTGAAGTTGTCTGTAGAGAAGTATAGCTAATGGAAATGCAAAGAGAAAACCTAAAGTGACTAGCTTGAATGTGAAATCAGACATGGTACAGTGATTTGAAGAAGGTGAAGGATGAAACTGTGGAAACGACCGGGCTTACCATCTCACGCCTTTCTGACCCACCTCGGAGGCAGCAAAAAGGACAGACCCAACTATATTCTTGTTTTCACCATTAGATGAGTCAAATAATCACTGTGAGTTTTTTTCCTTTAAAATGCAAGCCCAACTTTGTTTTAAAAATATTCAAAAGGTATGATTCTGTTTTGTCTTGAAGATTTTACTAGTGTATTCATCATGAGTTAGAAAATTAGATGCAGTACATGAACTGTCAATAAACGGTCAATTTTTTTCAGGAAAATAACTATTCTGTAAATTTGAGATGCCTAGACACTTGGCTATCCTGATAGTTCTGCTGCTGCTGCTGCTAAGTCGCTTCAGTCATATCCGACTCTGTGCGATCCCATAGACGGCAGCCCACCAGGCTCCCCTTCCCTGGGATTCTCCAGGCAAGAACACTGGAGTGGGTTGCCATTTCCTTCTCCAATGCATGAAAGTGAAAAGTGAAAGTGAAGTCGTTGAGTCGTGTTCGACTCTTCGCAACCCCACGGACTGCAGCCTACCAGGCTCCTCCATCCATGGGATTTTCCAGGCAAGAATTCTGGAGTGGGGTCCCATTGCCTTCTCCCCTGATAGCTCTAAAGGTGCTCAAATATGCTCTTATAGTTACCAAACAGGGACAGATTACTGCATAAAAATGCATATATATACACGCCCCATATAAATTTCCCAGGGTAAAAGGAATTGTAAGAAGTTTTGGCCAAGACATTATTTTCCTTCTTCCCCAACCCCCACCCCACCCCGCCCCATTCTGGAATGCTATCATCACCCAGGATCATCCCCTTCTTAGGTTGCTTATTGAGGCCCGTAACTGACATCCTAGGCACTCGTCAAAGACAGGCAGACTTTGCTGGTCTGCTTTTTCCTAAATAGCACACAGCAACAGCCTGCTAGGCAGGTCTAAGTGACTGTGGATCTTGTCTTCGGCTATTTGACATGGGTGGCTACAGAACACCACTTATCTACTTTAGCTGTAGAGGCTGTATCAACTCACGCACCTGGGGAATCACTGGACAAAGTGTTTTCAGTGACTCAGGGCCATGTGCTTTATTGAAGTTATATAATAGCCATAATGTTATACCTCCTGCAGGGATTCACTGTAACAATAACCTACGTTATGCATGATCTAGTCTAAGGCACTGATGTGCCAATTTGCAGCAATTCCAAAAGAAATTTGCAGTTGGCCATATTGATAATTCATTCACTAGAAACCTCGAATCAATAATCTCAGACTAATTCTAATGTGCACAATGATCCATTTACTCACATTTTTTTGACTTAAATAGCTAAAGATAGGTTAGAACAAAAATAATTTGAAAATGCATATATTCCACCATTCAATGCATTTGATGAATGACAGTCTACCTCTCAATGACTATTGGACTTATTAAAATTCTATTTAGTCTACAGAATTTATAGTGGCTGCAACAGTACAGTCCTGTAATACCTTCAGCCACAACTGTCACCTCCTACATAGTCTTTCTCAACCTTCTATGTCAAAGGCTCCTCAAGTGCCAACAACAGTGCAGCAAGTGTATCCATTAAATTCCAAGTCTGATTTCTCACTTGGCCCTCTGCCTGCTTTCTTTTAAGGCTGGGCATGTGAACAAATATTATTTTCATTACTAGGATGCTATTTTTCTTAGCTGTCTAGAATCCCAAGACTATAATATGAGCCACTTTTCAGTTAGGACATTTCTACATGTATCTACCACACCCCATCACATAAGCTTGCAGAAATAACTTTTAATGAAAAACTTCCTAACAATTTAAGAAAGAAAGATGAATCCTCTTTACAACTCTTCCTTAAGCATAACTTAGAGTGTAAGTAAGGACCAGTCTCCAGTAGCCTGAAAAAAGTGAGGCTGTAAAAGTTACCTGGCATTACCCTGGAAACCAGTGTTCAGGTTTGGGATCAATGACTTTGAATCCACTTCTACTTTTATTTCAGCTCCCTTTAGTTTTTCCTTTTTCTCTTATTTCCTGTTATTTCTCTCTTCACCTTTATCTTTTGGTTTGCATTCTGCATTCATCATTTAGTGCAAGAGATGTTGATGGTCATGGGGATGGTGACCTATATGTGCCGTGCTTCTTGGCCACTGTTCCCAGTGATCCTGTTCTGAATGTGTTTATATGTGAAACTCCCCTGGGCAGTAAAACAACTATGGAAACATTTATATATCAGACTTATGGAAGAATAGTGATTACTGACAAACTGTGAAACCAAGAATGGCTCTAAATTTGCATACGCTGGTACAAATTTTATGTGATTGAATAGTGGGAATAGATTCTTTCTGTCTCCAATGAGATTTGTTCACTTTAGCCTTGACCTTTTCCAACAAGTGAGGTTTGTTTTATTGTCTTGCTTGGGGGCTTCTCCTTCGTAATAGGATGACCTACTTTAATTTCCACTTTAACGCTTCATGGTCTAGAGAGTGAGTTCCCTAAAGGACTGAGCCCCTAAAGACTCAAATTGGCCTCTGTATCCTAATGGAAGACTTTTATCCCAAAGCAAATAAAAAATATATTAAGGGTTTCACAAACACAACCTTAAGCCTTTATCATTTTCTGTATGTTGCTTCTATTCTCGTTATAAGCGATCACACTTGCTTAAGACATTTGTTGCTCCTCTCCACCAGAGTTTCATCCCTTTATTGTTTCTTTTCTGCCAAAGCAGGCATGAGAGTGTATAGCCAACATTATTTTGCCATTTCCTAAGAAGCACACAGACATGGCCTAATGGATATGGCCTAAAAGGATACAGGCATGACCTACTAGGCAGGACTAACGTCCTTATGTCAGTGTGGGTCTCCACAGTTATCAACATCCTGAATCCCACTTGAACTAGTGAAACCAAGACAGTGTAACAGTAAATGACTAACACTATTATCAATATTCCATAATGAAACAGTGAGCCCAGCTCTTTTCCATAATCTCAGCAAGCTATGAGTAACATACCCTCATAGGCAATGAACAAAAGAAATTCAACTCATTTCCAAAACACAATTCTTCCTTATATTGGGCTTTCTTAATGCACTGGACTATGTTATCTCAATTAAAATTTTCAATAACGTGACATGACATGAAACTTTCATTTTGAGCAGGATAAAAATCCTTATCCCCAAAGGTTTGCTACAAAGAGTAAAATCTATGGGTTTTGCTGCAAATCATTTACATTTGCTTCTTTAAGGCTGAAATACTTCGGTATCCAGGGATGCACTCTAGAGAATGGTGGATATAGCAAGCTATCCAGCAACTTTTTGAAGGAAATACATTACTAATCCCTCTTTGATGTATTAGAAAGTATGAATAAATGATACAAGAGAACATATAGCCTTACACACTCAGATGTGGAGAGATGCCATCTGTCTTGGCATATGTGGGCTGAAGTATTAGGACTCTTCCCACCACTTTTCTGCTCAGTTGGGTTGACACTGTAAGCAGCTGAAGTGGTTTAAAGAGAACAAATCCTTTTACATCTCTCTCTAGGGTCTCTCCAGGGTCCTCACTGAAAAAGCAATATGGGTGTCTTCCAAGTCCCAGGAAAGGCTTCAGCAAGGAGGTCAGGGTGTCTGAGCCAGAGGGGTGTTAAGAGGTGTGAATGAGGAGACTTTCAGAGTTAGGGGACTTTATAGGAACCCCCAAAGAAGGTGGCTGATGAAGGAAGAAGAGATGTTTCAAGCAGATGCACTCTTTCTGGAGCCCAGGGCACCTAGATCACTGCTAAGGAGCACATTCCATAGATTTTAACATGGAGGGACCTGCTTAACTTCTAGAAAAATGCCCAGTGAGGGGGCTATCACGCCAAGACCATAGCTCATGACTTAAAGACCTGGCACTATGGAGAAGCCTCTCTTAATTTCATCTTCCAGTTGCCCTCAACATGAGAGGCATGGCTCTGTCAGAACATCCCTGGTCAGGTCCAGAGGGACTCTTAGAGGGGGGTCAATGGTAGAGAAGATGGGACAATTACAGCCATGTCTCCTCAATTCCCTCTAGGAAGCTAAAGAGCCTGTGTGGCCGCAGCTGAAAAGGTTTTACATCCAAGCTTGAAATAAACATACCCCAAAGTCTTTAACAAGCATCATGGTACAATAGAAGAGAACACATGAGCTCTGCAATTAAGCAGATCTGAGTGGGAACTCCGAACCTGCAATCTCATTCTTACATGAAAATATAAAGAACAATATCTGCACATTATTTATTTTACTCAGTAGAGGTGTGAATGGAGAATAACCCATTCCAGTATACTCTTGCCTGGAAAATCCCATGGATGCAGGAGCTTGGTAGGCTGTAGTCCATGGGGTCGCAAAGAGTTGGGCATGACTGAACGACTTCACTTTCACTTTTCACTTCCATGCATTGGAGAAGGAAATGGCAACCCGCTCCAGTGTTCTTGCCTGGAGAATCCCAGGGATGGGGGAGCCTGGTGGGCTGCCGTCTATGGGGTCGCAGTCAGACACGACTGAAGTGACTTAGCAGTAGCAGCAGCAGTAGCAGAGGTGTGAAGATGATTAGAGTTAATGTCTGTGAAAGTGCTATCATACAATAGGCATTTAATAAATGGTGCCCACAGTGGTTATTATTTGACTTTGGATGCTGATTTAGAAAGTATCTGCTAATAAGAGTGGTTTTTACCTGACATAAAGAGAAATGCACACTTGGAAAAAGAGGGCTAATATACTAAAGGCAGGAAAACTAAATAAGTTAGACAAGCAAGAAGAGGACTCAATATGCATGGCTGAAATAAGATTTGATCCTGGTTGTAAACATTCTTCTATAGACCTTTAATAATGTAATTTGGGGACAGGATATTTGTAAAGGAGAAAGACTATTATAGAAGTTATCAGAAAGAAACACATTAAGGAAATATAGAGTGGGAGACTGGATAAGATTATAATGTCAAAAAGAAGATTAGAAAGAAAAAAATGTAAAAACAGGAAAAAAATAATTTTACTTTAACAAGCATGGTCATTTAAAAATGAGAGCTATTAAGGATAGATCTGGTGTGTGTGTGTGTGTGTGTGTGTGTGTGTGTGTGTGTGCATACGTGCATGTATGTGTGTGATATTATATATACACCATGCTGACTGAAGCAGTCTCTGTTCTGGACCCTGGGAGAAGAACTTACATTAATTAACCCAGTTCAATTCTCATTTCCTAACTCTGATGTACAAGCACTGCTCAGAGATACTGTGAGTTCAGTTCCAGACTGTCATAATGAAGTGAATATTGCAATAAATTGAGTCACAAAATTTTTGGCTGCAAATAAAAGTTATGTTTATACTATACTATAGACTGTTAAGTGTACAATAGCTTTATGTCTTTAAAATGTATATATCTTCACTAAAAATATTGTGAAAAATGCTAACCATTATCTGAACCTTCAGCCATTCATAATCTTTTTGCTGGAGGAAGGTCTTGCCTTGATGTTGATGGCTGATCATGGTGGTGGTTGCTGAAGGCTGGGCTGATCGTGGCAATTTCTTAAAATACAAGAAAGTCTGCCATATGGATTGACTCTTTATTTCATGAATTATTTCTCTGTAGCATGTAATGCCATTTGATAGTATTTTACCCATCGTAGAACTTCAACATTAGAGTTAATTCTCTTAAAATCTATTGTTGCTTAATCAACTAAATTTAGGTAACATTTTAAATCCCTTGTTGTTATTTCAACAATCTTCACAGCATCTTCAGCAGGAGTGTATTCCATGTCAAGAAACCACTTTCTTTGCTCATCCATAAGAAGAAGCTCATTAGATGAAAATTTATCATGAGATTGCAATAATTCAGTCACATCTGTACGCTCCACTTCAAATTCTAGTTCTCATACTATTTCCAAGCACATCTGCAGTTATTTCCTCCACTGAAATCTTAAACCCTCAAAGTCATCCATAAGAGCTGGAATCAACTTTTTCAAAACTCCTGCTAACATTGCTATCTTGACCTCTTCCCATGAACCACAAATATTCTTAATGGCTTTTCCAGGTTTCCAATGCCTTTGCCCAGATCCATCAGAGGAATCACTATGTATGGCAACTATAGCCTTAGAGAATGTATTTAAGTACCAACACTTGAAAGTTGAAATGATCCCTTGATCTATGGGCTACAGAATGCACATTATGTTAGCAGGCATGAAAATAACATGCCTCTTGCTGCACATCTCTATTAGAGTTCATGGGTGACCAGAGAAATTTTGAAAGGAATCTTTTTTTTCTCAGCAGTAGGCTTCAACAGGGGCTTCCCACATAGCACTAGTGGTAAAGAACTTGCCTGCCAACGCAAAAGACATAAGAGATGCAGGCTCAGTCCCTGGGTTGAGAAGATTTCCTAGAGGAGGACATAGCAACCTACTCCAGTATTCCCGCCTGGAGAATCCCATGGACAGAGGAGCCTGGTGGGCTACAGTTTGTAGGGGTTGGAAAGAGTCAGACATGACTGAAGCAACTTTGCACGCATGCAGGTTTGAACAGTGGGCTTAAAACATTCTTTAAATCATATTGTAAACAGATGTATTGTCATTCAGGATGTGTTGTTGCATTTACAAAGTACATGCAGAGTACATTTGGCATAATGCTTAAGGACCCTACGATTTTCATGATGGTAAATGAGCATTGGTGTTAATACCAGCTGCACTAGCCCCTAACAAGAGAGTCAGCCTGTCCTTGAAGCTTTGAAACCAGGCTTTGACTTCTCTTCTTTAGCTATGAAAGTTCTACATAGCATCTTCTTTCAATAGAAGGTTGTTGGTCTACACTGAAAATTTGTTGTTTAGTGTATCCATCTTTATTTATGATCTTAGCTAGACTTTCTGGATAACTTAGTGTAGCTTCTACATCGACCCTTGCTGCTTTACCGTTTGTTTTTATTTCATGTAAATACCTTGATTTCTTAAGCCTTATGAACCAACCATGAAGTGAAGTGAAGTCGCTCAGTCATGTCCGACCCTCAGCAACCCCATGGATTGCAGCCTTCCAGGCCCCTCCGTCCATGGGATTTTCCAGGCAAGAGTGCTGGAGTGGATTGCCATTTCCTTCTCCAGGGGATCTTCCCGACCCAGGAATCGAACCCGGGTCTCCCGCACTGCAGGCAGACGCTTTACCGTCAGAGCCACCAGGGAAGCCCAGAACCAACCATAGTCAGCATCAAATTTATCTTCTGTAGCTTCCTCACCTCCCTCAGCCTTCAAAGAAATGAAAAGAGTTAAGGCCTTGCTCTAGATTAGACTTTGGCTTAGGGGGATGTTGTGGTTGGTTTGATCTATCCAGGCCACTGACACTGTCTCCAGATCAGCAATCAGGCTCTTTTGTTTTCTTATCATTCATGGGTTCACTGCAGCAGCACTTTGTTTTCCTTCAAGAACTTTTGCTTTTCATTCACAGCTTGACTAACATTTGGCACAAGAGGCCTAGCTTTCAGCCTATCTTGGCTTACAACATGCCTTATTCACTAAGCTTCATCATTTCTAGTTTTTGGTTTAAAATGAGAGATATGTGACTCTTCCTTTCACTTGAAGACTTAAGAGCCAATTGTAGGGTTATTAACTGGCCTAATTTCAATATTGTGTCTTAGGGAATAGGGAGGCCTGAGGAGGGGGGAAGAGATGAAGAATAGTGCCTGGTAGAGTAGTCAGACACTGGAGAAGGAAATGACAACCCACTCTAGTTTCCTTGCCTGGGAAATCCCATGGACATGGACAGAGGAGCCTGGAGGGCTACAGTCTGTGGGGTCACAAAAGAGTCAGACACAGCTCAGCGACTAAACAACAGTCAGAACACACACAAAATTTATCAATTACATTTGCCATCTTATATGGGCACAGTTCTTGGTGCCTGACAACAATTACAACACTAACATGGAAGATCACTGATCACAGATCACGGTAATAAATAGAATGATAAAGTGTGACATGTTGCAAGAATTATCAAAATTTGACACAGAGACACCGAGTGAGCAAATACTGTTGGAAAAATGGCACCAGTAGACTTGCTAGATGAAGAGTTGGCAGAAATGTCTGATTTGTAAAAAAGCACAGTATCTTTAAAGTGCAAATATAGCAAAGCACAATAAAATAACTTATGCCTATATACTCTATCATTATCCCTGTTTGAGATGAGGAAACTGCAATCAGTAAGTGGGAGCTGTATGACAGGAACACAAACGCAGCCTGTGTTCAATATATTGACTCTGTGGACTTCAGTTCAGTCACTCAGTCATGTCCGACTCTTTGCAACCCCTTGGACTTTAGCACGCCAGACCTCCCTGTCCCTCACCAACTCCCAGAGTTTGCTCAAACTCATGTCCATTGAGTCGGTGATGCCATCCAGCCATCTCATCCTCTGTCATCCCCTTCTCCTCCTGTCTTCAATCTTTCCCAGCATCAGGGTCTTTTCTAGTGAGTCAGTTCTTCGTATCAGGTGGTCAAAGTATTGGAGTTTCAGCTTCAGTATCAGTCCTTCCAATGAATACTCAGGACTGATTTTCTTTAGGATGGACTGGTTTTATCTCCTTGCTGTCCAAGGGACTCTCAAGAATCTTCTCCAACACCACAATTCAAAAGCATCAATTCTTTGAGGCTCAGCTTTCTTTATGGTCCAACTTTCACATCCATACATGATTACTGGAAAAACCATAGCTTTGATGAGATGGACCTTTGTCAGCAAAGTAATGCCTCTGCATTTCAGTATGCTGGCTAGGTTGGTCATAGCTTTTATTCCAAGGAGCAAGCATCTTTTAATTTCATGGCTGCAGTCGCCATCTGCAGTGCTTTTGGAGCCCAAGAAAAGAAAGTTTGTCACTGTTTTCATTGTCTTCCCATCTATTTCCCATGAAGCGATGGGACTGGATGCCATGATCTTAGTTTTCTGAATACTGAGCTTTAAGTCAACTCTTTCACTCTCCTCTTTCACTTTCATCAAGAGGCTCTTCAGTTCCTCTTCACTTTCTGCCATAAGGGTGGTGTCATCTGCATATCTGAGGTTATTGATATTTCTCTCAGCAATCTTGATTCCAGCTTGTTCTTCATCCATTCCAGCATTTTGCATGATGTATTCTGCATACAATTTATATAGTTTTTTCAAGTCTGTAGACTTGGACCACATTTTTTCATGGCAGAGATTTTAAACTTTTTGGTAACCAATGCTACCATTGGCTCTCCTATAGATCTGAGTTCCCAGGGGCAGGGGGCAGAGAAATGATGCTCAGGTTCATGTCCAGAGCAGAATTGGGGAAAAGAGATGATTGTTATCTTCTCTGATTGCGACCTCAGCCAACCAAAAGAATATAGCAACACTTGACAGTCTGCCAGACATGGCTTAAGCCACACTTCAGTAAATCATAATCTACCGGGCAGATTTCATTCCACAGGGGCAATGTTTTACATAGGTTGATTCCTAGGCAACTCTTCCTCTTTTAACCCAAATAGGGCATGTGGCTGATTCGTGTCAATGTATGGCAAAACAAATACAGTATTGTAATTAAAAAAATAAATAAATTTAATTAAATAAATAAATAAATAAATAAATAAATAAAACCAAACAGTATTGGAAATAAAAATCTAACAGTCCCAGGAAAGCAAGTTGTATTCAAATACTCATCTAGGCAAAAGAGTAAGAGAGTGACAGAAAAATCTTTTTTTTTAATTGGAGGCTAATTACTTTATAATATTGTGGTGGTTTTTGCCATACATTCACGTGAATCAGCCATGGGTGTACATGTGTTCCCTCTCCTGACCCTCCCTCCCCTCTCCCTCCCCATCCCATCCTTAGGGTCATCCCAGTGCACCAGCCCTGGGCATCCCTGACAGAGAAATCTATAAGAATTTAAAGCAAGAATGGATAAAGTTCTAGGTATTGAATCAGTGAGGATATTAACAGTAACAGTTTTCATTTGTACGTTACTATTGAATATACTGTTTTATACTAGTTCAGGATTGCTTCCACCACTTCCCTCTTCAAGTATAACTGGAAGCAGATGGAAGTGGATATGGGCTAGAGAGAAAATTGTCTCTAAGCTTCCTCAGATTCTGTGTTCCAGATGAGAATGGAGAAAGAGTGTGTACAACAAGATGAAGGAAGGAGGAAAGCATTTCCCATTGATGTTCTCTGTCGGTAGCGTGCTCTACCTGTAAGTACACAGCACTGGCGTGCACATTCATCAGTGTACAGACAGGAGGGCATGTGGAAGGGGGCCAAGGAAAGAGAATAAAAAGTGCCCAGTGTTGAAGTCTTTCATCCACTTGACGATTTTTGCCTGAGTTCTGTTTACCTTCAAATAACACCCATCCTCTCAGGTATATGAGAGACTTCAAGGCTGCTGGCTACCCCGTGCTCAGCAAGCAGAGGTCACAGTGTCCTAGAGAGTGTCTCCTGCCCTCCAGGGCTGTGCAAAGGCCAACACCTCCCTCCCACGTGTGTGTGTGTGTGTGTGTGTGTGTGTATACCACCAGTTCTTTTATATGGGGCAAGTAATCAACTCACTATTTTTATGTTAAATGCCTATCAATGAGAGCCACTGACACTGATTTTTTTCATTCTATCTTTTAAAAATTCAGCACTGTTTATCAATGACAAGGTTCTACAGTATAGCACAGGGAGCTATATTCAATATCCTGTGACAAACCACAATGGAAGAGAATAGGAAACTTAATGTACATATATGTGTAACTGGATCACTTTTCTGTACAGCAGATATGAACACAAGGTTGTAATCAACTATATTTTGAGAAATTTTTAAAGAATTTTGCACTGTTTAGATCTTCAATAAATTCAGTTCTGGGGTTAAAGATGCTTTACTGAAAGAAGAATTAAGAAAGGGTTCAAAGAGAAGCTGAAAAAATGATTAGATAATTGAAACATAAGACTTTTTACGGAATGGTTAAACGGACGGGATTATTCAGCCTGGAGGAGCCCTGGGGTGCTGTGAGCTTGGGTGAGGGTCCTCTGCAAAGGCTGGCAGCCAGTCTTTCTATTTGTGAAGGGCAAATGCAGAATCTGGGTGGGAAAGGAAGCATTCCCTGACACTGTTAGGAAAAAAATGGTGGTTGAGGACATCTGGGCTGCCTCTTGATCGGACATTCTGGAAGGCCAGGTATACATTGCCTAGAAGGATAGCTTAAGAATGACCTTGCCTGAACTTGGGGAGGTTGGGATGGTGGTGAATGAATATGTGTGTGTAACAGCGAGACAGACAGACAAATACTCAATGATGATTCTAGACTGTGTTCTAAGGTTATCAGGAGAAAGCCATGAAGAGTTTCTGGACAACAAAATCGGAACTTGAAACCAACTATTATACACCTGCCCACTCACTTCATCATGACACCAAGCTCATGCTTCAGACAAGCACAGTTCAGGGTGAAAGTCACGCTGTAGCACAGTTCAGTGCTACACAGGGCACTGTCTGCCAGGGCTCTACACTGCCTCAGTGAGATAGTCATAATGCTGTTACAAAGGAAAAGAAATTAACTGCAGAGGAAAAAAGCTAAACCAATGCACTCCATTGAGCATGCTGAAATACACATAGCCACAGGTATCCATGTGGCTGGCAAGAAGGCAGCTACAGCAGACCTGACCTGAACCCAAGAAGTAACTCATGGAGATTTTCAGTCACTCCATGTAAGTAAGTGGTGGAGGGTCAATGTGCCAAGAAAGAGACAAGCCCTGGTGTCTGGACAGGGGGCCCTTTTGTTACATTTCACGGGCATTCATTGGGCTCATTCTCATATTATCCTAGAGGTGTTTATTCTTTTCCCCCTTCAGATACGGGGCCACTGAGCTGCTGAACATCCCCCTGCACTGTGTGAGGGAGGGAGCCAGTGCTCACAGTCGTGTCCTGTGTGTGGAGCTGAGAAATATGTAACCTGTGGGCAATGATCAGCCATTGCTCAGATAGCTTAATTATCCAACTATTTAAGAACTAGGTCTTTATCCAACCCCAGCTTGTCACAGCATTAACTGCTCTTGCCAATATTACAGCTTTAAGCGGCATTTACTCTGTTGGTGAACACAGCGTGTGGTAAAAATGATTTAACATCATGAATAAACACATATGCTTCCTTGGGTCCAAATTTTAGAAGCGACAGACCCATTTTCTGGTCCATGGTTTAATGGACTAGATATAAACTAAAAGGTGCATTGTTTACTATGCATGAACAAATCGCTCCATTGCAGCGAGTGAACTTTTGATATCAAGTACTGCACTTAGAACTGCCATCCCATTGTTAACCTGTGTGCATGCACGCACTATTGCACGCACTTCTAAACATACCCCAGCGGTATTTCTTTGATGCCCAGAAACATACATGAGTACACAACTGGTTGATAATGGAGGTCCAATATTAAAAGGTAAAGAAGGAATCCTGAATAGGAAAAAGATAAACACATTAAGCTAGAGGTTAATAAAGTGATGTTACTCTGGACAGCAACAGAGAGAAGCACCAATAGATCCTCTCTATTCAAAAAAAATAACCAAAACACACTATGTAACTTGCATGCTTGGCTCCCTTAGCTTGACAGCGGTGTCCTCTAGCTGGCATGCTGCCCCAGCAGACAGACACGTCATTTTACTTTTTGTCTTGTTCCCATTTTATGTTTACATTTTATTTTCTCATTCCCTTCGCCAAATCCCCTGCTCCTAGTTTCTAGCTTGGTGTTTACAGAGACCTGTATTAGAATCAGGGAGGTTGAACAGATCCCATTTTTTTTTTCTCTTCTCTGGTAATGTCCATTCTTTTTTTTTTTTTTCCTCTTCCCAGAGAATAGATAAGTTTACCCAGAAAATAAAAAGCTAATACAACATTGTGCTCATCAACAAAAGTATGTCTTGTTGTAGCCAGGAATAAGTTAATAAAACAGGGAAAAGGCTTAGTGGCTTAAAAATAGGCTCCTTGGGGTTATGAAGGAACAATGTTGTTTTTTCTTCCCAGCGTGCAAGGATTTAATTAAGTGATAACAGTCACCTTGGGGTGGCTGCACAAGGCAATAATATCTAGGTGAAGAAAAATGCTGAAGAGAGTTGAGTACAGTCAATTTATCTTCAGAGAAGGCAATAAATGAACAAAGCATAGGTATTGGGCTGATTGTTTTGCAATGTTTCCATTACTGATAAGCATCAAAAAAAAAAAAAAAAAGAACAGATTTGGTATTTTCAGTTTCTGAAATGTATTAAATACAGAGAAAGGAAATGAAAAAATTGCTGTGAGGTCACATCCTCACATTCTAATCATAAACAGTTTGGTAATTATTCAAGCTAAACATAGAACAAGGGAATTTTCCTGTTGACACAAAGGATGGGAACACAGCCGAGTCGTGCATTTATAAGCAAACATACAGAACTTGGACATTTTTGTTCTGCCAAAAGAAGGAAGGAAATTGTAAAGTGGTGAGGGCAGAGTGAGGCTGGGTTGGCAAGCAGTCTCAGAAGCAGCAGACTTGCCATGCCAAAAGGTCAGATTTGGGGGATTTTTTTGAGAACTTCAGGGGAGTTGCTACAGGAAGCATTACAACCAGGCACAAAGAACATCCTAACAACCAACCAACCAAGAAAGACAAATGCCAAGACAGTGCCATCATCAGCCCTGCATAATATTCAGAAATAAGGTTAGGATAAGATCACCGGAAACTCAAACCAGCAGAGAATGTTAATGACAGAAACATACTATTTGTGCTCAGCGGGAAGGCTGACGCAAGGCAAGGTTTGAATCAAGTGAGTGTAAATACTTAGAGGATAAAGCCAACAGGTTACTTTGACTTCTTTGTTATTTTGGGGTATGGGGGTTTGGGGGACTGGTAAAAATATTAGGAAGGTTTCCTTTTTTCTAGAAACAAGAATGACAGCCAGACAAACCCTGCAAGTACCCTGCTTAAGTTTCTCAAGGGTAGATCTCTAAACACCCTGCCAGATTAATTAATTGTAACACTGCCTGTGCTTGAGAGAAGGAAAATGAGGCACTAGGGTTCACTGTACCTTGTCTGAGACCACTCAACCTGTTCGCCTTACAGGTTTGATCCCTAATTCCCACACCCCTTGTCGACTTAATTGCCTTCTTGGAGACCGCATCACCCCCTCTCGAGTTCAGATTCCTCTCTCTCCAATTTCCGTGGTGATCAAAAACATCTTGCCCTCGACCTCTGTCTTCCGCTCCCCCCTTCTATGGATCCAAACATCCTCTTCCTTCACTGCAAAGTGGATCCGACAGGGCAGTAGGCTTGGGTCCTCTGGTTCCGGGTGGGTCAGCCTGTGCAGGGAGCAGTGCAGGGAACATGCAGGAGGAAGCCGGAGACAGCCAGGGGAAGGGGAAGGGTCTCTCCAGCACCGTCTCTTCCCTCACCCACGCCTCCCTGAGCACTCATGCACTCTGTTGCCTCCCTCCCTCTGCGGGGTACACACAGCTTAAGAGATGACGAGGTGATGCTTAAGGTTGCCCACATAAGGCAAACAGTAAACAGCTCTTAAGAAAGATAAGATCACTAATGCTTTGTCACAGAAATTATATGAATTAATCGGCCATGCTTAAAAATTATCCAGTGTTGAGGTGGGTAATTGAATTTTTCAAGAAAAATATATAATTTCTCACAATTGTTATGGTGGGTAGTACTAAATTATCTTAAGAATGCAATATAAGGGAATGCTTTGCAACTGATGTTTCTCAAGAAAAGAATTTTATCAAGTAAATAAACAGAGGCTGTATTTAGCAATAACAGGGTTCCATTCTCCTAGGTGTCCCATCTTTTCCAGATAGTTGTCAGTGCTTGCTAAGAATAGAAGTAGAAATAATTCTCATAGGTCCTATGTCAAGGGCTTAGGTGACAGGTCCCTCTGTGACAGGAGATTTTCATACTAGATGACTGGGGGGTTCCTGTTGACAGCTGTCCAAGACAGAAGACTGGAAGAGCCAAACTATTTAAGGAATTATTTACTCCTCTATTCCAAAGAGATTTGTAAACTGCTGAGTGCAGGAATGTTGGGGCTTTATATTAGCTTTTGGTTTGGGTCTTCCTGAAGGAGGGCATGGCAACCCACTCTATTATTCTTGCCTGGAGAATCCCATGGACAGAGGAACCTGGCTGGCTACAGTCCATAGGGTTGCAGAGAGTCAGACACGACTTGAAGTGACTTAGCAGGCATGCGTGCATAGGCTACCAACACAACTGAGCAGGGACAAGGAGGCCTGACTCGAGCCATATTCCTCTGAGCAAAGTGAGATTCTCGAGATCCTTTTGATTTTATATTATTTTAAATGTGAATATTATTATATTAACATTTGCTGGTGTTATTCTGTGTTTGTGGATTTTAACTATCTGGTCCTTCCTGATCCTGGAGCTGTCACTCTCTCTTGGGCCTAATATCTAGGGAGCATCTAGGAAGCACTGAGTAGGATAAAGATGACCAGTTAGCACTGATGACACTACCTAAATACAGGAGTATTTCTGGTTGTTCAAACTGACACAAAAAGACCCATCCATTCATTTCCTTCCCACATAGCTCAGTTGGTTAAGAATCTGCCTGCAATGCAAGAGACTCCAGTTTAATTCCTGGGTTGGGAAGATCCCCTGGAGAAGGGATAGGCTACCCACTCCAGTATTCTTGGGCTTCTCTTGTGGCTTAGCTGGTAAAGAATACACCTGCAATGCGGGATACCTGGGTTCGATCCCGGTTGGGAAGATCCCCTGGAGAAGGAAAGGCTACCCACTCCAGTATTCTGGCCTGGAGAATTCCATGAACCGTATAGTCCATGGGGTCACAGAGTCAGACACAACTGAGAGACTTTCACTTTCATTCATTTCCTAGTGTTCAAATAAAAACTGGTCTGACAGGCTTATGGCCCATGTCATCACAACCTGAAGTCTGCCATGACCCAGGGAAGGTCACGAGAATACCAGACCACTTGACCTGTCTCTTGAGAAATCTGTATGCAGGTCAGAAAGCAACAGTTAGAACTGCACATGGAACAAAAGACTGGTTCCAAATAGGAAAAGGAGTACATCAAGGCTGTATATTGTCACCCTGCTTGTTTAACTTATATGCAGAGTACAACATGAAAAACACTGGGCTGGATGAAGCACAAGCTGGAATCAAGATTTCTGGGAGAAATATCAATAACCTCAGATATGCAGATGACATTACCCTTATGGCATAAAGTGAAGAAGTAAAGAGCCTCTTTATAAAAGTGAAAGACAAGAGTGAAAAACCTGTCTTAAAGCTCAAAATTCAGAAAACTAAGATCATGGCATCCGGTCCCATCACTTCAAGGCAAATAGATGGGGAAACAGTGGAAACAGTGACAGACTTTGTTGTTTGGGGCTCCAGAATCACTGCAGATAGTGACTGCAGCTATGAAATTAAAAGACTTACTCCTTGGAAGGAAATTTCTAACCAACCTAGGCAGCTTATTAAAAAACAGAGACATTACTTTACCAACAAAGGTCCACCTAGTCAAGGCTACGGGTTTTCCAGTAGTCATGTATGGATGTAAGAGTTGGACTATAAAGAAAGCTGAGTGCTGAAGAACTGATGCTTTTGACCTGTGGTGTTGGAGAAGACTCCTGAGAGTTCCTTGGACAGCAAGGAGATCCAACCAGTCCATCCTACAGGAGCTCAGTCCTGAATGTTCATTTTTAGGACTGATGTTGAAGCTGAAACTCCAACACTTTGGCCACCTGATGAGAAGAGCTGACTCATTGGAAAAGACCCTGATGCTGGGAAAGATTGAAGGCAGGAGGAGAAGGGGACGACAGAGGATGAGATGGTTGGATGGCATCACCGACTCAATGGACATGAGTTTAGACAAACTTCGGGAGTTGGTGATGGACAGGGGAGGCCTGATGTGCTGAAGTCCATGGGGTCACAGAGAGTCAGACACAGCTGAGCGACTGGACTGAACTTAACTGAGGGAAGCTGAAAGCTTTGCTAAACACCTGGCTGCAGCTAACTAGCCAGCTCAAGCCTCCCACTGCTAACGTGGAGCCCCAGCACTGTGCCCCGTAGCTACAGCCTTTGCACACCTAGTGTTTCCACCTATGAGTGCTCTGCTTGGCACAGGCATCTTGATTCACTCTTGAGGTCACTGTTTTTCCTGTCCAGTATCAAGTGGGTTCCTCCTCTCCGGACAGCAGTGCCTTCACAGTGGACTTCTGGGAGTGGGTGTAATTGACTGAGGAGTTAGTGACTCCATGAATTACTCCGTCTGACTGAGAAGGATCTGCTCATAGATGGGATCAAAGTTGGGTGTTTCTTTATGCGTCCCTCTCTCAACTGCATTGCTCATTTAGCATCTTCATCACCACCTATGATGCTCCCCCCAAAGTGAGACTTTAAAGTAAGACTGATGACCTTACCAGCATATAGATTTAATATTCAAAGAGGCTTCGGTTCACATATAAGGAAACTGCAATTCCAATTAATGCCCATTCATTTATGAACTAGCCATCCTCTCAACTGGCCTATTGAATGTTTATGCCTGTGTTGAAATCTCTGTTTACCACCTTACTATTAACAATAATACACCCTAGGAACTTTTGCCTATTTGAGCATGTCAAAGTAAAACACTGATTTGTTTAATTTTTATCCTCAAAAGTGAAGTGGCTGGCACATTCTAATGTGCCCTAAATTAGGGCAGCTGCCATCAGTTAAATATACAAATGATTAAACAAAGAACAGAAGTATTAAAGCAGACAAAATCTACTCATTTATTGATCTTAAGCAAGCAGAAGAAATAAATTTCAAGTATTTTAGCCACAGAAGATTAAATTTTTCTTCTGTGGTATGGAAACACTGTGTATGTGGAGGAAGAAGATACACACCATCATATTTACTCACTATTTCTATCATATATATTAATTTCCAATTCATGCTCATTATGACCATGTGAAATAGTCCTAGGGCTTTCGTTGTTTTTCATAATACAGGAATACCACTGATGTATTAAAGCAGCTTAGGAAAAAATAGACTGGTAATTGGATAGACAGTCAGGCAAATGTCCACCAATTTCTTTTTCAGATAGATGGATAACTGAATTTTCTAGATACTGTGTGAGCCACACATAGGCAATATCTTTTAGCCGAACTTTGAGTCCATCTTTCGGATGGAATTCGAAATCACTATTTCATTCTATTGGAAACAAAAGAAAAAAATTAGGCTCCATCTTTTATTTACTCTGAAATCTTATCTTTTACCATATCTGAAAGTAGAATTTTAAAAGTGTAACAGCAGGGACCTTCAAAGCACATAAAATAACAATGAGAACCAGTTTCCAAACAGACAGCATCCAAAGCTTGCATTATAGCCTCAGTTTTATCCTTGGCGCTTAGCCTTGAATCTCCCATTAGTGCTGATGGGAAGTGCATAGCTAAAGCCCATGCATCAAGGTGAGAAACAGTCCTCGGTATTAGTTCTGACTCCAGTGTTATAACACAAATCATGATAATATTTCTGTATCTCCGCATTTCATTGGGAAAATACAGTCTAGCACTCTGTGCTCTCCTAAGTTATGACTCATTCCTCTACTCTTTATGATTATTACCATATTCCATATATAAAATAGAGATATTTTAATAATATTTTAAACAAAAGTTTTTAATAAATAATAATTGTAGCAGTGTTGAGCCTATCAATGGAGATCTTTTTTAAAATTACAAATAGGCATTTAATATCATTATGGCCTCAATAGAGGTGCACCCCTACCCTTACTTTACAGGTTTATGACCCAAATTTCTCTCAGGGGATCTTAACGTTCCACAACTGCCATGGACCACGACCAAGATCAGGTCACAATCCTGCTCATCTCAGGTCTAATGACGAACTCATTAGCATGACTGGGGCTTAGCTCAGCTGCTTCAAAGAAGCTGTGTAACAGGGTCAAGGTCAGGAGCCTGAGGCCCCAGATAAGCACTTTCACTGTGTTCTGCAGCCAAAGAAGAGTGTTCTGTGTCCCTAACCCTGACCAATGGCCTCTGACACATATTCTCAGTCGCAGGGGGAGGACGGGGCAGGGGAGCTTGAGTGGTCCCCAGACTTATTAACTCTGATAGGAAAATAGCCCCAAGTTATAGGGCTGCCCTGGTGGCTCAGACAGTAAAGAATCCACCTGCAGTGCAGGAGACCTGGGTTCGATCCCTGGGTTGGGAAGATCCTCTGGAGAAGGAAATAGCAACCCCCTCCAGTATTCTTGCCTGGGAAATTCCATGGACGGAGGAGCCTGGCGGGCTAAGGTCCATGGGGTCACAAAGAATCAGATACGACTAAGCAACTAACACACACACATGCCCTGAAGAAGCAGATTTTTGTGAATGAAAGACAGAATTTTGTTTTAATTAACAGTGGAGAAATTTAATCATAAGTGGAAAAATTTAAGTGTGTTCCAGGGACCTTTCAATAATGGCAAAATACAATCTTCTTTCAACATTAAGAGTAATTCATCTTCATTATAGAAAAATTTGTGTGCAAATAAGCAAAATTAGGGACTACAAATCACCTGTAATCCAGAGATAAATTTTATTAATTTATCTAGACATGTTAATTAATTGACTAATTTATTAAATATTTATTAAACAACTACTATGTTGCTTAACTGACCTAGCTGTGAGGGACCAAAGATAGTATGAACCAGACAGAAATAACCTGTTTTTCCTCATGAAATTTAAAGTCTCTACATGTACATTTTTATAAGACACCTTTCTAGTTACTCTGCTCTGTAGACTGATATGGAAGTTATTCAACCAAAAGGTTTGCTGGCTTTGTATCTGCTCTGTGTCTCACCTAGTAGCAGTTTCACTCAACTATTCCTTTTACTGCCTCTTATTAACACTAAACTTCATATTAATCTTTACTCAAACTTTGAGCCCATCTAGAAAGGCATGCGTCAAAGGATGCTGCACTAGAATTATAGTGAAAAGAGAGATTTCAAAATCATGAAGAGGTCTTTATCCAGATTTTTTTCAGTAAGTGCTAATTTTAATTTCTGTCTGTGCATGTGTGTGTGTACATATATATATATATATAAACCTATAGATATATAGATTATACATATATGTATGTATATATCTATCATCTCATATACATAGTTCCTATTATAGAATTTGAATAAATATTTCACTTGGCTTTGCTCACTATACCAAAAAGACTTAGACGGTATCTTTTCATAATGACAAAGCATATGGAATAATGTTTTACTCTGATTTTTAGTTCTTTTCAAAATCTTTCATTGAATCTTGTGAGAAGAATATTAAATGCTATTGTTGTTATACTCCTTGCTATGCGCTTATCTTATGATAAGCATTCTGTCTCATAGCTCCAGAAAAGCCACAGTACCTGTCCTGGAAAGAGTTGAGGTGGCTCCACCCAAATGCAGCAGCATGGCAAGGTTCCTCTGCCCGCTGTGCCCATGGGAGTCCCTGCTCAGAGTATGCTCCAGAGTTTACAGCCAAGTACCCACAAGATCCTCAGAGAGTGCACACTACGTGGTCATGGTGGAAATTCTGGCCACTTTTGCCTTATTTTCAGAAAGAAGAAAGTACTAGATTCCTAGTATAAAGAAATTAAATCACCACATGGAGGTTTCCAAAAAGAACTTAAAGATTTCAACTCTACATATTTAAGAGGCAGCAGACACTTTCTCAGTTATTTTCCCTTGTGGACTTCTTACCTGAAAAGTGATAGGTAAAACCATGGTTTGGAAATACTAGTCCACTCAAAACTGTATTCCAGTCACATTCCTGACTTCTCTACATAGCTCTACAATACCAGCTCCTAGTGATTGTGTTATTAAACAGACTGGCCACAGAAGTCTGACTCCCATTATAAAGAAATACACTGGCTCCAGGACAGTACTCAAATTGGGCCCATTCTGGAGTTAGTTTTTAACTGTTTCTCAAGGTCACTTTGGCTGATGATTCCAGCATGCCACGGTTTGAACACAGAAAAAGTACTGATATAAAGAATATTTTCTATTGCTTTGTGAAACAGTAAGTACCACACACAGCAGAAATCTGCAAGTGTTCTTACTCATTTGGTTATACTGGTCAATAATAATTAATAGGCAGGCCATTACTTCTCCCTACAGATTTTATATTCGATTATGACAGTGAATGTAATGAAATTAACAAATGTTCTCATCACGGCATCTCGCTGAGTGAGGAGATTTGGTAACATTAAGGTAAAGAGTATAGCTGTTTAAAAGAATAATATGCATTATTATGTGAGGCAGAATACCATGCAAAATTTACTTAACAAAGAGCTCGTCTCTTAATTCATAGATACCTAGTAGTTTAAAAGTTCCGCATGAAGTCTCACTGAAGGTGAAAACAGAATAATATAAGAGAAGAATGGAACCAGTATTTTCACTCTTTTATTGAATTTTAATCTTATTGAGATGGTAGGATCTGAAATATACATATACACATATATACATATACCCACATGTATAAACACATATATTCATATATGTGTACTGACATATATATAACATATATGTATGTGCCTATATATATGTATCAATGTATAGAATAAAATTCTATAATTTGATTTTGAATCTAACAATATGTCTTGGCCAACATTTCATGTGAGTAGATAATATAATGTACTATAATACCTCTAACCATTCCCCCGTTTGAAGGTGATTTCAAAAGAATATGGGGCAATTATATGCAATACTGAAATGGATTCTTTAAGATTTCTATGCTTTAATATTTTAAAAATAGGATTATTTAATTCTAACAGAAGCTGCCAAATTGCCTTTTTTTTTTGCCAAATTGTTTACAAGAAAGTATTAGAATTATGCAGTCTCATCAATAGTAAAAGAGAGTGTCACTTACCCCACATTTCCACCAACATTTGATATTATCAGTCTTAGACAATCTCAAAAGAAAAACTTTAAGTGCTTTTCTATATTTATTTGATGGCATTCTCATTCATATCCTTCAACTATTCATATCCTTCAATGTCTAAAAGAACATTGGTCTTCTCCATGAACTGTTGGGCCTCTTTATATGGTTGGGATATTGATGCTTTGTTTTTCTGTGTTGAAAATGTTTTCTATGAGCCTCTAATTTGTCTGTTAACTTTATTTGTGCTATCCTTCATTATATATAATTCACATTTTTAAAGTAATCCCCTCTGCAGTCTTGTATGATTCCTGGGTTTCTTTCCTTAAGAAGCCCTTCTCCACCATGTGAAAATAAAAATGTTTTCTTCTATTCATTCTTATGTTTACAGTTGTATTTATTATGTTTAGTTCCTTAACTATTGAATTAAAGAATTAAGAAACACTGTTTAATGCATTTCTGAGGTTCTGCAAGAAAACATACCCCTTGTACAATCTGATATTTTTTAAATAACTCAGTATTATTTTCAAAGTCTGTTTTAAAGTGTAAGCATGGGTTTCAAGGACTCTGGACCAACAAAATTTGGGAAGCCACTTAGACAGTGGAAGGCTACTTCTTTCCTGAGACAGAATGAGTAAATATTAGTTTATGACTGGTTTTAGGAACAAAAGGCTTGCTATACTACAGAAAAGAAGTTTTCAAAGGGTAGAAACAGAATATTATTATCTGTATATTATTCCCAGGGCTGACCGTAGTAGAGACTAACAGGATCTATGCAATTACTTTATTTACTTTAGATTTCTTATTACTAAGGATTTGCACAGAAAGAGATAACCTCCAGAATTGGAGAGCCCTGAGTTCAAGGCCTGGGTTCAGCCACTTATGAACCCTATGCTGCTAAGTCACTTCAGTCGTGTCTGACTCTGTGCGACCCCATAGACAACAGCCCACCAGGCTCCCCTTCCCTGGGATTCTCCAGGCAAGAACACTGGAGTGGGTTGCCATTTCCTTCTCCAATGCATGAAAGTAAAAAGTGAAAGTGAAATCACTCAGTCATGCCCAACCCTCAGTGACTCCATGGACTGCAGCCTACCAGGCTCCTCCGTCCATGGGATTTTCCAGGGAAGAGTACTGGAGTGGGGGTGCCATTGCCTTCTCTGACTTATAAACCCTATAATCTTGAGCAAGTCCTTTTTCCCCTCTGAACTGGGTCTTTTATTTATGGAACAGAGCCAACACCTGTCCTCACAGGGTTAAATGAAATAACATAGATCAGTCTCCTAGAGCAATCTGCCCCATCCCAAGAATTTGTTTTGTCTCCTATTCACTGACGCTTCCTTCCTCAAACTCATGTCACCGCAGCTCTGGGAGAACCTGAAAGAGGTTGTACATTTTCCTGCAAGGCAGAGAACATTCAACCTGCAGTTAATAGAAAAGCTGACTATGGCTGGAACAGATGCAAGAGAGAGAGACCAAAGGAAAAAGGAATTGAGACTAGGTCAGAGGTTTTCTCGAAAAAGGAAATAAACTTTAAAAAGATAAAAAGATTGGAAATCCAATAACGGAATTGACTTATTCTACAATGATTTCTTTTTATTAGTCCTTTTAGTCTGGAATTTTGATCAGAATTGAATTTTAGTCATGATGTGTATTGGCTATAACTGAGACTCTGAATGACCTTGCCTGAACAAAAGTTGAGAACTGGATACACAACTGAGATTTTTCTAACACTTGCAAAGATAAATTAAGACAGAGAACACAACAAATGGCCCAGTTAAAATAGGCAAGATACCAGAGTACCCAATACTTCACTTATAAACACAGCCAAAGGTCACTAGCCATCAGCAAAATGCAAATTAAAGCCATGAGATACCACTACATACCTATTAGAAGAAACTAAAATTAAAAAAAAAAATTACTGACAATCCCAAGTGCTGACAAAGATACTGAACTACACACGCTGTTGGCAGAAACGCAAAATGCTACTGCCATGCTGGGAAACAGTTTGGTTGTTTCTTAAAAGTTAAATACATGCTTACCATATGACTGTGCAATCCTACTCCTACATATTTACCCTAGAAAAATGACAATATATGTTCAAACAAAACCCTGCGCCTGCATGTTTCTAACACCTCTATTCATCAATGCCAAAAATGGAATCGACCCAAATGCCCTTCAGTGGGACAATGTATAAACTGTGGTACAACTATACAATGGAATCTACTTAACAATACAAAGAATAACTTGCTGATATAAATATCAAGTGCATTATGCGATGTGAAAGAAAGCAGTCTCAAAAGGTTACAGACTGTACGATTCCATTTATATGTCATTGTCATGAAGATAGAAATATAGCGAAGGAGAAAAAACCAGTGAGTTTGGAGTAAAGGAGGAGTCTGATAAACAGGGAGGGTGCGAGGGCATTTTTGTGGTGATAGCTACATAAATTTCAACGTGTTAAAACTCGTGGAAGTGCACACAAAAAGATTGCTTTACTATATGTTATTTTTTAAATTAAAAAGAATGAAAGTAAAAAAAAAGAATGAAAGTATAACCTATTTTAAGATTCAAACATCCTTCAGTGGGATGGAATGAGTTCTCTTACATACAGAATGGTCCAAGGCCAGCCCCTCTTCCTTCCAGCTGTTAATAAAAGGTACCCTTTCTCAAGTGCCTTTACATGTATGAAAGAATAATAATAAGGCAGAAAACACCCTCTTCTGTTTGTGTGTTTACCGAACCAATTTCATCCTCCCCTCTGGTTAGAGCTACCATTCTTCTATACAGAGAATACTCCCTATGCTTTCGAGCATCCTGCAAGAAATCATGGGCAGTCCTTCACCCCACCCTGACCGCCACCTTATCTGGGGCTGCTCAATGTCAGATCACCAGAAGCTAGCTGGTTACAGAGTCTTTGCTCTTTTAGTAACAGCTCAGTTACTACCATGATACAACCTCTTCTTCTTCCACGCTCCCATTCTCTATTTTATTTTTTGGAACAAGTTGTCTTTAACCCTTGGACCCAATTTGAAGGCAATGGAAATAATTAAGACTGACATTTCTAGGGTTAAACGTCAAGTAGGAGAAAGAGCTGAAAAGGAAATTCCCAGCTTCTTAGTAATGAAAAGCTGAGGGTATACCTTCTGTGGCTGTCTGTGAGATGCTTTCACATCCATGTGTCAAGGGTTTTTCAAACTGACAACTTGCAAATTTGAAATACAAAAATGCCCAAAGCGATATTTTAGTGGCTCAGGGAAACTCTTGTATGGGAAAAAGAATTCTAAAGTGAAACGTCTCTTGAAATCACACAGGGCCTGACCACGATACTCTAATTATGCTAATTGCTTCAATGCCCTTGCTTTATTTATGCTGAGCAGCTAAGATAAATAAAGGAAAATTGCTTTGGATCTAACTGTATTCATATCAGAATGCAAACTAGCCTGTGTTTGTTATGTGATTGCTGATCTGTTTACACTAAATTCTGCAGGTAATTGCAGTTTTGATTGCACATTTATTTCTAGCTGCACAGGTCCCAGGACTAGGTCTGTCTGTTTTTATAATTAAACCGTTTTGTAATATCTAAACTCACTAAAGAGCAAAATGATGCTTTAAGAATTTACATATTTTACGCATTAAATACTTTGGTGAACAGTGACAAAAGGAAAAAAAAAAAGTATGTTTACCACTCAAAAAAAAAAAAAAAAATTGGACAGCATGTTCTGGATTTGAAGAAATTCGAGACATCTGTTCCAAGGCCTGTTCACAGAATGGGACAGATGCCCGGCGCATCCCTATAATCTGTTCTTCAACACATAGTTTTTGAACTTTCAGTCGCAACTTTCATATTAGTTAAATATGTTAATAGAACATGCTGCCACTTGGTGATTCCTAAGACAATGGAATAATATTTTACACCCCAGTGTAACGGCTGTGTTCTCTGTCTCTTGCTCAGAAGCTAAAGCTTCACAGAGCTGACAAGGTCTTTGTTTTCTGTTCTAGACCAGTCTTCCCAGGGTGTTCACTGTGGCCCCTGGTCTTAGCTTAAAATTCAATTTTGATTTACAGCTTCCTTTGGATTTCATCCATAGCTAACATTCTTTGAGGAAGAAACCCCCCACACACACACACACACACACACACACACACACACACACACACACACAAACACACACACATATCTTTCTCCTATTTAGGATGCCCATGACTCTCACATCACAAGCGTAAAGCAATTGATAATGCCACCACTACAAACAGAGGACGGTGTCACCTTTGCGATGCTTCTTCATCCATCACCAAATTCCTGGAAATAGTAATTCAGTCTGCTTTACTTAATGGAAAAGTTAATATCAGTCTATACAGACTAGCCCACAAATCTTAACCTAGATTTTGCTCATGAAAAATACACTAATATGAGCTTACTTTGTCTAAAATACCCAGGAGGCATGTTCTCCAATAAATATAGGCTAGTTTTAGTACTCTGAAGACATCTCTGGCCTTCTTCTTTCCTTGAGGAAGATAAAGGAAGTTGGAGAAAATGTTAAGACACTCAAAGCTGCTATGAGAACAGTACAATTTTCTTCACATGATCAGATGACTGGCATGACATCATAGTGGCTGGAGCAAATGGGGAGGACCACGGCCACTGAAGTATCTTCAGAGTCATCCATCATTTCAAAAAATAAACTCACTTATATACTGAAGTATTCATAATTTACCCTGTGTAGTTGTGTTGTTGGAGAAGGCAGTGGCACCCCACTTCAGTACTCTTGCCTGGAAAATCCCATGGACGGAGGAGCCTGGTAGGCTGCAGTCCATGGGGTTGCACAGTCAGAGACGACTGAGTGACTTCACTTCCACTTTTCACTTTCATGCGTTGGAGAAGGAAATGGCAACCCACTCCAGTGTTCTTGCCTGGAGACTCCTAGGGATGGGGGAGCCTGGTGGGCTGCCGTCTATGGGGTCGCACAGAGTTGGACATGACTGAAGCGACTTTAGCAGCAGCAGCAGCCGTTGTGTTGTTCCAGGTAGAGATGTGAGGAAACAAATAGAATGAGAAACCTGAAGTCAGGCAGCTCTGGATTTGAATGTAGGCTGCCTCCTCTCAGCCTCTCTGACTTGGAAAAACCTCAAAGAAAAATTTACTGCCTCTGACCTTCAGATTCTTGGGCATCCCTACAAGGCTGTTGTGACAAATCAATGACGTGACTTGTGGCTACCATTCAGTAAGGCACATGGCCCCCAGTAATTAACAGTTGTTGCTATATCAGAAGTTTAGACTCTGGACTGGTTTTCCAATAACATCGATCACTACACGGGCTCTATGGTGGTTGTTCATTAAACTGCTATCAGACACAGAGCTGTTGTTACCTGCTACCTCCCTTGCCCGTCCACTGAGTAAATGTAACTTTCCCACAGTCTGGTCCAGTAGCCATTAGGAAGAGGCCAGCGTCACATGCATACTGCCAAGAGAGGTGGGACATTTCTCAGAGGGCTTCCTCTGAACAAGGAGCTTTGTCCACTTGGCATCCTCCAAACTTACAGACACATTAGGTCTTCCACCCCCTCCCTCTGTTATGTTCCCACCGGTCACAGTCTATCGTTGCATTTTTTCAACCTCTGCATAATTATTTATTAATGTTCCTATACTTCCCATAAGACTGTCTGTGCCCTTAAGGCAGGGGTGGTATCTTTTTCTTCTTATTCCCAGAGCATAGCATAAAGCTTTTCAAATTTCCTTGAAGGGAAAAAATCCTACTGAAGACAACACTTAGGGATCAAAAAAAAAAAAAAAGAAACTGTTTACTAATGAAAAGCTGGGACAGATTTTAGGGCCAGGAAGTTGGCAATATTTAGGAAAGATGCAGTTTTCCTAGATTCCTTGTGGTTTCTGTATAGCCCCCCATTTTTTTTTTTTTTTTTTTTTTTGCCACCTCTCACAGGTAGATCAGGACTCAGCATCTGCAAGTCCCTTCAGTTCAGTTTGGTCGCTCAGTTCTGTCTGACTCTTTGCGACCCCATGGACTGCAGCATGCCAGGCTTGTCTGTCCATCACCAACTCCAATAGTTTACTCAAACTCCTGTCCATCGCATCAGTGATGCCATCCAACCATCTCATCCTCTGTCATCCCCTTCTCCCCTGCCTTCAATCTTTCCCAGCATCAGGGTCTTTTCCAATGAGTCAGTTCTTTGCATCAGGTGGCCAAAGTATTGGAGTTTCAGCTTCAGCATCAGTCCTTTCAATGAATACTCAGGACTGACTTCCTTTAGGATGGACTGGTTTGATCTCCCTTGCAGTCCAAGGAACTCTCAAGAGTCTTCTCCAAGACCACAGTTCAAAAGCATCAAATCTAAGTCCCTTAGAACGCAGCAGTATTTAAAAGGAACCACCAAATACTTGTCAAGCTAGGAAATAGTCTCACATCCCAAACACAAGTTCTCCTTGGCCCTCTCTACCTGCTTCTTGAAACCAGTTAATAAATGTATAGGAAGACAGAATTCTGTGGATCCATTCTCTCTATTTCATACATAAATCCTGATTTTTCACATGAGAAGTGACCATGCATCTGTTATTTCAACACATTTATTCAAATTGTTTTGGTTTCCAGTGACCCATAGTGAGAGTGTACTGTGTGTACACATCAACTCACAGGCAGAAAGAAACGGCACTTTTTCCAGAGGAAATTGATCATGCTGAGTAAAATAACCACACTTCTGAGACAGAGAGAACATCTAGACTTATTTAGTTACAGGGACCTGTGGAGGTGGGGCATCCACATGCAAATCCCACAGCTGCACGAGGCAGTGGTCTCTTCTTTAATAAGAAGCCTGGCTGTGGGTTCAGGCTCTGACTGACGGCACAGGTACGTGGTTGCAGGTTTCAGGTCAGGGCTTGAAAGGGTCATTTCCACACTCTGCCCATGCAGGAAATACAACTCCTAACAGTGACTCATGCCTTCTTTTATACACCTCAGCTACGAGGAAAGAAGAGGGGTGGATAAAGAAGAGGAAACTCATGAATGGGGGAGAGGGGATGCGGCCTAGCAGCTGGCAGCCCACTGAGGTGGTTAAGGAGCCTTACCTGTATTTCCACATATAACTAAAAAGGTGCTGCTCCACTGAGCATGGGAATTTAAGGAATGGGGGTTCTATCAGTTTCCTAAGGTCAGCTATAGCATCTGTTTGTCCTTCTGCAGTCCTTAGTATATAGAGTAGGTGCTCAACACTCACTGGATGAGTGGCAGGTCTGGAAGGATCCTGCTTTCATAACAAAAATGAACAAACATTAGTTAGTCTCAAATGAGTAACTCTGTGGACATAATGTGGACTGAAGGACTGGGGAACCCCTAGAGACTACCATCATCTGGCCTTAACGATATACCATCTTCGTTACTTCTCTTCATTCCGAACAATTCACCTTGCTCTGCCAAAACTAAATTCTGACCTGGATCCCTTTGGTGAGAGGTACTAAATTACTGAGTCTCTAAAATGAAGCTTTACTTGCATTGCCTTTGCAGGATGCCCTGGTATATACTCAGTAACCACTAGTTTGATTTTTTTCTCTTGATCTCATTGCCACTTTCCTGTATCCTGAACTCTAGGAGAACCTTATTCACTAATTCCCTCCCCATGACTAACAAGATGTTTAATTCACCAATGATTTCTTTCATTACTCTATGGGATCAGCTTGGAAGAACTCAGGACACATGCTAAAACGTCTCTTACAAGAGTTATTGTTACAAGAGTTACAGTTACAGCTGCTGCTTTTGTTTATTCACTAAGTCCTATCTGATTCTTTGCGACCCTATGGACTGTAGCCCGCCAGGCTCCTCTATCCATGGGATTTCCCAGGCAAGAATACTGGAATGGGTTGTCATTTCCTCCTCCAGGGATCTTCCTGACCCAGGGATCTAACTCAAGTCTCCTGCATTAGCAGCAAATTCTTTACCACTGAGCTACCAAGGAAGCCCCATACTGTAGTTACAGCCAGACCTTATTTCAATTACTTTCAAGAAGTCTGTCCAATAAGTTGGTTTTTCCTTAGAAAAAGTTGCAGAGTATGTGACATAAAAGATATTTTACAGGACAAGGGAAAAAGGAAAATTTCATAGGGTTTTCTTTTAGCTACACAAATAACTTTGGTATATTGCAAGTTATATCTACTGATAATTCCTGGCCAAGATCATCAGTACCTTCAACTTCAGCTAAAGTACAGATGAAAGAAAATCACTTCTATCTACTACATGAGTAAGGCAACATGCATCCCAGTTAAAGCTGAACTGTTGGTAGGGTAGCAACATGGAAAATTATGTCAAACTGTGCTTATCACTCATCAACAATTATTTTAATCATTTTAAATCTTTTCAGGTATTTTTCTATTTTTACATTTCACCTTGTGTTTCTCCCTTTATTTTCCGCAAGCTGCCTGTCTCTCCTTTTCATCTTTGTCTCTTCTCATTTCTTTTTGTCATGGTTTGTTTCCCCATTTCCTCTTTTGTGATCTCTCATTTCTCCCTCTCACTATTAGCCTGGTAGCTTAAAAAAAAGCACACAAGAGATGATTCTAGGCTTCTGAATCTTACCCCTAACTTCAAGATTACATTAAAAACTTAGGCATGTTTATGTGTTAGTGGTCAATAATTTGGTTAGAGATTTTTTAGAAACAACCTCCCTCAATTAGTGGGCTTTATATGCCCATTTGTTGTGTTAATTGCTGTCGTGTCTGATTTTCTGCAACCCCACAGACTGTAGCCCACCAGGTTCCTCTGTCCATGGAATTCTCCAGGCAAGAATACTGGAATGGGGAGCCATTCCCTTCTCCAGGGGATCTTCCGGACCCAAGCATCAAACCAGGGTCTCCTGCATTGCAGGCAGATTCTTTATTATCTGAGCCACCAGGAAAGCCCTTATAATGCTCTATGAAAATCTGAAGCTCCTCCTTCTGGGTGAAGATGTCCCTAGACTTCAGAAGGTCATGAATGTGATAGGATAAATTCTTTGGATGATTCAAAAACACATCATACAGAACACAATTCACAGAAGAAAAATGAGTCTCAGATTGTACCTTCTCTATAGTGTTTAGCACTATAGGAGATAGGAACTGAATTGATACAAACTAACTTCAACCTTCTGATTGCAGGGGTATTATTACTGAGAATTCCTAATGCTTACTAAGAGCTTCTCTTTTATGTTAAGTAAAAATTTCAAGATATAAATGTAGCATAGCAATTACAATATGGCACAATGATTCCAAATATTCCTACTTAGGTACATAACTGCTTCCATGCTAAGTTGCAAAATTATAAAACATCCACGTTCTGGACTCTTGATCACATAATCTTTGTGATTCTCGTAATTTTTATAAAAGCTGACTGACTCGAACTTTAAAGACAAAACTAGGATATTGAATCCTTCTTCTCAGAACTTTTTCCCTATATTATGAACAGTAGTATATTTAATGCAATAACAATTATAAATACCTTTTACACAGTATTCAGCAATTAGATAAAAAGAGAGCATTATGGGTTAAACTCTAATCGCCACAAATTCATACATTTAACTCCTAACCACTATCATCTCAACATATGACCTTATCTGGAAATAGGGTTGTTGCAAATGATGAAGTTAAGATGAAGCTGTTAGGCTAGGCCATATGCCTGGTGTCCCCATGAAAAGGGAAAACTGGGACACAGACACACACAATGGGAATTATCACGGGACCTGTGGCTAAAATGGTGCTTATGCATCTAGAAGCAAAGGGATGCCCAAGATTGCTGAAAACCACCAGAAGCTAAGACAGGCACTGGACAGACTCTTGTTCACCCTTTGAGAGGAACCAAACCCTGTCAAAGCCTTGATCTCAAACTGCCAAAACCAGATCTGTATATCTCTAGACTCTGTAGAAAAGGTAAAATCTCTCTCTCGAATGGAGACAATACATTTCTGTCCTTAAGCCTCCCAGTATATGATACTAATTAGGGACATTCCTATAAAACTCATATGGATTTCATCTTCCTATTAATAAAGAGGAATCATGGTATATCAAGGATAGAACCATGAACTTGGAGTCAGGCAGACTGGGCTTGAACCAGTCATGCAGACTGGTTTTGCCAGTTACTGGCTAATTGAGGCGACAAATTCTTTGAATGTCATTTTCTTTATTCCTTTTTCTTTTTTAATGAAGATCAAGGTACCTACTTTATTAAACTGTTATGACTACTGACATGTAACCAATTTTGAGTGCCTCCTATATAGAGAGACTTGATATAGGTCATGGGAAAGGTAGGGGACCAAAACAGATCAGGTCCCTGCCCTTGTGGACTTCAGGAGGAGACAGAAAAACCCATTTACAAACACACACACACACACACAATCAGGACTTCAGGAGGAGACAGAAAAACCCATTTACAAACATACACACACACACAATCAAAACTTATATCAAAAGTTATATTAAGTGCTATAAAGGAAAAGGATAGGGGGCAACTGTAGAAAGTAAGGGGGCCTTCCTTGGAGAGGGTGGCAGCTTCAGTGGTATGGAAAGATCAGGCCTTTCAGAAGAAGGGGCATTTAACCTGAGAACTAATAGGTAAGAAGAAAAAAAAAAAATGAGAAGGTAACATAAATAAAGCTTCCAGCATTTTGTCTGAATTAGAGGATGTATTTGATTAAAGGCAGTTAGAGTCATTGTTGGCTATTTGGGGCCTAGTACTAGGATCTGTTTTGTGGGGACATAATAGCATTTGTTACCCTGGTATTCAAGGTCCTCCACAATCTCTTTTTCTTGCTTCAGAGTGTAGGTCTGTTGTGGCCCCAGCCCATGGAGCAGACCCATCATAGATCAATGGCAGGCACTGATCTGCTTTCTCTGTAGCAAGATTAATTCATTGGTCTGTCTGTGCCCAGGATCTTCTTATAATGTCCCAGATTGCCTCTTTCCTGACAGCTATGTAATACCAGATCTAAGTCAAATTACTTTCTATTTTCTGTAACTACCCTCATGGTGTGTAGTTCCTATGCCTTGAGTCATGTATTTTCTCTTTCTCTCTTCCTTCCCCGCTGTGGTTATCATAATTATACCAGACCATCTAGATCCATTCATGAAGCATTTCTGAGTTTGCACAGGGATCTTCTTCCTCCTCTGAATCACAGAACATAGGATCCATCTTTTTCTTTGTTGGTCTTGACTTGTATTTGTCTTATCTCTCTTACTAGATTATAAATAACTCTGAGCACAGGGTCTTTGGTTATATTATTGCTTGAATATTCTGAGTAGTGTGGCTCAGACTGTGGGTGGAATTGAATTGCCACATAGGTTCATGCTTATAACAGACCTTCTAAAAAAGAGACAAAGTTAAGGAAGATTTATCAGACATAATTAGGAAACACAAGTACTAGATAATTCCATATCACATATGGATATAAAACATTCAGATAAGCTATAAGAAAGGAGGATGTATGAATTACTCTCTTTCATTCTTGCACTCAGCAAGTACCATTCATTCACTGTTGATTTCAGCAAGTACACAATATATACATGTGGGAAAATCACTTTCCATGGCTTTCCTGACATACAGAGTGGTGATGAATATAAGCAAAGGGACAGGAATGGGATACATAGTGTAATTAAAAAGAACAACAACGACAAATGGCTAAGGTCATATTTTGCTTCCATTTTGCTACGAAAGACAATTAACTTTTTTTTTTTTCAAATGTGCTTTTCTGGGCCTAAATATCTTTGCCTGGAAACTGGAGGATATCACTTCCTACCTTGATCTTATTTCCAAGAGCTGAAGATGAATTTGCTATGCCCTCCTCAGTGCACGGTATAGTAAAGAGTAGAGGCGTTTTTATTATCTTGCTATAATACAGAGAAGGTTGTCTCAAACTCTTCCTGCCATGCTGCTATAGTTATTTGGAGAGGAACATTTCTCACCCACAGGGATGCAACTACATGACTGCATCAAATTGAAGGTGAACCCTGCAATGTGGCTATGGCACTTCAAATAATATAAGCCATCGGAAGAAGGAAAAAAAAAAAAACTTAAAGACAGGAAATAAGGGTTCCAACCCAGCATTTATAATTACATTTAGTGGTCATCTGAAAAATGATGATATTTCATCCCCTGAAATGATATCACATGTCACATAAATTTCTAAAGAAATTTTCCTCTAAATAATTTTGTCTGTCCATTCACTTATAGATTTTTACCACAAGGCTATGTCAAATATGAGCACTTAATTCAGAGCAAACACTCTGTGCGTGTATGTTTTTAAAGGCTTCTAAACCATATTAAATTTTCATTCATATAGGTACACAGAGACACATATTAAATAAACCCTCTACAAGAGTAACCCGGCTGGAAACGCAGCAAGAGATTTCCAAAGGGCCGAATTTATTACAGATTAATCAAATAGGTAAGATGGATCGTAATGGATATTCCAGCCAATGTAAACCAAGAGGGGAAAAAAAGAAGCACAAGCAGCAAGTCAGGAGCCAAATGTTCCTGTTTTGATTTATTTAGCATTTCTGAGATGTTTCTTCTGTGGGGAACAATATGCAAGGCATTGGAAATTCAGAAGGCACATCTTTTGTGTACCATAAAAATGTGCTGCTAACCTACAATACCCTTATAGAAATACAATTCAATAAGAAACTCAGTTGGGAAGATGTCTCAATAGAACAACATGAAAAAAATGGTCAATACCAGAATGATTTACTTCACTTTTACAAGGGATTCTGATGCCACGAATAGAAATGCCTTTGGAACTTAGAAAACTCAGATAAACAGAGAGCCACATTTATTAATTCTTATACATTTCTAATGTGTCTTTTTTTTTTTTTAGCAGATCATCTCTCCAAATCGTCACTTCTATCAAGTCTATCACTTGAATGGCGTTACAGTGTTCAGCCCTCAGGGCAAAGATAAGTCTTCATCGTTGTCACACGTAGCACACACACATTCAGCCATATCATGCTGAATGGGGATACAGGACTTTGTAGAAGCAGGGCCGATTCCCCGCAGAATATCCTGAGATACTTATCAAGCTGTTAAAGCAGACATCAGGCTTTTGTCTGCATTGCCCTTGACACATCCTCAAGGAAAAGTATCTAGAAATTCTTTGTCTTCTGAAGAACCCTGGACCTCTTAGGTCTAACGTAGGTTAAGTGCCCCACAGATCTCCCTAGAATAGAAAACCACCTGGAAAACTCTTGTCTGGCTTCTCAGAAACAAACAGAATGCAAGTGCTAATTCCTAAGGTCCTGTTATTGGAAGAAAGCAGTAGCAAAAAGGAGAGACTTCTGACAGTTTTGGTCCCTGCACAGGCAAAAGCTGGGATTCCACCCTAAAATGTATCAGATACAACAATAACCTCTAAAAAATTCAACAAGGGTAAAACGTATAAAGGTAAATTACCACATTATCATCCAATTATCATTGCTTGTTTTGTCAAGGGTAAATGACTAGCTAGCAGCATCCGGCGTTGGCTTATTGATTCCTCGTGTAGAGTGGGGCCAGCCCCCTCCCCAGCAGGGTTCCCATGCCGCCCCTCCCACTCAATAGCCACACCGATGCTGCCCATCTCAGTGCACGTTGCAGGCTGTGTGTAACTCTTCTTGCCCATTCTGGAGGCATTAAGTGAAAATGGATAAATTTTTAGAGATCACTGGACACTGCAAAAGAAATAATTGTGCTGCTTTTATTGCTGAAAATACAGGGGAAAAAAAGATCACTGTGTTTAACCACTGTCATAATTGAAACTTGATTCAATTCACAAATTCGAAAGGGCACTCATCGCTTCTTCATCTTTCCTGCCCATTTCGTTCTCCACAACCTCATCACACAGAACTTTCCACAAATCTCCTCAGGATAAACATTTCCAGCTTCACTTATTTTCTTCCCACAGATAAATCACAGTAAATGTGGAATTCTTATTTCATCACAGATTTATAAAAACAAAACAAACCTCCCTCAGCAGATTAAACAAAACCTCCAAACTCAGATGGCAGAGAGGCACGCACAACATCTGAGATTAATGGACCACATTTCATCTCAAAGTGCTTTCTTGGCATAAACAATACATAAGGGTCACCTTATCCACCACTGAAATGCAGCCCCCTCTGAGGCACAGAAACTATATAACCAGGAGAAACACTCATTCATTCTTGAGGGCAAGGGTAGATGACCTTTTTTTTTTTTTTTCCCCCATAGAGGTAGCTGTGAGTTTCAACCCTGATCCAGTCTCCTCCAGTTCTTCTGCAAGTCGAAGATGGAATCAGTAACTACACCAGAATGCCTCCAGGTTCAGCAGATCAAACCAACTAATTCAATCAGAATGAGGGGGAAGATGCCAAAAGGAGAGACAATAGTCTCGATGTGATCAGGGGATGGTAGGAACCCTGAGATGGAGGTGAGTGGCTCCTAACTTATAAATGAATTATTTCAAGAAGGTACCTGTTAAGCTCTGTGGAGCCACTCTGGATCAGTGCAAGGGGGAACATGGGCATTATCTGGATAAGATACAACTGTGCCGCGTGCTTAGTGGCTTAGTCACGTCTGACTCTTTGCAACCCCGTGGACTGTAGCCCGCCAGGCTCCTCTGTCCATGGGGATGCTCCAGGCAAGAATACTGGAGTGGGTTGCCATGCCCTTCTTCAGGAGATCTTCCCAACCCAAGGATTGAACCCAGGTCTCCCACATTGCAGGCAGATTCTTTACCATCTGAGCTACCAGGAAAGCCCAAAATACAACCATGTGGGTGTTATTTTAAAATGTATCATTTGCTAAAAGGAGTGACTTTAGGAACATGGATATATGTTACAGCTGCAAGGAAAATAAAGTACGGAAGAGTCTCAGTCCAAGCTACTATTTTTCAGGTCCCGAGTATCTTATGTCCCACTTAATCCACCATCAGCCTTACAAAGTATGTGTTTATACTCTTATTTCCATTTTCCATATGAGTTCCCTGAGGTTGGGAGAGTTTAGTAGTCCTGTGTTACACATCTAGTAAGCAGTAAAGCCTGAACAAATGCCCAGATGGCTCTGCCTTCAAATTCCATACCAGCTTCACTCTGCCATTCTGCTCCATGGGCACTGCCTAGGGAAGCTGGCAGGACCTGGGTTACGTGCTGGATCTCTGGCAGGTAGACAGCCGAGGCTCAGGTGTAATAAGTACACGGGCATGGCAGAGACCCAGGAAAAAGACAAGGGAAGCCAGGGAACAGGAAAAGGGAAGAAAGAGAGCCAACAAAATGCCAAGAGGGCCTGAGAGATCCGAGATGGCAGACTGGGAGATCGAGGCTGAGAAGTCTGATGAGAAGGATCAAAAGGGAAATGGCACAAAAGAAGAGAGAAACCAAGGCTTGCCAGCTTTGTTGGGGTGAGGCTGGGCAGAGACTTGATGTGAGCTGAGAGAAACAGGCAGGGGTTAGCTGGAGAGATGAGAAGGGGGGGAGGAAGGAAAATTTATTCCAAGTGGAGGACATTTTATTTTTAGCGAAGGCATGGTGACACCGAAAATCCTTGACATCTGTGCACACCTCGTGGGTGTGAGCGGAAAGGGGAAGGCGATGGGCCACTGAGTGATGGGTGCCGTGACAGAGTCCACAGGGCTCTCTGCTTGTCATTCTGGACTGGGAGTCTTGCTTGATCCCAAAGGAACAGCATGACGAGGGCTCAGCAGGTGTGACTCCAGGGTTATCTCTAGGCACACTTATATAAGCACCCCGATTCTAATATCAAATTCAATTATTCACCCTGAAATTGAAAATCCTCCTTACCCTTGCCATCCAACGGGACGAACTGAATTCCATTCCTCCATGATTGACCTTCCCTCTGGCTGTTTACCTCCAGGGCCTCTGCATCAATTTATGAGCCGCCCAGTGGGAAACCTCCCATCACAACAAGCCTCCTTGGTTGGCTGAGCGGCCTGCACCCTCGTACCATGTGTATACTGAATATACGGGGCACTTAATTGGGACTTGATATATCATTTCATGAAAGCAGTCTTCAGCCGTTTCATTTATGACTCCCCAAGTGAGGGATAGTGTCTTTTGCCATCAGTCAGGAATTGTTTCAGCTGGTTTCACTTTACAGTGTGGTACTTGGTGGATGTTCAACAAATGCCTGGGGCAGGCAGGGGGCACCTCTATATTGCCTTGGGGCTGAATGTGCTGGGGAGAGCCCAGAACTTGGAATCAGGTTCTTTCCATAACATTACACATTTACTCAGTACCTACTGTATACCAGGTGCTGTGTTACGTGCTAGGAATGAAAAGATCAATGAAAAATAGGTAAGTTCTCTGTGTAACAGTTGCTCACAGGGTGGGAGCTATTTAGGAAAATGTATGAAGACATAATGGTGATTCAGTGTGGAAATATGGTGAGGAACTTGAGCCCTAGGTGTCTTCGGGGCATAATTAAAGCACAAAGAAGGGGTGATGAGCTAAGAGGGCAGGATTTGGAGGCTGTCAGGAAGTTGGCCTAACTGAAATAATGTCTGAGTTGAACCCACGGAGAAGCTTTACAGTTCAGAAAGCAGGGGGGAGGGAGAAGGGCAACTGAGGCAGGAACAGCAGCATAAGTTAAGGGTCCTCGGGCATAAAACAGCCAGATATCCACCAGATATCCAAGGGGAGCCCCGCCCACAGCTTCCTGGACAGGCAGCTTCCTCCAATTCAGAGCTTCCATAACTCTGGGACGCTGTAACGGCCTAAAAGCACGATTCACCTGAAAGCCAGGTTGTAAACTGTGGAGCACCATGCAAATGTAAGGTATTTTCAAGCTGTTATTTCACTAGTCTTTTGGTGAATTAGAAGTAGACCAAAGGGAATTTCTGGGAATTGAACTCAGCCTGTTTGCTAGAGGTTGTTGATCTCTGCTTTAGGACAAGTAGGGAAGCAGCCATCAGAAATCCAGTTTAGATTAATAAAATATAATTTCCTGATTCATAAGTTGGCCAATATCATAAACATTAACATGTTTGTGTTTATTCTTCCCAAACCACCGGGGGGTTGTCTCCTGCACTGCAGGCAGATTCTTTACTATCTGAGCCACCAGTGAGCACGGAAGTCCATAAGGAATACCTAATCCAAGAAGCCGAGGCATTTCCTCCAGTGAAGATGTCAGAAGCGCTTAATATTTATGCACTACTCCTTTTCCATTCAACACAGTCTACCCAGGTAGATGGCAAACAAAATAATTCCATGCTGGGAGACTGAAACCTGGATACAGAATCCAGAGGGGTAATTTGAGAGAATGAAGAAATTCCCCCTACCTCAGTTTATTTCTGCCCTCTTTATGCTGTAGAAGCCTCAGAAACTAAACAGGTAGGGGGCAATTAGTAAGATTCTATAGTGATTCTTCATAAGCATTCTTAGTTTAATCATCATTATTACAATCACCCTTATAAAATTTAATGCAAGAGAGTTCCAGGAAAACATCTATTTCTGCTTGATTGACTATGCCAAAGCCTTTGACTGTGTGGATCACAATAAACTGTGGAAAATTCTGAAAGAGATGGGAATCCCAGATCACCTGACCTGCCTCTTGAGAAACCTATACGTAGGTCAGGAAGCAACAGTTAGAACTGGACATGGAACAGCAGACTGGTTCCAAATGGGAAAAGGAATATGTCAGAGCTCTATACTGTCACCCTGCTTATTTAACTTCTATGCAGAGTACATCAAGAGAAATGCTGGACTGGAAGAAACACAAGCTGGAATCAAGATTGCCAGGAGAAATATCAATCACCTCAGATAGTCAGATGACATCACTCTTATGGCAGAAAGTGAAGAGGAACTAAAAAGCCTCTTGGTGAAAGTGGAGAGTGAAAAAGTTGGCTTAAAGCTCAACATTCAGAAAACGAAGATCATGGCATCTGGTCCCATCACTTCATGGGAAATAGATGGAGAAACAGTGGAAACAGTGTCAGACTTTATTTTGAGGGGCTTCAAAATCACTGCAGATGGTGACTGCAGCCAAGAAATGAAAAGACGCTTACTCCTTGGAAGAAAAGTTGTGACCAACCTAGATAGCATATTGAAAAGCAGACATTACTTTGTCAACAAAGGTCCGTCTAGTCAAGGCTATGGTTTTTCCAGTGGTCATGTATGGATGTGAGAGTTGGACTGTGAAGAAGGCTGAGCACCAAAGATTTGATGCGTTTGAACTGTGGTGTTGGAGAAGACTCTTGAGAGTCCCTTGGACTGCAAGGAGATCCAACCAGTCCATTCTGAAGGAGATCAGCCCTGGGATTTCTTTGGAAGGACTGATGCTAAAGCTGAAACTCCAGTACTCTGGCCACCTCATGCGAAGAGTTGACTCATTGGAAAAGACTCTGATGCTGGGAAGGATTGGGGGCAGGAGGAGAAGGGGATGACAGAGGATGAGATGGCTGGATGGCATCACTGACTCGATGGACGTGAGTCTGAGTGAACTCCAGGAGACGGTGATGGACAGGGAGAACTGGCGTGCTGCGATTCATGGGGTCGCAAAGAGTCGGACACGATTGAGCGACTGAACTGAACTGAGTATCATTAAGGGCTCATTATATAACAGGATGGATTCTAAGGGCTTTACGTGTATACTTTTAATACATTTAGGTGTATTTAATACACACAATACACACAATAACGTAATACATACAACACACAACTGTGTATTTAGTACACAGAATAACTCTATGAGGTGCTTATTATCATCAGCCCCACTTTAAAAGTAAGGAAACTGAAGTTCAAAGAGGTTTTATAACTTGCCCAAGGACATGCAGCTAGTTAAGTGTTAGATCTGGGATATGAATTGAGGTAATCTGGAGCATCAGTCTCTATACTCAGTCATATTTTCTTCTCCTAGGGGCAAGAACCAAAAAGCTATACTTTGTTCCACAGTGGGTATCTTCACTGGGAGGATGAGAAGGATATAGTAAGTGGTGGCATTCAGGAAGTGGTTTCACTTATTGCATTCAGTAAGTCGTGGCAGAATGAAAGCTGATCAAGTAAAGAACACATCTTTCCTTTTCACATCTTTTAAAATCAATCCTTTGAACCCCTTTGAAAGGAAAGAGGCGATATTTAACAATAAGATTTTCTTATTCTCCTAATATCAATCTCACTCTAAGCATAGTACCAAAGGAAAGTTAAATACACAGGCTCTGGAGATGAAAGACTTGTGTCAAATCCCAGTGTTGCTGCTAACTGTGATGATGAGCTGTGCAATCTTGAGTAATGATGCTTGACTTCAGTCTTCTTATCTGTAAAATGGGCTTGATAAATACCTACTTAGCAGACCCAGTAGAAATGCCGTGTGGAGTTCCATGTGAATGTGCAAGTATATTTTATCATGCTTCATAAATAGTGTTAAACTTACTATTACTATTCAGCTTTCTTTGTATGTAGCACACAGTTATGCATCTATATCAGTTACTAAATAAGAACATTCTTAATGTGCTATACCAGTGTTTAGGGGCATATAAACAAAGTATAAAGTTGTTTAAAAACAGAGAGAGAAAAAGGGACAGTACAAGTGTTAAGGAGGACAGGAGGCAATCCATGGAGAGCAATAAATCCAGAGAAAGTTTCCAAATGATGGACTTATAAACAACGGTGTCCAGGGCAGTTGAATGATTAAGAACAAAAGAACAAAACAAAAAGTATGACAGTGTACTTCTTGAGTTGGAAGAATGGTCTAATGCAGGGATTAGCCAACTCTTTCTGTAAAAGGATAGACAGTAAACATCTAAGGTTCAATAATTTATCTTATCTATCCAACCACTCAGCTCCACTATTTTGACATAAAAGCAGCAAGTAAAACACTCCAATGAATGGGCATGGCTGCATTCCAATAAACCATATTTGCAAAAACAAGAAGCAGGCTGGGTTTGGCTGGAGAGACCTGTAGGTTAGTGACCCTGATCTAACTGAAGTCTCATTAATAATGGGTATCAATGAGTTTTAGTACCAAGGTCTGGGAATAATTTTGAAAATATAACATGTAACATATACATGCATACATATGTTTGCATAAATATTTGCTCATTGAAAATAATCCGTATAGTGATGTCACTGATTAATTTTCATTCCATGTATTTTCCCAGCTGAAAGAGAATGAGATGAAGCTGTAGCCAGAGTATTGAGAACTGCATGAAGCCCTGGATTCACACTTGGGATATGTGATGGGCTTGACAGTTGCCATTTTATCTCTGTGTGTCTGTACACATGTGCAGAAACATACATGTTACAGCTAAAAAAATACAATAATAACTGATCTGATGGAACCAAAACGAAACTAAAGATAAAGGACTCTGGGTCTTTGTCACTGATTCACAGTGTAATCTTGGGCGAGTCATGATCTCTGAACCTCAATTTCTTCTGTATAAAATGGAATTGAACTAAACAGGAAGTTCCTTTTAGCCCTCAACATCTCTAGTTCTAAAATACTGTGCAAAAGGATATAACTGCTGGGCACTTAATATACACTACAGTACTTCTTACAGATGATTTAGGAAACCGAATAGAGTCAGCTATAACTGTCATGATTTTAATTGGATTAAAAATGACTTTAATGGGAAATTTATTCAGTACTTTATAATAATCATATAATTAAATAATCACAGGTATATCAGTTCACTCTGATAGGTTCTCATGATAGAGTTACAAGTTTTCAGTACAAGGTACAATGAGTTTTTTCATCATTTGATAGAGTCCTGTTCTGCGATATAATTTCTTTATTTCATGTTACATTTTCAAAGTTAATTTGTGAAATTTTGTGAACTTCCTTGATGAGATTAGGTAAGATCAATTATTTTCAACTCCTCGGGAGATTCTGCATCCTAATCGATTTACTTATGCTTTTAAGGGAGAATATTCACTGAAGGACATGACATAACCAATTACAGCATCAAAGTATTCTCCGTAAATTTCGTATTTCCAAATCAATCTAATTGTGAAGCAGGTATGACTGGCGTGACCCTTATTTATGACTCACATAACCTCCCTCGGCAGAGAGTCTAAAAACTTGAAGAGTGCACTGTTGATCTGCTTGAGAGGGACCAGAGGTTGGATCTGCAGACAGAGAGGTGAGGGACAAGGAGCCCTGTCCACATGCAGCTCCGTTGACAAGGCACTATTCCTTCTACTGGAGGTTACCTCTGCACACCTTCCTGCTGACCTGAAGCCCCTTGTTAATTCAATTCTGAGCATCTCCTGAGTAGAAGCAGACAATAATGCAGACACGGACAAAACTGGGCTGCAACTGTATGCCTGAACCACCAGTCAGCAGGGATTATACTGAGACCAGAACACTCATTCCACTCGTGACCTAATCATATCTCAAACTGCCCCCTGTGGATATGAATTTATTAGAATGAAGAATTCTTAAACAATTACTCTTGCCTAGGACACATGTGTTTCAGCAAGTTTGGGCAAGTTGGTTTCCCCTCCAACTGGTTCCAACCACCCAATCCTTCTTATTTTCGGCTGTGGGGGGAAACATTTATGGTTGCTAGTAAAAAGAATGTGTGACTTTTCATAACAAGTCCAGTAAAAATCAAGAACGTGAGCATTTTGTCAGTCAACTCGGCAGCAAAGGCGAGGAGACAAGAAGGAAAGAATCACTTGCCCATTCAGCTTCAATCTGCTCTCCACTCTTCATTCATAAGAATATAATCCTTCCTCTTCCCTTGGAAAGCAGCAGAGTTTAGTGAAAATAGGACATGTTGGAGTGATATGAAGACCTCGTTTTTGATATTGGCTTTACTACTTCTTAGTTGTGTGAACTTGGGCAAGTTACTTGACCTCCCTAAGCTGCAGTTCTTCATTTGCAGAATGAGGATAACGATAGCATTAGTTCAGTTCAGTCGCTCAGTCGTGTCCGACTCTTTGCGACCCCGTGAATCACAGCACGCCAGGCCTCCCTGTCCATCACCCTCTCTTGGAGTTCACTCAGATAGTATTAGTAGCATATGTAATTATAGTAGCAATGCCTATTGTATTCATAGGGCAGTTGTGACAATTGAGAGAACAGATCATGCCAAGGGCTAAGTACAGTGCCTGGCACATAAGTACTTAAATAACAACACCTTATATTATGATGTTGTTGTTGTGAGTTTGATCACCTTACAAAACCCTCATATGCTGGCAAGCAGGATACCACAGATAGTTCAGTGTGTAGCATTTGCTTGATATTCATTAGAATTTGAACAATCCTAATGTCTTGTGAGGGCTTCCCAGGTGACACAATGGTAAAGAATTTGCCTGGCAATGCAAGAGACGGATTCATTCCCTGGATTGGGAAGATTCTCAGGAGAAGGAAATGGAAACCCACTCAAGTCTTCTTGCCTGGGAAATTCCATGGACAGAGGAGCCTGGAGGGCTACAGTCCACGTGGTTGCAAAAGAGCCAGACATGAGTTAGTGACTAAACAACAACAACGTCTCATGATCTTAGCTCATGAATACTGATATGAAAAAATATTTATCAATTTCATGTTAAACTCAATGACAGGTATAAGTACCTAGTCTAGGCAATACATGGCTGGATGCTCTATGACACTTTCACCAGTAGGTGAAGGGGACCCAATTTCTTGCTTTCAAAGCTCTACCAGCCACGCAACAGAAAGGCAGTCGAGCTAGGTAGGCCATCTTTCTGCCCATTTTGTACTCTTACTCAGTTGTGTCCAACTCTCTGGGACCCCATGGATGGCAGTCCTTCAGGTTCCTCTGTCCACGGAATTCTCCAGGCCAGAATACTGGAGTGGGTAGCTATTCCCTTCTCCAGGGGATCTTCCTAAAGCAGGGATCGAACCTAGATCTCCCACATTGCAGGCAGACTCTTTACTGTCTGAGACCCGAGGGAAGCCCCTTAATTCAAGCTGAAACTTCTTTGTGCTGGAGCTGCTGCTAAGTCGCTTCAGTCGTTTCCAACTCTGTGTGACCCAATAGACAGCAGCCCCTCCGGGCTCCTCTGTCCCTGGGATTCTCCAGGCAAGAATACTGGAGTGGGTTGCCATTTCCTTCTCCAACGCATGCATGCGTGCTAAGTCGCTTCAGTCATGTCCGACTCTGTGCAACCCCATGGACAGCAGCCCACCAGGCTCCTCTGTCCACAGGATTTTCCAGGCAAGAAGACTGGAGTGGGTTGCCATTGCCTTCTCCATTGTGCTGGAGAGAGAGCACCAAAATTACAAACACAGTGAAGTAACAGCTTCCTTTTCATAGCCACCTACCTTGAAATTAATTTTCAAAACCTTCTAAACTTGGAAACAGCATTTCAAAAATATATGGTCATAAAAAGAGCATGGGATTTTTCTCTTCTGGAAAATAATGACACTAAACTTGATGTACTTTAAGGCTGGTGACATTTGTAATTCTATAGGAATATCTAAATCTCTATGTAAATAGATTCACACATATGAGAAATGAATCCCTGGTCTACTACAGAAAGTGCAGGCTGTTTGTTTCTGACCTTGTCCCAGAAGAAACCAGACATAAGTTCTCCTACAGAGAGAGAAATACTCCTCGGCACACACAGAGACACACTGGAATGCAAACCCCACATCAAAATGCTGGTAGAGTTCATAACTCAAATTTCTTTATCCTGTAGCTGCTCAGGGACCCCATTAAATTGTTTTCCACAAATGCCATGAGGTTTGAACCATTTGTTATAACATTTGAGTCATTTATAAGATATTTTGATCCGACAAATCTGGAAGTAGCTGTCTAAAGTAAAATACATGACAAATGGCAGCTTCATCTCGCTTCAGATCAAAGCGGGGAACATTGTGGATTCCCACAAAACTTTTCAAGGGTGTTGAATGGATTTCCTCACTTCTGTGTGCTGGCAGGAAAACAGCACTATCTGTCCTAGACTATTCTGACCTCCCTGAAAAAAGCTGCTCTGCACATTCGAGCTTGTAGTTACAAGCTCATGGAGCCAATCAGTTTGGATCAAAGGCGAAAAATTAGCATGGTGGGAAAGATGGCATAGACACGGAAGCACAAGTTAACATGGAAAAGAAGACCAAAAGGCTCAGCCTAGGTTTGCTTTAAGCTCGTATTGCTGACTTCCTACAGAAGCATTTTCTGCCACAGCCGAAATGAGGGAGGGTAATAGAAACATGGAAGGCCTGTTAAAATTCATCTCTAATAGAGTGGTGCTACTCAACTCATGCTGCACGGACCAGCGGCCAGAGAACAAACGGGAAGCTCCACCAGCCACATGCCAGACTTACAGGAATCCAGATTTCTGAATGTGCGCCCCAGTGAGAGGGTTCTATCAAGCCCCCCAGGTGATTCTGATACACGCTAAAGCTTGGGAGCCCTGAAGTAGGATATGACAGAAACAAAAACACTTGCTAGCACAGGAAACACACTACAGGGCAAAAATAATCTTCTTTTTATAGAAGAACAAGTTCTCCTGCTATGAAATCATGCTCCATCTCTCCCACCCTTCTTAGTTCATGTGCTTCATTTATTTCCTCCAGGGTTCTTGGCAAGGTTCACCGGCTACCAGTGAGTAGGACTGTGTTCATTTTAATCATGTCTTTATTCACCACTTCTTAAAATGAGGAACTGGTGGGTATCATCTACCTACCGAAGATGATACAACAGCATGCCAAAGAATCATGCCTCAAACATCACCAAACACACTTTTCAAAGTAGAGACTTTCATAGTATTTTATGTCATTTGGTCTTCTTTAGAAATGTGTCCTTTCTCGTATTGATTAAATTGCAATTTTTCTAAAACAGCTTGTAATTGAATTATCCAGTGAGACATGCCAAAAGGGATCAAAAGTGATGGGAATAAAAATAGGAAGTTGTATAATTTATAATACAAATGATTTGTTGCTGAGGTTTTAATCAAATCAAACAGAGCAATAAAATAACAGGTGATTGAATTACATGGCGAGATAATGCATCGGCTTTAAAGACCCTGATGCTTCTTGGTAAAGTCTGTGGAATTCACAAACTGTGCCATCTGCATCTCCCTTTGAAGACATGACTCTTGGAGGGTTCTTCCTACTCAGGGACCCTAAACGCTGTGCTGAATACTTTCTTCTTGAAGAAAAACAACACTCACAAAATAAAGGAAATATACATTCAGCACCAGCATTAAAATAACACAACAACACTCATATATCACCTAAGGAAGGGCTCAATAACAGCTCAAAGCTCATTACCCCCTCTGTCTACACTTAAGTGATCACTGACAAACAGGAGGGGAAAAAAAAGGGTACTGAACATATTGGGGATACCCAGGTGGCGCTGGTAGTAAAGAACCTGCCTGTTAGTGCAGAAGGCCTAAGACATGTGTGTTTGATCCTTTGGTGGGGAAGATCCCTTGGAGGAGGGCACAGCAACTGACTCCAGTATTCTTATCTGGAGAACTCCATGGACAGAGGAGCCTGGTGGGCTAGTCCATGGGGTCGCAAAGAGTCAGACACGACTGAAGCAGCTGAGCACACAGCACACGCACTGAACGTATTGGTAAAGACGAACATATAAATGGTCAGTCAGCTGCTTGAAAGGCCACCTTTTTGCCTTATAATTTTCCAAAGATCTCATTAATACTACAACAAGCCCACATCATGCACATGTTCTCCTTGGAGGTGAGTAGGGGGTAGTGGTCATTGCCCAGGATGCCCAGGTTATATAAAGAGTCAATCTAAGAATGGTGTACACACTAAACCCCCAAAGCTTAAAATCTCCCAATGTGCAGAAAATGCAAATTCTTCTTTTCTCACTCAGAAACAGACAAGAACATTAGCACATGGCCCATGTATCATTTCGAGAAAATGAATTCCTTATGACATAATGCTGTTAGTTATGGCTATAGGGATATCATGTTCCCTTCAAAGGTATTGTTGATACCTTGGCAAAGCTGGTTCCCACTCCCACCCCAAGAACTGGAAGTGATTTAATTTGTTGCTCTGGGGAGAAGGAGCAAACTTTTGGTTACTGAACTTTCCAGACAACCTTTGAATCATAGTGGTTATTGTGAAAGCATCGGTGAGAAATAGAAGCCTGGGATTCCTTTCCTGAGGTCTGGTTTTGATGGATGTGGAGGCCCCTAAAGGGTGGTGGAGGCAAGGTTTAAGCAAACACGTTTTAGGGCACAGATTTTGAAAATTGAGTACCACTGTCCCACCTGCTGTGCTTCATTTCAGAATCCACAGCCATCATTAGCAGGGAACAAACTGCTTTTCCAACCACACATCCCATTGTACTGCAGCAGCTCCCGCTGGAAATTGCAAAACGCTTATGGAAGAGCATGTCCTGAGCTCTCTCTCTCTCTGTCAGACCCTTCTGATTTTTCTTATCCTGGGGTGTGCTGGGGCAGGGGAAAGAAAAAGTGTGTGCACACATAGGTTCGGGCTATAAAAGCTTCAGAGACACTATACAGCAGAAAATAACACAACACTGTCAAGAAACTATACTCCAATAAAAAAATAAAATCAACAGGATCTAAAAAAAAAAAAAAAAACAAAAACGCTTTGGAGAGCAGACTTTAGATCTGGAGCTATGTTTTCCATTTAAAAATAAAGTACAGTGCCAACTCAGGAATCACAACAAACCTTTCTTTACGTTGCATCTGGCATAGAAGAGACTCTAATGAAAGTCAAGAGCATAGACAGGCTTCAACCCCATCTCATCGACTCAGGGCATCCCGAGGACCCAAGTGGAGTCCTGTCGTCATGGCATGGCTAAGCAAGGTCCCCAGCATCTGTCCTGTGATCTTGCCAGAGGACTGAGGGCCAGCAGCATGATCTCTCACTCCTTCTTTACGAGCATCTAGTAAATTCAGCGAGGCCCAGATGAATTCCCCACCTCCTCTTCCAGGTTTCCTCCTCCCAGATTGAGCAGAATCTCTACCTGCAGTCATTCTAGTCTAAAACTCAGACCACAAAACCCCCACAAATAAGCATTTATGTATACAGCCATTTGGAACATGAAGGACTGAAAGAGAGAGAGCTAAAGAGGACAGTGGGGTTAAAAGGAAGACCCAGGTCTAAGTTCCGTCTGCCTCCAACCTGCTTGACTGAGCTTTAGGACCAACCATGTCAGGCCCCTGGGTGTTCAGCTGTTTCCTTTGTAAAATGGGGTGAGGGTGAGGAAGGACAAGAGTGAGCCTACTGTTTACCCGAGTCCCTGGTAGTTCTGAGATTCTTTTCTTTCTGTCCTTGTTTACTCTCTGGGGAAATCAAGATGGAAGGGGGGAAGGGTAATATAGGGTAGAGGATAAAAAAGGGGGTTACTATGAGATTATATGACATCGTGTCTGTGAAACTTCTGAAAATTGTAAAGCACTATAGAATTTAAAGACTCTTTCATCCAAAAAAGAAGCTTAAAAAGTAACTAAACACAAAGAAGCTACTAACATAAGATGATTTGCCCAGAGAGAGAAAAAAGGTAATACGTGATCAAGAATCAATATTAACAATACAAATAATAATGCCAATAACACCACACCCCTTCATGCTTCTAAATCCTTCTACATACATAAAGGACACAGTCTCAGTTTTTAAAAAATAAGGTCAAATAACATTTTAAGGTTTAGTTGAGCTAAACCATACTTTTCCTGGAGTGACAAACAGCCCACCATCTTCCCAATCAGTAAAATCTCTCAGGACACCACCCGGCCACATACAGAGGTTACAGGCAGAGACTGCAGGGCAGTGAAGGCTCCCGTGGTCAGCCAAGGGGGTCAGTGCCTGCAAGGTGAATGATGCGGCCTTGGCAGAAAAATGGCTGTGGTTTTAGATGCCCTGCTCACCAAGTCCTCTGACCCCACCTGGATGGGAACATCTCCCTCTCTCAGCTGTGCCACAGCTAAGGGAAGCCAAGGAAATCATGTGGGTCAGGAAAACAATCACACTCACCTTAAAAAAAGGCATATCTGCTCTCATCCGGGCAGTAAGAGTGTTACATCGGCCTGTTTGTGACTTTAAGCAGCCTGTTTCCTGATCCTTCGGAGGATCCTGGGAGCTCGTGGCCAGCCAGTCAGTTCTGTGGCTGCTGTGTGTGTGCGGCTTCCCGGACACTGAGAAGTTGCCCTGGGGTTATTTGCACTTTTCAGTGAAAGGGAAGGATGTTTTCTGGAGGCCTGTGGGTTTCACATGGTGTGAAACAACAGCACGTTGAATTAACTAGGCTTCATCTGGCCAGCCCTCCTCAGACTCACCTCCTCTTCCTGAGTATAACCAACCCTATGACCCTTTTTAGCCATCATTTCACTCATTCCCAGTTCTGGGGGCGAGGGTGGGGTGGGGGTTAAATCCAGGACTTGCCTCTGCAGGCGCTTGGTAATGCATCCGGAAATGATGATTTGTCACGTAATTATATGATTTTATCCTGAATTAGATAGCAAGCCCTCTGTGTGCAGCTGGCTCCTTTGCCCAAACAAACTGCTTGTAAATTTTATTCTGCTCCTTTGACTGCAAAGGTTTCTCTGCTCGTTTTGCCATAACATGGGAAACCTGGAAACCTTAGTGGAGGCTGCTCCTTCCTGGAGGAACAATGACAATATTATACTCTGTGGAGACTAGGGGGTTAGATGAAACCATAGCAAACCTTTCCATAGTGAGCTGAGTGCTCCCACTGGAAGAGCCCCTGGATGGCAGCTTCGGTCTCTCAGAATCCTGATGGAGGTCGGGGCATCAGAGAGAGGTTTCATCTTTAAAATGAGGGAGACCTTGACACACATACAGACAATGGAAACTAATTATACCTCGTAATCCAAAGAGTGTGCATGTGTACACCACAAACAACTAAAGAGAAAGGGCCACCTCAAAAATCCAGATTCAAAACTGGAAGCCAAAACGAACAGCAGTCACAGAAAGTCTTGAAGGGAAATCTTGATATTTGCTAGACAAAGTCAGGGAGAAAATTTTGCAAAAGAGAACGGCATGATTGGAACTCTGTAAAATTGGAAAGAAATTCCATGTTCCACACGTGAAGTATATTCAAGAATGAGGGAAGACAGAATTCCTTACTACTGGTTCGATAATAAAAAATAATAATAATTTGTCCATGCTTAGAAAGCAAACACACTGCAAGCTGTTCAGGGAACAGAGTAAGGGGAGGGGGCGGCCATTTTAGAATCAAAATGACTAAACATATTAACCAGGTTTCACTGGCCAGAAATGAACAGACAGAAAATGCTCAAGGTTTATTTATACTGTTTCAATGCTCAGTTAATTCCCACACAAGATGGCAGTCTAAGGTATTTCTTTATATTTGATCATAAACAGATATTACTAGAAATGTAAAGGAAAACAAACAGCAGCAAATTCTATGACAAGACATTTTTCCTCTACTCATTTCTCTCCAGTAACCAAAGCATTGCACTCTGCCCTTGTGTTCTCCATTTGGGCTAACATCCCTGATGTCCCAGAAATAGTCTTACACTTTCAGGCATGGGATTGGGCAGCAATGCAACATGCTCATTCACATTCCACAAAACGAATATTACAGTCCCTAACAGACATTATGAGGTCCACAGTAGTTCATCGGCTAAGGTGGAGATGGCTCTTTAATTTCTTAGAGAGCAAAATAATTCGTTTTTCTGTTTGAGTTTACTGTGGATATCCTTTAGCCTGATGAGACTATAAAGGCTACAGGTTAGGTTCAGAATGTTCAATGGTGATCCCAATTGGGAAAATTCAAAATTGAATGGGAGGAACTTTTCAAAGTCAACAACACAGAAAATATAAACTTCTGGTATGTGAAATAAAGGAAAATAGAGAACATAACAGGTTCTACTGCAAGTATAGGAATAGAATAGAAATTGTCTCCCTACATAGCAACCCTGTAGTAAGATAACTAAATATGTTTCTTCCCCTCATGACAAGATAGTCAATAAATATAGGATGACTGTTATAATAAAGGGTTAACTGGCTCATAGCCTGTGGCTTTCAAATGCCTACCATACACTGATATGTTACATAAAGACAACCTTTAAGCATAATAATACAAAGCCTGTAGACATGCTTTATTTGGTAGAAATAGTTGGAATGGGAAATGTTCAGACTATAATGTTATAACCAGCATGTTGTTTGCTAATATTTATTAGAGAATATCTACAAAAAAGCCCTTAAACAATCATACATTTAATTGAGAAACAAAAGAAAGGAGTCTGCCTTTCAGTCCTTCCATTTAATCACTTATACAGCATCTTTCATTTATGCATAGGACTGCAGACTGCGTAAGGTCATACTATGTGTGTCTATACTCACACACACATCCCAGGAACACACACATACTTATATGGAAAGGGATCTCCTGCTTTAAAACAGTTAGCGCTTTTTTATGCAACAGACAAACATTTCCTGAATACCTACAATGTGTCCATGCCAGGTTGTGTTGTAGGATCAGGGAAACAGAGCAATAAACATTACAGGCAAAATCCCTGTTCTTGCAAAGCTTGTTCTGGGCTTGGAGAGACAGACGGTAGATAAGCGCACAGCCTTTCAGGCAATAACGGTGATGATGATGGAAAACAAAACAGAGCGAGGAGGATAGGAGGTGCAGGGCAGCAAGGCAAGGGGTGGGGGCTGCTCTTTATCCCGGGTGCCCAGGGAAGGCTTCTTCTAAGATGCCGTTTGATCAAAGGGTTCAAAGAAGAAAAAGCCCATTGATTTGAGGGTGGAGGAAGCACTTTGACAGAGAGAAAGGTCATGTAGAAGTCCTGAAGAAGGGCCAGCTTGGCACGTTTGCACAGCAAGGAGGTCACTGAGCCAGAGAAGGTGGACGAGGAGAAGGGGTGGGCAATGAAGTCGAAGAGGCAGCCCAGGCAGGGGTGTGAGGAGATCACGCAAGAAGAACCGTGGAGGCCACTGGGCATCGGGGTATTTGAATGCACTGTCTATTGTGTTCAATTGGGTGTCTCTGACAGTAAGTGTATACATTTTCTAATTTGGAAATACCTGTTCTTTTTTCCTGTTTTGAATTTAAAAAAAAATAGACTAGACAACTCTAGGTGATTTGAGTATGGCTCAGTTATATTTAATTTACTTCGTGGTATCTTAATTTTTAACCCACCCTCTAAAACTCCACCTGTGTGACAAGGGAGTGCAGATGGGCTCCTGAGGGATATGGAAATTAATCCCCGTTTTGCTGAAAGGTCTTTTAATAACTCACATGTTATTTTGCCTCATGTGAATTTCTAGCAAGTAGGCTTTCTTCAAAACTTTCTGAGGAGCATGTCTGTAGGGTATCAAAACAGAAATTGCTAAAGTTGGAATGAAGAAACTAGTCTTTTTTTTTTTCCTACAGAGTGTATAACTTTTCTCCACTTTTCCCCGTTAAATATTCAACCACACCAACCTACCATGTGGCTATAATATTTATACTGTGTTACCAAGTTTAATGATAAGTTATAGTCTTAAATGTTAAAATATAGTCTCTAGAGTCAATAATTTACTGGTTGATATGTGTTTCTGATATTAATAAACTTTTTATCAAAAGTACTGGGAATGAGCTGATCATGCTCCCTGTATAGATGCTTATACATAGTTAACAGTTTATATTGAAAGCAAATATTTGTCTAAAGTATATCTTTATTTTGGAGAGAAACAAATTATTGGCTTGTTTCTCCATACGTTCTCTCCTTTGCTTGGCACATTTTCTCCTACCACTGTTTCCACCTAATTTCAAACTACCCCTAAAATTGTCAGTTTTGTCTAAGTGTGGGTTATTGTTTCTTCCCACAGGACCCCATGGCACGTTGGTCTTCTGCTATTCTAGTGCTAACTGTGATTGCTCACTTACTTGTCGCTAGCTCCCCGAAGGCTGTAAGCACCACTACTGCAGGAATTCTCATTATTTCCCTGAAGACCAGAAAAGTTGCCAACACACAGTAGGTGCGGAATAAATATTTGCTTAAATCAGCACTTCGGGATGCAACTCTGAATATGAAAATACATGAATTCCTAGAATCCTCAAGTCTAACAATTTAATTCATTTAATTCTACTGCAAAAGGGCTATTGCCTTCAAAATGGACAGCCAATTTAAAATGCTACATAGGGACTGTTAGAGAATTTCCATCCCATATGCCGAGGAAGCTAAGTAAACCAGTTTGTTCTGCATATGATTAGAAATATAAAAGTCTTGGGAATCACATTTCTTAAAGCTTATGCCAGCTTTTATTGTTGGTAGTTTTGTAAATGCATTACATATTCTATGGTATTTGTGAAGTCTTCAAAGCACATGCAACATAAAAATCTCCTGCCAAGCACAATAACACACAACATAAGAAAAAAAAAATGCCTGGCAATGTAAATCAGTCCACAGAGGAATTCAAGATGGCAGCCTGCTCAATCATGCTGTATATAATTGAGCTTTCATTTATTATCAAGCATGGGACTCAAGACCCACTGGTAGCTTTCTCTTCCCCAAATGACTAGACCCAAGGTATTAGCACACTACTAAGCTTTTTCACACTTTCTGGATGGAACTTTTTGAAGCAATGTTTGAGACCCTATATGATGTAGGTACCAGCAATTATAGCTTTGGACTGAGATTTATTTCTGCAACCCCAGAATAGTAGATAACATAACTTCTAAATAAAATTGTTGTGCACGGGACCTTACCAAAAATGTTTTAGATATACTTTCTACCAACCAGCTTATAGCAGAGCAATCGTCCTTTCCTACGGAGCCATGAATGTTTTCTTGTACATGAATATAAATTCTCCCTCTAAAGAGAGAAAATGAAAGGCAAAGAGAAAGGATAAACAAAGTAGAATAAGAAAGAGATTTAATTAAGAGTTCTTCCCTCTTTCAGCTTTCCCTTCAATTCATCTTTTCTGACAGGGGTCATATTTTTCCCACATGTCAAATCATATTTTCCATCAGGCTCTTTAGAACATGATTTTTCCCCCAAGAATCACATTTTAAATTAGGTTCAGTTTTATATGTATATATAGAAGGTGGGACAGGAAGCCAGCCTTGTCTAAGCACAGTGAAGGTGATGATTAATGAAGATTTAAGGAAAGAGGCTTGGAGATGGTATTGCCATGAAGAGAGGGGTTACAGAAGACAATATATATAATTGGACATAAGCCTCTGTCCCTTGCTATGTCCCCTTATGCGAAAAAGAAACAATACAACATGGCCTGTAGAAGCTCTGTGTCAATGGGTTACATTAAAAACATCAGAGGCATGGAATCCAAAGGTACCCTTCTATCTTACCAATTAGGGTCTTATTATTTCCTTCTGAACATGCCCCATATGTTTTCCAAACATTATCTTTAACTCTGTAAATAGTTCTGTGGCATGAACATTATTATCACAGCTATATAAGAGTAACTATCTTATCTCTCAGTAAGTGGCTTAACTGGCATGGAAACTAAAACCATTTACAGTATCTGTGGCTACCTGGCTAATATTATAGTATTACATAGTGTGTATCAGCAGGTATCAGGGTAATTGTTTATGTCATATGGTCCAGTCAATGCCCTACTAATGTCTTTAAGGGGACAGAGAATATGTTTTCTGGTTTTTGCATTAACATTTTTTTCTGCCATCATTTTATGTGTATTTTTGGTTATATTCTGAAAACTGTGGAAGGTTTACAAAAATTAATCTTGAGAGAGCTCAATGCACATTACTTGGTGAAGTGATTGATTGCTTGAATGACAGCTCATGAAGATGGTGACAAAGAACACAGGCGGTGTAGCTGCCTTGTGAGTAGCTAAGTTTGGAGTATGTTAGATCCTTCTGTGACCCTTTAAAGTTTCCATAATTCCTGGATGAAATGCTATTACTTCAATCAAGATTCCAAATTGGTGGATCGATCTATGTGCAGAAGACAGATTGGTAAGAAGCACAAGAAGCTGTTACTAGAGGTGGAGAAGGTGGGCAGAAGTTCACACTAAGTTTTTAGGAAAGAATTGAAAGAATAAAAGAGAAGGAAACTGAGATAAAAGGATTTACCTTATGATATAATGAAGATTTAAGGCAAGACGCTTGGAGATGGTATCGCCATGAAGAGAGGGGTTACAGAAGACAACGCTCAAGAGGGACGCAGAACTGTTTACGTGGTAGCAGGGATGTGAAGGGAGGGAAGGGCCTTTTTTTAGGGAGTTCTCTGGAAAACGAGGACAGGACTTCGCCGCAATCATTTTATTTTGGGCAGAGAAAGAAAACATTCAAAATCAAAGATGAAGTAAGACTACTTCAGAAGTGAACAGAGCTGTGTCGAGCAGGGGGAGGAAGTCAGGACAGAACAGAGTTCTGCAACAGGGAGGCGGGACAAAAAGCCAGCCTTGTCTAACCACAACAGAGCTGATGATTAGAAACTTACAGGTTTGAATGCCAGGGAGCTAACAGATGCTAAAGATCCTTCACAAGTGAGAAAGGTAAGCAAGAAAATGAGAGGAGAAAGATAAAAGTTAACAAAAAGAACATGCATTTACGCTAGAGCTGGACAGACAAGAAAGCAAAAGATGTTAAAAAAAAAAGAGAGAGAGAGATGCTTCATCACTCTAATATTCCCACTACCCCCAGCTACCAGTTGCCTTTTAGTTAATAGACTTTTTAGTCTATTCTATTTGTGGTATGTAAGAATAAGTGCAAAGATAATTTTTAATGCTATTATAGATTTGGGAACCTATAAATAATATTTTATTTTCTTATATTACCCTCATGACTTAAAATTAATTTTTGGATGGGGAGTAATTGGAGGAATTAGATGAAATGATCCTATAGCTCATTAGAGGGTTTACTCACTTGGTCCTTTCCCTGAATAGTGATTCACTTGTTATTTAATATGTAAACGTGCTCCAGAGAAACTTACCAGAACAGTTAACTCCTTGATTTGTGACATACACATTTTAGAGACCAGGACACCTAGCGCATGGAAGTCCAAATTAAAAAAAAAAAGTCACTCGCAGATCCCTTGAAGGAGGTCTGCAGAGTGTCTCTACCATGGGCTCCAGCTGTGGCTGGGGCTCAGGGATCGCTCCAGATTCTCCACACTCCAGTCACACACCTGGAATCTAGACATGGGAGCTGCTTTCTGAGGCTAAATGAATGTGGATTCCAGAGGTGGGACTGATAGGGAACAAGGGGCTAGAAATCTGTACGATCCTATTCAAAAATCGTGGTGAGAGGATAAAGGTGAGAGTGTGACAGGGAGGTTGCCACATGTTCCTTTGTTGTTGTTGTAAAGGGAGTGATCCAGATTTAGTAGGACAGATGATTACTTTTTCAAAAAGGCTACATTTTAAGGAGACTAACAGCCTTGGGTTTCAAATTCACCTTTAATACTATTGCCTCTCACAGACAATAAATCAAGTTATTTACGTATTATGCAAAGTACATAATACCAAGCTGCTGACCTTTCAGGCTGCCACTATAATGAGGGATGCTGTTCCTTTTATTGTTAACTTTAGTCTTCAGATTCATTCTGCTTTACTTTTGTTTTTCCACGTGAAAAGAAGCTTCATTAAAATGGCCCCTAATAGAGAGGGTGGACATATGGAGTATGTTTAACACAGTCCCTTTAATTTACCTTATTTCTGTAAGAAACTGTTCTTAAGGAGACATAAAATTACATGTTGATATCTTCTATTCATTAACACTAAATATTAGAATCACAAAAATAATTTCTCTCGATGTAAATCAAAGACAGGCATTTTAAATATAAACATTTAAAAAACTATTCCTAATTTAAATTATTCATCTTCAAAATTATTCCTATTAGCAGGGAAACATGAAATAATCCAGACCATTTTCATTTGTATTTAATATCTTGGGGGCTGAGGGGCCTGTGATAGCCCACTAGCTCTTATACTGGCCTGCTAGTCTTTTCGTTTGCATGACTTACATCTAAATCTAATTAAGATTAGCACTTAAGTGTGCTTGGAAATCATACTTTACAAACAATGCCACCACCACCAAATTCTGCTGTGATTACCCTGCCCCAGAATGGTTTTGTCTCCAAAGGAGTTGAAAAAGCTGATGTAAACAAACAGCCAGGTCAGGTAAGAATCATATCTACCGACATTTGCAGTTTCCATGAATCAGGCTGTATAACTAATAACTCTGGTAACTCTTTCTTCATGGGAATATAAACAATAACTTGGACTCAGAGAAAACACCCTCAAGACTAAAACTTTCCACTGTTTCCAATCGCTCAGGTCACCTTCATGTTAAGTAAAAGCTGTAGCTGGTACATCTGCGCCAATGGTTCGGCTACACTGATTAGAGGTGGAGAATCAAGCTAAGGGTCTCCCTTGATGCCTGCATCTTCATCTCAGAGCACAGAAGCCCACTTTGAAAAATGTCCCAGGTAGAAATTCACATAGCTTTATATGTGCAGAGATACTCAAACTTCAAACCCAAAATGCCAGTACTTAGGATTCTTAAAAGCCTTTCCTTCCATTCACTTCCTAGATTTTGAAAATCATCCTTCCTTATGTCTAAAGAAAAGACCCAGCTCAGACTCTCTGGACTGGATTGGTTACGTATGGCTCAGTAATTGTGGAGCACCACATTGTTAGATGCCTTCCTCAAGCTCCCTTCCTTTGAAGAATAATCATGAAAACATTTGACCTTTTTTGTTTGTGTCCTGTGTATGGAACTATGACCCTGAAGCTACTGTTTCACAAGAATTCAGGGAGAGAGGGCAGCAACAACGGGGAGATTATAAGAGAACCACTGCGAATCTTCAATTCCTTTCTTCTCCTCTGTTCAGACTGTGAGACAGAAGCAGAAGAGAGTTAGAAGATGGGCAAGGGAGAAAAAGAAACACAGAACATGCATTCTTCTTTCCACGCCTCACTGTGGGAAGGTTGCCAGAGATGAACTGTTGGAAGTAGTGAGAAATGAAAAGCCGTGAGGGAGCAAGAATCGGACAACTGTAGCAACAGTCTGTTTGAGTGGCTGGGATACTGTTTAGCCCGCAAATACTAATATTGGACAAATGTGCATTGTCGATAACAGATTAAAAGGTCTCTATTTTAACTGGTTAAAACTCCTGCCTCATGGGTAAATGCCATCTTTAAACACATCAACAGTCAGACTGAGATAGAAAATGTGCTAACATAACTCCACGTGGCAGCTAGGCGCTGGGTTCCTAAGGCTTTACCAGACCTTAAGCTGTACTGCTGCTCACAAGTGATCTGGGAATATTCTGCTTTTCCTCCAGCTGGTTGGGTGGGATCATGAAGCTACACCTGTTAAGTGCTGTGGGAAAACACAAGTCTAGACTCGTTTTATCCTCCTCCTGTTTGTTTGTTTTAAAACCAGTTATGGTGTGAACTTCACCCTCCAGGATTTGCAGGGCATTTACAAGAGAAAGTTAGTGTACTAACTGCTTTCAAATTTTATTTTCTCTTTTTCCTGGGGACCCCTTTATAGAACCAAACCAAGAGAGTCTTAAAAGTCTCTGGGGTCTGATTCCGAAAAGGAATCACACCTGGATACCATGTTCTTTTTAATAATATTTTGTGGGGAAGTTAAATTTCTAGGTAAGTTTTCAGTGTGTGGGTCATTGTCACTTGTTTTAGAGCTTTTCCTACAGGGTTAATGTTCTTAAAAAAAAAAAGTTTTATGTGTGATTGCAGTTTCTTTCACCCACTACAGCTACCTCTTTCATCTTCATATCTATTGCTGTATCTATCTATCCATATATATGGCAAATCTGTGTGTATATATATTATTTCATATTAGTTTTTGACTTTATAAGTAATGTTATTTACTGCAGAAAATCAAATTATGGAAATAGAACTACATACCCATGTTTTTAGACAACAGTGACAGCAATGAAAATAGCTTTTGTTGCATAAGCATGTGTGTAACCCTTGGAGCTTTGCTTCTCAGTCCAAGTCTCCTGAGTTAGCCTTCCTACAGGTACACAGGTGTGACCCCAGTCCCATTACAAACTTCTCTGGGTCTCCTCGGGTGAAACATCATTAGTCTAGCTTCATGGCCTGATCCCCAAGTTGGAAAACTGTTTTGAGATGCTGGGCTGCAAACACAAGACCTCCTAAGGCAGAAACATCCCAATCAACAAGCTCCATCATTCCGAGGGGTCTTTATGGAACACGTGGGCTGTGCCTTCATTTCATACCCTAACACCGCACACACACTGACGAATGCAAACGGCAGAACCAGGTCTTTCTCTAGGCTTGCAGAATAATGAAGGTATATAAGTGTCATCAGTGAAATCCTTGCCTCAATTTTAGAAGTGTCTCTAAGGCTGTTTTGGGAGTGCCCATTCTCCTGGTGCTTGGTATAAAGTGGAGGCCTGTTCTCAGCTCTGGCTCTGGGCTGGGCTGGGCTGGGGTGGGAGACACAGAGGCACAGAGGGTTCTGCCTGACACAATGTAATCTGGAGCCATTACAATGTATTGTATGTAGGACACTACTGTGAAGCTCTTAATATGCAGAATTTTGCATAGTATGAATGCTAATCATTTTTACTATGATGCTATTCATATAATATGTAATACTTGCTAAACAAAATTATGAAACATAATTACTGCTCAGACACAGTTGCTGCTTTCAGTCCTCAAAAACCCAGTCATTTAAAATTGTGTTTTCTTTAAATAAATGGCAACAATCCCCGCTAAAGACTATGTGCCTAGATAATTTCCTTTTCAAAAAAGGAGCCTTTTTATCTTGAGTGAGCGACAAAACATCCTTTATGAAAGGTTTATAACTCAGCCATTTAAATTCGCTTCAGGCTGAAATTTGGCATGCAACTTCTCATCCTGGGAGCACAGTTTTTATTTTACTAAATTTTAGTGAAATTGGTTTGGCTGGTTTTTAGTCACAGGGAAGCAAAGGGGATAGCTCCTCCCTCTATTTTTAGCTAGATAATGACAGAGCCTTAATTATATACCATCTCTCCACTTGCTTCTCACAGTGGGCTGAGGTAACACAGAGCTCGGTCGAATGAGGTACTTGTGTCTGCATACACACAACATGTGCAACACACACATGGAAAGATGGATGAGAAAGTCTCCTTGCATTCTGCCTGTAGTTGAACTGAAGAGTGAATCTACGGTTTCAGAGTCACAGAGTGATGCCCTTGTATTGCTCCCCAAGGAGCAACTCATAGACAAGACAATTTCTTCCCTCTGGCGAGAGTATAAATTAGGACGATGACGAAAAAGATGAAAACCTCTGAGTGCAAACAGAACTTCACCATAATACCGTCCCCTGATTTTCAGGTGGTATTTAAAGAGGTTTCACTAGTTCGATCAATTTGTGAGGGGATAGGAGAAAGCAAGCTCAGAAAACAGCACCCAAACAAGGTCTGCATTTCCATTTGCCACCAAAATGATGCTGAGAAGTTTCCCAGGATGCGTAAACTGACTTGTCAAGTGAAAGAAAAACAGAGCTGCTGATGATGTCGGAGCACAAGGCTCATGTGGGAAGGATGTAACTTTCATTGCACAGCTCCTCTCCTCAGATTCACACGTTTGGAGGGATTTTTAAAACAAACACAATGCATACTCTGATTGCTGAAACACCATAAATCAAGGTTAAGGGACAGTGTGGTTCTAACAAATACAGTGACAGGTTAAGATCAAGGGATACCTTGACATTCTCCCTCAAAAGGTCAATCTAACTGGTCTGCAATGTAAAAATGAAGAGCCTGCCATCATCGCCATGGCGAAAGGTCAGACACCAGGCAATTGGTGATAGAATTATCAAATTAACCAATCGATGTGTGTGAGTAATAGATGTAAGCAATCCTCTGGGAGGGCCACAGGGCAAATGCCAGCTCATCAATAACTGCTGCTGTGGACAGGAAGCTCCCTGCTACAACCCGTGTCCCTTCCATTACCAAGAGGAGCCAACCCACGTCCAGTGAATCTCCTATTTGCATATTACATTCAAAAAGGGATGAAAGGCTGCTGCTTCCCTATTAGTCCTTCTCTGAAATCTCCTACAAAATCTTTGGAATGATTACCATACTGGGGTAGAAAAAGCACATGCAAATCTCCTCTTTGAGTGAGAGAAACATTCACGTCCCCCTAAGTAAAGAAAATGAAGAAACTCTCCCTCTATCTGCTCTTATCAGATTCAGAGTCAGACTCCAGTGGTAAAAACATTTTACCTGTGACAGTTACAGGTATACAAAGCTCATGTTTGATTGTGTGCCACCTTTTGCATTGTTTAAAAAAAAATTAAAGATGCACCTATTATTACAGCAACATTAAAGTCTTTCAGAGGTATTATCACAGTGGGGGTGATAACAGTTCCCACTACTAATTAGGGATTTACTCTTCATCGATATGTGAGCGTGAGTCCTATTAATGTTAATGGGGTTACACGTCTGTATTGAAGGCAGCATAGATCTCTAAGTGAGTGTGATTATCGCCCTCCCTGGGAACATCTTAGAATGTTTGCATAGCACTTTGATTATAGGACTTCTTTGACATAACCCCAAGAAAATCTCAACTTTCCTCCTAGTTGACCCATTTCCAGTAGTTCTGGCAACTAACAGCACATGACTTACATAATTTCAATAAAGCTGGGTGGAAAAAAATTTGGTCAATTTGGATGTTTGGTTTACATATACCATGTATTTGAATATGTGCACATCTCAGCAGGTGTAATTAAACACACACACACACACACACTTTTTCAGCCCATTATGGTAATCTATAAATACTGACAATGCCTTTGTCTCTTTTGTCTTATAAATTAATATGCTTGGCTATTTACTCCCACAAGCAATGCTTAAGGGTTTAAAAAGAGCAAGGTATTATACAGAATAAAGTATTATTGCTCCTACTAATAAAAATATGTTTATCATGCCTGTTCTCTGAAGGTGAATTAGAATGACTTGGGATATTTATTTAAAGAAGTTTAAAAAATTTTGCAATTATGATGCTAGAGCTGCACTAATACAGTGAAGGCAATGGCAACCCACTCCAGCATTCTTGCCTGGAAAATTCCACAGATAAAGAAGCCTGGTGGGCTATATAGTCCATGGGGTCGTAAAGAGTCAGACACAACTGAGCAACTAAACACCAAACGGCAATAACAAATGTCGTACTACAATTGGCTATTTAAATTAATTACAATTAAAGGTTTAAAAATCATTTTCTCAGCTGCACTCTCCATATTCCTAGTGCTCCATAGCCACACATGGCTAGTACCTATCTTATTAGGCTGTACAAAATAGGACCTGTCCATCATCCAGAAAATTCCACCAGACAACACCACCTGGAGACCCTATACTGTCTTGTCCCAAGAAGGTCTTGCCTAGCCTAGACTTAAATCTGGACACCTTGGCTCTACCCTTAACTCCTAACACAATGCTGAGTCTGTTTTTTCTCCGCATCCTTCACTAGGCAACGAGAAAAAAAGCAACTTTACATACTCATCTCTTATAAAAATTGCAGCAAGAGGACTGGTTCTGGAAATGTCCAAGAGATGGTTTCTCTCTATGTAGTAATTTTCACCTTCATTGTGAAAGATTTGTTCATGATAACTTTTAACCAGGTCCCCTAATATTTCGTTTCTGGAGTTGCTTGTGTGTCATACATGAAATCACGGCAACGCTGAGGAATCTAAGCTAAGGTTAAAAGATAGAAGAGTAGAAGAGACAAAGAGCTGTGGGCTCTGCAGAAGAGCCACGTGAATGCTCAGTGGACAGGGGGTCCAGTACGCTGCAGCTGCTCTGACTGGTCCCTCAGAATAAAGATGCTCTAAGGTTGGCAGGTCTGGTAGGGCCAACTGCAGCAGCATCTGAGGCTCTCCTGAGCCTCGACATGAATTCAGGCTCGACCAGCTGCTGAAAGGGAGGTAAAGAAACATAACCAGACTCGCTCTGATCCAGCACCGTGAAGGCTGATGGAATGACGGTGTATGTTGCATGTGTGCCACAGAGCCTCTCTTCCCTACTTTCAAAGGCTGCAAGTGCACGTGCCTGTCCCTCCATTTTATCAGTATTAAAAATGACATGACGACCAATGAGGTCGGGTTACAGAGGCTGTAAGTAAGCTGTCACCCTTCCCCAAAACTCCATGTAAATATGGACTATCTAACCGTCTCTGAAAAAGCTCAAGGTTCTAGATTAATGAATGACATTAACAAGGCACTGATGTGAGGAAGAACAACCCACTTACATTGTCACTGTACACTGTTCAATGGATCCTGAAGAAAAATTAACAGGCAATAATAAGAAAGGAAAAAATGGAAATATAACTGGGTTTTAGATGGTAATTTCAAATGGCATAAAAATGTTTAGCAATTTTCCAAGTGTCATAAGGTAATTATATAGTAGGATAGAACAGAAAAGCTACGAAAAATTGACCAAATAATGGGTTCAAAATGTATAGGCAACATGTCTCCATATTTAATATGAGATTGTTTACCTGTCCATGAAGCAAATATATACAAGCTATGCTACCATCTTCAGTGATGCTCAGGCACAAAATCCATAAGCCCTTATGAGTCTGATGTGGGCTTGCACAAAGACACTGTTTTCCTTAATGGAAAATATTTTAACTTTGTGAATATGGTAAAGCCAAGACCAAAAGCAACAAAATGCTCACACTATTTCAGTGAAAACAATGCATTTCCAATTAAAACGCCTTCACTGCAACTTTTGGCTACAAGATCCTGAAACCTACCAAGACCTCTTAGATTTGAGCAGATGAAAAATCAATAAAAAGCAGATCAACAATGCTGAGGTATTGAATTGGACCTACATGTTCTGTTTGAATCTCTGACTTATAAAACAGTATTACAAAACAAGCATGTACCACTCAGCAGGAAACCCGACAATCTAATCATCTCCCCCTATTCCGAGCCAGCCAATTTATAATATGTTCTGGAGGTTACTCTTCTTGCACTTGAAACAGCAGCATTCATATCTGCCAAGATGAAGCACAAAATACTGCGTTTCAACTAAAACAAAAAATTAATAAGACTTTAAAATGTTTTATTAAAGCACAATTTATCACTGATCATGTTTATTAAGTATTAAAATACACAAGAGTGCATTTTGTCAAAGTGGGGGAGAAAATACTATATTTTATGACCATGGCTTTTGCTGATGCATTTTTTTCTCCATTAACACAATATATGATTCTTTAAACCACATTTTGTTGTTGTTGTTGTTGTTTTAATAAAATATATACCGTTTCCTATACTGACACAGTTTCCGCTTTCAGTGAAATCAATGTCAGCCTTGGGATTCTATCAAAATTCCTTCACATACAGGTATATTCCAATGTTTAGTACTGTAGTTACTGTTTGATGTGTGTTAGCATGAAGTCTGATGTCATGGAAACAAAAGCCCCTATAAAACAGTCAATCCAAAAGAGAAGAAATTACATGTGCGTTAGTTGTATTCCGCTTGTCAATTTATTTAAATTCAAATTCACTACAAATTAAACAAATTGAATCCTGGTCCACTTCTTTAATGCACATCAGATACCTATGAAAAGGAGAAAAAAACAAAACCATCCCGGACACTAAGTATTACCAGAGTATTTTGAAGTTACATTGCAGTTTCACTGTGACCTTCAAAGCAGATTAAGGGTTTATGGCTATAGCAATCAGGCAGAATGGGTGCAATTTTTAGCTTGCCTGCTTTGTAATACAAGCATCTTTAAAAAGAACAGCAAAATCACTGCCCATATTCACACTTCCTGAGCATGCTGGTGTTTTACACTTTCATACAAACCCTCAATACGGAAAGCGCTTCTTCAACACATATAGTACCAATGGGTGAGAATGTAAACGAAAACGAAAGCACATTCCTCCAGCTCTGCCAGCTCCATGCACACGGACGACTGCCAGCGAGACGGCAGGGAACCTCTCTACTTGGCTTTCTAGCCCAGGTGACATCCAATTTATAGACATAAAAGGGAATACACACTTTCCATCTGTAGGACCAACAGCCCTGATTAGTAAAACCCTAAAGTCCTGAGCCACTTCTAGGAAAATGATGAACCCATTCAGGAAAATGCTATCTATATTTTTAAAATTATTCTGACTGAAGTAGTATCTATTGCCTGATTATTTGCTCATTTGGGGTTGCCTAGGTCTCTAAAGCCAGATTTTGGAGAACCTGCTTGGAACCAAACAGCTGCCCTTTCAGAGGAATCTGAAGGCACTCTAACAACATTTTCATGTAAGGTCTATGATAAATGTGGATGGAAGCAGAGAGTTTGAGGCTGTGTATGTTGAGATGGGGGAAGAGAGGGCATGAGGAGAGAGACAGAGAGAGAGACAGAATGACAATCTGTGCTTCAGTCACCTGGCTGGGGTTTTCCAAAAGGCTACGATCCATTAACATTCCAAGCCACGCAACAGACACTGCCATGCTGCCAATCTAAGCTCAAGTGGGTGTTAGCAGGAATCCTGAGCACAGATTAAGATCCAGTCATACAATTTGGTTCCTAAGGATATTTGCGTAATGAAACAAGTGCTGGATTTAGAGTAAGGCATCGTGAATCAGGAGTCAAGAGAGCTCTATTATTACCCTTGCGGTGATTTTCCTTCTATTGCAGTTCGCTCTCGGATCCTTCCTGGCTTCCTCTCCCTGTGGCCTCTAGCATTCAAGTCCCTGACAACTCAGCCCCAGACCATGCCACACCACTCACTGCTCCGAAGTCTAGACTGGAATATCTCACTGCCTTTCTCTATTGGATGCCTCTAGTCTTCACAAGCTTATATCCCAATGGGTCTCTCTCTCTCTCTCTTTTGGCATCACACAACTTTGTGGGATCTTAGTTCCTTAAGAGGGATCGAATCACCACCCTCAGTAGTGAAAGCATGTAGTGCTAACCACTGCACAACCAGGAATTCCCTCAATGGGTCTTCCTTTAAAGCAGACTTTACTTTCAGAGCACTTTAGGTTCACAGCAAAATTGAGAAGTTACAGAGATTTCCCATACACTTTCTGCCCCCCATATGTACATAGCCTCCCAACTCCCCACAATGGTTGGTGGATTTGTTATAGGTGATGAACCTATACTTACATGTCATAATCACCCGAGACATAGTTTACACGAGGGCTCACTCTTGGCGCTTGCTGTGAGCTTGGACAAATGTAAAATGACACATATCCAGCATTACAGAATCATACTGAGTATTTCCACTGTCCTAAAAATCTTATGTGCTCCAACAGTTCATTCCTCCTTCACCCCTAAATCTCTAGCAACCACTGACTATTGTACTGTCTCTATAGTTTTGCCTTTTCCAGAATGTCATATAATCGGAATCATACGGTGTTAGCCTTTTGAGATGGGCTTCTTTCACTGAGTAACATGCATTTAAGACACCTTCATATCTTTTCACAGCTTTATGGGTCATTTCTTTTTAATGCTGAATAATATTCAATTGTCTGGATGTACCAGTGTTTATCCATTCATCTACTAAAGAGCATCTTGGTTGCTTACAAGTTTTGTCAACTATAAATAAAGCTGCCATAAACACCTGTGGGAGAGAGTTTGTGTGGACATCATTTTTAACTCACTGAGTAAAGACCAAGGAGTATGGTGGTTGGGCTGTATGGTGAAAGTATGTTTGGTTTCGTAAGAAGTTGCAAAGCTGTCTTCCATAGAGGCAGCCAGATAGCACTCTGGATTGTATACTGACAAGCTGCCTTCCTTGCCCTCTTCTCCTACATTGTAAGTGGACCCACTTTGACCAGAAATTCAAGCTTCGGAGTCTACTTCACCTCTTTCCTTACTCTCTCTGGTAAGTAAACGACCAATAACTTGTATTATTTCTGCTTGTAAAGCACATCTTGAGCCAGTTCACTTTTCACCAGATTCACTGCCCTCGGCCAGCTTCACATTTCCTTTCAGTAATGTCTGCTGGAGCCTCCAAAGTTCTCTCTTTATATTCCCTTCTGTTTTCCTCCCTACAACCTGTTCTTAATGGAGACAAAAGAACTGGTTTTCTCAAAATATAAATTCGACATCACTAACTGGTTAAAAACACTTTCAGGACTCTCCATTATACTTAACATAAAAGCCAAAGACTTACCTGCCGGTAAGCTCCTTTATGATTTGTCTCTTCCTCCAAAATTACCTTGTGCTATCCTCTTGCTTTTTTATTAAACTATAGTCAGACTATTTCCCTTCACTTTCTTAAACTTCTAGTATCTCTTCACTTGAGGCTATTATTTATACTATTTTTTTTCTCTTGCATTTCATTTTCTCTCCCCCAGGGTCCTCCTGTCCTTCAGTTCTCCAGGTAAAGGTCACTTTTCCAGGGATGTGACACCTTATGCAAAGAAGGTTTCCCTTTTGAGTCCCTAATATCAGCCCCTTATTACGTTCACAGCATCAAAAGATAGTTTATGAGCTTGGGGGTGTATGTGTGTGTTTGAGTGTGTGTGTGATCTGCATTTCCTAGAATGTAAGACCACTGAGGGCAGAGACAGTGTGCATCTGTTTGTCACTGAATCCACAGCGTGTAACATAGAGCTCTGTATACAGTGAGATTGCACATGGCATGCTGAATGAATGGATGATCTTGCAACATCATTTCACCCTGCTCAGCAACTTGTTCTCATCTGTCAAAGGCAGATATAATCCTAGTCCAGCTACCTTCCCAGGATGGTTGGCAAAATTGAATAAAAGCGCTTTTTGTAATAGATTAATGATTCTTTTGCATCTAGTGATAGCTACACTTCTCTATTCAAAAATATCTTTATATCATTCTGGCTCCATTGCCTTTTATTTTTTTCCTTTGAGAGTGACATTTCTTGACAAAAATGATGCGCATTTTGCATTTTCACTTGCTTTAATCCATTTTATCCTTAAATACTCTAACAATTTTAGATATCCACTGTTCTGCAAGTAGTGACAAAGAAAATCGAACTTTTAATATTGGGGATACATTTCTCATCTTTCACCTCTTTCACTGTCTTGGCAGTTCTGAGCCTCTGGATCATCCAACACTTTCTGTACACCCACCTTGCTGTCTGGCATTCTGTCACCCAGGCCCACTTATCCTGGAACTCTTCTCTCCCTTCCTCCACACATTCCTCCCTACTGGAGTCTACTTCCTTCTTCTCCTGTGTCCTCATTTTCAGATCCATCAGCCTGCAGACTACCAACAGTCTCCTCTACACTTTTGACATCTGAGTCCTTTTCTCTGCCCTCCTCTTCTCTTCAAGGCCTGTCTCACATCTCAAAATGCCACGGTAGCCCCAACTGTCTGGATGCCCTGGTGATATCTAAATCGTAATGTCCTACACAGTTTACTGTCTCACTCTCCAAATCAGGTCTTCCTTCTTACCATATTATCCCACTTACAGGAAAGTAACCATGGCAACCTACCTCTCCCAGTCATGCTTGGAGCCATCCCTTTCCTCTTCACTCCCTTCTGGTCCCTTACTTTTCATGGTCAATTTCCTTGCCATTGTTTCCACTTTCTTCCTTCCAGGTCCCAGTCTTCCTGTTCTAAGGAATAGCAACAGACTCCTAACTGGGCTTCACGGTAGCTCCTCTGATCCAGGGCTTACAGCACGGCATGTTAATTCTCCTGAAGCCAAGCTTTATCAGATCACTCCTCAAAACTCTTCATGGCCTCCCCACTGTCTCATGATTTCATAGTCTCCAAGCGAACCTAAAGGGTAATGGACAGTGGATTCCTGATGTTTCCCTTCGCCTGTCTCTCTAATCCTGTCCTCTATACATAACCCTGGGCCTTGCTCAAATGTTACTTCCCAAACACGAATAACAATCCTATGTCTCTGTTTGAGTTCACATTTTTTCATCCCTGAAACATCCTTCTTTGTCACCTCAGCCAACAAAAGCTCTCCCTGCCAAGTTTTCATGGTCCTTCTGGAAATGCTACCTTCTTCCATTAGCCTGGCTAGCCACCTCAGCTAGGTCCAGGTTCTCTCTTCTTTGACACTCATGGCACTTTGGACCCTTCTTAGTGTATTTTTCTTCTGTTCCTTTGTATGCAAATTACTATTCTTTCTCCTAGGCAATCTGACTCTCAACTTCATAACCCTTGAAATCATCTGAGGGTTACTTATATATAGTGACTGCTTAGTAAATATCTATTGAATTAAATTCCTTCATTCAATAAGTATATACTTGCAGATATAGGAAATACAATATAAAAGTATGTAAATCTCAGCTCTAGTTGGAGGGAGAAAGATGAGGAGAGATGGACAATAAATAACATCAAAATTCAAATAACAATGTATCATAGGCTAATAAATGCTATGAAAAATAAAGGAGAAAAAGGGTGATAGGAAATACTGGGACTATGGGGTGTTCCTTTGTTTTGGGGTGTTGGTGAAAACCTTTGATGATATATTTGAACAGACTTGTACAATATAAAGGGAGGCGTATGATATACATCTTTTCAGAAGAAGGAATTTAAGCAAATAGAAACAACAGATACAAACACCTTGAGTTGGGGAGCAAGCTGGGCAGTTTGAAGACACCAGCCCTGATTTGTGGAAAATTCCATGAGAAGAGTTGAGGGAACCAGGTCATGTAGACCCCTAAATCTGAAAGACAAATCCAAGATGGTTAACTCATGACCATCATTTTGAAGCCTAAGATATTTAGAAACTAAATTTATTTGAAAGTGAAAGTCGCTCAGTCATGTCCGACTCTTTGAGACCTCCATGGACTCTACACTCCACGGAATTCTCCAGGCCATAATATTGGAGTGGGTAGCCTTTCCCTTCTCCAGGGGATCTTCCAAACTCAGGGATTGAACCCAAGTCTCCTGCATTGCAGACGGATTCTTTACCAGCTGAGCCACAAGGGAAGCTTAAGAATACTGGAGTGGGTAGCCTATCCCTTCTCCAGCAGATCTTCCCGACCCAGGAATTGAACCAGGGTCTCCTGCATTGCAGTAGGATTCTTCTTTACCAACTGAGCTATCAGGGAATTTTGTTACATTGCAGAAAGTCCACCTTCAGCTTTATATGGAATTTCAAATACAAAATTACTTAGTACTTATGTTTCCACAAAAGGTTTACTTTGCTAGCTGTAAAATGCAAACTAGATATTCCTTGCTTCTGGTCAAGCTGTTTTCTAAATAAGCTGTAGAAGTGACCACATGAAAAAGCATAATTCAGAGTAGGATATCTTAGATGAAATTCTCAGCTCACTCATATTTTAAGTCTTTTAAAAATGACTGTAATTTGCTCTAGCAAAGATATTTAAATATTTCCCCTCTAGCCACTTGTAAATCTCATTTCTAATCTCGAAGCTTCTGTAATCAACTTCTCAACAGTTTAAATAAAGCCTCCATTTGGGATTAAACTGCTATTGATATACACACTTATTTCTGATTTTATGTGATATATGAGTAAGTATGTCTGAAATGCTTATCAAATAATCATAATTAAAATGTTTAATTTCAGAAAGATGATCCACTCATTTTAACTATTATGTCTGGGGTTTGGCTAAGGGAATGAAGAAATATGAAACAAAAATTTAAGTGGGCAATTACATTACAAGGTAATATATGCTATGCATGCTAAGAAAAAAATCAGCACCCTTATATTTAGAGAAAAAGCAAAATTTTTCTTTAGTTTCCCTGGCCCAGAATTCTGGAAAACTCTGCTGCTATGAACAAATGAAATCTTCTCTTCCTTCCTCAGGTGTAAGACATTTTTCAATGTGTACCAATTATTTTAGACTCCTCCTAGGCGATATTGGGGAGAGTTTGACTTTTCTTCACCTCTTCAAATTTAACCACTGGAATAAACACCTCAAAACACACAGAGGATTCATCTGAGAGCATAAACAAACCAAGCATGAAGTCTCCCAACAGGAGGCCAAAGCGGTTTGGAAAATTGCTGAACAGTATCAGGAAAGTGATATTCTTTGTCTCTATTCTTTTAGTGAAATGTCTACTGAGTTTGGTCTGGATTGATGAGGTAACTAAAACCTTGCAAGTTTAAAGGTTAGGTGAGGAAAACTTACACTGTAAAAATGGGAAGCTAGAAGGCCATCAGAGGAGGGGTCATGTCTGTCAAAACTCCGTTGGGCTTCTGAGAATGCCGGGACAAAAGCATGTAGATTGCTAGAATGTACTCTGACTGAGCTGACTAGCTAACTTCACCCTCTAGTCAAGCAAGACTACTGGAGAGTTTTAGAACTGAAAACCCGGGAGACAATTATTTTCCCTTCATATTATAGCACAGGCAGGGCAGCTTAGCCAGCTTTAGTGAAACACAGCCTACTGTCACAATCAAATTCAAGCTCCTATTAGTCCAGAACTGCCTCTCGTTAAATAAGTGGTTTGACTAATTGTTGAAACACTGTCAGATTCAGTGGTCATTTCATAATATAGTCTGTTCTGCAGATCTTTGTGGTAGCTAAGAAAAGAAGGTATCCTTAGGGTTGAGATTGCTCAGTTGCTCAGTTGTGACCAACTCTTTGCAACCCCATGGACTGTAGCCCGCCAGGCTTCTCAGTCCATGGCGTTTTACAGGTGAGAATACTGGAGTGGGTTGCCATTTCCTTCTCCAGGGGATCTTCCCAACCCAGGGACTGAACCCAAGTCTCTTGTGCCTCCTACACTGGCAGGTGGATTCTTAACCACTGCACCACCTGGGAAGCCCCAAGGGATTGAGATTAGCTGAGGAACAATCAAGAGGAAGCTGAGGCTATTGGGAGCAAGGGACAGTATGTAAAGTAGCAATTTGGGGACGAGAAAATGCTATTCACAATGGGCAGTCATTAAACTTTCTGTCACTTGCACGTGATCTGCACCAGAGCAGCAGCCAGTCCATATATACTGTGGTGAGAATGAGAGAAATATGTTCCTTCCTTAAGTAAAAGATGTTCACATTGTTCTATGCTATGCAACTTGGACAAGCATATGGTGAGGGCTGGTTGCTCTGCCAGGCGTTGCTTTCCAGAGCCCAGATGAAGCACCTGTTCTGGCTGCACTCACAAGCATCCTTGCTGCTCTCGTGGTCTCTCTTGCTCATATACACAGCTAGAGCACGGGGGACACAGGCTGTCACCAGTGCTCACACACTCTGATTCCTCAGATATGGCACCCATGTTCAGTACACAATCTGAACACCCCTAGGAGGAGACCCTCCTTAGGGTTGAAAGGACAGAGCTGAAAACAACCACAAACCCATATGTACTTCATGCATTTGGATAAATTCTAGCATGCAGAGAACCAAGACTGAGGAAGTTTTGTAAAAATAGCTCAAATTTAGAAATAACTGATCTCTGTTGACCTTTTGTAGGGTTCAGTGTTCATGAGACAGAATATACCAAGAAAATGGAGCATTTTTAATGTTCAAAAGCACTACCTTTTAAAATGTGTTCATTATGAGGAAAGGAAGGAACTTTCCTGTAGCTCATATGATAAAGAATCTGCTTGCAATGAAGGAGATCTGGGTTTGATCCCTGGGTTGGGAAGATCCCCTGGAGAAGGGAATGGCAACTCACTCCAGTATTCTTGCCTGGAAAATCCCATGGACAGAGGAGCCTGGTGGGCTAGAGTCCATGGGTTCATAAAGAGTGAGTGACTGAGTGACTCAGCCCACGTGAGGAAAGAAAACAAACCTCACTTCCAAAAGTTAATATAAAGCATGAGAAATGAAATTCTTCTTTCGGAAAGGGGGAGTTGTGGGCAACAAATCTAGAAGTCTGAATTTTGCTGAGATGATGTAGATCCCAAGTTTTCAGAAGTTTACTTTAGGCCATGAATATTGGTGGCTATGTTTGTGATGGGATGGGTTCTGAGCAATCTTCCTGGTGATTACTCAAGTGTGGAGCATAAATTATTACCCCAGGCAAGCACCGACTTAAATGAAGTAGTTTTCTGAAAGCAGAATGTGATTAAACTATGCATTTCATTCAAACCATCTCCTGTTTAGCCAATCTTGTTGCTGGGGTGTCTCGTCTTCAGGAAGATGGATTCTTGGTGATAATTTGGAATGCTGCAGAATTTTACACAAAGATGAGGCTGAGCACATGTGGCATCCATAAGAGATTCTTATCACTAACCCAGCAAGAAAATGTGGTCTATATGTGAGTGAACTGGGGGAGTTTGGAATTATTTTCTGGTTTCACATTTCTATCTATTGACTTCTCCAAAATTTTTATTAACTAGCCCCGTAAAGCAATTAGTTCTCTTCACTGAAATCAGGACTTTTCATCCTTATAATTTTTTTCTTTTAATAAAGACAGCTCACGCTCCAGATGTACTGGGGTTTCTCCCTCTGTGCTATAGCACGGCAGCAATGTCCTGAAGTCTAGGGAGGTCCAGTGTAGTCACAATCCTTCTTGCTTTGATTTGCATCCTGCTGTACAGTTTAACAGTCCCAAGACTGCATTTATTTCTCTCAATACAGGCATACACCAGGCTGGCAGTTCAGGAAAGATCTCTGGAATGAGGATCTTTTTCATCAGTCTGAAAACTATTTTACTAATGATGTACCCTTCCACGAATGATGGTTGACTGACCAGGAATTCTGACCCAGGGAAAAATTGAAAGGAATCTGTGTGATTTCTTTGAAATCCACATCCCTCTAAGAATTAGCCATCTCCCCACAGACATTCACAAATGTGAGGAATTAATTCTTATAAATACATTTGTGTGAGGAACCACTATGCCTGTGTTATTATTCGACCCAACCGTGCTGGTTACTTTTATCTTTAGGTCAGGCATTTGCCATTATCCAGTGCTTCCTGGTGCCTTCCCTGGTGGCTCAGACGACAAAGAATCTGCCTGCGATGTGGGAGACCTGGATTCGAACCCTGGGTTGGGAAGATCCCCTGGAGGAGGGCATGACAACCCACTCTAGTATTCTTGCATGGAGAATTCCATGGACAGGGAAGCCTGGTGGGCTACAGGGCACGGGGTTGCAAAGAGTTGGAGACGACTGAACAACTAAGAACAGTGCTTCCTGCGAGTCAAACTCTGTAAAATACACTATGTGAAATAAGAATGAAACCAGGACCTCCCCACTCTTTTGAGGTAACGGTCCTGAGGAAGAGAAAGAACCAGAGAAACACAGATTACGGATTATCACTTGTTCACCAGATATTCAGTGATTGCTAACTGTGGGCCCAATACTATCTAGTCTCTGGGACTAGACTGCTTGCTAGCAACTCACTCAGTTCCCTTCCTCCCTCCCCATTCTCAGCTACAACCATGCCTCTTCCAGGATAACCCCAATATACAGATCTTCCTGGCTTTATTTTTCTGCATGGAATGTGTTGCCTTCCAGCATACCATAAGAACCCTTTGTTTATTCTATTTAATGTCTAATATCCTTCATCAAGAATAAGTTCCATGAAGGCAGAACTGTCTGTTTTGCTCACTGACTATTCCTGGGGCCTAGAAACAGGTCCTGGTATACAGTGAGCATTACCTAAATGTCTGATGAATGAACAATATACCATGGGATTACCTAGTGGAATTCAAAACACGTATAAAGCTGCAGAAACATAAAACCTTTTAAAAGTACTAACTAACAGTGACGGTGGAAAAGGGTATTTCCAGTGGGAATAATCTGGCAAGCTATCACCACGTAGGAGGAAGTCAGCCACAGTGGGTTTTCCATGGAGAAGAGGGGCATATTTTGATGACGGGGAAAGATGTTCGAGAGAATCACTTGGTTCCTATAGTGGCCTGGTGACAGGGAAGCCTCTGAGGAGACCACCAGGTCCCTTCAGCAGTTTCACAGTCCTGTGGCTGCCTCTCTACTGGAGAAGATGCTTAAGCTCCTAGGACATGACTGTTTAACTGAGCCACGATCCCTCATTGTTTCAGTTCAGTTCAGTCTCTCCGTCATGTCTGATTCTTTGTGACCCTATGGACTGCAACATGCCAGTCTTCCCTGGCCATCACCAACTCCCAGAGCTTGCTCAAACTCATGTTCATCGAGTTGGTGATGCCATCCAATCATCTCATCCTCTGTCGTCCCATTCTCCTCCTGCCTTCAATCTTTCCCAGCATCAGGGTCTTTTCTAAGGAGTCACATCTTCACATCAGGTGGCCAAAGTATTGGAGTTTCAGCTTCAACATCAGTCCTTCCAATGGATATTCAGGACTGATTTCCTCCAGGATTGACTGGTTTGACCTCTTTGCTGTCCAAGGGACTCTCAAGAGTCTTCTCCAACACCACAGTTCAGAAGCATCAGTTCTTCAGTGTTCAGCTTTTTTTAATGGTCCAACTCTCAAATCCACACATGACTACTGGAAAAACCATAGATTTGACTAGATGGATCTTTGTTGGCAAAGTGATATCTCTGCTTTTTAATATGCTATCTAGGTTAGTCATAGTTTTTCTTCCAAGGAGCAAGCATCTTTTAATTTCATGGCTGCAGTCACCATCTGCAGTGATTTTGGAGCCCCTCAAAATAAAGTCTGACACTGTTTCCCCATCTATTTCCCATGAAGTGATGGGACCAGATGCCATGATCTTTGTTTTCTGAATGTTGAGCTTTAAGCCAACTTTTTCATTCTTCCCTTTCACTTTCATCAACAGGCTCTTCAGTTTCTCTTTACTTTCTGCCATAAGGGTGGTGTCATCTTCATATTTGAACTTACTGATAGTTTTCCCAGCAGTCTTGATGCCAGCTCATGCTTCATCCAGCCCAGCATTTCACATGATATACTTTGCATGCAAGCTAAATAAGCAGGGTGACGATATATAGCCTGACGTACTCCTTTGCCAATTTTGAAACAGTCTGTTGTTTCATGTGCGGTTCTAACTGTTCCTTCTTGACCTGTATATAGAGTTCTCAGGAGGCAGGTAAGGTGGTATTCCTATCTCTTTCAGAATTCTCCACAGCTTATTGTGATCCACACAGTCAATAAATGAGAAGTAGATGTTTTTCTGGAACTCTCTTGCTTTTTCAATGATCCAACGGATGTTGGCAATTTGATCTCTGGTTCCTCTGTCTTTTCTAAATCCAGCTTGAACATCTGGAAGTGCACAGTTCATGTATTCTTGAAGCCTTGTTTGGAGAATTTTGAGCATTATTTTGCTAGCGTGTGAGATTAGTACAACTACACAGTAGTTAGAACATGCTTTGGCATTGCCATTCTTTGGGATTGGAATGAAAACTGACCTTTTCCAGTCCTGTGGCTACTGCTGAGTTTTCCAAATTTGCTGGCATATTGAGCGCAGCACCTTCACAGCATCATCTTTTAGGATTTGAAACAGCTCAACTGGAATTCCATCACCTCCACTAGCTTTGTTTGTAGTGATGCTTCCTAGGACCCTCTTGACTTTGCATTCCAGGATGTCTGGTGGTTGTCTGTGTCATTAAGATCTTTTTTGTACAGTTCTTCTGTGTATTCTTGCCACCTCTTTGTAGTATCTTCTGTTTCTGTTAGGTCCATACCATTTCTGTCCTTTATTATGCCCATCTTTGCATGAAAAGTTCCCTTGGTATCTCTGATTTTCTTGAAGAGATCTCTCATCTTTCCCATTCTATTGTTTTCCTCTACTTCTTTGTGTTGATATGAGCCATGCCATGTAAAGCCTCATTGTTTACCATTAGGTTAAGTGTCTGCTGTGTTAAGGGCATTTCGTGTGTTGTGCTTGAATCACACTGATTTAGCCTTTAGAAGCTAATGAAAACTCAGGCCCCAGTTCAATTACTGGTTTCTCCACATATTGTGAGAGAGGTCAGCTGACTTTGGTGGTTCTTTTGCTTAAGATAATAAGGTGATACCTCTGCAAATATACACCCCCAGTGAGATATTATCCTTGGTTTTCTATCCAAATAAAAGTAAACAACAGGCCCACAGGTGAAGACAAGCCCACCAACACTGACTCAGGCACCTCACAGCCCCAGCGCCCTGCAGGGATGACGGCTGCACACTCAGCCTAGCCACTTCCTGATGGGGTCAGTTTTCTGCTCGGTTCAGTTCAGTTCAGTCGCTCAGCTGTGTCTGACTCTTTGCGACCCCATGGGCTGCAGCACGCCAGGCCTCCCTGTCCATCACCGACTCCCAGAGTTTTCCTGCTCCTTTGCTTCTAAATTATACCAAAGCCTCATACGGTTTTCAGAGCTGAACAGTCTAATTTAGTCTAGTGAAAGTGAAAGTGTTAGTCGCTCAGTCATGTTCATCTCTTTGTGACCCCATGGACTGTAGCCCACCAGGCTCCTCTGTCCATCGGATTTTCTAAGCAAGAATACTGGAGTGGGTAGCCATTTCCTTCTCCAGGGATCTTCCCCAATCCAGGGATGGAACCCAGGTCTCCTGCATTGTAAGCAGACTACTGTCTGAGCCACCAGGAAGCCCAAACTGGTCATTTATCCACCAACTTTTCTTTGTTAAAATAGAAAATGAAGACAACCAAGTCAGCAGAGCCTGTTAGGGCAAACTCCTATCACATGTTCTCCACTTTCCACACCTAGAAACCAAAGCATGCATTTCTCTCTCTTAATAGTCATGTCTGTTTTCTTAAAAACTAAGGAAAGCTTGACCACCTTCTTTCAAAATGATCCGCAAAGTCATGAAAATGTTTTAGTTTAGTTATATAATTGTCACATTTAAATTTTTAAACTCATCCCAGAACAACTTTTTAGTTCCAACTGAGTCTAAGAAAGAGAAATGGAAAAGAGAGGGAGGAAAATGGCTGAGAAAAAGTTGATGGAGAAAAGGAGAAGCAATACCTGGGCATTCTGTTCTGATGGGGGAGAGGGGAGATGAATGACAGGCACTGGTATGGGGGAAGGGGCAGGGTAGTGACAGGAGAACAGTGAGATGGGACTGAGAATTTGGGGGAGGGGGAGGAGGAGAGGGAGGGGGGGAGGGGGAAGGGGAGGAGAAGGGTTCTCTGCCCCTGGAGTCTTTAGAAATTATTAATTTTACAGTATGCTGCTGCTGCTGCTGCTAAGTCACTTCAGTCGTGTCCGACTCATAGACGGCAGCCCACCAGGCTCCCCCATCCCTGGGATTCTCCAGGCAAGAACACTGGAGTGGGTTGCCATTTCCTTCTCCAATGCATGAAAGTGAAAAGTGAAAGGGAAGTTGCTCAGTTGTGTCTGACCCTCAGTGATCCCATGGACTGCAGCCCACCAGGCTCCTCCATCCATGGGATTTTCCAGGCTAGAGTACTGGAGTGGGGTTTCATTGCCTTCTCCGAATTGTACAGTATACCTATGATATACTCCTTTTGTGAAATGCCATCTCAATACCTCCATACTCTCTATGGTATAACAGTGTTTGGGTGAAATTTTTCTGAGTCTACACTTAAAGGAACCAGAGTTGTTATAATCCCATGTTGTTGTTTAGTTGCTAAGCTGAGTCTGACTCTTTTGCGGTTGGAGCAATAAAGGCATACTTATGGCTGTTTAGTCAGGGATTTCCTTAAAATCCATGGAATGAAGACACTTACATGATATGCACAAGCATTTATAAGGCCATTTACTTATTTAAAGATATTGAATATGAATATATATCCTTACATCACATTATTTAAAAATAAAAAGACCCTACATATTTTCGGAGTAGACTCTATTCATCTTTGGTGAACTAATTTTCTACTTTCACTTCCAACTTTTGGAAATATAGTTGAAGGACCTTCTATTTTTCTGGAACATATTTATGACTTTTATCATTTGAGAGGTTGTACCTTTAAAAAACAAAACAAAACGAACCTTGCTTCTGAGTTCATGGATTTTCCACTATTTTCAAAAGCAGCCTTCAGTTTGTTGTGAAAATCTGCATGTTCATTACACCTTTCTTACTTATATTGGCATCCTTTATCTTTACTATTTCCTTTCTTACCTTTTTATACAGCATCTTATCAATGAACTCATTATTATTTGTTAAAATGTGCCCATGGGATTACAGCCTAAAGAGGCAGTTTTGTTATCTCTCTTCCCCCACCCCTAACTCAACCTGTCCCTTATTTTTAAATCACTGAAACACTCATCCTGGTGAAACTCTTTTATGCATCTCTGAATGTGGCCCTTTGATCACTGATTCTTTGTTTATTTCCTTCACTGTGATATTTTTTCAGAGATCTTTGCTATGTGCAAATTAGAACAGGAGTTTCAACCTCCTGCACAATGTTGTAAAATAAATAAATAACAGAATTGTATTTAAATAAACTATTCAAATCCATGTCAGTAAATGATCTAATTAATTACTCCTTTGGGGCTACGTTATATGTTTGCTTTCCTCTTAAAGAGGTGAAGAAAGTGAAAATAAATTTCCAGCTGTTAATGGGGTAAATTCCGTAAATGGATAAGGGTCAAAGAAACCAACTCTAATTTGTGTCACATTTGTTTTTAGGCACTTAATTTACTCTGTTTCTTTAACCCTCTTTGAATGTTCCCTAACATTTCCTACTTGATTTCAAACGAGCAGTACTGATAGACTCCAGCTGAATATGAGAGGATACTTCCTGATATTTGCAATGAACAGAGACAAGTTGGAGATAGATGTTGCCCCTTAGAGTTTAGTGCGAGATGCCAGAGTTTAACCAAGTCTGCGGAGATTGGACAAAATCCAATTTGTCATTATTTATTCCTAAGCATTGTGCTTATACTCTGTACTTTTTCATTCTTATTTGCCATTTACCCAATTATATCTATCCTTATTAGACCCCTGCTGAAGGCAGCATTAAGCCAGAGAAGTCCCATAGCTTTGCTTAATCCTATTATCTCTTGATAAACGGGGGCACATGAGGCTCTAGATGGCCAAGTTCAGCATAACTCTCCCTTCTCTTGCTCCCTCCTCCCGGCCTCGCCCTCAAAGAAAAATGCTGCTGCTCATCCTTATGCCTGATGTAATTAAGATCTGGAAATACGCCCATTCTAATCCTTACCCAGTGTAAGCATCACTGTCAATGCAGAGAAATGAACTGCAGTTATGATGGAAAGGGCTGACACCTCTGTGACATTTACTGATGTGTTGGGGCCTCACCGACACATTGACACGGTGAGGTTTATGCTTCTGGAGTTTTAAAATGCCTGCCAAAAACTGAGCATGGAACTTGGGGGAAAGAGGGGCAGAGCAGGGAAGACAAGGGGCACCCTCAGAAGGGAAGTTGTTAAGCTGTGTGTCTGGATGTGCACAGGGACAGCTGAGAGAGAGGGAGGCGGTGGAGAGGAGGCAGGAAGGGGTGAGTGGGATGTGGAGAGAGAGGGCGAGACAGAGAATATGAGAGAGAGAAGGAAGAATGGAGAAAGCATGAACTGCCTTGCAAGTTCAAAAGGAATTCCATGGAATAGCAATACATTTTGCTTTTTCAGAACTCATCCTAGACTATCATTTGCCTTATGGAAGATTGCCTGAAGGCCTAGGATAGCAGTAGATCATGGAATCCTCACTGAATTTCTGGTTGAGCTGTAGCTGTAAATGTTTATCTGTACATCAGTCAATCACTCAGGCTGTATTAGAAGCAAATAGAAAAACTGGCAATGTGTATTAAAATATATCTTTCAATATAAACACCAGACATGTGACTAACTGTTGAGTGAAAACAAGATCTACTTTATCCTATGGACTTCTCCCAGGCTTTGTGTTCCAATTACCTATGATCCTCTCCCTTCTACTACATGTACTATTTATAACATCAAAAGGGTTTTGTGCTTCTTTTCAAAAGGAATTTATTATCCAAAAGGTTGCATTTGGGAAGGGAGCCAACTGAAGACTCTAGAGAAAAAAAAAGGGGAAAAAAAATCATTTATTTAGAAACAAATATGATTCTGATAATGTTGAACATGTCTTTCCCATACTACAGATACATGTATGTGCCAGAAACTTTCAAACCCCAGCAGTGGTTTACGAATCGAAGAAAATAAACGTGTTTCGAAGTTCCATCCTGTTAAAAGCAAGAAGACATTCTTTTTGTCCCAGAAAGAGGGAACTGGGAAAGAAGGGGATTGCCAGAAGGGTTAAGCACAAGCAGAGTTTCACACACAATTGGAGATCAAGATATATTGATTGGCTCTTGCTAAGATGGAGGGATTGACCAAGGAAAAGTGCCCGTAGAGTCTCAGTGTTCTTTTGACGCTGCCAACTCCTATAAGGACTTTGCTGCAACCTCTAGGGATTGCAAGCTGCACTTTAAAAGCATGGTTTTAGAGCCCTTCTTAACAGTGCACAGATGGGAATTCCTTTGGGGGCAACTTGTTTTATTTTATTGTCATCAATAACATTAGTATTAATGATGTGACACAGTGACAGGGGAAAAGAGGTGGACTGAACGAGCACCTAAGGGAGACACGCCTTTGACAGCTGGTAGCCTCCCAGTTTGGGGCAAGGCTAGTCCACGGCCTGCTGGTAGAGGGTCAATATCAACAGTAGAAACAGTACTGATGCTACGTTAATGATATATAAATAGATGCTATATGATGTATTTAATAATACAGAGAGAGATGCGGTGGCAAAACATCTATATCTTCTTTACCTTTGTCAGAGCTTTAAGTATAAGCTCAGGCAACATGCATGCCTTTAATACTGAAAAGAAAGGTGTATCCCTTATGAACACACATTTGCTGACTTTAGCTGGTGTGACAAAATTAGCTGAAACTAGGACTTCAGCATAAAGAAATATTACAGAGCATCTTTTTATAATAACAGTACACTTTAATTGCATGTTAATTTTCCTTTGCCTCATATTGCCATGTTATCTGTTATGTCAAATAGAAGTCAGTATTCTTTGGCCAAAACAGACAACTATTAGGAAGGGTGCACAACCATGATGGCTCTACCTTCACTGATACCTAGGATCACTGACAAAGTGGTCTCCCTGAAAGGAGACACTTTAATGTGATGGGGGCCAAAGGGTTCGAGATGAATTGAAGCCCATGAGATCAAGGCTCAGGCTAAAGACTTCAAACCCGGGCCTCTGCACGAAAACCAGGTATTAAAACGAGATGGGAACACAAGAGCTACGTTTTTCATTTGCCAGTATCCCACTTTCAAACATTTGGCTCTTCTGTATCACTGTTTAAGTCTTACTTCATGAGATCAGGAGGCTAGCCAAGCTCATTAATAGGAGTCCCCGTTCTCCCCTCAAGCAACTTGCTAAACACACAAAATTCATCAGACCTGGTAGCAGTTCTGCAAAACAGAGTGAACGCAACACAATAGATTTCAGGTGTGATATAAATCAGATTGTACTTCATCTGTCTCAAGGGGTGGGAGACTGGCGGAGTTCTAATCATATACATATTTAAATCTGTAATCAGACTCCTTGGGAGTACAGGCTGCTGTGTTTACCAGGAGCTCATCTTCAAGGTTTCTGGGGACTGGGGATAGTTGGTTGTAAATCCTGTCATTTTGGTGACTTAATATTTTATATTATCATGATATTAGCATAATTGTGACCTCTGCATTGTAGCATTTTATGTGTTTCCAGTGTAACTTTTGATGCTTTACTAAAGTCAACAAAAATTCCCATTATTCCCTCTTTTAGAGCGCATTTGGCATGAGGTATTAAGGTTGATTTAATGTTATTAGTGCTTAAAGTGGTGCAAAATCCATGACTATACACATCCATCTCCCAGTTCACCATAATACGGCCATAAAATGCTAGGAGATGGGTGATAAACATTTCCTCTCCTTTTTTTCTCTTTCCCTAATTTTTCCTGCTGGAGGCTCTGCCTCTACCCAGAGGGCATGCGGGTGTTGCCAGTTCCCCCACACAGATCAATCACTAGGGCTTCCACAAGCCCAAATAATAGCCCAACAGGAGAGCCTGGCTCAGCTGCAAGCCTCATTAAAACCATTCTCAAAGTAACAGCAAGGTTTGGGGAGCACTCGACTTGGATCAGACTCTGCATATTTTCCAGGATAATGACCAAAGAAGAGGCATTAGAGGACACAGACCCTTTCATTTGTGATTTTTGGCAAGTTACAAAAATAGTGAGGCAAAGCTAACTATTTCAAAGGATGTCCAATGGCAAAGTCTTGTTTAAAATTCTTAGGGAAAAATTATTACTATGGTAAAACTACTGAGGCTTGAAGGGCTGCAAGGGGTAAGTGAACTTGGAGGGAGTAAGATGCTCTGATTCGCCAGCTTCTAGATGCAAAATGTTTAATCAGAAGTAGGGACATGTAAATCTGGTATTTACCCTTCCTTGTGGGTCCCAAAATGTTCCATAAGCTATTCATGTGACTCTGTGTGTGTGTGGGTGTGTTTGTGCATGCGTGTGTGTGTGTGTGTGTGTGTGTGTGTGTGTGTGTGTATGAGAGAGAGAGAGAGAGAGAGACCCTAATTCACCACCATAACTCAGGTTTATGAATGGACAGTGAGACTAAAGTTAACATTGAAATATAGGAATCTCAAGTTGATTTTTCCCGTGGATCCTTGTATTATACCCTCTTGGGATGTTTTCAGAAATATTCTGGAAAGATGTGCCTTTACCACAACAATCGAATGTTTCAATAATTAAGGAGGGAGAAACGGAAAAGGTTCCAAGAAACGCAACCTCTCCCACCCTCTGCAAAAGAGGAAACGTTGTGAATAGGATCTAGAAAAAAAGAAGCATTAACGAGTGCAGGGGAAACAAAAGGCTCAAGGGTAATTTTATAATTGCTTTAGTGTATATGAAATATTTTTACGTAAAGAGTATTGACAAAATTTTTCATTTCCAAGGAAGACAAAGCAAGATTCGTGCTAATAAGGTAAAAGCAATCCTTTATGTGGGAGATGAAGAAATCCCTGGCTCTAAGTTTTCAAAAGAAACACTCTTTAAAATAAGCTGCACTTAAAAATGTTATTCTCTGTCAAGCACTGTTACCTCTGAGCAGTTTCCAAAAGTCTGCAGAGGAGGACAACATGACTAAACCACTGGAAAGAATGTGTAGCAAGCGAACTATTGATTGTACATGTGAAGAGGCTCCCGTGTCTCTGAAATAAATGCCTCGCAGGCAAAGGGACCAGGAAGTCAAGCAGATAGGCAAGACCAGAATCCTTAAATAATGAAGTTCTGGTATTTCCCCCGCATTTTATATTGACAAAATAGAAACATAACTGTTCCAAAGAAAGACAGATTCAGAATGAGAAAATGAATGAAATACTCATAAATGTTTAAATTGGGTAATACTGAATTGACAATGGAGGGGTATATTTTTTCCATTAAGTAGTGTTCAAGTATAATCAAAGTTGTGTTAGGATACCGACATTCAGAGATGGAAGATTAATATTTATTTGCTTCTACTTCTTATTCTAATGATAACTCTCTACTTAATTGGCCTAGTTAATTTATGAAATCAAATCTAGATCAGTGAAATTGACAAGTAGTCATTGAGGAAAGGATATTACAGTTTAAAAGCATGAAGGAGAGCTGTATAAATGATATATGTTACACTATTAAGCAAGTCACTATAAAGTGAATTACAATGAGCAAAAAGGGAATGTGTTTTACTGTGTCCAAAAAATACATTTTTATGCAATGTACAAACTTTATGTTGAATGGTCAGTCTCAAGACTCTGGCTTCTCTTTCTGAAAGCCCATAGCTATTTTTGGATACAAATTAGTAAAATCAAAAGGAAGTAAAGTGTCTATGGGACCCGACACTAAGGAAAACCATTATTGCATTTTCAGGTCAATTTTAACAGTATTATTCCACACTTTTTAGAAGTCTTTAGGATACTTCTTAGCTTTCATGGGGGAAAGTATATCCATGGCTACTAGTACACCGCTTAGTTGCTCCCAACTCAGTGAGGATGGCTATGGTACTTGTTTGGAGGGCACAGCAACCAGCTAGGCAGTGGGCATTTTCACTCCAGTCCAAGCCCCCTCTGGTGGCCAAATGCCAGGGTGAAGTGACAATAGGGAGAAACTGCTTCCCTCTCTGTGGGAGGCATGTAGCTTTCTTTCCCCTTCACAAAGGCCCACTGCATTTCCTCTGACAGTTAGATTTACCTTCACCTCAGACACTCCTAAACTAGGAATACGTCTTCAAACAAAGACCCTTCAACAAAACATCCAGTAATGGTCCAGTGAAAAACAGAGGAACCAAATGATTCTGGATATTTCTTAAACTAATACGAGCTCAAAGATACGTTTAGAAAAGTAAGCATCTTTCAGGTCTTATTCTTCCTAGATTGAACTCAAATTTTACACACAAAAAATTAAAATAGGTAAAAGTGTAGCATCTATTTGCTTTGCACACAGGGAGCCCTCGATAGTCACTGAATTAAAGTGACAAAATCAGCTCTATGATTTTCCATGCCCAAAATGCATCACATTTGTTTTCTTCTAATTCTTTTAAATATTTATTACTTGGCACATCAATAAATGCATCAAGTATCCAAACACTAGGGGGAAAGCCTTTTATATATTCAATATCATTATTCTTAAAACTTTAGTGGGAATACCAGACCACCTGACCTGCCTCTTGAGAAATCTATATGCAGATCAGGAAGCAACAGTTAGAACTGGACATGGAACAACAGACTGGTTCCAAATAGGAAAAGGAGTATGTCAAGGCTGTATACTGTCACCCTGCTTATTTAACTTCTATGCAGAATACATCATGAGAAACGCTGGACTGGAAGAAACACAAGCTGGAATCAAATTGCTGGGAGAAATATCAATAACCTCAGATATGCAGATGACACCACCCTTATGGCAGAAAGTGAAGAGGAACTAAAAAGCCTTTTGATGAAAGTGAAAGTGGAAAAAAAGAAAGTGAAAGTGGAGAGTGAAAAAGTTGGCCTAAAGCTCAACATTCAGAAAACAAAGATCATGGCATCCGGTCCCATCACTTCATGGGAAATAGATGGGGAAACAGTGGAAACAGTGTCAGACTTTATCTTTTTGGGGCTTCAAAATCACTGCAGATGGTGATTGCAGCCATGAAGTTAAAAGACGCTACTCCTTGGAAGAAAAGTTATGACCAACCTAGATAGCTTATTCAAAAGCAGAGACATTACTTTGCCGACTAAGGTCTGTCTAGTCAAGGCTATGGTTTTTCCTGTGGTCATGTATGGATGTGAGAGTTGGACTGTGAAGAAGGCTGAGCACCAAAGAATTGATGCTTTTGAACTGTGGTGTTGGAGAAGACTCTTGAGAGTTCCTTGGACTGCAAGGAGATCCAACTAGTCCATTCTGAAGGAGATCAGCCCTGGGATTTCTTTGGAAGGAATGATGCTAAAGCTGAAACTCCAGGACTTTGGCCACCTCATGAGAAGAGCTGACTCACTGGAAAAGACTCTGATGCTGGGAGGGATTGGGGGCAGGAGGAGAAGGGGATGACCGAAGATGAGATGGCTGGATGGCATCACTGACTTGATGGACATGAGTCTGAGTGAACTCTGGGAGTTGGTGATGGACAGGGAGGCCTGGTGTGCTGTGATTCATGGGGTTGCAAAGAGTCGGACACGACTGAGTAACTGAACTGAACTGAAGTAAAGATCAACCAACTCTGAGCACTCTCCAAAATTCAATCTGAGCACTTCTCTTTATTTTATTTCATGAAAGCTTATCATGTTGGGTCAAAACTTTTATGCTGATGACTCAGTAGTCCTGAACTGGTTTTATCCTTCCATCTATACTCCTCTTAAAAGATTCATTTACTGTTTGGGGTGGGAATGCATACCAACTTTGGAAGCAGTCAGACTCATGTTCAATTCCCCGCTCTCAGCTCACAGGTTACATTACCCTGGATAAACTACTTAATCTCTCTAAGATTCTGTTTCCTCATCAATAAAATGGAAACAATAAAAATTCCTCCTTCACTGGCTGATAGTTTCAAATCACTAAAAATATCTTAACTACGAGGCTCTGCACATAGTAAATGATTAATAAAGGTTATCTCATTTTATTTTAATAAATCATTGATACAACAATTCACCACAGTCACTCAAATCAGAAATTTGGACATAATATATTTTCCTTTCTACTCCTCACCTGTCACATTAGCAAATTACGTTAACTTCCTCAATCATTCTCAAATTTATGCCCTTCTCTTCACCCTTCTTTTCTTGTTTTCAGTCATGGTATAAGCCTTCATCCTTTCTTTCCTTACTCATCACTCCACAATGCTAATTCTTTTCTGAATAAAAAATAATATATTTACATTATTTAAAAAAAAAGAGTCCAGATATATAAAATATAAGGTGATTGTCTCCTATAATTATATTTCCCCAGGGAAAAAATTAAATTTTCTGTGTATTCTTTACACGTTTTCTGTTTGTACACACAATTTTCTTGATTATTTTTACTGAATATATTGTAATTTTCTTTCCTTATTGATAAACCTCATTGCTGCAGTTATGTAATATTCCATTTTATAAATTTATGGTCAAATTTTAATCTTTCATTAATTCTTATACAACTCCTTCAAACCCCCTAACAGTTTTCCTATAGACTTTCTCCCTTCAAATCTGTATTTTATGAAGCAAACAGAATAATCCATCCAAATTCATTTACTTCTAGTGTTACTGCTTAGAGCCTTTCATTGATTCCCAGTGTGCTGGCGGAAGTCCATGCTCCCTAAGACGGGGTACACAGTCTTCAGCGGTCTCTTCCCTGGTGACCTCTCTAGCTTCACACCACTTCCCTTCTCTGCTTTAATCTTTCACTTTGCTGTTCTTTGGATAGTACCATAAGTCACATTATCTCCACTTTCCAATGGCTTCTCTTCTCCCCTTTGTTCTAGAACAGGGGTTAGCAGACTTTTATAATGAATCATTCTTTGTGGGCCATATGGTCACAACTGCTTAAATTTGCTATTGTAGTTTCAATGCAGCCACAGACAACAGATAAATGAATAAATGTGGCTCTGGTTCCAATAAATCTTTATTCAGAAAAACAGGCTAGATCTCACACCTCTTGTTCCAGGCTCGTTTTCAGCTCAGGGAACAGCCTTCCAGTACGTATGTGTGTGAGTATGTGTGTGTTCAATCGTGTCTGACTCTTTGTGACCCCCATGGACTGTAGCCTACCAGGCTCCTCTGTCCTTGGGATTTTCCCAGTAAGAATACTTGAGTGGGTTGCCATTTCCTCTTCCAGGGTTTTTCCTGACCCAGGGATCAAACCCACATCTCCTACACTGGCAGGCAGATTCTTTACCATTGAACCACCTGGGAAGTCCAGCCCTTCCAGTAAGCCTTCCTTAATACTTCAATTTCCAGCCCTGTTCCCATAAAACTCAGTGCACAGACACACTGCCCTATAGTACTTTCAGTGTAAGCGTTTGTTTCTTTCAATAGACTAATAGCTACTTGAAGGGAGGAACTGTATTTCCTTTATTTTTATGCCTTCAGCACATATGTTAAATGCATAACACTTCAAAAGCATTCAATAAATATTCATTACAATAAATAAATGAAGGTCTCAAATTATTTTTTTAATTAGTCCTTCCCTTTCTCTAGAAAACATTCTAGTTATGTGATTCCCATAACAGAAAGGCTAATTAAATTCATTAACTTCTTTCCTCCAGCATTTCTTAACCAGGAGCTGCATCAGAATCATCTAGGGGGTGAGTTTAAAACACTGAGGGTACTGAGTCTTCTCAAACAGATTAGGGTTCAGAAGGTCTAGGTGAAGCCACACATCTGAACGTTTCCAATGCCTACCAGGTGACTCCGATGCACGTTTTAGTCAAGATGCTGTCAGAAAGCCATCCTTCCTTTTCCAGCCTCTTAGTTTCAGTCAACCAACCTCCAAGTCCCCCTTACTAATGTGGACAGCCCTTCTCACATCTGGGTCTTCTAAGTATCCTATTGGCCTTTGCAGTATTCAGCCTCCCCCATTCCTAAGTTTTTCACCCTTTAGAGGGGAAAAAATTACCTTTCTCAAAGACCTGCAAGCCTGCCTGAGACTTTTATGTCTCCCTTTGATGATGCTGTAATACTCTTTACTTCTGCCTTGCTCCATATTTTAATTTTTGACTGTAAATGCTTTGCAACGGTGAAGCAAACACACATTTTTTTTCCCCATGGGAAGTTAGGTTTAGGTTCACCACTCTTTGATCAAGTTTAAACCTTTTACTCTTTTTAAATGGTTTCCATCTCTATTCCATCTGTACATTTTACTATAAGCTTTTGAAAATCCTCTTGCAAAGTAAAAAAGCAGACATATTAATGATAAATACCTCCATCTTTTTTTTTTGCCCTGTATAATCCAGCCCTCAACCTATCCTAGATACACACACATAGCCACACCTTCTTTCTTGGAAGTGTCTCTGAGTACGAGACAACTCCACCTGTCAGTTGCTCAGCACAAAAGTCTCATAATTATCCCCATGAGCCAGCTAATCCTATGAGCCTGACTTTCACTTACAGAGAATTTTGCCACTTCTACAGCTACCACTTGGTCCAGGTAACCACCATCTCTAGCCTAGAAGATCATAATACAATAGCTTTCTTGTCTTCCTACTTTTACCCTATTCTATTAAAAAAAATAGCTGGAGATATTTCTTTTTAAAAATAATGTCTTTATTGAGATATCAGATACATTGTTGTTCAGTTGCTAAGTTATGCCTAACTCTTTGCAACCCCATGGATTTCAACACACCAGGCTTCCTTGTCCTTCACTATCTCCCAGAGTTTGCTCAAATTCATGTCCATTGAGTCAGTGATGCTATCCAATCATCTCATAGTCTGTTGCCCCCCTTCTTCTCCTGTCCTCAATGTTTCCCAGTATCAGGGTCCTTTCCAATGAATCAGCTCTTTTCATCAGGTGACCAAAGAATTGGAGCCTCAGCATCAGTTCTATCAGTGAATATTTAGGGTTGATTTTCTTTAGGATTGACTGATTTGATCTCCTTGCCGTCCAAGGGACTCGCTCAAGAGTCTTCTCCAGCACCACAATTTGAAAGCATCAATTCTTGGGTGCTCAGCCTTCTTTATGGTCCACTTCTCACATCCATACATGACTACTGGAAAACCATAGCTTTGACTATAAGGATCTTTGTCAGCAAAGTGACGTCTCTGCTTTTGAATATACTGTCCAGGTTTGGCATAGCTTTTCTTCCAAAGAGCAAGCGTCTTAATTTCACGGCTGCAGTCACCATCTGCAGTAATTCTGGAGACCAAGAAAATAAAATCTGCCACTGTTTCCATTTTTTTTTGGTCATCTACTTGCCATGAAGTGACTGGACCAGATGCCATGATCTTAGTTTTTAAGCCACACATATTAGACTCAGGTTCAATCCCTGCATCAGGAAGATCCCCTGGAGGAGGGCATGGCAACCCACACCAGTATTCTTGCCTGGAGAATCCCATGGACAGAGGAGCCTGGTGGGCTACAGTCCACAGGGTCACAAAGTTGGACATCACTAAAGTGATCGAGCACACACACAAATTAGACACACACACACACGTATACACACATATATATCACATTAGACATATTTTTTTGCATTCTTATCTTTTATTTTCATATATGTAATAACAAATTATGAGATTATCCAGGTTCTACATTTAAGTTCCCAACCAAACAGACTGGCTTTTAGAACACATATGTAATTGTTTATCAGTCACTAAGATGTAGAGTAATATGTTCTTCTGATTACTTTCTTTTCTATTTTGTTACTGAGGAAAGTATGTTTCTCTCTTTTTCTTTATTTTTTTATTATTAAATTTATTTATTTTTTAATTACAATACTGTATTTGTTTTGCCATACATTGACACGAATCAGCCATAGGTGAACACAATCTTCCAATGCTGAAGCCCCTCCCACCTCCCACCCCACATCCTCTACTTGAATCATCCTGTGCATCAGCCCCATGCATCCTGCATCCTACATTGAACATAGATTGGCGCTTCGTTTCTTACAAGAAAATATACATGTTTCATTGCCATTCTCCCAAACCATCCCACCCTTTCCCTCTCCCTCAGAGTCCAAAAGTCCACTCTATACCTCTGTGTCTCTTTGTTGTCTCACATATAGGGTCATCATTACTGTCTTCTAAATTCCATATATATGTGTCAGTATACTGTATTGGTGTTTTTCTTTCTGGCTTACTTCACTCTGTATAATCGGTTCCAATTTCATCCATCTCATTAGAACTGAGTCAAATTTATTCTTTTTAAGGGCTGAGTAGTACTCCATCGTGTATATGTACCACAGCTTTCTTATCCAATCATCTGCTGATGGACATCTAGGTTGCTTAAAACCTAAGTCAAATCATGCCACTTAAAAGTCTTTAATGGTGCCTCAACTCTCTCAGGATAAAAACACAACTCCATACACAAGCTTCTACAAGCTTATAAGACCCCCTCAACTTCCTGCAAAACCTCTTATCTCTTTGATCTGATGCCTTCTCCCTCCTCCAGCTCACACCTCTCCAGCCATACTCCTGGTCAGCAATTCTCCCAGATGTCAGCATGACTGACTCCTTCCTTTCCTCAGGTCTTTGCTCAGACACCACTTTCACAGTGAGACCCACTCTCATCAACAATTTATCATTGTAGTCACCTCTGGCCCCAGCACTTTCTCCCCCTTTTCCTCCACAGCACTTTAATTATTTGCCAAACTATATTTTAATTGTGTGCTCTCTCCTCCCGGGGAGAATATAAGCTGCATATGGACAGAGAATTTTCTGGGCCTTTCTCTAAGGACTGTGACTAGAACATCAATAAATATCTGTTGAATGAATAAATGAAATAAATAACTCTTCATACTCCTCCTCCCATGTTTCTGACTTACAATGTCACTCAAATTTCCTGTTGGTAATTTCCTTTTAACTCTATTCAGAAAAAAAAAATCACTCGACAACTTCATTCCTACCAATGTACTTTTTTTTTTATTAAGGATGTTATCTACAACTCTCATGTTATCTACAACTCTCATTTATCCAACATGACATCATAGATGTTTAGACTGGAGAGTCATCTAAAAACATATCAAGCCCATCTCCTCCAGGTCACGCATCACGGGGTGACAATGAGCAGCAGAGCCAAGACAAGGAGGCAGCATCAGTGCATCCCAATGCTTACTCCTCTGAACCACATTCATCCACCTGTTACCTTCTCATCATGAGCCCAGTCCTGTGATTTTTGTTTGCTGTGGCCTAAAACAAGGGAGGCCTTGTTTTCTACCTGTGTACTGGTCAGACAGTTTAATATAACAGTTAAAATCATAAGGTTGGCAAAGAGAGGTGGACAAGAAGTACAGCCATGGGATTACTGCCCTGTGCCTCCAGCTAGGGTGATTTGCCTCTCAAGTCCCCATGAGAAAAATGGAGATGATTATGTTCAGCCTTACAGATTTGCTGTGAGCATCCAGTGTGATAATGGATATGAAAGCATCTTGGAATTCCTAAAGCTCTGAGCAAACATAAGTTTGTTATTGACTCTGAACAACTATCAAATATGCATGAAGATTTGCTGTCAAAAAGACTGGAGAACAGTGCATAGTTGGCTAAGTGCAAACTTATCACATAACTAGAGAAACCACTCAAAGTCATGGGGTAGATTAGTATCCCTTTACATAAAGAAACTGATATTCTAATGTGCTTCTCAAATCCTCAGTTAGCTTTTAAGTTTCTCAAGGCCAACTTGTACTCAGGCTAGATGTTCTGTAAATAAAATTTCTCTAAAATAATACCATCTTTCTTAAAGTATGTCTGGTTAAATTTATTTTGAATCTGCAGGGAATGAACTTTGTAAAAGTTCATTTCCATTGTTCTTACACTAAATAATGAAAAAAAAGAGTTGAACATAGCTCTCTGATAAAACCTAGAATGCTAACATCTGGTATAAGATCCTTTGGCAACTGCTAAAGATGTGATCAGCCTAAATGAACCATCTTACATATGTTTGGGGAATTCTCACCTCTAAAGATTTTTACTGTGAAGTAGGCACAAGGCTAAATTAACTTTGGAAGTTTTTATCCTTCCTTCCTGGGGTATTTCTATCTGATATGAGAGTTGGTTTCTTGGAAAAACTTGATTCTTTGAACAGTTATTTCTGTTAATCCTATGGTTCAATAGGTTCCTATTCTTATAGCAATGGAGTTTGTTCCAGCAAAGCATTTCTTTCAGGTTGACAGTCCTAAATGCCTAATAAAACAACTTATGGAAGACTGTGTTTTCCAAAGCTGGTTACATCAGTCTATCCATTTCACATGCTCTTCCTACAAAGTGATGTCTTCCATCAAGACATGGGATCTATATTCCTCCTCCTTGAACTTGCACAGAACTCTGTGCAAGCCACCACCAAAAGAAGATGGTAGAAGTGATACTACATGACTTTTGAGATTGGTTACTCCACTGGCTCTCTTTCTCTTGGGACCCAGTCCCTTGTAACTTAGATACCATGCTATAAGGAAGCTAGGCAGTCATGTGGAAAGATCACAGGCAGGTATTCCAGCTAAAGTTCTAGGTGAAAACTCGGCTGATAGGCAGCAGCAACCACCAGAACTACACTGGGGTATCTTCAGAGGAGTCCAGCCTCCAGCCTTTGACCTTCCCAAAGGATGCCAAGTGAAGCAGGGAAAAGTTATCCTTGTCAAATGCTGCCTAAACTGCAGATTCATGAGCAAAAATAAATGGTGTCATTGTTTCAATCACTAAGTTTTTATTTTTAATTAAAATTTTTTTAATTAAAAAATTCAAATTGATGTATAGTTGATTTATAACACTGTATTAGTTTCAGGTGTATAGCGCAATGATTCATATATATATATGATATATATATATCATAAAAAAGGATATATATATATATATATATCCGTTTTTAGATTCTTTCCATTACATAGTATTACACGATACTGACTATATTCATGGTTCCCTATACTATATAGGAAGTCCTCTCTATCACTAAGTTTGGGGTGATTTTTATGCTGCAATAACCACAACACGTATCTTCCTATTTTCACATATATATTTCCATTAGTCAGTTAAGAAGTCTAACAAGGCTGTCTACTAGAAAACAGTTAAATTAATGACAGGGAAGTGTTTAAGGGCAAGAATGAAAACACTGCAGTCAACAGCCTCTCTTAAAAATTATCAGCTTAGGTCATTTCAAGGACCTGCACTAAGAAAAAGAATCTTTTTAAAGAAAACCTTATTCTAGAAAAACTAAATGCCATTAACACAATTAAAGCATGGAGGTCAGAAAGCCATTTGGTCTTCATGTTTGCATTGAATAACTACCCACAACATCAGGGCTGACTTCCAGTGTTTCCTACAAGCTGTGAGACCCCTAGTGGGCTATATACCCCTTTTGCCTCACTTTCTTCATCTGTGAAATGGATATAACTGTACCTACTTCACAGAGCTGCCACAATAATTTAATGAGTTAATATTTATAAAGAACTCTCTGATTATTAGCATTCAGGGCTACGTGCTTTTGCTGTTTAAACTTCCTCTCCAATGATCATGGCTGTGGATATAAAAGTATCTGATGATTCACTTTTCTCCTGTATTTATTATAATTCTCACTTAAGATAAAAAAAAATCCACAGATTTGATTATTTTGCCCTCATTCCTTGATTAAGAGCAGAGTTTGCAATAGATTGATGTTTTCCAAAAGAGGATTTCAGAAAATGTTTTTAAGTAGTACAAGGAAATCATCAGTAAAGAATACAGTGGGAAATACCATGCTTCCCTTGGCATGTTCTGATCAAATTATATACACATGACATACCAGGACTATAGAAAATAGTAGTTTTACTGCTTGCTTATCAAATCATAGGCAACAACTCTGCAGATTCAGGCTTCCAGAGCCCAACTGGGTCTCAACTGTGGCCAGGAGGTTCAGAATTTAATCTGAGACATTTCACCAGAATGTATTCAATATAAAGCAAGATTCCCTTTAAGCAGTTTTGTAAAGTGTGACAGTGTCCATCTTGCTCTGACTCCTGCTGTATAACAAGTGGACTGCTAAATCAATACTTGATAGGGCTGCTGATGTTACTCAGATTATCATTTCATAGGGAGGGTAAGGATGAAGGAAAATAAAATGACCTCTCGTGAGAGAATACACTGTGAAAGGGCGCTCAGAATTGGGTTCAGACAGAGAGAGTAGACGTTAAACCTGCTGAGCAGTTTTCAGAATCTCTGGAATTAATGCCTTCATTAATATTAAAAAAAATAATTCTCTTAGATTGATGCACATAGAGCAGCAATATAGACAGGTCCATATTTTCAGGAGAAAAAAAGAAACTCTCAAAAATTAAATGTAATTTTTTTGCTTACTACTTATTTCCACTTTGGCTTTCATAACAGCAGACAGAACTGTTTTGTAATCAGGACCAAGTGACCACACCTTAAGGGTTTCTGTGAACACACAGAGCTCGGCTTTCATATTTGCTACAGATCTTTATGCAGTTATAAGTTTACATACTCATGTATTTATTAATTCAGCTTTTCTGCCTTTCATGAATAAATTATACTTAGCTAATTTCCATACGAGCCTGGTGGCCTTCTCTAGGGCTTTAAATCAGAGAGTCTGGTGAAATTTTATGTACATTCAATGGCAGTTTGTAGATACATTCAAAAGCATTTGACGTCATCCCAAACTGCTGAAAACGCTCTGGGAGGGAACGTTGACAGATACCATTCCCAGACAGGTCATACTGAAACCCCTGGAGGGCGGCACAGCTGGATCAAACAGTGTGTCCACTGCTGTGACAATCACTGTTGGCACAGTGTTTGTGGAGGGGCTTCACTCAACTCAAGACTGAAATAATTAAGATGGCTAAGACTCACATGATCCATCTCTAGTCTAGCTCAAGTCTCTCCTGATGGACATTTTATTTGCATTGTGGAACGTGATAATTTATCACACCTTCTCTTATTCTCTGGGGAGAAACTGCGTGCCAACAATGGCAACTCTGAGAGATTTTGACTTTCGCTGAACACAGAAAATCATTAGTTTTACATCTAAAGGCTCCTTATTGATTCTGAGGCCTCAGCTATGCCGCACATGTTGCGCACTGCTTGTGTTAACCAAGTCAGGGCCAGTGCATACAAAGGACAAGTGGGGCTCCACCTAGACCAGGTTAAACTAGTCAGGGGTGGGGGGTGAAAAACTCAGTTACTTTTCTAGGTATCTTGCTCAGCCAAGTATAAAGCATCTACTATTGGAAATACAGATGTTTTCACGTTTTCCATTTCTGAATGTCAGTTGCTCCAAGCCAAGCAGCTAGAACTTCACGTCACGTCTAAAGTGAGTTCTATAATGCCCTGAGTAAAAACTGAATCCCATGATTTTCTCCTCCTTAAGTAATTACCAGCAGGATCTCAATCCAAATTAAAGCTAGAGAGTTTTCTATCTACTTTCCCCCAAAGAGAGAGAGAGAGTTAGCTCTTTTGTCAATTTACATACTCTTACAATGATATCTTCTGTATATACATACAAAAAATGTGTATGTGTCAAGTCCAAATGCAAAAGAATTTGAGTTTCAAGTTTCATCAGTCTTAACTTCTTTAAACTCTGTTTTAGGCAATTTGGCTACTATGTATGTACAAACACATGCCCAGAAGTCAGTCCAAGGCTACACTAACTTAAGTCCTGGTTTTGAGGGTCAATTGCAAGCCAGACAGCAATTTTATGGGCACTAGGATTATTTCAACTCACAGATAGATTTAGAAAAGATAACCAACAAAAGAGAACTTGAGTTAACAAGTATATTTCAGACCTGAAACTTTCACCCTAACTTTTCTTTTATCAATGCCCCCAAGGTGGACTAAGTCTTCAGCCTCCCCATGTCTTCCCTAAAGGCATACAGTTGCTAGATGAGCAACAGTAATTAAATGCTAATAATATTTACTTGATAACTAAATTAATGACTACCACTTCTATTATGTGAAGATTTATCAAGAGGTAAAACAAAACTTCTTGCTGATCATCAACTGGCTTTAAAGTTTTCTATTCTGAAAATCTAGACTGTGAGGCTTTAGTTAGGAGGGGCTGGAGGTTCTCATGGAATGGTCCTGGCTTTAGTGATCCAATGAGCCTAGTTTTTAAAGCTGCCTCCACCATTGATCAAACCTTTGAAGTTGGGACCATGACCCAGCTCTTGCTTCTCTAAACAGCTCTATCTTCTGTCCCATAGTGTTCAGTACTTTTGGGCAATGAGTCTCTCATCTCTCCCATAGAAGCCCCCAGAACACACTTACCCTGCTTTTTCATTTATGTTCCATCCCTCTCCCCATCCACTATGTACCTGACTTATCCTTCTAGAGAGGCTCATGTGTCAGCTGCTCAGATACTCCTGTTTCCAAAACTGTTATTTTACTTGTTGTTGACAGCACACAACTTAGCATTTCACTATCTGTGATGTATTTATTTGACCCTGTGCAATTTCACAAATGACTTGAGGCTAAACTAAGAACATGTACAACTGAATAACGATAACATTCATATATTCCATATACATGGAATAGAAACTAGGAATACACAAATAAAATATCAAATATATTTTGTAAAAAAACAAACACTGAACGTTTCAAAATTTATTGTAGACATGTTAAGCATATTACACCCGAAAGCTTTACCACTTAAATAGGTTACATGGCCTTAGATAATTTATTTGAAATTTCCTAAGTGTCATATTCTTCATTTTTAAAATGGAAAGGATAACAGTAAACATTTTGGTGAGAATTAAACAAGATAATAAATGTACAGCTCTTTAAAAACCAGGACATAGTACATGTCCAACAAAAGCTAACAACTGCATTAGATAAAACAACTGAATAAATGTATAATCCTGTTTTTGTTGAATACATATATAATCCATAGTTACTTATACACACAGGACTGAGTTCCTTATCTGCTGTAAACTTCTTAAAGACAGTAGACATAGTGAAAACTTGTTTACTCTCATGGTCAGAGTGGACACTTAGTGATTCCTTAAGCATGGTCAAATGAAATAGTTTAAGTTATTGAGCTGACAGGATGAAAGGTTTCATTTACTGATTTATTCATTCAACAGTATTTATTGAGCATTTACTCTGTGCAAAGAAGGAAAACTCGGTCTTAGAACTAGACAGTCCCTGACACTATGGGTTCATAAATAAAAGTGCAAATGGATATCATAAATATATAATTTGTTTGATTACTGATCATTCAAGTGAAAAGAACCTTCAGAGAGTTTAATGATGGGTGATTAAAGGGAGCACACACACACATTAAATACATCCAAGCAGGAGCCCTGTTTGCGGTTTCCATAGTGAACGGAAGGAGAATAGTAAAAACAGCATGAAGATAATCATGACAAAATCAATAATAATAATAACAGCTAATGTTAGTTGAGTGCTTACTATATACCAGGACTCACAGGTCAGAGGTGGGAGTCCAGAAACTGTCAGATAAGCCCTGTCCTGGACATCCAAGGGGCCAGCAGTTCTCTGAACAAAAGCTTTTCACTTGGCATCACACACAGGAAGGTGCAAATAGCTTCCAGCTCCTCTCCAAGCAGAGCCCAGAGACCATAAATCAAAGGGCCAGCGGCACGCATGGCCAGTGAGGGTAGACAGCCCAGGCTGCAGCACAGCTGCATCCGAGGACAACGCACACTTACAGGAACCAACGACTGCTTCATCTTCGTCACCATGCAAGCCCACAGGAACCAGAGGGCTGTCTTCAACTGAATATGGAAAAACTAGGAGGGGTGGATCTCCCAGAAAGCATCAGAGGGCAACAGTGGCTTCTGGGCCTCTGTTACGCGTCGGCTCTGTTGCCTATGCTTTGGCATTAATTCAGAAGGCAAGACCTCTGACACTCACCATGTCGCCGGGAGCGAGCTATTTCAACAATAGATTACGGTAATGTACTTGGCCAGTGCGGCCCTTACTGTTACCATGAGTTAAAGCTGATTCATTTGAGCTATAACAGTGAAAAAAATTAACAACAATAATCATGAACCTTTTACATACATGCTGGCCTCACTCGAGAGTCTCACACAGAATATGAAACGGGGGGCTACCATGTAGATTTGTGGCAATACCCAGGGGACTCCAGAGTCCAGAAAGCAATGAATGCAGTAAGTGAATCCATAACTGCAGCTTTCTCATGTGTGACAGATATAATATCCCTCATTTTACTTAACTGTTTTGGGATATCATGTGTGAATGAGCACAATGGAACAGGAGAGAAAAAAAAAGGCTTACACAAACTGTGAGCAGGAACGGCAGCTTGTGATGGGCTCTGGCTCACCTCTTGAGGAGGTGGGCATGATTGGCAGTGAACTTCTGGCTTAAGCAAACCTTTTGGATATGTTGTGCCAAGGATCCAACATGAAACTCCCCTTGCACATCCACTGAGGACAGACCACATCCTGCAAACACCTATCATCTTAATTCTAATTGTTTTCACATAGAGATCATGACTCTAAATCAAGTCCCTGGTCATATCACATGAACCAGTGATAGCAGTTAGAGTAATACAATGGGACTCCCCTATAGAAAGCAACATAGACTATTCCAGGATGGAATCTGAATTGTGTTGATTAGAGGTACAGATACTAGGCCAAGGGTTATGTGACTCCAGGCATATTTTCTTTGCCTTAGTTATCTACTTGTAAAGTAAGATGAGTAACACTGATGATGAGTGAATGTTTCAGGAATGTTAGGTTCAAGGCATTGTTTTAGGAACTGTAAGGCATACAGAACTTACTTAATATTTATAAACCTTTGAAATCTCCTTATGTATAGAGCTGTTTAAATATAAATTATTATTAAGATTATTAGCCTTGAGAATTATAATTACTGCTTCATTATTTTTCTCATTATGCTCATTCTATGGGGGTTTTCTGGTAAATATTCAAAATGAGCTATTGCCTTAACTGTATAATCAATTTAATATTTGTTGGAAAGCTTTAAAGACACAAAGTATGACATAAATTTGCAAGATCCAAGGTGAAACATACATAATCTCTTTTCCCAAAGAGGTATTTGTTGAAAAATATCACGAGTTGGATGATGGCTACTTATGAGAGGATTACTTCAGATTTGCTTAATGGATTTGACTCCTGTCTTTGGAATGGGCTGACTGAAATGTAATGATCTCACACTAATGGTTTCAAGCCTCCAATTCCCATTAGAAGCTGCTGGTCTTAAAAGGGCTAAGGTATAGGTCCTATTACTCTCTAGCTACTATCCATTGGTGATAGGAAATGTATTTATCCATTGGTGTATTTCTTATAAACGCATTTTGCCTCAGCGGCCACAACAGAAAATACAGAAAGATGATGAAACCATTGATTCACAGTGTTAAAAGTAGAATAAGAACTATCCTACTCTTTGCCATTTTCTACAATGTGTTATATGCAAAATCTCCTTAATCTTTACACTAGCTCAGTAAGACAATCAATAGCATTATCCCCATTTCACATACCAAGAAATGGAAATTCAGAGGAGAAGCAACTGGCACAAGATCACACTGCTAGTAGGGTGTGGAGCCAGGATGCAAATCCACAGCATACATTCAAGACCATGAATGAGTTCAAAGGTGAGTTCCTACTGTCTTCCCTACTGTCCAGTGAGAAGGTCCCTGTAACAATCAATTCAGGATGGGTGGGTTATGATGCGGTAACAACCAGCCCCACTTTATAGGTGGTTTAAAATGGGAGCTTACTTGTCACTCATGCTCACATCCACCATAGGGCATTGAGGACTCTGCTCCACAGGGTTCTTCCTGCAGGGCCGGGGCTGCAGGGCAGCCACCACTGTGACATGGAAGAGCGGGAGAACCTCAGAGGGTCCTGTGACTAGACGTGTCATCCTCAGCGAAACTGGGCACTCCCATTCACGGCCCCTTAGCTGGAACTAGCTTTTGGTCCCACACAATCGCAAGGGAGCAGAGAGTTCAGTGCTGCTCGTGCATGGAAGGAGAAGGAACCAGGCACTGCAGGCAGCACTGGGGACTACCACAGGACCGTGGCGATCACCTGGTCCAGAACCTTCAGGCTGTAAGTGAGGAAATGCAGCCGGAACAGAATGGCAGCACGACTTCCCTCAGGTGACGTGCCCAGCTAAGCTACAAGGAGGAGAGGAGGCACAGAGCTAGGCTTCTCCAGGGCACGCAACTTCTCCAACACATCCTTGTGTGAACTCATTTCCTATAACGACTGTCTCCAGTTTACCAGGGCTCGGCCATGAAACAAACTGAGCTAAAAATAAACCAAGAAAAGTCACCATTATTTGTGACAGAAGGGCAGGAAGTGATGCCTTATCAGTAGCCTTTTCCTTTGAAAGTTTTAGGATGCATTCACAACCCCTGGGGTTCTACTGAAATCACTCTTGTCTCAACCACTCCTTGAACTTGAAACTGCTACTGTCCTCGTTTTACAGAAAATGAAACTGAGGGTGAAACAGGTCTGTTGGTGTGCCCCAAGAGGCGATGGCAGAGCAGGATATGAATCGGGGCTCTAGCCTAAGCCTGCACTGAGCTGTGATCCTCCTAGAGGCTGCTCAAGGCAGTTTCCTACAACTCTAACCTCATTACCGGACACTCAGCACAAGCTCAGATTTCTCACTGGAACCTCTTTGTCAGTTAATATAAAAATGACGATAGTTCTGCTTAAGGGTAAAAGTCACACAGGGAGTGTATATCCTAACCAATGTCACTTCTTACATGAAATCTTCCCTAAGACCCATCAGGGTGTGATTTTCTCTTAGAACTCATAACACCTTTTATGAACATCTTCTAAGATGTTGACCCATACTGACTACATGGGTGTTAGCAGTTATTATCTGACAATCACATTCCTGTAGAATGCTGCAAATGGAAAGATTTTTAAAAATTAAGAACATCAGGATAAAACTATGCTACTGGAAATAGGTGGAGTAGGTACAGAAACGATTGACAGAAATAAATTTATATGACATCAAAATAGTCTTCTCAGCTGAACTGTCCAGACCCTTTAAAGCATTCAAAATCAGAGGAGCATTTATGTCTTTTGACCAGCTCAACACTGAATTTCCTAAAGGTGGGCTTAAGACCAGAAGACTACTTGATCAAGAGCTTATAAAAATTTAGGATGCTGGAGCAAAGTTTAGAATTTCAAGAAAGTTTAGGTACATACATCTTGAGGAAGAGTGATGGTTTTGGGGGAATAATTGCATACTCCAAGTGCAACAAGCAAACATTTACTTTTATAACATGGAGTTGCCTAGTTAGCATATTTAGGAAATCATGAAAGATACAACAGAGAGAAAAAAAACAGAGCTACATTACTTGTTTCAGTGTTACTAATCATGCTGATTTTATTTTTGCTGTTGTTTAGTCACTAAGTCATGTTTGACTCTTTCATGATCCCACAGACTGTAGCCCACCGAGTTACTCTTGCTACAGCCGGATTTCCCAGTCAAGAATACCAGAGTAGGTTGCCATTTCTTTCTCCAGGGGATCTTCCCAACCCAGGGGTCAAACCCGTATCTCCTGCTTGACAGGTGGCTTCTTTATCACTGAGTCACTTGGAAACCCCAATTTTATGTATCATCATTTTTTTTTATTATGCTGTAATTTAGAGCCAGACTACCTTGAACAGTGAAATAAGTGCTGCCTTGTAGAGGTATACTGTATGTAACTCACTCTGCGTAGAGAGAAGTGAGGGTTAAAAATCAAGAAATCCCCAAGTTGTATTCCAGTATGACAGTACAAAGGGGCCATTTAGACTTAGGTAATTGTAAAGTTACCTTTATTGCTATTGCCAATGTTATTGATAAAGACATACAAAACAGTACGCTCATAACAGAGCTATATGCACCGCATGCAAGTACACTTGAAAAAAGCCTTCTAGTCAATGTGTAGCATCTTTGGCACTACTGTGAAACCCTTGCAAGAAGGATCTACCAGTCACCTTGTGTATAGTTTTCCACGTGTTCACTCACTCATTCAGCCTGTAGTTACTGAATGGACTACTGGGTACCGGGCACTATGCTGGACACCAGGCAGAAATGATCTCTAACCTTAAAGAGTCCATAGCCTAGCAAGTGTGACAGAGAGTGAACAGGATACTGCAATGAAGAATTCTATGTGTTGGGATTTCCCTGGCCATCCAGTGGTTAAGACTCTGTGCATCTAATGCAGGGGCTATGGGTTTGATCCCTGGTCGGGGAACTGAGATAACACTTGACACACAGTGTGGTAAAACTTAAAAAGAAAAAAATTTATATGTGGATGAAGGAGGGTTCTTGGGCATTCACACACAAAAATGGGAAGGAGCCTGACCCAAGTAGGGGAAGGCTGGCGGTGATTATGCAATAAACAGTATTGAGGTGAAGGTGTTATGAAGTTTTCCTTTAAGGAATGCTGCCATAAGAGTAGTAGATCAAGTTCACAGAAATAATTAACCTTTGTATCTTGTCACTACAAAATAATCCTTTGATGATCTTAGCAACACTATGAAATAAAATGATTCCCATTTTCCAGATGAATCAGAGATTAACTGATTTACCTCAGATTGCTCATCTAGATGAATCTTTAGATTCAATGAAAAATGAAATAAAATGAAAGTTTCTCAGTCGTGTCCAACTTTCTGTGACCCCACGGACTATACAGTCCATGGATTTCTCCAGGCCAGAATACTGGAGAGGGTAGCCTTTCCCTTCTCCAGGGGATCTTCCCCAACCCAGGGATCGAACCCAGGTCTCCTGCATTGCAGGTGGATTCTTTACCAGCTGAGACATTCAAACCAGGCCTTGAATTTGAGATGACACTGAATTTAATTGCGCATGTGGTAATGCCCTTGATGATCTCCACTGGAAGTTTACAGGATAATGATACTAAAGCAACTAAAACTGCAGACTTCCCATAGGTTATGCAAATCAACAGTACCATCTCACACCTGTATAATATTTCACAGTTTTCTAATCCTATGCTTACATAAGAAACCATATATAACTTGTCAACTTAGTCAAACAGCCAAGTTAAGTTTTTTCCACTTAAATACTGATCATTATTGAATTGAGTGAAATGACTGATAGATTTCTTTCATACATCACAGAGCATGCAGATAAAATTTTACACTGGAAAAGAGATGAGAAGATGACTACAACTGCTTTTTTATATCTCGTTTCAAAGCTGTTAAACTTCTGTTTCAGATATGACAACCCATTAGTGTTATGTTTCTTATTCCAAGAATTTAATTGTAATGGAAATCATTTTTGCTAGATTTAATAAAATTAACCCTTACTCATAGAACTTTACTCACAGAATTTTATAGTTTTTCTTCTCTGTGACTTCTAAAAGTTCTGAATCTCAGACATAGATGGAAAAAATAAATCTTTACTAATTACTATCAAAATAGGAACAATTTAGGGACCTTCCTTCACTGTTGTGGGAATATAAAGTGTTACAGCTACTATGGAGAACAGTACAGAGGTTCCTCAAAAATTAAAAATAGAGTTACCATATGATCCAGTAATCTCACTCCTGGGCATACATCTGGAGAAAACCATAATATGAAAATTAGAGAGTCAATTCCTAGGCAGGCTGATAAGAAGTCCGGGGTCCCCAAGGAGAAGGGGGTCTGGGGCTCTTGAAGGGGAGATAGGGGTATGGGGTTCTCAAGGAGGAAAGGACAAGCTTTTTTCCCCCTCCTCTACATTCCTTAGTCTTAGTTATATAAAATGGATTTTTTTTTTCCTTTAAGCCAGGAACTGATGATTACACAACAAACAACTCAGTTTAAACTCTGTACTAAGGATTATAATAACAACAATGTATCCTGCTTATGGACAGTTTCTCCTTCCTGAAAACCTTCTAGCTATTTTACAGTGTAAATTATGGGAGTGGGTCTAGTAAGATCTTTATAACCTTGAGACATTCCTTTGATTTATTGTAATAACTAATTTAAAAAGTATATAGCTCCCTTGCTAACACTAGTGAGGGGGCACTCTCAGCCCCCTTCTGATGTCTGTATGAGAAGCCTTCTCTGTCCTCTTTCACTGTAATAAAACTTCTGCCACACAAGAGCCCTGAGTGGTCAAGCCTAGTCTCTAGTCCTGAAGCTAATTAATCTTCTTCAGAGATCACATATCTGACACCGATCACCGTAAGCTATCAGAAAGATGCATGCACGCCAATGTGCATTGCGCTGCAGCACTATTTGCAACAACCAGGACATGGAAGCAGTCTAAATGTACCTCAACAGAAGAATGAATAAAGATGTGGTACACATGCACAATGGAATACTACTCAGCCACAGAAAAGAAGCGAATAATGCCATGTGCAGTGACATGGGTGGACCTAGAGATTGGCGTCCTAAGTGAAGTAAGTCAGAAAGAGAAACACGAATATATGATATTGCTTACACATGGAATCTAAAAAAAATGGTACAAATGAACCTATTTACAAAAGAGAAATAGAATTGTAGATACAGAAAACAAACTTACAGTTACCAAGAGGGAACCTGGAGAGTGATAAATTGGGAGATTCAGATTCACATATACACACTGCCATATATAAGATCCCTTGGAGAAGGAAATGGCAACCTACTCCAATATTGTTGCCTGAAAATTCCATGGACAGAGGAGCCTGGTGTGTTATAGTCCATGAGGTTGCAAAGAGTTGGACATGACTGAGTGCACTAATACACATATATAAGATAGATAAATAAGAACCTATTGTATAAAACAGGGAAATCTACTCAATACTCCACAATGCCTTTAATCTCAGGGATGCCAGGATTCTTCAATATCCAAAATCAATAAATGTAATACATGACATTAACAAATTGAAAGATAAAAACCATATGATTATCTCAATAGATGCAGAGAAAGCCTTTGACAAAATGCAACATCCTTTATGATAAAAACCCTCCAGAAAGCAGGAATAGAAGGAACATCAGTCAGTTCACTTCAGTCAGACAGTTGTGTCTGACTCTTTGCGACCCCATGAATTGCAGCACGCCAGGCCTCCCTGTCTATCACCGTCTCCCAGAGTTCAAACTCACGTCCATCGAGTCAGTGATGTCATCCAGCCATCTCATCCTTGGTCGTCCCCTTCTCCTCCTGCCCCCAATCCTTCCCAGCATCGAGTCTTTTCCAATGAGTCAACTCTTCGCATGAGGTGGCCAAAGTACTGGAGTTTCAGCTTTAGCATCATTCCTTCCAAAGAAATCCCAGGGCTGATCTCCTTCAGAATGGACTGGTTGGATCTCCTTGCAGTCCAAGGGACTCTCAAGAGTCTTCTCCAACACCACAGTTCAAAAGCATCAATTCTTCAGCGCTCAGCCTTCTTCACAGTCCAACTCTCACATCCATACATGACCACAGGAAAAACCATAGCCTTGACTAGACAGGCCTTAGTCGGCAAAGTAATGTCTCTGCTTTTGAATATACTGTCTAGGTTGGTCATAACTTTTCTTCCAAGGAGTAAGCGTCTTTTAATTTCATGGCTGCAGTCACCATCTGCAGTGATTTTGGAGCCCCCAAAAATAAAGTCTGACACTGTTTCCACTGTTTCCCCATCTATTTCCCATGAAGTGATGGGACCGGATGCCATGATCTTTGTTTTCTGAATGTTGAGCTTTAAGCCAACTTTTCCACTCTCCTCTTTCACTTTCATCAAGAGGCTTTTGAGTTCCTCTTCACGTTCTGCCATAAGGGTGGTGTCATCTGCATATCTGAGGTTATTGATATTTCTCCTGGCAATCTTGATTCCAGCTTGTGTTTCTTCCAGTCCAGCATTTCTCATGATGTACTCTGCGTAGAAGTTAAATAAGCAGGGTGACAATATACAGCCTTGATGTACTCCTTTTCCTATTTGGAACCAGTCTGTTGTTCCATGTCCAGTTCTAATTGTTGCTTCCTGACCTGCATACAGGTTTCTCAAGAGGCAGGTCAGGTAGTCTGGTAGTCCCATTTCTTTCAGACTTTTCCACAGTTTATTGTGATCCACACACTCAAGGCTTTGACATAATCAATAAAGCAGAAATAGATGTTTTTCTGGAACTCTCTTGCTTTTCCATGATCCAGCGGATGTTGGCAATTTGATCTCTGGGTCCTCTGCCTTTTCTTTTTCTTTTTTTCCTCTGCCTTTTCTAAAACCAGTTTGAACATCTGGAAGTTCATGATTCACATATTGCTGAAGCCTGGCTTGGAGAATTTTGAGCATTACTTTACTAGCGTGTGAGATGAGTGCAATTGTGCAGTAGTTTGAGCATTCTTTGGCATTGCCTTTCTTTGGGATTGGAATGAAAACTGATCTTTTCCAGTTCTGTGGCCACTGCTGCGTTTTACAAATTTGCTGGCATATTGAGTACAGCACTTTCACAGTGTCATCTTTCAGGATTTGAAATAGCTCAATTGGAATTCCATCACCTCCACTAGCTTTGTTCATAGTGATGCTTTCTAAGGCCCACTTGACTTCATATTCCAGGATGTCTGGTTTTAGATGAGTGAGAAGGAACATACCTCAACATAATAAAAGCTATATACGACAAACCCACAGCAAACATTATCCTCAATTGTGAAAAACTGAAAGCATTTCTCCTAAAGTTAGGAACAAGACAAGGGTACCCACTCTCACCACTACTATCAACATAGTTTTGGAAGGTTTGGCCACAGCAATCAGAGCAGAAAAAGAAATAAAACAAATCCAGATTGGAAAAGAAGTAAAACTCTCACTATTTGCAGATGACATGATCCTCTACATAGAAAACCCTAAAGACTCCACCAGAAAATTACTAGAGCTAATCAACGAATATCATAAAGTTGCAGAATATAAAGTTAACACACAGAAATCCCTTGCATTCCTATACACTAACAATGAGAAAACAGGTAGAGAAATTAAGGAAACAATTCCATTCACCATTGCATGAAAAGAATAAAATAGGAATATATCTACCTAAAGAAACAAAAGACCTATATATAGAAAACTATAAAACAGTGGTGAAAGAAATCAAAAAGAACACAAATAGATGGAGAGATATACCATGTTCATGGATTAGAAGAATCAATATAGTGAAAATGAGTATACTACCTAAAGCAATCTATAGATTCAATGCAATCTCTATCAAGCTACCAGTGGTATTTTTCATAGAACTAGAAAAAATAATTTCACAATTTGTATGGAAATACAAAAAACCTCAAATAGCCAAAGAAATCTTGAGAAAGAAAAATGGAACTGGAGGAATCAACTTGCCTGACTTCAGGCTCTATTACAAAGCCACAGTCATCAAGACAGTATGGTACTGGCACAGCGACAGAAATATAGATCAATGAAACAAAATAGAAAGCCTAGAAATATATCCACGCATCTATGGACACCTTATTTTTGACAAAGGAGTCAAGAGTATACAATGGAGAAAAGATAATCTCTTTAACAAGCGGTGCTGGGAAAACTGGTCAACCACTTGTAAAAGAATGAAACTAGAACACTTTCTAACACCATACACAAAAATAAACTCAAAATGGATTAAAGATCTAAATGTAAGATCAGAAAATAAATAACTCCTAGAGGAAAACATAGGCAAATCACTCTGACATAAATCACAGCTGGATCCACTATGACCCACCTCCCAGAATATTGAAAATAAAAGCAAAAATAAACTAATGGGACCTAATTAAACTTAAAAGCTTTGGCACAACAACAGAAATAATAAGCAAGGTGAAAAGACAGTCTTCAACATGGGAAAAATAATAGCAAACAAAGAAACTGACAAAGAATTAATCTCAAAAATATACAAGCAACTCCTTGCAGCTCAATTCCAGAAAAATAAATGACTCAATCAAAAAAATGGGCCAAAGAACTAAACAGACATTTCTCCAAAGAAGACATGCAGATGGCTAGCAAACACATGAAAAGATGCTCAATATCACTCATTATCAGAGAAATGCAAATCAAAACTACAATGAGGTGACATTTCATGCCAGTCAGAATGGCTGCTATCCAAAAGTCTACAATCAATAAATGCTGGAGAGGGTGTGGAGAAAAGGGAACCCTCTTACACTGTTGGTGGGAATGCAAACTAGTACAGCCACTATGGAGAACAGTGTGGAGATTCCTTTAAAAACTGGAAATAGAACTGCCATATGACCTAGCAATTCCACTACTGGGAATACACACCAAGGAAACCAGAATTGAAAGAGACATGTATACCCCAATGTTCATCGCAGCACTGTTTATAATAGCCAGGACATGGAAACAACCTAGATGTCCATCAGCAGACAAATGGATAAAAAAGTTGTGGTACATATACACAATGGAATATTGAAAGTGAAAGTGAAGTCACTCAGTCGTGTCCAACTCTTTGCAGCCTATGGACTGTAGCGCACCAAGCTCCTCCATCCATGGGATTCTCCAGGCAAGAATATTGGAGTGGGTTGCCATTTCCTTCTCCAGGGAATGGAATATTACTCAGCCATTAAAAATAATACATTTGAATCAGTTCTAATGAGGTGGATGAAATTGGAGCCGATTATAGAGTGAAGTAAGCCAGAAAGAAAAACACCAATACAGTATACTAACACATATATGGAATTTAGAAGGATGGTAATGATGACCCTATATGTGAGACAGCAAAAGAGACACAGATGTATAGAGCAGTCTTTTGGACTCTGTGGGAGAGGGTGAGGGTGGGATGATTTAGGAGAATGGCATTAAAACATGTATATTATCATATGTGAAATGAATCGCCAGTCCAGGTTCAATGTATGAGACAGGGTGCTCAGGGCTGGTGCACTGGGATGACCCAGAGGGATGGGATGAGGAGGGAGGTGGGAGGGGGTTCAGGACGGGGAACACATGTACACCCATAGCAGATTCATGTCAATGTATGGCAAAACCACTACAATATTGTAAAGTAATTAGCCTCCAATTAAAATAAATAAATTTATATTAAAAAAGAATGTATAAGTGTATATATGTATAACTGATTCACTTTGCTTGACAACAGAAACTATCACAATACTGTAAGTCAACTATCAGTTCAGTCACTCAGTCGTGTCCAACTTTTTGTGACCCCATGGACTGCAGCACACCAGGCTTCTCTATCCATCACCAACTCATGGAGCTTACTCAAACTCATGTCCATTGAGTCTGTGATGCTATCCAATCATCGCATCCTCTATTGTCCCCTTCTCCTCCCACCTTCAGTCTTTCCCAGCATCTGGGTCTTTTCCGATGAGTCAGTTCTTTGCATCAGGTGGCCAAAGTTTCAGCTTCAGCATCTGTCCTTCCAATGAACATTCAGGACTGATTTTCTTTAGGATGGACTGGTTGGATTTCCCTGCAGTCCAAGAGACTCTCAAGAGTCTTCTTCAATACCACAGTTCCAAAAGCATCAATTCTTCAGTGCTCAGCTTTCTTTGTAGTTCAACTCTCACATCCATACATCACTACTGGAAAAACCATGGCCTTTGACAAGATGGATCTTTGTTGGCAAAACAATGTCTCTGCTTTTAATATGCTATCTAGGTTGGTCATAGCAAAAACAACACCCAGTTGTGGATGTGACTGGTGATGGAAGTAAAGTCCAATGCTGTAAAGAATAATACTGCATAGGAACCTGGAATGTTAGGTCCATGAATCAAGGCAAATTGGAAGTGGTCAAAGAGGAGATGGCAAGAGTGAACACCAACATTTCAGCAATCAGTGAGCTAAAATGGACTGGAATGGGTGAATTTAACTCAGATGACCATTACATCTACTACTGTGGGCAAAAATCCCTTAGAAGAAATGAAGAGTAGCCCTCATTTTCAGCAAAAGATTCTGAAATGCAGTACTTGGATGCAATCTCAAAAGTGACAGAATGATCTCTGTTCATTTCCAAGGCAAACCATTCAATAGAACAGTAATCCAGGTCTATGCCCCGACAAGTAATGCTGGAAAAGCTGAAGTTGAATGGTTCTATGAAGTCCTACAAGACCTTATAGAACTAACACTCAAAAAAGATGTCTTTTTATTATAGGGGACTGGAATGCAAAAGTAGGAAGTCAAGAGATACCTGGAGTAACAGGTGAATTTGGCCTTGGAATACAAAATCAAGCAGGGCAAAGAATAATAGAGTTTTGCCAAGAGAATGCACTGGTCATAGCAAACACCCTCCTCCAACAACACAGGAGAAGACTCCATACATGGACATCACCAGATGGTCCATATTGAAATCAGACTGATTATTTTCTTTGCAGCCAAAGATGGAGAAGCTCCATACAGTTAGCAAAAACAAGAACAGGAGCTGACTGTGGCTCAGATCATGAACTCCCTATTGCCAAATTCAGACTTAAATTGAAGAACATACGGTCTAGGAAACTAGACCATTCAGGCATGAGCTAAATCAAATCCCTTATGATTATACAGTGGGAGTGACATAGTTTCAAGGGATTAGATCTGATAGAATGCCTGAAGAACTATGAATGAAGGTTTGTGACATTGTACAGGAGGCAGTGATCAAGCCCATTCCCAAGAAGAAGAAATGCAAAAAGGCAAATGGTTGTCTGAGGAGGGCTTACAAATAGCTGAGAAAAGAAAGAGAAGAGAAAGGCAAAGGAGAAAAGGAAAGATGTACTGATTTGAATGCAGAGTTCCAAAGAACAGCAAGGAGAGATAAGAAGGCCTTCCTCAGTGATCAAATCAAGTATATTCCAATAAAAGTTCATTTTAAAATGCAGAAAATTTAAAGTGATGCAAAATATCCATAACAGCTTAGACTGTGACACGAAAGAAAGACTGAGTATTTCTCCTTAAAATGTGCTTGGTATTTCCTTCAGGATATGTCCATGCATTCAAGTCTACATTAAGCAATGAATTTAATTCTAAGACTCTGAGGCTTTAAAAAGTACTATTTGAATCAAAAGGAGCTTTTCTTTAGCAAATGTGAAAGTTGTGTAGAACTTTATCTGCCTCAAGGTAAATAAATAATGAATGAAAACAAATTATTACTTTGGGGGAAGTGGATACTTGAATTCATACAAAGTCATCAAAGAACAATGAAGCAATCTGGACAACCGGGCAGGTCTGGGCTGAACTCAGGATAACATTCAGAATTCTTGGATTAGTTTCTCCACAATAATTGTGTCGTTGAAAGTATTTCCAACCATATGCCAAATGTCTTTGGGGACCGATCATGGTTTCTGTTACGGTTTTGTTTAGTTCACATTAAATCGTACCCAAAGACACAAGGCTATCTTGTGAATAGTCTGTATACAGTGAAATTTGAATTAACACAGTGAAAGTGAAAGTGTTATTCACTCAGTTGCATCCGACTCTTTGCCACCCCGCGGACTATAGCCCGCCAGGCTCCTCTGTCCGTGTAATTTCCCAGGCAAGAATACTGGAGTAGTAGCCATTTCGTTCTCCAGGGGATCTTCCCAACTCAGGGATTGAACTCAAGTCTCCTACATTGCTGGTAGATTCTTTACTGTTTGAGCCACCAGGGAAGTCCTTAATTAACACAAGGTACCTGCAACAACAGGTGTACAAGAGGGGCCTAGGCGCTATTCTGCATTAGTAAAGGCGGCATCAGCTGGGGAGAGGAGACATGGCACTCTCTCACAGATCTTATAAGGCAAGCCCAGAAAGCAAGCTGCACTCCTCTGTGATGACAACTCGGCTGCACTGAGGGTACTTGGAGACTCCACTATTGGGAGTGGGGTATGTCTGGGATATGGATGTGTGGAGACCATGATCACATTGCCGGCAAGGAAGAAGGAGTGGGATTTCCTGCTAAAACCTTATGAGAGAAAAGAAGAAATTAATGTCCTCAAATGCATCCAAGTTAACAAAGATTATGACTACAAGTGGATGCGTGGGAATGTGTCTTCATCGGTTGCCAGAGGGGAGGCACTGGGCCAGCTGTGGCCTTCCTAGCATGCACAGTGGATAGCAGAAGAGAAACACTTTCAAGCTGAGAGCCTTGCAAATGTCCATCGAGAAGGTGGAAAGTTCAGGCCCTGCTCTTTGAGGTCTCATGGTAAAGGCTCCTTTCTCTCTCTCACACGAGTTCTGTAGCCAGCACTACTTCACTCTCCATTCTGCTGTCTGGCACAAGCCCACCCGATGGCACAACAGCCCAGTGCACGGGGCAAAGAAAATTGCTGAGCTTCAGCATTTCCCTTGTAATCCTTGGAGGACAATTTTGTACTGAACTTGTATCCAGGATACAGAACACTTTTTCCTATGTTGAGAGGGAATGACACAACTGAGCATTGTGGTGTGACCTAAATTCACAGATAAATATTTGGATGCTGACTCGCCCTTCACCTGGCATTAATCCTTTGCCCTGCATTTTCAGGAAGACATGATGCAGCCAGGGAAGGTATCTTAGGCCATAATTGCCACCTGATGGTATAAAAAGCTTTTGTGGGACTGGACCTGCTCTCATGTTACCTTAATGTCGGCCACTGAGAACAAGGAAAGTGAAAAGGAGAAAAACCTTCCCCAGAGCTCCAGCTGCCTTTTCAGCAGGAAGCAGAAGCTTCTGGCCTCCATCTGACCACAGTTTCTGCAACCCAAACTCAAATTTTACCCCCATTTCTGTGTTTACGTTTGCTGTCTTCTAAGGGTACAGTAGCCCAGGTAAGCCTAAGCTATATATCAGCTTTGCCTTCTTCTCACACAGAGATCAGTAGAACTGGAAATTCTAGCACCTTCATCATCTCTAATTTGAACCAATCGCATCACCGCACAGAACAGTATAGTCTCAGGCTGGGTACTGTATGAGATATTACAAAGCTTCCCCTGCTTCCCTTATTGATCAACACAACTAGCTCTTAAGAACAATTTTAATTAGAAAGAGATGTCCTTCTACATGTAGTTTGAGTACTGGTCTTATTATTTTTCTAATGCTCTCTTGCCCAGAGAAAAGGTAAATGAAAACATTAAATGTTCCCAATTGTTCTAAGAGTCTTTTTCTGCTCAAAGGGCCATCCTCTTTTAAAATTTCATGCATGTTGCTATTCCTTGAGTTTTATCATTTGTCAACAAATCAACTACCTGCTTAGCAGCTCTCATGAGGGATTTAAAATAGCCGCCATGAAAATCCTGGGCATTTACTATTTTTATAACAAACTTGATTGTCACCTATGATATTTCAAAGATCACTCCTCATATAGACATCATGCTGGAAATTAGATGCAGGACCCGCTTTCCATGGAACATTATGCAGAGGCACTCTGACTAATAAATCTTTGTAGCTAATGCATTCCAGATGGAAGCCATGTCTCACAGATTTAACCTTCCTAAACCCTTCCAAAAATTCCTCCCATCAAAAGCTTACAGAATGAGATACGTTTGATTGAAATGAGATCATCAATACATGACAACTAAGTAATAGTACAAATGATTACAGCTCACAGGAAAATTGCCATATTCCTTTCCACAAAGACATGGTTTTGGACAACTCCCAGGACAAGAAGATGGACCTGATATGTCTTACTGGGTGGCTTAAATGCTTTTTTTTTTTTCCTTTGAGTTCCCATTGCTATTAACAGATGCTATACAGAGAACAACCATTTCTGTCTCTTAAACTTTCATACATGCACAACAAAGGCTGTTAAAAGGAAGGATCAAGACTCTTAGAGGAGCCACTAATTAACATCATGTTTAATCATGTCACCATGGTTAGCAGTCTACATCATTAGTTTATGTCAGGCAGACACGGTAAAACATCTAAACACCTACATGTAGATTCTTACAGAATCAGTCATGTGCAATGGCAAGGGCAGTGTCATACAAGACTGTAGATATTCCTGTAATGTTTAGAGACATTACAAATCACCCCATCACAGGCTTAGCTTGTGCAGCCTTTAAGCACTTGGCTTTTTCTTCTAGTTGTTTCTCAAACACAGGTCAACTTATAGCACATGATATTTTACATATTTATAGGGGAACTGACACCATACACCATACACCACGGCCTGTTCTCAGAGATAAACCATCTGCAACAGAATACCATCTCAAGCAATGAAGAGAGTTTCACTGGAAGCTGCCCTCAAAAGCTTTAAGCTCATAACTAAATTTCTCTTCTACCCACTCTCCAAACCATCTCAGCTTAGGAGCTGAAATGCAGCAAAACTTTATTCATTACAACTCATGAATGAAGGTCAGACTGAATTAGTGAAATACAGTAGATCCCCCTTATCTGTGAGGCTTCTAAGACCCTCAGTGGGTTCCTCAAACCCAAGACTTGTAACCTGAAAACCTGAAATCCAAGTATGCAACCCTATATATACTATGTTTCTTCCTATATATACATACCTATGATAAAGTTCAATTTATAAACTAATCACAGTAGCAGATTAATAACAATTAACTAATAATAACAAATAGAATGATTATAAAAACACACTGGAATAAAGGTATGCGAGTGTGGTCTCTCCTTAAAAATATCTTATTGTACTACACTCACCCTTCTTCTTGTGATGATGTGGAATGAGGTATAGTGATGAGGTGAAGTGAGGTGAATGATAAACGTACTATGATATAATGTTAAGCTACTACTGAGCTTCTGAAAATATATCAGAAGGAGGACCATCTGCTTCTGGTGATCCTGGATCATGGAGCCATGACAGTGTTGATGGTTGGATGTAATGAACAGACTATGTTGATGCTTGGGGATCCCAGGCAGGATGGAATGGGACAGTGTGAGGTTTCATCAAGCTACTCAGAACCATGTGCCATTTAGAATTTATGATTTGTTTCTTTTTGGAATTATCTATTTAATAGTTTTGGACCATGGTTGACCACAGGTAGCTGAAACCATGGAAAGTGAAGCTACAGATAAGAAGGGACTACTGTGTGAATGCTATCATGCTTCACAATGAATGAATAAACAAATGGAGGCAAGTGTTTCTTTGTTTTGCTTTTACTTTTCACAATTGCATAGTTGATAACCTCAGTGAATTGCTCACAACATTCTAGTCTATCTTAAAATGCAATACTATTTGTAGCAACTGCCTGGATATAACAAATTACTAGGCTGCAGAATTTTCACAAAAAGCTTCTTTTTAAACGTGTCTGGTGGCCCTCCACGTGACAGAAACACTGCTGAGGAGCAGCGCCGAGACCTGGGCTCTGCTTCAGCTCTAAGTGAACACTGTGTGGCCTTGAGGCTCTACTTGGCCTCTAGGATACCTCCCTCCTACACCTGGTAAGGGAGACTTGGCTACAGTTTGACGTGTCTCACCAGCAGCACGCCTATTAAAATCACCTTGTTTCTGCTCCCAGTATATCCATCAAGTTTCTGCCTCAGTAAATCCTAGGTTAGGATCCTGGAATAGGACAGTTGAGAAGAACTCCCAAGCTGATGTCCTGTGAAGAAACTACACTGGATAAACCCTGAGATGCCCCTTGCAGCTCTCCAAAATCACAATTCCACTGACTATATGCTCATATTTACTTATAAAAATGGTTTGATACATGCCTAGAGATAAAGGTCTGAAACAAAACACCCAACAACAGTCCATAACTCCTATCAGACACTTATCTTACCAGGGTGTTGTTCTAAGCGTGCAGCACGTTTTACACTCCCAGATACCTTAGGAGGCTGGCTTATGGATGGAGCCTCTTCATGATCCCCATTGTATGGGAGACCACAGAAGGTTAAGTAACCACAATGTTAAAGGCACATGATTCCCTCATTGGTAAAATTAAGGATCATTTTTTTTCTCCTTTTGCTTTTTCATATTTCCAATATTAAGAAAAAAATCATATATTCCTTTTAAGACAAAATATGGTTAAAGTTTAAAAACAAATTCCATTAAGAAGATTCCGTGTAGCATACATTCATTGGTAGAGAAAACATAGAACAATGGGCCTGCTACTAAAAGCATGTAAAAAGTCAGAAAGTTACAAAAAAATAAAAATAAATTAAAAGGTACATTTTCTAGAAACAGGGTAAAACAAACAATCATAGCTAAGCATGGGACTTGGTCCTTGGTAGCCATGACAAAAAGGAAAACCTTCAGAACTGCAGAAAAAGCTTCAGTCAATAAAGTAAGCATATCAGATCATCAGGAGAACTGAACTCCCAAACTCTAAAATTGGAGAGGAATTTCCAAATAGGTCTTCAGGTAAGAAAATTGATTCTGCTATTCTAGCACTTTGAAAAAAATAGGTCAACAATGGCAAACTTAAGCCCAGCTGGGGCTGAATTATCATAAAATCTGGATGGCAAAGTCAGAACAAAAGGACTTTGACTCTATCAGATTGCTGGCCCCATTTTTTTTTTTCTCTTTTCTTTTGTTCCAAAATTCATGGATAACAAATCCAGAATATGCTTTTTTGTATAAAAGGCAGATCTTCATTATCAAGAAAAGCCATTTTAGAACAGTTTTTGTTTCTTTAATCACAGCCCTTAAAAGTCTTCTAGATGCTAAATAACAGGGGATATTGGTGGGGGATGGGAGAGAGTAAAGCCCTTTATCAGCTAGAGGACAAGCCTTGCTCATGAGTGACACATGCAGAATCAACCCTAAATCACACAGTATAATTATCTTCTTTATGCTCTGGCTCTAAAATTCTTAAGAGCCCCTGCCCAAATGTCCTCCTCACTTTGATCTATGGTTGTAATCTTACATTAAAACTCAATCACACCAGGGAATATCATTTTGCCAGCTTTCAGGCAGGTCTTAACAATAGACCCCTGGCTGAGACCAGCCTGGAAGAGATCAAGCACTCTTCACCTTCCGGAGCAGCAGGGGCCTGGCGAGGCAGGCACACCTGAGCGAGGCTGCTCTCGAGCTTGGAGCCTGCCTGGCTCATTCAAAACGAACCCAGTCCACATGCATGTCTGCGAGTCAGCAGCCACTGTTACTGATGCTCATTGCATTTAGCTGGTGTCCTATGGCAGGGGAGAAAGTCACTCTGCAGTACCATTGGTTTTTGTTTTTTTTTCATTTCAATAATAAGGGATATGCTTACCCAGATAAAATAAAAAGAAAAAAAAAGAGAGAGAGAGTTAAAGCTGAATAGGAATAAAGGTGATTGCTACCATTGGTCTAGCAGATCAGGCTGAATATTTAGACTTGATTTATCTTATCCAACAGTCACTTCACACTCTTTCTTCAAAGACTGCAGAACAAATGCATTTGTCTACTTTTTGAGGAGTTCTTTTCACATTAGATTAGAAAATTTGGGGTTTTTTCTGATATCTAATCCTATTATGCTCGTTAATGAATCCAATCTGCCTCTACGGTTACAATGGAAAGAAAGTGACAAGGGTCTCAACATTCAGCCCCTCCTTCACAGAAATGTTAAGCGTGTGGGCCCAGCCCCACCTGAGAATCCAGATCCAGGAGCCTGAGTGCTCTGCGTACCTTTCAGTTCCTTCGGTGTCTGTACTCACTTGTTCACAAGGCCACTTAAAATTAAACCAATATAGATTTTGGCTCCAGCTTCAGCCAAGTTTCTGGGATAAGAGGGCATCAACATTAATATGATGAGACAAAAGGGCTTTTGCAACACATTTTCAACTCTTCTTTTTCTAAGAACAGTAGATTTTAATCTCATTATGAATTTAATGCACAGGCTGTTAGCAGACTTCAGCAAAACACAGCGCCTGACTTAGAAGCCCAAGCCCTGCCCGGGGATGTAAATGATACAGGGTTTAAAGAGAAAGGGAAGGTTTTACACAAGGGTTAGAGAACCTTGCTCAGGAATTTCTATTTTTTCCTGTTCAAAATTCTGAGTAGCCTGAAGAAGACTTGGATGTGTGTGTGCGCTTAGTCGCTCAGTCGTGTCCGACTCTTTGTGACCCCATGGGCTGTAGCCTGCCAAGCTCTTCTGTCCATGGGATTCTGCAGGCAAGAATACTGGAGTGGGTTGTCATTCCCTTCTCTAGGGGATCTCCCCAACCCAGGGATCGAACCCAGGTCTCCTGCATTGCAGGCAGGTTCTTTACTGTCTAAGCCACCAGGGAAGCCCAGCCTGAAGAGGTCTTACATTATTTCAGAATTTGTCTCTCTATAAAATGAGTACAAGAAAAGGCACAAGAATAGCAGGTCCATGTAAACTATTCCATTCAAGTGATTGTAAGTCTACAGTTAAGAAGTGAAATGAAGATATACTTACGGCTGATTTGCATTGTTGTATGGCAGAAACCAGTACAACATTGTAAAGCAATTTTCCTCCAAATAAAAAAATTTTTTTAACTAAGTTTAAAAAGTGAAAAGAACCTAAAATAAATCATCATAATGAATCACGTTTGTAGCAGATACTTATTTTTAATGTTTATTATCCACATTAAAACTTTTAAACTTAAAAAGAAAAGCTTACTATAAAACAGCTAACTTTAAGGTATCAAAGTGAGGAAAGTGAGTGGTGAAGGGGATAAGCTAACATTTGCTAAGAACTAAGAATGGGCAAGGCATCTTATTTCATTCTCAAAAATCCTATGCAGCAGTTTCTACCGCATCACTGTTTTACAAATAATGGAACCGAGGTCCACAGACTTGACCAAGGTCACATGGCTAAGAAATGGAAGAAGCTCAGATTTCAACTCTACTGGGCCTTTGAACAAAGAGCCTGCCTTCTTAATCACTCACTTTACTACATCAAGTAATCAAAAGAAAAATAAGAGGACCCACAGGGCAAGCGAGGACATGTGTTCTGACATTATACTTATACATGATTTGGGGCAAGAAATTTCCCCTTTATTCTGTAAATATTTATCAAGCATGTATTTTTTTGTGTGCCAGAAACTGAATTCTGGGTAAGGTACTAGAAATTCTGAGACAAAATACAGTCTTGACTCTCAAGGGATTCATAGTTCAGTTAGGGAGATAAATAAGTTTTGATCCATAGCAAAAGAGTAATATTAAACAATCCAAGAATGGGATCATTTTCAGCTGCTAAAAAGTGATCAAAGATCATTATCTCAACTAACAAAGGTTTATGGCAGCTACAGAGTTCCTAAGGACATCAAAGGATAACTGTTTTATGAAAATAGAACATCACATTTATGTGTTAAAAAATCTCAAGTCCAATAAACACCTTGCAATCGTGATGATCAATAATGCTATCTAACCATCCTTGTGAACAATGGATGGAGAGCACTGAGTAAAATCAATCAATAACAAAGTATGTACTGAAATCTCTCAAATTTACATAAATTCAGATTTAGCAAAAGAGCAAATGATTACACATGATGGCCAGTTCTAAGGTTATAGTACAACTCAAACTACAAACAATGTTGAAATAAAAATAACACTTATGGAAGGTTTACATGAAGAAATAAAGTGCCAGAAATTGAATGGAAAAACTGGGAAGGTAATCATGCTAAACATATCTAGACCCAGACATTTTTTTTTCTGTCTCATTTCACAATTAATGCAGGAATTTTAAAAAACTGTTTGGAAAACTATAAATGACTGATACTGCTAGTTGCTAGATTATGGGTCCCACTGCATCTTCTTTGTGTATTCTCTAGTCTAAGTTTTCTGAAATGAACATAGACTGTTTCCTTTTGTTCCTGTGAGATGGCTTTAAATACATCAGCAAAGCCCATCATAAGGCACACAAGGCACCTACCGGGGCCCAGTCTTGCTGCAGAATAGGGAAATGTAATGTTAGATGCTAGGGCATCAACAATCTATACGTTGCATGAAGAAAATTGTCCCCAAAGAAAAGAGCAGCCAGCTGTCCTTTAAATGAAATGCTGGCACTGCCTTTGGAGAGAGTATATGCAACGAGAACTTGTCCTTATGATATAATACTTTTAATGGGTGAGCCATTTCAACACTTTACATACTGCCGAGTAAGTTCTACAGAACTTTCTCATTGTGCTCAGCGCTGTCTGTGCAGTTAATTTAGGCATCAGAAGACTCAGTTGTTAATTTTCTGACTTGCCTCTGGACTCCTAAACGCTATTGCTCCAATCATAACACGTCGAAACTCTTACACAGATTTCAACAATAATATCCACAGCTGGGAATAAATCAAAGCAGTTTTATCACTGATTAAGTGCTATTGAAATATGGTTACAAGACAACATGAAGCAAAGGACAGATTTCACTTGGGAAGATTAAGATGAAGCCTGGGAAAAAAAAAGAGGTAATCCAAACAAAGTCTATGCAACATTTAAAAATATATAATTCAGAGTTAGAATGTATTTTTTTAGCCATTTAATTCTCAGTTTCCTGTGTGTGTCTGAGTCTGTGTGTTTATGCTATAGAGCAGTTCAACCACACGAAATGAATTTAGGCGCAGCTGTTTTTCAAGCTCAAGTATCTTCACATGAAGACAGGGGTCAGCAAACTTTTTTTATAAAGGGGCAGAGCAAAAATATTTCAATCTCTGTAGACTATAGGTACCCTGTTACAACTACTCAATTCTGCCATTTTATGTGAAAGATAACACACAAATGAATGAGCATGGCTGTGTTCTAATAAAGCTTTATTTATAAAAGACAGAAGGGCTGGATTTGGCCCCTGTGGACAGCTGACTCTTGCACTAAGATATAGGTTATTCTGCCTACCCAGAAGACTGCCTAAATGAACAGGGGAGAGTGAAGGGTGTAGAGATAGAGTTGGAGAGGACATGCGGGACTGAGCCTACTCAGTCATCCTAAGATTCAGTCTTACTCTTGGCATGAATCCACACCCTGTCCAGATCTTCTGCAGGCCTTTTTGTGTGGGCATACTGCTGCAGTCATACATCAGTTCAGTTCAGTTGCTCAGTTGTGACCAACTCTTTGTGACTCCATGGACTGCAGCAAGCCAGGCCTCCCTGTTCATTACCGACTCTCAGAGTTTACTCAAACTCATGTCCATTGAATCGGTGGTGCCCATCCAACCATCTCATCCTCTGTCGTCTCCTTCTCCTCCCGCCTTTTGCAGTCATACATACATACATGTATGCATATGCACTCATACATATATATAGTTATTCTGGGTAGGTGGAATAAACTATATCTTAGTACAGGAGTCAGCTAACTATACCACAGGGGCCAAACAGCCCTTCTGTTAGTTTTTTATAAATAAAGTTTTATTGGAGCACAACTTTGTATGGACACACTGCAGACAGTGGGCTTCCCTGGTGCCTCAGATGGTAAAGCATCTGCCTGCAATATGGGAGATCTGGGTTCAATACCTGGACTGGAAAGATTCCCTGGAGAAGGGAATGGCTATTCACTCCAAAATTCTTGCCTGGAGAATTTCATGGACATAGGAGCCTGGTGTGCTATAGTGCATGGGGTCACAAAGAGTTAGACACGACTGAGCAACTAATACACACACACACCACACACACACACACACACACACACACTGCAGACAGTAGCCCTTCTACCTGTTCTTTCAGGCCTGGGCAGCACTGGGGTAGTTAACCCTGCATGAGCACCCCCAAATTCTTTCTTTTAAAAAAATTTCCATTCTCCTACTCTCTTCCTCCAAGGGCTTTTCATTTCCACTGCTGATTCCATAGGCCATAAATGTCTAGACTTCCTCTTTCTAATCAGGTCATTTTGGCCATCCCTTGGACTGGTGCTGACAGATCTGGGCTGCTCACTCTGAGGCTGTGCTGACCAGGCCAAGAGAGATGCTTTAGATGCTGTTATTTTGTAACCACATCTGTGCAGAGGATTGGAGGTGGGAAAACAGTTTTCAGCTGTGTTTGCTCCTTGTCTCGGGGCTCTTTGACATTTTCAAGGATCCAGATGATGGCAGAGAGATGATCTTCATTATGATTGTAGATCATCAAAATTTAAGTGTTAATGAAATTCCTCCTTAAAGTGATTTTGGCCATCCAGGAACAAAGATAGTCAGGAGCATAATTAAGTTGGTACAAGCAACTGCAACACTGTGTATCAAGAAGAAGAGCCCACTGCATAAAGTGAGACACAAAATGCATGCTATCAAAACTTCAAAGGACTTTAAGCACACTTTTGTTCTAAGCAAATTTTTACGTGCAGTTCAAGAACTTCTTTTCTAACTGGCAATCTAAGTCTTCACTACACTCTTCAAGATTCCTATTCTATTCTTTCTCTTTATCCTAAAAAGAAAAAATCATTTTCTTCTTAAGTTATGAAATTCCCTAGGGTTCTGGGTCCTTGATTCCCCTGTCTTCAAGCTTTACATGTTCTTGGATAACTTTACCCAAACCCATGACTTACTATGACCTACACACAACCAGATGGTCTCCAAATCTATATCTTTAAGCCTCATACATCAGGAATATCTATATCTAAATGTCCTACAACATTTAAAACTCTTTATCTCCCTAACTGAATTAATCATATTCCCTGCTTCTCCCTAAATGAAACCATCTTCTACGATTCAATTGTATTAAGTTTTACCACCATCTACCCAAGTTTGTGGCAAGACACACAGAGTCAGGCTGTTTCCTCTACCACATATGCTATCTATTCAGTTTTCAAATTCAGTCTTTCCTACATCCCAAATGTCCTTTGAATCCATCTCTTCTCCATTTTCACTGCCTTTACTTTGGTTGCCCTACTCCTGATCTCCAAGCAATCCTTAATATTATAGTTGCATTTCTAAATGGCAAAAAATGATTGCATAGAATAGAATATTCAAATATCTTAGCATGCCACATGAGATCTAATGTCACCTCATGTTAGTCAATACTTTTCTCTCCACATCCTCACACACACACACACACACACACACACACACACACAATCTAGATTCTAGCCATGCTATACAACTTAACAGCTGTCACAGCATGCCCCCTTTCTTTTGTGTTTCAGTGCTTTTGTGCAGAGATGGCAATTTCTTTTCTGCAGAATTCTCTTGGTTATGTGAGATCCTAACTATCCATTAGAATTTAGGTTAAAAGTATCCTTCTCTACAAAGACCACCCCCCTCAATTCTCTACCATCAAATTAAGATGATCCTTTGAACCCTCACAATTCTTTATATGTGCCCAGATGACAGCACTCAGCACACTACAAGTCTACTTACAATAAGTCTACATCAATCTCAGCATATTATAAGTTTACTTCTCTTTCAATAGATTGTGACCTCCTTTGGACAGAGATGCCTGCCTTGTTCAGAAGTATGTCCCAACATTCAGAACAGCATCTGGTGCATACTGCTGATAAATATTTGTAAAGATGTATTGTACAATGAATGGCTACAGGCAAATATAGTTGCATTAACGAGCTTACCATGAGGCTAAAACAGTATTTTACTTCAAGTAAACCTAGTATTAGAAAACATCAGGTAGCATGGAACATATTAATTTCCTTCATATTTTTCAGCATTCATCAGATCATACATGAATAAATATATATTCTTCCTATATATTTTATCCTCAATAATTAAAGTCATAAAAAATGACAAGAAACATCATATAGATTTTGGAAAAACACAGCCTACAAAAAATTAGGCAATAGATTAGGATGACTCAATTTTTAAAAAAGCCAAAGATGATTTAATAGAAACTGTTGAACTGAATCAAGAATTTTCTGCTGAGATTGCTAACAAGTTTTTTCCATCTTTTCTGAGGGAAGAATGAGATAAAAATATCTAGTGAGGAAAGTGAAAGATTCTGAGGAATATCTATGTATCCTCTAGCTTATTAGAAAGGATGAAGCATTCCTAGAGAAGATGAAAAAAATAATCCAAGATACAAACAGGAAGAAAAAGATTTCAGTGGGGTTGATGCTGAATCAAATGGAGTATCAGAAGATTAGAAAACTAACGCAATCACTAGGAAAGGGAGAAGAGAAAACTAGATTCCACTAAAGCCAGAAAATCCATAACTAGCACTGCCCACTACAGGTGAGTTCAGAGTTTCTAAAGAAAGTGTGGCATTCTGGGCCCAAAGAGGAGGCACAGGCATTAGCTCAGGGAGAGCTCCTGGTGCAGCTCCCAGAAAAAGAAGGCTGGTAAGTTCAGTGGTCATTCTTTACTGGTTGATTGGTTGGTGATTCAGTGCTAAACTGGAAGTTCATCTTTTTCAGAAGGATATACTATTGCATCTGCAAATTCCTAACAACTACTGTTGACTGAAATAAGAATAAATGAGAGTTACAGGAAGTGCTTCAATTGCCTGTAGGAATTCTAAAGCTCTGGACCCTAAACTGGAGGTACTGGTGGAATATTTGCATCTTCAAAGAAATGCCCTGATATAAGAAAGCTGATTGGGAAAAGTGCCAACAGATTCTATTTAATTAAAAGTATATTTCAAAAACTGTATAACAGGGTTATAATTCGATTTTCTGGCTCAAGATGAAGAAACTTAGAGAAAACAGGGAGTTTATGCTCGACAGATCAGGAGTGTTTAAAGGGGAAATTGGAGGCATGTGGCAGAGCTGGGCTAAGCCCAGGGAAAATACCCTAATGAGAGAGGATTACAAAAGACAGGATGCTTGGCAACGATGACATGAGAACAGAAGTTTTGCACCCAGTACCTATGGCTTTAGGAGTACATACACTAATGAGTATAGTCAATAAACAAATAAACCTGAAATACTAGCACTAACAAGAAGAATATGCATTTTATCACACAGAAGTGAGCAGTGTGTCATAGTTAGATCAAGACTCAGTAGGACGTGGCTCATGCGTGCAGAATGATGACAGAGGGGATGAACTGATCAAATGAAATACAAAGAGCCAATTAGGAGGGCGTAGTACAGTCTGTTTAGAACAAACAAAAGTGTAAACATAATTCTCGAGATAAAAAATTATCTAGAAGATAGAACACAATGGAGAGTATCTAGGTTAGGTAAGAAGAGCCACTGAGCATCCGCACACACTGTGGGAAAAGATTATAGATGAGAGATAAGGGAGGATGATTTCTTAAAGTAGATTATTCATCGGGGTAGTACGGTGATAACAGTGTGAGGAGGGAACCTCAAGAGTTGGTTAATCTGCTGGGTGTATTACTCAGCTAAAAGAGAGTATCTGATAAACTTCTGCCTTGTAGGCAATTTCAGCTTCTAGAAGGAAAAGGAAGAAATGCGTATAGATGTGTACTGATTTTCATAGTTACCTTAAATCTCTTTTGAACAACTTAAAGCATAAAAATCATGTGATCTCAGGGTTGAAGGGATCACAAGTATCCAGGCCAACCCATGAACTGCATCTGTGCCCAGCCTGCCCCACGCTGGCCTGATAGTCACTGGACACGCCCAGCAATGCGATGGCCCTGAGGCTGGCCATTCCATACTCAGCCAGTTTAGACTGAGCTGCCTTGCACTGACAGTAAAGTCACTTCAGTTACTGGTCTTAATTCTAATTCTTCTGAGTACACAGCTTAAAACTACCTTTTCCCCTCAAGTCAGTCCTTCAAATACTTGAAGACAGTTTCATGTTCCCTCAAGCTTTCTTCTTTTCAGGTTTATGCCCTGTTTTGTTTGTCACTGTTCACATCACTTGTGCATGTTTTCCCCTCCTGCTTGCTTTCTTCTGGACAAAAATGAGGGAAGAATAGTGATGAGATGGGTAAGGACTTTGAGAAAAAGCTGTAACATTATGCTGTGGTCATTATTCTGAAGAAAGGAAAGGCTAAGTATCCTTAGTCACACGCCTTGAGTTTTAGGTGCACGGATTCAAAATATGGAATGAGCAGATAAGCATAATCTCATGACTAGAAATTCTTTTTCTTTTTAATTTTCTTTTTTGGCTGCAACCTGTGGCTGTGGGATCTTAGTCCCCCAAGCAGGGATCAAACCCATACTCCCTGCACTGGAGGCAGGAGTCTTAACCACTGGACCATCAGGGATGCTTCATAACTAGAGATTCTAAAATGGACTATTTCTCAAGGTAACTAGGAGATTGTAAAAGAGAAAGTATTGATATCATGATCCACATGAAGAAGAGAAAAAAAATCAAAACAAATGAAAATAACTGAGATGGAAGTAGGCTTATTAATGTCGCTTAATTATATGGATATATAAAATGAGCAAGAAGACACAGGATAGGTTCTAAAAAATGGCATGGGACTAAAATAAAAGTGTCAGAAAGGCTTAGAATAATTCTAGACTTATAATAACTCTAGAGATAGCAAAGTAAGTATACACAAACACAATATTTGGTGGAAGACAATAAATCAGAAAAGGTCTTGCCTTGGAAAGAAGTGTTAGATAATCTGAGATGTTCCCTGAAATGATAAGATTATATGCCTTTCTTTTCTATTATAGCTACCATTTTGACATTTTGAGTGTATATTAAATACTGGACACAAAATTTGGCTGGCTACAGAATGTTGCAGAAAATGATCCATGAAATTTCACATTAGGAAATTCATATAGGAAAGGCAGTATATTTAACAATGCTAATGTTTATCTGTACAATAGAAAGTATACAGAAAGATATCCTCATAACCATGTATTTTTTCTAACTCACTCTTAAGGGATTAACAGTGCCAGGAGTGAAACAGAAATTAAGTAAATGAACAACTATTCTGCATAATTCCACAATCATCTGATGCAAAGAACAGTTACAGAATCTGAGCTAAGATATAACTATTCTGGGTCAATGGTATAAATTTGACTGACAGGGACCTCAGCTCATAGAATTTATATGACTTGCTAATTTAGTAGTTCTGTGGGACCCTTAACAAAAATACCACAAATGTACTTGTAAGAGATACAACTATTTGTACTTTTTGGATATAGTTTCTATATCTCCTATCACTTGCGGGGGGGTGATCATTTTTCAAACCATAATAATAAATGTTGGCATTATAACAAATAATTTTCTGAAGGCTCAGAGAGTAAAGAATCTGCCAGGAGACAGCGTGAGGAACTCCACCCGTGGCAAAGATCATGAGGAAGGACGCTCGGCATAACACAAAGGTGGGATCGAGCCTCAGGAGATCCCCTGTTCCCAAGCATCTACCCCCAAAACCAGAGTCTGCCTACTTTAATTCTTTATGCTCTCACCTACACCTCTGACTTTATGGGGTGCTGTCCCCCACCACCTCTTTCAGAGAAGGAGTTAACTTACAGCTCCAAGTTAATAAAAATTCCTGGGTGTGACAAGAATGTTTCAACTTACAAACTCCTCTGAAGGTTCTCTAGTCTGCCTGAACAGGTTCGTTAGGCCACATGTGATTGTTTACAGCCTCCCAACCGTGAGAGGCACAAGGTGTTTTAAACTTTCTAAAGACAGATTCTTTTGGGATATTAGAAATTATTAGTATAGTGGGTTGACTAGGAATTATATTGGTGAAGGGTTTTTCATTTATTGGGCCAATGTTTGCTGCTAAATCTCCATATTCCCTGCCCTTATGATGAATATAACTAGCATATAGGAGAAATAAGTATTAACCTTTAAGATTAATCATGTTAATCTTAGGCTAAGTAAATTCCTTTCTTAATTGTAACCCACTACACTCTCACCCTATAGGAATGCCACTTTATCTGGTACCTTCAGAGGGTGGCGCCTAGTTTAAGAAAAAAATCACCCCTGGAAAAAATAAGTTTTCTGGTTGACTGACCATTATCAGAAAGAAGGGGTCATAAAATGTTAGCAGGCCCCCTGGCCAGAAGATGATGTAAAACCCTAAGACCTTTGTATACATTTATATGAAGCACCTGATTTTGATAAAGGTCAGGTCTGCTGACTCCGCGTGACTTTGTATTCTATCTCTATGTATAACAAAAAGTATATAAGCAAACCTGAAAATAAAGAAAATGGACACTTTCCTAGAAAGACTGGTTTCCCTGTGTGGTCTTTTCTCGTTCTCTCCTTTTCTGGCTGAATTCCCATCTGGAGTGTGGAGGGTGGCCATGTCTACTTACTTGCCCTGGCTTCTAAGAGCCACGTGAGAGGGAGCCCAAGATGGGGCACCCTCTGCTATTCAAGCGGGTGCCGGTGGTCTACATAGATGGTGCAAATTCCTTGCCTTGGAGTTTTATTGGTTTTCCAGGTAAACCAAGTTATTCAGCATCTTTTTTCCACTTATTTTCCTACTACACTATTCCCCTCCGATCTCCTTCCATATCTTTAATTAAACAATTAATTCCTAGGACACCGACTCCGTCCCTGCTTCGAATTCCTTGGATCCACTCGGGCTGGACCCCGGCAAGAATCTGTCTGCAATGCAGGAGACTGGGGTTCCATTCCTGGTTCAGGAATATCCCCTGGAGAAGGGAATGGAGACCTGCTCCAGTATTCTTGACTAGAGAATTCCATGAATAGAGGAGACTGGTGAGATACAGTCCATGGGGTCACAAAGAGTTGGACATGACTGAGCAACTATCACTATCATAATAACAAATATATGAAGTTAATTAAAGTTATAAAAGAATTGATATAAAGTAAATCATTAGCATCACCCTGACTCACACTTAGCCCATACCTCCTATGATATGAAACCCCACTGAAAGCAGGGCTCTCTGGAAAGGGTGCAGTGAGATGACCAACAGAATTCACTGTATCTGTTCCCCTCCTGGACCTGTGGGGCCATTCTGTGTGGGCCCAAAGGAGCCCCCCTCCATCTTAGCATCTTCTGAGCATCACTGAGAAAGGTCCAGGGACAAGGGTTCTGATTCAGGGGCAGATGCCTTCTCAGGTATCTTATTTGTTAACACCAGGTACTGGCTAACTTCAAAGGTTCCATCTAGCTCTAATATTCAGCAGCTCTTCCTTCCGTTATGGTCTTAACTGCCATCTTTGGATCATTTCTTCACATAACCAAACCTAGCTAAGGGTGCATTGCACAGATCTCTCTGTTTGAGGCCTTCAGTACCTCCATGAATGGCGGGCCTCATGAGCCTGAGTGAAGAGTTCAACCATGAGAACAGCTTTCAGCATAGGAATTCTTAATTACAATACTAAATTAAGCATTCTGTTTTTAACCATCTTTCCCAACTGTTGACCAAACTGAGGACATTTTTCACTTGGCTGATTTCTGACCTCTCCCAAGCAACTAGCAAATTTAACTTCCAAATTTAACAGGACAGCTCTTGCCTTCTAACACTGTTTGGAAATCTTGCAGATTTTTAGTTTTTTTTTTAGTCATAAACAGACTGGTTCCAAATACGAAAAGAACGTCAAGGCTGTATATTGTCACCATGCTTATTAAACTTATATGCAGAGTACATCACGAGAAACGCTGGACTGGAAGAAGCACAAGCTAGAATCAAGACTGCTGGGAGAAATATCAATAACCTCAGATATGCAGATGACACCACCCTTATGGCAGAACGTGAAGAGGAACTAAAAAGCCTCTTGATGAAAGTAAAAGAAGAGAGTGAAAAAGTTGGCTTAAAGCTCAACATTCAGAAAACGAAGATCATGGAGTCTGGTCCCATCACTTCATGGGAAATAGATGAGGAAAAAGTGGAAACAGTGTCAGACTTTATTTTTTGGGTTCCAATATCACTGCAGATGGTGACTGTAGCCATGAAATGAAAAGACGCTTACTCCTTGGAAGAAAAGTTATGACCAACCTAGATAGCATATTCAAAAGCAGAGACATTACTTTGCCAACAAAGGTCCGTCTAGTCAAGGCTATGATTTTTCCAGTGGTCATGTATGAATGTGAGAGTTGGACTGTGTAGAAGGCTGAGCGCCGAAGAATTGATGCTTTTGAACTGTGGTGTTGGAGAAGACTCTTGAGAGTCCCTTGGACTGCAAGGAGATCCAACCAGTCCATTCTGAAGGAGATCAGCCCTGGGATTTCTTTGGAAGGAATGATGCTAAAGCTGAAACTCCAGTACTTTGGCCACCTCATGCAAAGAGTTGACTCACTGGAAAAGACTCTGATGCTGGGAGGGACTGGGGGCAGAAGGAGAAGGGGATGACAAAGGATGAGATGGCTGGATAGCATCACAGACTCAATGGACGTGAGTCTGAGTGAACTCTGGGAGTTGGTGATGGACAGGGAGGCCTGGAGTGCTGCGATTCATGGGGTCGCAAAGAGTCTGACATGACTGAGACACTGAACTGAACTGATGATTTACTATCTAAAGGATTATTAGAGTTTTTAAATTAGAAATCTCATTTTCCATTATTTCCTTCTAAAGACTCACAGGTTGGACATGGAGATGATGGTCCAGGTTCCAGGTAGAAAATGAACCCTGATGTCCATCAGTCACTTTATGTCCCATGTCACTATCAGGGTGAAGAGAATGCTATCTCAGCCCAGGGAAGTGGACTCAGGCCTTTTATTCCTCTGTATTAACCACAATGAATTTTAAGGTATAACCATTCATGCAACTGTTTATCTAGACAAACCATATATTTTGCCACTGAATGGAGTATTCAGTATCTCAACATACACAAAAGTGAAGGTTCCCTTTCTTCCTGCAGCTTATGCAGGCACAATTTTAGTCTCTTACTATAGTAGCTTTCTTATCCACCACACAGAATACTGTATACATATATCCTTTTTACTTCACAAAGGCTATAGTTCAAATATATTAGAAAAACCTGCTTTGTGAAATGTTTCGATTTCTTTGAAGAAAAGGTGCTACTTTGCTAAGGTGATATTATTTATTGCTTTCTTAATTCAAGTTGAATTTAGAATCTGAACAATTGCAAATATTGAATTTCTGCATATTTTGCACTTTTCCAACCTTGGCACCATAGACCTACATTTTAGAGAAGAAATTCATCAAGAATCTTAATCAAGTAGGAATGTTACTGACAGTCTACAACATTGCTTGTTGGAGGTACCAAAACAGAAGCTAAAACAAAGTTATTTACTTTAGGTATAGCCACTGCATTCATGTGGCTTTGTCATCTCTGAACCAATGTGGAATATTTTTTACAAATTGTGTAAAATCTTTTCTTCTTGGCTTTTTGTTTGTACTTTGTCTTATAGGTAAGATTGATGGTAAAAGATTATACCACATTTTTAACAGTACTAGTTAGACGCGAGATAACTTAGTAATTTGAGCACAGATTCTGAATGCCTGCCGCCAAGGCTGGTAAAGTCACTGCTCCCACTGCATCATTAATAACATGAGAATCCAGATTGGCAAACGTCCCATCGTCATGCAGAAGATTCTGTTTCCATTTTTGAGCAACTTTCCTATAACTCTGCAGTCCTCCTCTTGTCCCTGGTACAGCCTTGCAATTCAGCCTCCATAGCAAAATATTACTGTTAACTGTTGGAAATCTTGCTAAGATGCTTTTTTTTTCTCCTCTGCTTCCTGCACTCTACCAGGAAAGGTATGCCTTGGCAGTAGCTTCTCCTTCTGTTAGATTTTTCCTGCCACTTTTACAGTCTTCTTTCTCTTAACTATAGAAAAACTGCTTACATGTATAACTTTGTTTTACTAAACGATAAAAATGGAATGAGAGCATGATCTGTCTCACTGCAGTGCCTGTCGCCTTTCTTATGCTCAGCAACCATCAGGAATTTTACATGAAATCACATTATCAGTTATGTTTTTAAAACAGTTTCTATCTTCATTTGACTGACATACACATATTATTTCCCAAATGTGCTATAGTGTGTTTTCAGCACTTCAGTGGCTTCTAGCTCAATTCTCCTCCACCCTCTTCACATCTTCATTATAAAATTACTGGCAAATTCAAATGTCGCACACTTTAACAATAACTCCGAAAGATACCGCTGGAAATACACTGGGAAATAAGGAGAGAGAAAGAGGCGACACCGAAATGTGTGAAGATTCTAGCCAAGGTCTGGCAAATTCTCCTTGTCCCTGAACACGTGGTCCTGCTCTGTCCCCAACTGTGACATGCAAGCCTCTAGCTAGGGCCTTTACTTTCTCCAATTCTATGAATGAAATGGGGCAAATGTACAATTTCACCTTAGCTGTGTGGCTGTATGTATATAAAATTTGAATCATTGAATAGTTAAGGTCAAAGTCAAATTATGCCACTTTCTCTTCTATTCTTCAACCCAACTCCATCCCAAAGTGGTTGGTCCTTTCAAAAGGAAGAACTATTTACCCCAGTATAGTAAGGGGCTCTCCCTCTCTATACCAGTCTTGTGAGAAGATTAAAAGCCACTCTATTAGGCACATTCCATTGGATTCCTTGAATATGGTACTGTAGAATCCAGATGGTAGAGAACTATTAAGTGGACAAAAGTTTAGGGACCTAGGCTTTCAATTATAGGTCATATCCTTCTCAACCTGACATGCTCTATGCCCAAAGATATATCAGGCAACTTGTCAGCACTGTTTCCTCCTCTCCAAGCAGGCAACCTTGGAAAAATTGATTCTATTTTGTTCTAGGATCCAAATTTGTGATCACTGTGCTTGTTAAGTTTTAAAACCAAGTCCCTGCTTAGAATTGGTATCGGTGAGATCAATTGTCATCAATTAGAGGACAAAACAAAACAAAAACTGATCAAAACTTCTGATACAGCTTTGAATTCTAGAAATAAACAAAATCAGCAACAACAAACAATCAGCCATTGAACTCCCGGGCCTCTTTTGTGCTCCCTAGGGACTGCAGCCTTCTTGCTATGCGGTGGTCCCCAGTGGAGACTGTTACTCGGCAATGTGTTCCTTCTCATTGGATGATTTGTAAAAGCCTTTCGAAAGCCCACGAGGAAGCAAACCTGTAAGGGCAGTGCATGACCATGCTGCTGCTGCTGCTGCGTGGCTCAGTCATGTCTGACTCTGTGCAACCCCATAGATGGCAGTCCACCAGGCTCCCCCGTCCCTGGGATTCTCCAGGCAAGAGTACTGGAGTGGGGTGCCACTGCCTTCTCTGGTGTGCGACCATAGGTAGTCTCAAAATGAAACTATCAGACTAGAAACTCAAGGCACAGCAGCTAGAATGTCAATAAGGAAGAGTACTTTATTTCTCTAATTAAAAAAGTCAGTGTCCTTGGTTTCTCAGATTCTAACTAGTAGCAAGTTAGTAGAACAGTTTCCACATATGCATCTGAATCTTGCCTAAGAGCCTCAAGGGTATCTGGAGCAAATATACATATTTATTCAGAAAAATTAATTGTTTACAGTGACAAAATAGGCTGTAAATTGGATGAAAATATGCAACAATGCTAGGATATTCAGGAGGAAATTTGAATACATGCACTGACCTTTCTGGAACATGGATACAGAAGGGTAGGCAGCATTTGAAATACTGTCTTATAAAAACAGCAGTTTCTCTTCCAGGATCTTAAACAGAATGAAAGAAGATGAAGACAATAGATTTGGGCAGAATTTCAGGGAGGGGCTTTTGTGCTCTCAGTGAATGTTTCTATGATCCATCACATTGATGTACATATCCCACAATCACTCAAATAAGCAGTTCCCATGTCCAAGGTTTAACTGCAAAGGTAGGTATAAAGGTATCCTGAAATATGCCATGTTTAACCCTCAATATATTTACTTAGCTATTATGGATTTTTTTTTCAGTTTCCACATATTTATTAAAGATCTTACTGAAGCTCACGTGTACTTCAGTTTGTCCTATCAGGGAGGTAACAGTTGCATGCATCTAGTACTCAGTACAGGACTTGTTAGCATGATGGTATTCCACGTGCACAAGAAGGGTGTCATCTCTCTAAATCACCCATTCTTCGTGCTTTCTTTCCATCCTCCCATGCCCTGACTAAGAAGACTCAACCCAGGCATACTGACATCGGTGTAGCTGCAGAGAAATGAGCCATGGGGTGCTTGGTCCTGACAAATGTGCTTGCCTGCTCTTGCGAGCCTGGTCAGAGCTATTGTGCGATCATTGTAGGGGGGCATCAAGAGCCTCAGACACAGTGGCCTCTCCTGAGGCCATCTTGCAATAGCTGTGTGGCCCCAGGAACACTGCTCTGTGTACAGAGAAGTGGTGGATTAGGGTTTGTTCTATATAAATTGTTAATGAAAATGCATCACGATGTCGAAGATGGTAGAGGCACAAGTAAGTATAACATTGTAAACACTGGCAATGACATTACATACCCTGAAAGGGACAGGACATCCTGGAGGAGGTAAGTTTTAGCAGGTTTGTTAATAAAACCACTCACATTCCTTTTAAATCATGTCAATTTACCTACCTCTACCCTTGTGTAAAGAAACCTAACTTATGTTCTCCCAGGGCCTAAGCCACTGTCTAAAAGTTAGAAGAATATGGGCACTATATTAGACAAAATCTGATAACCTTAACCCAAAGGGTGTTGAAAGAATTCAAACATTCTATGTGATATAAAATCTAGAATTGTATGATTATATTTAATATATTTAGGTATGAGATGATTAAAATGTATGAAAAATTAATGTCTCTTCTTAAAGAGAAGTAGCAAAGATAGGGCTTCATAAAATCTTAAATTCTTAATTTGGGGTTTTATGTACAAGATGATTTCAGAACATCTTGGAATAGAAAACTAAAATGACAGTAACATTATTTTTATAGGATAGTTATTAAATTTTTAAAATTTATAAAAATGTCCCAAACAATCTAATGTTAACCAAGCTCATCAAGATTTTTATCAGATCTTGTCTGACCAGATTCTGCCCTTTAATATAGAGTGCAGAGTTTGCCTGGAGAAGGCAATGGCGACCCACTCCAGTACTCTTGCCTGGAAAATCCCATGGACAGAGGACCCTGGCAGGCTCCAGTCCATGGGGTTGCAAAGAGTCGGACATGACTGAGTGACTTCACTTTCACTATTCACTTTCATGCATTGTAGAAGGAAATGGCAATCCACTCCAGTGTTCTTGCCTGGAGAATCCCAGGAACAGGGGAGCCTGATGGGCTGTCGTCTATGGGGTCACACAGAGTCAGGCACGACTGAAGCAACTTAGCAGCAGCAGCAGCGTTTGCCAACTCTTTCATGGACAATAGCTAATGGGCTATGATTGATGGGTTTCATAGGGGACACATATTTTGTAGACCGTATAAGCATAATCATCTGTAAATATAATGTGCCCATCTAAATTCCTAACACTTAAAACCTCTAGTCTCATCACAGATCTATAACTTCCATGAAGCCCCCCGGCTGACACCAACCCAACAATGGTCTGGCCCAAACCATTAGCCACAGTAATTTGTATTTCCTTCCATGGACTGTAAGCTCCTTCAAGGCAAGAATGAGTCTTATTCTTCATTGTATTCCTGAGAGCAGCCAGCAGAGTAGTAGATAAATTATTGGGTTTTAAAACATTAAGAATTAACCTGTTTCTGTTCATATTGGACTTATAACTTTTGAAGAAGCCTGAGATATCAGATCATTGAATTAAACATTTCAATCTGTAGGTGAGTCCATTTCCCAAAATTGTTTTGGCCTTTAAAACATTGATTGCTTCAATATACAGAGATTAAAAAAAAAAAAAGTAACCAAATGACCTGAGTCAATGGCTCTGTATTGACAAAGTTTTCCTCTCAAGTGAGAATTTGGCTTGTTTCATCATTTACTGAAGACTATTTTAAAGTCAGCTGCTAAGAGAATGAATGAACCATTTGTTCTTCTATTCATTCAAATAAAATTCATTCAACTCATATTATATTCTGGGTACTTGTTTACATTTCTGAGAAAAATATATAAACTACTGCAAAGTTATATATAGCATTTTCTTAAACCATGTTCAAAAGGAAGAAGCAATTCAGTATGATGTGAATTTTAATGGGTGAATAATCTAACGGAGACAGAACAAATGAGGGGTGACCTCACAATACTTTCTCAGATCACGCCATTCTTCATTTCTATTACATTCTTAACCATGGACATTTGATTACTATGTTTTGCTAAACAGTTCCAAAACAAGTGTTTTTCATTTTGAACATTATTTTTAAAAGATATGCTTGCATTAAATAAAAACTTGTGGATCCTTTTAGATAGGCTAATTTCAGGCTTTTGACTTAGAACTGAGTCTAACTCTAAAGTCTGAAAGTTACAATATTGCCTAAAACTATCATCATACTATTCATTATTTCTATTTCATTATACTGATTCCCAGGTGGCTCAGTGATAAAGAATCCACTTGCCAAGCAGGAGACACGAGTTCGATCCTTGGGTCAGGAAGATCCTCTGGAGATGGAAATAGCAACCTGCTCTAGTATTCCTGAGTGGAGAATCCCATGGACAGAGGAGTCTGGTGGGCTACAGTCCATGGAGTAACAAAGACTCAGGTGTGACTAAGTAGCTGAGCACACCTGCACACATGTGTACATACACATATATACATATAGATTTTGCTACATCTAAATGAAGGCAATGGCACTCCACTCCAGTCCTCTTGCCTGGAAAATCCCATGGATGGAGGAGGCTGGTAGGCTGTAGTCCATGGGGTCGCTGAGAGTTGGACACAATTCAGTGACTTCTCTTTCACTTTTCACTTTCATGCATTGGAGAAGGAAATGGCAACCCACTCCAGTGTTCTTGCCTGGAGAATCCCAGGGACGGGGGAGCCTGGTGAGCTGTCATCTATGGGGTCGCACAGAGTCAGACATGACTGAAGCGACTTAGCAGCAGCAGCAAATGAAGTCCGACAATATGGGGCTCTATCTGAGCTGCTACTTGTTAACAAATCAACACACATCTGCCCAAAGAAATCTAGTAGTTGCCTCTAAATGCTCACAGAACATTCCAGCACCATGGTTCACAATTATCTGGATGCTGCACTGTGTACTTCAGATATTAATCCTTACCATGACACTCTGAGTTCATTTCTAAATAATTCAGGGTCACAGAGGCAGGATTTGAACTCAGTCTAATTTCAAAGATCATGCTTATTTCCTTATGCTCTGCAGTTTCCATATGCTATCTTAGATCTAAGGCTAAATGAACACTGAATTATAAGCTGAAGTCAATTTTTATCATTTTCTTAACTAATAAGGACTTTTAGAATATAATTAATAATAATAACATGAGCTCACTGAGATACATTACCCAGAAAAATATCCCATTCCTGTAACTTCATGGTCTGGATTTAGTGTTTTTTTTTAATTTGCTTTTATTATTTTGCCTGATTTTATCACAGCAATTTTATGACATAGCAAGCTTGTTAAAATGTAGGTTATGCTAGATACATATCTTTACAACTCCATGACATTGAACAAACATGAAAGAAACCTCTGCATTTGAAAGTGTGGTAAATGCAGAGGTTTCTTCATTTACATATGCAATACAGACAAGTAAAATCAATGACATGGAGTACCTATGTAATAAAGTAATTGCTTTAGAAACGTGTGTGATAATTGCATATCAGCTGAATAATTCATTACTAAAATTATTGGTAATGAATGTTAATTTAGTACGATTATCTCATGTGTGGGAATATGCTGATGTACAGTGATTTACAGTAAACTTTAAGGATGATCATTTTATTTTTAGACAATTGCATGTTCATTAAATATGAAAAAATGATGACAAAACAGGTTTCAGTGATGCATTCAATTTGCAAAGATAGAGCTTCAATTACAAATGGCTTTTGGGTTATATTAGCTATAGTCTATAAATCATATATAAATATGTGTGTGTTCAAGAGATCACGTAGAGCTGTCCACCAGAGGGCCCCTTTGAAACAGAATGAGAAAAATGAGGCTGCCATTCAAACTGGAGCCAACATGGTACTTTTAATAAACTACACTGAGGTTTAGTAAAGGTTTATTCCAAACTAGTTAAGGATATACAATCAATGTTCCTAGATATTACATTGGAGAAGGAAATGGCAACCCACTCCAGTATTCTTGCCTGTAGAATCCCAGGGATGGGGAAGCCTGGTAGGCTGCCGTCTATGGGGTCGCACAGAGTCGGACACAACTGAAGTGGCTTAGCAGCAGCAGCAGCAGCAAATATTGCTAGTTTGTGTATTTGTAAATGAATAGATATGAGATTTCCATAATACTTATCTTATGAAAATATAAAGTGATAAAGAACAGATATTCTTAAATGAAATACAAGCAAAATCAACTAAGTGTTTATAAGTTGTATAAATAGATGTAAATTTAATACCATTTATATAGAAGTACAAATCAAATGTACAGAAAACTTGTATTAAAGGGGGAACCAATTTTTCCCCAAAGGAAAGTATTTTTTAAAAGGTCTGTACAGATTTTCCCCTTTTACTAGAAAGCATAGTTTTATTGAAAGATTGTCCCCTTTCAGAAAGCTGAGCACCGAAGAATTGATGCTTTTCAACTATGGTGATGGAGAAGACTCTTGAGAGTCCCTTGGACTGCAAAGAGATCCAACCAGTCCATCCTAAAGAAAATCAGTCCTGAGTATTCACTGGAAGGACTGACATTGAAGCTGAAACTCCAATACTTTGGCCACCTGAAAGAAGAGTTGACTCATTTGAAAAACCCTGATGCTGGGAAAGACTGAAGGTGGGAGGAGAAGGGGAGGAGAAGGGGACGACAGAGGATGAGATGGTTGGATGGCATCACGGACTCAATGGACATGAGTTTGAATAAACTCCGGGAGTTGGTGATGGACAGGGAGGCCTGGCATGCTGCAGTCCATGGGGTCGCCAAGAGTCAGACACTATTGAGAGACTGAACTGAACTGTCCCCTTTCCCCCACTGAAGGGGAGTGGAAGTTCTGCAATTTTGTTTTGTTTTCTCTTCTTTATAAATATTTGTGCTGTGCTTAGTCACTCAGTCATGTCTGACTCTTTGTAACTCCATGGACTGTTGCCTGCCAGGCTCCTCTGTGCATGGGGATTCTTCAGGCAAGAACACTTGAGTGGGTTGCCATGCCCTCCTCCAGGGGAACTTCCCAACCCAGGGATTGAACCCAGGTCTCCCACATTCCAGGTAGATTCTTTATCATCTGAGCCACCAGGAAAGCCCAAGAATACTGGAGTGGGTAGTCTATCCCTTCTCCAGGGGATCTTCCCAACCCAGGAACTGAACTGGAGTCTCCTGCATTGCAGGCATATTCTTTACCAGCTGAGATATCAGGGAAGCCCACAGGTAAGCTATTTGAGGCATCCCAGATAGGGTTAGTGGTAAAGAACCCACCTGCCAATTCAGGAGACACAAGAGACACAGTGGGTTCAATCCCTGGGTTGGGAAGATCCCCTGGAGGACGGTATGGCAACCCACTCCAAGATTCCTGGCTGGAGAATCCCCATGCACAGAAGAGCCTAGAAGGCTACAGTCCATAGGGTCGCACACGACTGAAGCAAGTTAGCATGTACGCAGATCAACTATTTAGGTGGGGTGATCAGTCACATGACTCTTTGCAACTCTATGGACTGTAGCCCACCAGGCTCCTCTGTCTACGGGATTTTTCAGGCAAGTATACTGGAGTGGGTTGCCACTTTCTACTCCAGGGGATCTTCCTGACCCAGGGATTAAACCCCATTTTTAAAAGAGGGAAGGCTAGATTATGTGACAACTCTGAAAATTTTATTTTTCATTGGAATAACAAAAAGGTGGGGCTCCAGGGTGGGGGCTCAGAGAGACAAACAGGTTCATAATCTAGGAGTTATAGACAGCTTCAAAGGTGTCATAAAGGTTCACCAAAATTGACTCTGTTCAGTTCAACCTTAAAGTCTGCATTTAATTTTAATGAATGGGTACATCAATGGCACTTGTTGTAAAAAGGTGAACTTTAGCTCCCCAAAGATAATATTGACATTAATTAAACAAAGGCAAGTGATAAAAATCTTTAAAATAATAATTTAAAATCCTTTGTAATCACTAAAGTGGAATTTCTCTTGTATCGGAGTCATAAACCTGGAAAGAATCAGGATGTAAAGATCATATTGCTGTAGTATAGGAAGCAAATCCAACATTCAAATCCATGAACAAAGACAACATACATTTAATACCTCCTAAATAAATAAAAACTGATATGTGAAAAATTATGTTTAAATAAGAGTTCCAGAAAAACATCTATTTTTGCTTTATTGACTATGCCAAAGCCTTTGACTGTATGAATCACAAGAAACTGGAAAATTCTGAAAGAAATGGGAATACCAGACCACCTGACCTGCCTCTTGAGAAATCTGTATGCAGGTCAGGAAGCAACAATTAGAATTGGACATGGAACAACAGACTGGTTCCAAATAGGAAAAGGAGTACTTCAAGGCTGTATATTGTCACCCTGCTTATTTAACTTATATGCAGAGTACATCATGAGAAATGCTGAACTGGAAGAAGCACAAGCTGGAATCAAGACTGCTGGGAGACATATCAATAACCTCAGATATGCAGATGACACCACCCTTATGGCAGAACGTGAAGAGGAGCTAAAAAGCCTCTTGATGAAAGTTAAAGAGTAGAGTGAAAAAGTTGGCTTAAAGCTCAACATTCAGAAAACGAAGATCATGGCATCTGGTCCGATCACTTCATGGGAAATAGATGTGGAAACAGTGTCAGACTTTATTTTTGAGGGCTCCAAAATCACTGCAGATGGTGACTGTAGCCATGAAATGAAAAGACGCTTACTCCTTGGAAGAAAAGTTATGACCAACCTAGATAGCATATTGAAAAGCAGAGACATTACTTTGCCGACTAAGGTCCATCTAGTCAAGGCTATGTTTTTTCCAGTGGTCATGTATATTTGAATGTGAGAGTTGGACTGTGAAGAAGGCTGAGCGCCGAAGAATTGATGCTTTCGAACTATGGTGTTGGAGAAGACTCTTGAGTCCCTTGGACTGCAAGGAGATCCAACTAGTCCATTCTGAAGGAGATCAGCCCTGGGATTTCTTTGGAAGGAATGATGCTAAAGCTGAAACTCCAGGACTTTGGCCACCTCATGCGAAGAGTTGACTCATTGGAAAAGACTCTGATGCTGGGAGGGATTGGGGGCAGGAGGAGAAGGGGACAACCGAGGATGAGACGGCTGGATGGCATCACCGACTCGATGGATGTGAGTCTGAGTGAACTCCGGGAGTTGGTGATGGAGAAAAGAGGCCTGGCGTGCTGAGATTCATGGGGTCGCAAAGAGTCAGACATGACTGAGCGACTGAACTGAACTGAACTCATAATAAACATTTATGCAGATATATGTGGGGATTTTTGCTAATTTGTTTTTAGTCAAATTATAGCTGGAAATTGGTATTTAGGGGTGCCTGAGATTAGAAAAAGTTAACATTTGTACTTAACTAGAGATGGATTGCTCTGGAAAGCTAGAAAAGACAGATGTGGTAGAACATCTATAGTAACAGATTCAAAAATCATGTTGATGTATTTATTATCTCAGTCATGGAAAAGTAATCAACCAATACTATACCATCTCAGAAAATAGCACCACTCTAATGGAACCTGGAAAAACAATCATGTCCTAATTTTGCATTTCACATGTGCATTTTTAAATGCTATTATTTTCCCCTCCTTTGATCTTTCCTTTGTATTTGTAAAAGGAGCTTTCATCTTTGGATGCCTGTGCAGGGAGGTGCTTTGGAGCCTATTTCTTTCCATGTTTATGATGTCAACAGCCAGCCAGACTTTTGTAAATGACACAACAGTACCAAGACAGTTACATCTGACTGCTTACCCCCTCAGCTTGCCTGGGCAGTTCAGGAGCCCCTGCTGTGATGTTTTGTTTGCACACATGCACAGATAAAGGCCACCACTCCTCTCATTAAATAAGAAGGCATGTGGGAAAATTAATAATTTAATTGGCAGGGAGAAGATGGATGTGGATATCAAATGTAAATCTACAGCTTCCTGAGCATTCACCTCAGTGTCTGAGGAAATCTGGTGCCAATTCTGTGGCCTGACTTCTCTGGAATGATCTCAAAGGGTCAGAGAATCAGTGTTTTCAATCCACTAGGCTAGGAAGGGTTGTCCTGTCATAGAGCAGACACCCCCAGGAGTGGGGGTGCAGTGGGAGAGGTGAGAAGGAAGAATACTATTGGATTCATGCTATAACATGGGCTCTGCTTGAGGCTCCAGGGCTCTGAAAAATCTCAACAAATCCTAGATGAGAGATTACATGAATAATGACCCAAAGACTCAAGAAGTATTCTGTGTGACCATCCACAAATTGCAGACAAGTATAACTTACTGGTTTATTCTTCACTCCTAGGAAATAGTTTGCTCTTTTCTTTCAATGAAAGAAAGGAATAAGGGAGGGAGAGAAGGAAGGAGGGAGAAAAACAGAAAAGAAGCAAGAGCCAGGGTAAGTTTTCAGTCTGGTGCCATTGAAGTTGGATGCTGAGTTGCTCAGGTAGCATGTAAGAGCAATGACAAGGGCCTCTGGTTTTACTATCTTGATAAAGCCTCATTTCTTTGGAAAATTTACATGTTAGGTCTTCAGGATACCCACTCAGATTATATTGCAATTTTCTAAACCGACAGTTCCGTAAATGACACCGGCAATGCTCCCTATATCTAAATGACGAAGGGTTCACACCTGCACTGAGTTGACCAGATGAGGCGCTGCCTTGCAAAGAATCCTGAGCTTCACTGTGCCCTCAGGGTCTTGGTTCAGACCTGAAGGGCATCTACAACGGGGAAGAAATTTTAGCTTCACAATCTTTTGCACAGAAACATGGAGAAAGAATTTACAAGAACAAATTCCCTGGAGTAGAGGATAGCTGGGTGGCACGAATCATCATCGGAAGCAAACTTTCAAAATGCATCTTTTTAGTTCCATTTATTTAAGTTCATTCTTTTCCTCATTCTCATTGCTTATGCTTATACACAGAGATCAGAGGATACTCATTCATAAGGCGCTACTGGGACATTTGACAAAACTTATTCTCAAATTAATATACCATTGTTCTCATATAAAGATTATATCATTGACCCATGGTCAAAAGGATATATCTTCGAAATGGCTTTTTTTCATTAATGTTGAGAGCTCCATACACATTCTGTCTACTATTGAAATCAAAAACATCAGCTGAAGGCTAGATGGCTAAAGACAGGGTGTCAGGTATTGTGGAATTAAATAAAACTAATTTGCCTTATAGAAAACTGGATCCCTGGACTTAGTCTCAACAGTTCATGTCTCTAGCCTGCTGAACTGAACTTCATGAAGATCAAAGAGATATCATAGGATTAAACAACAACTATCTGAATCTGAAGTTATAAAAGGTGGATTTTGACTCCACTCTTGGCCAGTTACATTATACACTGGGAAGGAGAGTTAGCTGAGCGGTGCCTGAGACCATCGTGATGTATTTACAGACGCTGCTTCATTTGATTAATGCTTACCAAAACTGGACACTGTTTAACATCTACCTATTTATTTTCCATCTTTCCTCTGTAAATACAAAGATGTCATTTTTGTCCTTTTCTGCATGATATCTTTACAAATATTTGGGAATAATTTTCATATTCCTAGTAAATCAATTTTTTTTCCTCTCTAGCTCAAGCATCTGTAGTTTCTATAACATTCATCAAAGAACACGACTGCCAAGTTTCTTATCTTGGTTTCCTTTCTCCAAATAGTCTTTAGTCTTGCTGGTGTCCCTATCGGAGAAGGCAATGGTATATAAAAACACAGAAAAAGCAACCTACAAAGCTGACTGTACTGTATTGCAGAGTTATGAATTCCTGTGTGACAGGTGACTGAACTTAATAAATAAAAATACTGAAGAAAATTATAAAACATGAAAAAGAAGACTGGTCATCTGTATCAATGACAATGCCCAGGAGATTTTTAAAAAATGCCCTTTTTCATATTGATAGCATGATTTATGTTTATGAATGGTGAGAAACCCACCATTATTCTAAAAATTAACCTAATGGTCAATGTCACTAAATACCTGTATACACACACCTAAAATGCAAATGTGTCATTTTCATAAGAGAGCATTTCCTAATCAACTAGATTAAACAAGTTGCTGGAAGAAGTGAGATCTTCATGTTTTACTCTATATGAACATTAATGTTCCACATTAACAACCTTGCAATTTGCACAACTCTATTTGAATTTAGCAACAGCAAATATATAGGGACTTATATAATCTATAAACAAATTCATAGGCATAATTCATAAATTAATAACTATAGCTGATAATAACAGCTAATTTTCAGCAAGTAAGTACTTAGTATGTACCAGGCACTGTGCTAAGAATCTTGCATGTAGTATCTCATTCAATCTTCCCTGGTGGCTCAGAGGTTAAAGCATCTGTCTGCAATGCAGGAGACCTGGGTTCGATCCCTGGGTTGGGAAGATCCCCTGGAGAAGGAAATGGCAACCCACTCCAGTATTCTTGCCTGGAGAATCCCATGGACGGAGGGGCCTGGTGGGCTACAGTCCACGGGGTCGCAAAGAGTCGGACACGACTGAGCGACTTCACTTTCACTTTAATCTTATGAGATAAATGATATTATTAAAACCCTTGTTTCACAGATGAAGGATTACTAAAATTTAGAGAAGTTAAAAAATGTGTCTGTGGTCATAGGACTAGCAAGTGGGGAATGTGGGAACCAAAACAAAGGCCTATCTAACTTCAACATCCACGCACTTGATCAACTCATGGTCTTGCCTCTATAGCGCCCCCAGGAGGGCCCTCTCTCATGGTATGAAAGCCTCTCAAGTTTAGACTTGAGGTAGAATCCAAGTCATCATGCATTGGAGCTGAGCCCACAGATTCTCCATCTTATTACTCAATGAAACTTAACTGTAACACATAAATTACCACTAGAATAAAAATGCCCAAACTGTCACTGCAAGAGTTCTACCACATATGTTTTGTATAATTATTCTCAACAATATGTAGGTAGGCACAAATCCCATTGGTGCAGAATTACTTCAACTAATGATAAACTCTGAATAATCACAGTTGCTATAAATGTAATATGTAAATAAATGTGCTGTTTTTCCCATTCCCTGTGGTGGTCTCCTTCACTAACATAGTGCATGCATGCTTGGTCACTCAGCTGTGTCTGACTTTTTGGACCTTTTGGACTGTAGCCCACCAGGCTCCTCTGTCCATGGGGTTCTCCAGGAAAGAATACCAGAGTGGATAGCCATTCTCTTCTCCAGAGGATCTTCCTGACCCAGTCTCCTGCATTGGTAGGCAGATTCTTTACCACTGAGCCATTGGGGAAGCCCCTCACTAACATAATTACCAAGAAATAAGACCTATTTTGTTAAGACACCAGAATTTACAGAGGACTGCTGATCTTCAAAGAGTTGCTATCTATTCAACAAATATTTATTGAGTGCCAATATGTGCCAGGCCTTGTTCTGAGCTCTGGGAATATAGCAGTAAGCCAAATCTCTGTTTTTATGAAACTTATATCCCAACAATTTTGTGGACTTTCAAAGTACTTGGCTCTTTTCTCTTGGAAGTAGATTTGAAGTTCCACAGAAACAGAGTCTCATTGTGCTCCACACACATCATGAGTTTCTACAGCCTGGCAGCTGACTCTCCCTTAGTCACATTTACAGAGAGGGCAAGGCTCCTGCATTGGATGCTGCAGAGAGTGCAAAAAAATCAACAGTGGATGTTCCAAAACATGGTACGACATACAGGTAACACCTTCCTGGTTATGGAATTTACTTTAAGAGGTTTGTAGCAGGAAACATGTGTGTTTAATCATTTGTGATTCTGATTTGTACAGTTGGCATGTACTCTTTTAGGACAATCCAGAGAAGAAAATGTCAAGTGGCAGAGAGAAACAGGTTTGAGGCTTGATGTGGCCACAGATGGGATGCGCAGCAGCTACTCTGCACTCAGTTAAAGAAAAAGAAAACCATCTTCCTAAACAATGACTCTTCCTTAGCTCTAAGGAGATTATTCCATAAAAATATAAGATATGAGTATCTTGCAGGTTACCAAGTGCATTAGGGAATTATAACTCTCTCTGTTAGGCAAAGGAAATGATACACCAAGCTGGATAAAAGCAGTCTCTCACCTTGTAGTATATATATGGCTCACCAAGATTTGTGCAAGGCCTATAAAATCATGCCTGCACTTTGGTAAAGAAAAATAGAACAGGTCAAAAAGCAGTCAAGGTAAGTCAAATTAAAGCCTCTGGCTTATTTTCCTACATCATGTCCTACAACTTAGTGATAAGGAAAAATCTGCCATTAACTCTCAGTAAAGGTGACCAATCTCCAACTTCTCATGATAAAAAGAGAAGAGGTCATAATATAATTAATTTTCTTAATTCAGAATGTGGATACAGCTTGACCTATTCTTGAATATGGCTCTTACCAAATGAATAAGAAGAATCTCATCATGACTTCTGGAGAAGGAAATGGCAGTGCACTCCGGTATTCTTGCCTAGAAAATTTGTGGATGGAGAAGCCTGGTGGGCTGCCATCTATGGGGTCGCATGGAGTTGGGCATGACTGAAGTGACTTAGCAGCAGCAGCAGCAGCATGACTTTGGGTCAATGAACCAACCCTCCAGTGCTCCTCATCCTCAAGTACCCTCCTTTTCAGCATGAACTGCTTGGTTTATCAATTCAACTTCTCTGTTAACAATATCCTGTCCTCATCCATGACCTTCTGTAACATTCTCCAGCAATATCACAACCCTAGAGGAATGAACCAAACTATCTCTGAGCCCTAAGCCCACATCCACTTGTCGTATATCACGCAACAAGGCAGATCACCCCACTGCGAACTCAGGTGTACTGACCTCAAGAAGGGTTATGACATAATATACATTTCAATAGGATCCAATGAGTAAGGCCTCTCTTTCTCTACAAGCATCTTAAACCTTCTCTGCTCTTTCAGATCTTACTTCCACCATACCTGCTCCTCTCTCTCAGCAGAGAGAGAAACGACTGCACTTTTATTCCAAGCACTTCTATCTCCAACATAAGGAGAATGTTAGCCCTCCTACCACCAGCCTATCTGCTTCTGCATCCACCCATTTCTTCAAGCTCTCTTTATATGGAGGGGCAATCCTCTCATGGAAGGCCATTTTCTCCACTTGAGTTCAGAATGTCTTTACTTCCATCTTCCTTCTCAATTATCCCCTCTCATATTTTCATCCTCTCTCTTCCTTGGCTCATTCTCTTAATGTTGAAGGTCAAGGATGGCAGACACTTTCTGTGTCCACACATATCCTTGCTCCATTCTTCCTAAGGAGTCTTCTCCCCAGCACCAGAGAATGACTTGATAAGTCTGAACCAAATGCTCTCAAATTTGAAAAGGTACCAAATTTTCCCAGAAGGATTTTTTGAGATAGACTGATAGGCTCCTTAGTTAGTAGAATTTGTATTTCTCTAGTAAGCTGGAAGAAACACAAGCTGGAATCAAGATTGCCGGGAGAAATATCAATAACCTCAGATATGCAGATGACACCACCCTTATGGCAGAAAGTGAAGAGGAACTAAAGAGCCTCTTGATGAAAGTGAAAGAGGAGAGTGAAAAAGTTGGCTTAAAGCTCAACATTCAGAAAATGAAGATCCTTTATTTTTTGGGCTCCAAAATCACTGCAGATGGTGACTGCAGCCATGAAATTAAAAGACGCTTACTCCTTGGGAGAAAATCTAGACCAACCTAGATAGTATATTCAAAAGCAGAGACATTACTTTGCCTACTAAGGTCCATCTAGTCAAGGCTATGGTTTTTCCTGTGGTCATGTATGGATGTGAGAGTTGGACTCTGAAGAAGGCTGAGCGCCGAAGAATTGATGCTTTTGAACTGTGGTGTTGGAGAAGACTCTTGAGAGTCCCTTGGACTGCAAGGAGATCCAAACAGTCCATTCTGAAGGAGATCAGCCCTGGGATTTCTTTGGAAGGAATGATGCTAAAGCTGAAACTCCAGTACTTTGGCCACCTCATGCGAAGCGTTGATTCACTGGAAAAGACTCTGATGCTGGGAGGGATTGGGGGCAGGAAGAGAAGAGGACGACAGAGGATGAGATGGATGGATGGCATCATCGACTCGATGGACGTGAGTCTGAGTGAACTCCGAGAGATGATGATGGACAGGGAGGCCTGGCCTGCTGTGATTCATGGGGTCGCAAAGAGTCGCACACGACTGAGCGACTGAAATGAACTGAGTAAGCTGCCAATGGCAACCCACTCCAGTACTCTTGCCTGGAAAATCCCATGGACGAAGGAGTTTGGTGGGCTGCAGTCCATGGGGTCGCTAAGAGTCAGGCACGACAGAGCGGCTTCCCTTTCACTTTCATGCATTGGAGAAGGAAATGGCAACCCATGCCAGTGTTCTTTCCTGGAGAATCCCAGGGACAGGGGGAGCCTGGTGGGCTGCCCTCTATGGGGTCGCACAGAATCGGGACATGACTGAAACGACTTGGCGGTGGCAGCAGCAGTAAGCTCCCAAGAGACACTGCTGGTCTAGAGACCACCCTTGGAGAACTCCTGATCTAAATTATGCTCAGTAACCACATTCTCCTTTACTAATGATTCATTTAGAATGGGCAAATAACTCTGTTCTAGCCAACAAGCTACAAAGAGAAGTCTGATGGAGCAAGAGTATAGAAAAGTCTGGAAAGAATTTTATTCCCTTATAAAAGGACAGAGATCAATGATCATACTTCATATTCTTGCTTTGAGTGGGTACTATATTACTGAAGAAACCAGCAATGTCCATTAGGTATTGAGTACAAGGACAAAAATCCAAGAGAAAGCAAAGTGAAACACAGTGAGAACCTGGCTTGAGTATATTTTTGAGCGTTGCAGGAACCCTGGGCCCATTCATCTCCAGTCTTCTCAATATATGAAGTAATAAAGGCTACTTAATAAAACCACCATTGGTTCGCTGAATTTGATTGTAGACAACAGAATACCTAAATAATTAATCAACTCCTGGACATATAAAAATATCTCTTTTCAATTTCATCTTCTCCTCTAGGTAGAACCCTACCTTGCACTTTCATTTAAATATAAACTTTTAGGGTGACAAGTGTTCTTCACTGTCTTATCTCCTATTGGCCCCCTTTAGCCCATTCTGACTTCTGGCACACTTTTCACTTCACTAAAAACGCTTTCACAGGGTTCTCATCATAACCCTCCTGAATGTGTAAAGAGGTTTCTGTTAGAGAAACCTAGAGGCCTAATCAGTTCAGTTCAGCTCAGTCGCTCAGTCGTGTCCGACTCTAGCAGAGGCCTAATCCTATTTGATTGTCCACAGCACGTGACACTGTTTATCTTCTCATTTTCTTGAAACACTCCTTCTCTTGGCTTCTTTGGCACTAACAGTCTCTCCTGGTTTTCTTCCTGCATCTCCATTACTTCTAAGTCTTGTCCCACTTGGCCTTTAAATATTAGTACTCTTCTGAAGTCATCTCTCTTCTCTTTTTATGTATCATCCTTCAACCTCACCCATGCTCTGAGTTGTGTCAGTTACATTTCTAGGCAGGTATTTCCCACACCTATATGTCTTAATCAATCTTCTCTGTGAACTCCAGGCCCCAATGTTCAATTGCTTTCTCCTCCACTTGATACCTCGGATACCTCAAACTCAACATGACCCAAACAAAATTCATAATTCCTACCTACCTACTTCTCATATCTCTTCTTTGTCACATATTCCTTCTCTCATTGACTTAGTTATCCACGTGAGAAGTGTGGCATCATCCATGGAGCCTTCTTTCCCACTCCCTCTTTCAAATCAGTCATCAATTATATTAAAATTCCTCTTGAGTTGAGGGACATAGAGATAAGTTGGTTCCTTTTCAAATCATCCCCTCTATCTACACCATAACTTCCTTATTCCTGTCAAGCTCTTTTGACTTGATTTAGACCTATGTCAAATTATTTGCTATAAACTTCTATAGCACTCTTATCTTAACATCCATTACATCTGTAATTACTTGTTTAAAATCTGTTTTTCTCCCTTGACTAAAAGATACTTGAAGAAATTTGTTTTTTTCACTGAATCTCTCAGTGCCTGGCATATAATAGGTGCTTAAAATATGTCTGCTAAATTAAAGTACATTTTCTCTTTTCAGTATTTCTTTTAAAATGTCATGTATAATAAATATATACTATTCAAGGAATAATGAATAAAGTAGATTTGAATATGTATATTAACTTCTCAAGCATGCTACCCTGACATTGGTCAAGGAAAGATCAGAATAAAAATGTGCAATTTCCTGTTGTAAATTCTGCTTTTGGTGACTTTCAACAAGATTTTTATTTTGGGGGCAAAAGTGTTGTGTTTGGAAGACAATGTCTATTGAAACCAATTACATCTCACATCTCCCTGGAGCGAATCTAGTAATAGTGCATAAATTAAGCAAAATTAAATTAAATAATTTGAATCCCTTAAAAGGCAAAAAAACTAGTCAGCAGGGAGAATCGATTCAAAATGTCTTGGTCATCGATAAACCCCTTATGCCCTTCTTGGTCTCTGGATGCCTAGATCTGGAAACAAAACTGACTGCTTCAAGCAATCCAGGTTGCCCACCAAACTGTCAGTGCAGAATCCTCACCTGTCTTCAGTGTCCAGTGAATTGCATTCTTTATCCTACAGCAAAAGGAAAGTCACAGACTATTCTTCATTCTCTTAGAACAGTGTCAGGGATATCTGTACCAAAGGTTTCTTGCTGAAAGGTCCCCCATCCAGACATGTACTATATACTAAACAAACCAAATGATCTGACCATTATGGGTTCTTCTATCACAGTAAAGAACACAGATCTATTTCACTGAGTTTTTAAAGTTCCTTACTTTATTTCTCTTCAGCCACCTAGGTGGTACCTCTCGGAACTAAAATGTGCTACTCCACAGCCATCTTAGTTGAGTATTAACCAAACTAGCAGTTTAAAGAGAGATCAACAAATCAAATTCCTTATATGAAGAAATATAGAAAACTGTCCCTTAAGAAATTCATTCAACAAATACTGAGTGTTTACTCTGTAACAAGTACACTTCTATCTGTATGCAGGTCAGGAAGCAGCAGTTAGAACTGGACATGGAACAACAGACTGGCTTCAAATAGGAAAAGGAGTATGTCAAGGCTGTATACTGTCACCCTGCTTATTTAACTTCTATGCAGAGTACATCATAAGAAACGCTGGGCTGGAAGAAACACAAGCTGGAATCAAGATTGCCAGGAGAAATATCAATAACCTCAGATATGCAGATGACACCACCCTTATGGCAGAAAGTGAAGAGGAAATAAAAAGCCTCTTGATGAAAGTGAAAATGGAGAGTGAAAAAGTTGGCTTAAAGCTCAACGTTCAGAAAACGAAGATCATGGCATCTGGTTCCATCACTTCATGGGAAATAGATGGAATAGTAGAAACAGTGTCAGACTTTTTTGGGGGGCTCCAAAATCACTGCAGATGGTGACTGCAGCCATGAAATTAAAAGACGCTTACTCCTTGGAAGGAAACTTATGACCAACCTAGATAGCATATTCAAAAGCAGAGATATTACTTTGCTGACTAAGGTCCATCTAGTCAAGGCTATGGTCTTTCCAGTGGACATGTATGGATGTGAGAGTTGGACTGTGAAGAAAGCTAAGTGCCGAAGAATTGGTGCTTTTGAACTGTGGTGCTGGAGAAGACTTTTGAGAGTCCCTTGGACTGCAAGGAGATCCAACCAGTCCATTCTGAAGCAGATCAGCCCTGGGATTTCTTTGGAAGGACTGATGCTAAAGCTGAAACTCCAGTACTTTGGCCACCTCATGAGAAGAGTTGACTCATTGGAAAAGACTCTGATGCTGGGAGGGATTGGGAGCAGGAGGAGAAGGGGATGACAGAGGATGAGATAGCTGGATAGCATCACCGACTCGATGGACATGAGTCTGAGTGAACTCTGGGAGTTGGTGATGGACAGGGAGGCCTGGCGTGCTGCGATTCATGGGGTCGCAAAGAGTTGGACATGACTGAGCAACTGAACTGAACTGAACACTTCTAGATGCTAGGAATATAATGATGAAAAAAATAATTCTGTCCTCACTAAGCCTGCATTTTATAAGAAAATACAAACATAAAAAACATGTGTGTGTATGTATATATAGCACACATATACACATACTTTTAATATATCTGACATTTTTCATACTTTTCTTAGAATCTCTATAGGGAAAGTGGGTATCATCTGCAAAACTGAAAGATAATTATACTTTATCTCTATACAGACAAGGTTATCCCTTTTATTTTTTTAGTTTATTGACATATAATTTATTTACCATGTTGTGCTCATTTCTGCTGTATAGCAAAGTGACTCAGTCACACATATTATTTTTCATATTATTTTTTATTACGGCTTATCATAGAATATTAAAGACCATTCCCTGTGCTTTACAGTAGGACCTTGTGGTTTATCCTATAAATAATAGTTTGTATCTGCTAATCTCAAACTCCCAGTCCTTCCCTCATCTACCCCTCTCCTGCTTGGCAATTCCCTTTTGCTCTTTCTTCTCTGTCTTTATATTCTTTTTCTTTGACTTCTTTCTCACACTTGCAAACTCTAGAATTAAATCTATCTTCTATTTAAAGGAGAAACAACCCTGTCATTGTTACCTATCCCCTACGACATAATTTTGAACTGGGCTCAATGTAGTTGGCAAACCTCATATATATTATTTGATATTTCCCCATCAACTCTCAGATGAGGATCTCAAAACGTTATCCTATAACACTTACTAAGAACTGACAATGTGTGAAATGTCATACAGAGCTGAGAATTAGTCTTGGCTGCTGCTCAGGGTTCACTAATGCAAACTTTAATTCACTAAGGACACCCAAACCTGCCTGAAAGAGCTATTAGGACAACTATCAGAAAGTTCAATTTGCTGTCTCAAGGTCTCAACAGTGGTGTTAGTGCCAAGAATGAAGAGCCAGCTACAAAACCTGTCCTGTTTTATGTTACTTATAGAACAAAAAAATAAAAAGGAAGATATCAGTCCAGTTTGGTAAGTGATCCCATTTACTTTCTGTCCATAATGTCTACTTTCAATCTAATTATCTTCTCCTCAGTATCAAACACTTTTCTAGTTGTTTAAATAATGTATCAGCGTCCTTTCAAGGGATAATAGGGCCCTCTAACTCTACACTAGCAAATTCACTATACAAAAGCAAGCCCATTCAACTCCCTACCAATGTGTTTAAGATTTTAAAGTAATCATTTTGAATATCACTTAAACCTTTATACAAAGGATAGGTTACTACACATCACCTTTCTGGCAACAAAATGACAAAACACATCTGAATTCCTCTTGGCATCACAGACATCTGAAAAACTCTAAATGGGTAATGTCCCTATGACTACATCTATAGGACAGTCCCCTATCTTTTCCACTTATCTCTAAATTTCACTCCACTGGAAATGTAGGGACCAAACTAGTAATTTCAGTAGGCAGAATTATTTTGATCAAGGATTGCTCTTAGGGAAAATTTATGAACGAGATTGACTATAGTGAGATTCCCCAAATCATACCTTTATTGGGTTGGTCTCAGAGATTAGGACATATTTTTTCCTAAGACAAGACAACAGTGACAAGCTCCAGTGAAGACAACTTCAAAAGACAAGTGTTCTGCAAAATTCAAGGTGCGTCTGGATTATGTATACATAAGAATCCAGTGTCTCCTTGAAGTTTTAGTTTTGGTTAAAAGAACCAAATGTGAGAGAGGGAAAATGATTTGCCGATTTACTGCCTAGAACTCAATTTTAACAACGAAGTAATATAGCCTGAAAACCTGGTTATTCGACAGCATTTGGCTACACAGAGGACGGCTCAATGAGCTCCTCTTGTCTGACTTGTCACAATGACTGACACTTTCTAATATTGAGCTGGAAATAATATGGATATTTAATACAGCAGCGTTTACATCAAATAGAAGCAAAGCACTATTGTTTATCAGCAATCTATTTCTGATGGCATGAATCTATATAGACATAATTACTGTTGAATGATGAGCTCTGATTTTTCACATTATGGCATAAACAAATCTGCAGAATATTCACAATGTTTCATCTTGTGTGATTTGAGAAACCTCATAAAGCCAAATTCTTAAGTATTTCCTATGCGTTCCACTTGAATTTGACTAAAATTTACCTTTTAGATCTGTTATGCCACTCATGAATTTTTTACAGTATCCATCTGTGCTTTGCCTTCTCTATTCTCCATGGTTCCACATTGTTTTGGCTAACTAACAGGCCCATATGTTGCCTTAATGTATTTCTGCACAATGTTTGTGCTTTAAAAAAAAAAAAAAAAAACCACAGGGAAAAACCACAGGTCTAAATAAGCTATAAAGAGCATCCACATACAGTTAGACTGTCTTTACTGAGTCTGGAGACATTATGATTCTGCTGCGACAAGCAGCATTTGTCTTCATTTTGTCTGACTGTCCTCATGTGTTACTATTAGTGGCTGTCAGGCTGAGGCAGAAAAAAATAGCATCACTTGAGTAAGAAGTTGAATGCATAAATGCAATACTACACATGGTGGCTGAGGGTGAAGAGTCTGTTTGAAATGCTTAAATGCAAACACCAGGATGAGGACATTTAAAAGTGAAAATCCTTACTTGGCAAATGTAAAGAGGAAAAAAAAATGACTTCCCTGTCTACAAAGCAAAGTGAAGGCTAATTATTGACAAAAATTTAGCAGCCTCTGAATATCTTTGAAGACCATCTTTTCAACATGTCAGCTTAGCTTTAATTGTAAGAAAACAAATATGCTGGAACATTTGCCTCCAGTCCAGTGTTTCAGATAATGTTGACAAATACCTTGCATTTTAAAGTTAAGCTTCCAGTATTCAAAAAGTAACTTGAAAGTATGTTTTCCATGCAAACCACTCTCAGACATTTGTGTGCCTCACTCTCTATAGGTACACTTGGGCAACAGTACTCCTACAGTACTCCATCTATTTTTTGAAAGTTTTCTCCCACTCGGTTTCTCATCATTTCAGGAGCCAGTTCCTCTTACTTCTTTTTCTCATCATTAAAATAAGACAAACCGGATTATCATAAGGCCCGGAAATTGTTATAGTCAAGCTCCTTATCAGAGAAAAACACTTTAATTATCCAGAAAGTGGGAGATTTCCCTCTAAAAATAAATTTATCTTCTTATTTCCCTATCTTAAAAGATTATCTTTTCTTCTGGTCTCATTCATGGTCATTAAACAAGAATTTTTCACCAGAAGCTTTAAAATATTTTTTTTTTAAAGAAACAACTCCCGATAAATACAGTAAAGATTTAACTTTTCCAAAAATATCTCATAGTTTCTTTCAAAAAGTCTACCTCCTGTGGTCTTCTTTATCAACTGACAAAACCCACAGCTTTTATGGTTTTGAAATACTAAGGCATGCCTCTTTAAAATATACATAATTTTTAGGTATACAGTGAAAAGTAGGTTGAGTTTTAAAAAATTATTCTTGCCATGCCCTTCCCTGGTGCTATCCTTTACCATCCATTCTTAATCACATTACTCTTAGTCATAAGGCTCAGCCTAGATGCTTTTCCTTGCTGAACTAGTCACATTAATTTCTTTCTTTTGAAGCCTTTTTTGGTCATCATCAGATTTTAAGAGCTGATTTATAGGGCTTCCCTCATAGCTCAGTTGGTAAATCATCTGCCTGTAATATAGGAGACCTGGGTTCGATTCTTGGGTTGGGGAGATCCTCTGGAGAAGGAAATGGCAACCCACTCCAGTATTCTTGCCAGAAGAATCCCATGGACAGAGGAGCCTGGCAGGCTACAGTCCATGGGATCCCAAGAGTTGGACACAACTTAGTGACTAGACCACCACCACCAGATTTTAAGAGCTTCACCACAATTTCCATAATGTACAGTATAGTATCTTACAATATCAATTTAAGCTGATGTTTAATATAATACTGCATTATTAATTATCTTGTATGTATTCATATATGATTTGTTCTTCCAGTTAGACTGTAAGTACCATGCGGGTGGAGAGCTTTAATCTTATGGTTTATAATCCATAGCACCTGGCCCATAGCAGGTGGTGGTAAAATAATTGATAATAGATGAACAAAAGAGTGTATGCTAAAATAATTGATTCACATATAGTAGGACAAGCCTCTGGTAACATATTAAGAAACAGAAGCAAGAGCAGGCCTGTCTAAAGTGATAAATGGAGCCCTGTGTGGAAGATCAATGATCATGGAAATATTCAAATTAAAGTATTTTAACTCCAAAAGGATTTTCCCTAAGTACTTCTTTCCCATCTGCAGCGCACCACCCCCAACAAAAAAAAAAAACCAAAACAAAACAAAACATAAAAACCTGAGGACATCCTCAGAGAGAAAAAAAAATCTTCAGCTATATTAACATATTCTCTTAAAAATCATCAAGAGTAAAATACAAATATTTTTATAGAAAGGAATGCAGGGACAGGGAAGCAGAGAGTCCATGGAAATGTTTGTAAAAAATATTTGACTGCCTTGACTGTCCCTTAAAAATAAACAGTTTATTTTCAGTGTCTCAGAAAATCTCTCTGGGGAAATTCTCTGGACTAGCTGTTAACACACTACCCACTACCAGGAGCATACAAGCCTGGGAGGCTCCCCTGATGTTTACTAATTATCATTCTTCAGGGCAAATCTGGATTCTTCCTGAAGTAGAAATTCAAGATGAGAAGCTGCTCAGCTTTTGGTCCTGCCTCCTCTTGTTTGCTCGACTCAGCGCCTATCAGGTCTCTCCCTGGTTGATTCAGGCCAAGAGTGAGGCACGCATCAATTATTATATAAGTTTTGTGGGACCCTAGCAGCAAGATTAGGAAGAGCATTAGGTGGGGAGGTGCTTGTGGAGGACATAAACTGTAAAGCGTTAGGTTAATATCAAGCTTCCTTGGTTCCTCTGGAACTAATTTGTGTGTGTGATTAGAAGTAGGTTCTAAAAACACATCCTGCATCACTTTGATTAATATTCTGATATTTAATAATCTATATCTTTAAAACTTTTAGCAACATTCAGGTGTTTGTGTATATTTGTGTGTGATTCCAAGAGAAATTAAACCCTTGAAGAAGAAGGAAAATATACTGTGGAACTGAAATATATACTTCAAGGAAAATATACTGTATATTATTGTGTATTAATTTATAGTACTGTGTAGTACTGAAAAATACTGTATATTTCCTGAAATATACTCCAAGGAAAATATACTGTGGAACTGAAATATATTCAAGGAAAATATACTGTGTATTTTTGTGTATTACTGTATAGTACTGTGTAGTACTGAAAAATACTGTATATTTCCCTGAAATATACATCAAGGAAAATACACTGTGGAACTGGAAATACACTTCAAGGGAACTGAAACCCTTGAAGAAAAGGAAATATACTGTGCAAGGCACAGAAGTCCTCTGTTAATAAAAGTTTAAAAATAGTACTCATTTTTTGCAAAGACAAGTTGTGTTAACTAATACAATAAGAGAGGTAGTTATATTTCTTTCTTTTCCTGCTCTCTTTTACTTCAGGCAAATCTCTTTGTTTTTATTTTTTGAAGAAAGTCACTCACTAACAAGTCACTCACTAACAAGACTGCTTTATAATTTACAGACGTTGTCCTCCAAAAGGCAGATGATATTTTAAAGGGCACGAGCATCAACGACCTGATGGGGCTGCAGAGGTGAGAGAGAATGTCTAATGGGGCAACAAGGTTCAAGAGAAAAATCATGGTGCACGTGTTCCTGTGGATAACTGGAAAGACTCAATATGAATCCAAACATTATTTCCTTCAAATGTTTCAATAGGATATTTCATTTTGGACCTGCTAATAACCCCTTTCCACACTTAGAAACTAATCAGTGTTGGAAAGGCACACTCTGGGTGATGCAGTATCACCATGGAATCTGAAGGAGGAAAGGGCCCACGTTGGATGAGGCTGCGATCACTCTGCAGTTATATTTTAGCCCACATCATATCATTACCTGTAAATGATGATTTCTCTTACAATAGAGTTTTTAATGGCTATCGATTCAAAACTATTATTTCATAAATAAGTAATTTTTGAGGATTTTCCAGGAATAGGCATTTAACATTTCCCTCTCTCAGTGGCAATGTTCCATGGTCTGAGATAACACAGATTCACACTCTAAATTTTCATTTATAAAATATCTAACAATTAACCTGAATAAGGTTTTTAATTACATCATCTTGCATACACTTGCCTGAAAGTATGAAGTACCAACTTTTAGCACTATTTCCCTAATAGAAATCACATAAGACTAAAAGCTATTCAGAAAAGCAAAGCCAAAATGCCATCTCTTTGGCACTTAAAAACTTTTTCTTTCCTCCTCCCAAGAAACCTCCTTTCTAATTACAGAAACCATGTTAAAATAACCCAAAATAAATTAATTAGAAGGGGAAAAATAATAAAGCTCAGAAGAAATATGCAAGTAGGCACAAATACTAACATCTGCAACTAGAAAGTGTTACATTCTAGAAAGAAATACTGGATTTATTTTTCAGCTTCTCTGATTTCTACAAAATGAGAAACTTAATTTTGTGATGGAATAAAAATAGTAAATACCTATCTCTAGCAGAAATACTGTCATTTGCTAGGCATGAAAAAATAATCTTTTTTTTTTCTTGGATTTTTTGAAGAAGGCATGCAAACAAAACAAAATGTACTCAATAGCACTTGACAAATACATCACAGAAACATGTAGTTCTCTCCAAGTATTAATTACTGAAAGTCTGTATTTAATTCTAAAAATAATTTAAAGATTTCTCAATTTATTTTTATTTACTATTTTTTAACAGAAAAAAATCATACCAGAATCCTCTTGCCAGAAACATGTTATGAAAATAATGTTATCAATGAGGATTTTAATAAAATCCTGGAGCTAGATAAAATCTCAGTACACCTTCTAGTCTAGTGCCCTGACTCCATCTAAGACCAATTATTTTTTTCCCCCTTTAGAGATCTCCATGGAATAGAGTCCTTGTTCTTCAATAGCTGTTTTTCACCTTCAATCAAGTTTATTATCAGGGAATTTATCCCTTATGTTCAACTTCTATTGTGCATGTTGAAGCTTAAGCCATCTTCTGTTGTTTCCTACCTGTGCACATGGAGTTGGTGCATAAGCACTTAGTGCATGCTTGATATGTGCAAAAATTGACCTCAACACACACAAAGAAGACAAGGGTTTGCTGCACAGGGCTCCTGTGTAGCTGGAAACAAAGGCATCCTAGGACCTTTATGAAATTTGAGAGTGGAAAGAAACTTGGACATTGCACAATACAAAAGTTAAGTATAACAGTACACGTGAGTCTATATTATACACAGTGACAGTAAGTGGTGAAGGAAACCAGATTCAAAATTATTTTGAAAAGAGATAGGATTAGTCAAGGAAAACATTCTAGAAAAGATCAAGTTGAAACATCATCTTACAGGATATAAAGGACACATATTGTCAAGGTGAGAAATGAATGGTCTGAATAGGAAGCAGGGAAAGTCAAAGACACAGAAGAGGCAGTCTGAGAGATGTTTACATGTAGGACCATAATTATCTTGCACAGAAAATATGAGAGCTGTGTGACGGAGAAATCACAGTGAAAGCAAGAACCCAATTACTCAACGGAATGCTCTGAGAGACCTACTCTGTGTCTCAAATGGACTGTGGTGTCTACATGTGTGCTTGTGATTTACATACAGAATACTACTGAGAAAAGAATGGAACAGTGTTTAATACACTGTAGGATTAAAAATATCAGAACAATCTCCTTGAGGGCAAAATGGGCTTTGAGGTGAACTTGGAAGAGAGTAGTATAAGATTTGAATGGAAAGATTTTAGAGGATAAAAAATAAATAAAAGGTTTGCTCAGAGGCAAAAATGTAGTTAAGCTGAAAGGCTAGAAAAGGCGTACTCAGGGACAACAGCAGGGGAGCAGAGGTAAATACTGGCTAAAAATGATTTCTAAGAAGTGGTTTTTTTTTTTTTTTTTTTTTTGGTCCTTTGCCTAGGTGGGTTCACTTCCTGCAGAGTTCATGGGTTTTTCAATAAGGCCAATGTGAGACCCCTCCTTCTCCCCAAATTTTGTCTGTAGAATAATCTACCTGATAGGAATGCAATCTCCTCAACACAGTTAACAGAGAATGAGAAAGCTTCTATTTAGAGATAAAGATTAGAGATAAACTTGATGGGATTATATGGAGGAAGGCTGGAATCCTTTAACTCCAACTCTAAGGCTCTGCACAGAGGTAGCCCATGTATGGCAGGAGGAACTTCTGTGCAGGCATAAGTGAACCCTGGCTACAAGAAAGATTTGCTGATGAAATTTGGGCATTTTGACATGTTTCAGGAAAAATGAGAGAACTGGATTCATATTTCGTTCAGTAACATAAAAGTTTCCTTTGGTATACTTCAGGAATTGGAGGGTGGGAGAGGGAAGGAGGGAATTCTACCATTTAAATTTCTTATCTATTCTTACCTTAGACTCCACAACCTTTAAGCCCTAAATGCAATTTTGCAGTGCCTTAATCGGTTTCTGTAAACCAGTAATTCCTAAGGAGGAGACAGAATCAAATTGCCCTGCCCAGCACCACCAGGATATCTAACCCCATCACCCCTAAATAACCCTCCCTTCATTCTAAGTATTCTTCTCTGAAAAGGCAGCATTTTGAATACAGTATTTGTTTCAGGGCAACACACCAGACATCAAGAATTAAATTCTCAAAAGAAATATAAAAGAAAGCTTTATAATATAGAAGTAGATGAACATCTCAGTTGTTTTTTAGATTTGAAGTAAAAACTGTCAGCAATGGGCAAAAGATAGTTAGGAATGCTGAAGCAGAAATGCTTGGTTTCAATCAGAGGGTGAAATGAATTTCTTTTGTCATTGACTTACTTATGACACAATTGAAAGAAGCTACTAACTGATGCTCCAGGTTTATAAAATAAGGTTGGTATCCTTCATTATATCTCTTAGGGATACCCTGTGATTTAATTTCATATCTGAAACACTAAGTTAAGAAAAGACAAGAGGTTAACAAATTTTCTACTTCTGTCCACCAATTTAACTTCTGTTTCTTTATTTTTTGCTAATTCAGAGTAGGGAAAAGACTACAAATATTTATTAGAGTGAAGCAAATTGTGAGAGGTACTTCAACTTAATGTCTCTACTCCTTTCTATCTACTTGCAATCTGTAAACTTGCTCTCTTTTCATTTGCACACCTAAGTAAAATGCCTGGAAATATTGCACTATCCACTAGCCTGGGTCTCTAAGGACATAATCTGTTTCACTTGATTCTGAGAAAGAAAAAGATGAAGGAAAGAAAATATACCCATCAACAGAGGAAGGCTGATTTTCATTTATGACTTAATATGAAAAGAATGAGTAATTATAGGTGTGTTTTAACAGCAATAAGAGGGAAGAAGTTGGAATGTGATGGGCTTTGCAGAAAGAAGGGAATTTTTCTCTAAAATCCTTCAGATCCTAGATAGGGGTGAAATCAGTCAAGTAGCTGAGAGGAGAATTTAGGCAGAAAGGACACTTAGCAGTGTAAACAGTCTAAAGTCTTTTCTGGGGGCACATACAAATTGGTAACGTTTTTTACCATCTTCATCCCCATAAACTGCTCCTGCCCAGGAACAACATGTTTTTGTGTTTTCAAGTCCTTAGACCAGTCCTGCACTCTGCTCATACCATCACCTGTCAGAAGTGACAGCATAGTGTCACTTCTGAAGTATGTTACTGCGGTTACTTTCACATCCTCAGCCTCTGATACCCAGCAGGCTGTGAGATGAGGAGCTAAAGGACTTACTCTAGGCCTTAACAATCAAAGGCAAGAAAATCAATATCTATTTCCAAAAGATAGATCTAAGGATGCTGGAGTTCCTAAATACTCTCAGTTACTCCGAAATAAGGCAGTCTTGATGAAAGAGTCACAAAACAACCACAAGTGGGGCCGTGCCCTCATGCAGCTTCTAGAGGTCTGGGGCTCACAAAACAATAGAGAAATGATATTGGTGGCAAATGGAACTTTTAAAAACAAATTCTTTGACTTTTCCCAGAAAAAAAAATGAAAAACAAAAATTCACACTGGAGTGTAGCAGTAAGGAAACTGCTGTCGTAAAATATGAGAAAAAAAAAATCCACTAAGAATATACTCCAGCAAGGAAATACAGTTTTGCTATATGCTAGAGAGAATAAGGCTTCCTGGTGGCTCAGAGGTTAAAGTGTGTGCCTCCGATGCGGGAGACCAGGGTTCGATCCCTGGGTCGGGAAGATCCCCTGGAGAAGGAAATGGTAACTCACTCCAGTATTCTTGCCTAGAGAATCCCATGGACAGAGAAGCCTGGTAGGCTACAGTCCACAGGGTCGCAAAGAGTCGGACACGACTGAGTGACTTCTCTCTCTCAGAGAGAATAAACTGACCACATGGGATCAAAAGAAATCTAACAATGATCTTAATAAACTGCTGGGCTTCCATACTTGTATTTCCTATTACATGTACTCCTTCTATTTTCAATTCCTCATACTTTATAAAAGCAATAGTTCAGTTCAGTTCAGTCAGTTGTGTCCAACTCTTTGCGACCCCATGAAACACAGTACAACAGACATCCCTGTCCATTACCAACTCCCAGAGTCTACCCAAACTCACAACCATTGAGTTGGTGATGACATCCAAACATTTCATCCTCTGTCATCCCCTTCTGCTCCTGACCTCAATCTTTCCCAGCATCAGGGTCCTTTCAAATGAGTCAGCTCATTGCATCAAGTGGCCAAAGTATTGGAGTTTCAGCTTCAAAAGCAGTACTTCTAATGAACACTTAGGACTGATCTCCTTTGGAATGGACTAGTTGGATCTCCCTGCAGTCCAAGAGACTCTCAAGAGTCTTCTCCAAAATTACAGTTCAAAAGCATCAATTCTTCGGCACTCAGCCTTCTTCACAGAACAACTCTCAACATCCATACATGACCACTGGAAAAACTATAACCTTTGTTGGATGAACCTTTGTTGACAAAGTAATATCTCTGCCTTTTAATATGCTATCTAGGTTGGTCATAACTTTCCTTACAAGGAGTAAGTGTCTTTTAATTTCATGGCTGCAATCACCCTCTGCAGTGATTTTGGAGCCCCCAAAATGAAGTCAGCCACTGTTTCCACTTTCCCCATCTATTTGTCTTGAAGTGATGGGACTGGATACCATGATATTAGTTTTCTGAATGTTGATCTTTAAGCCGACTTTTTCACTCTCCTCTTTCACTTTCATCAAGAGGCTCTTCGATTCTTCTTCACTTTCTGCCATAAGGGTGGTGTCATCTGCATATCTGAGGTTATTGATATTTCTCCTGGCAATCTTGATTCCAGCTTGTGCTTCTTCCAGCCCAGCATTTCTCATGATGTACTCTGCATAGAAGTTAAATAAGCAGGGTGACAATATACAGCCTTGACGTACTCCTTTTCCTATTTGGAACCAGTCTGTTGGTCCATATCCAGTTCTAACTGTTGCTTCCTTACCTGCATACAGGTTTCTCAAAAGGCAGGTCAGGTGGTCTGGTATTCCCATCTCTCTCAGAATTTTCCACAGTTTATTGTGATCCACACAGTCAAAGGCTTTGGCATAGTCAATCAAGCAGAAATAGATGTTTTTCTGGAACTCTCTTACTTTTCCCATGATCTAGCAGATGTTGGCAATTTGATCTCTGGTTCCTCTGCCTTTTCTAAAACCAGTGTGAACATCAGGAAGTTCACGGTTCACGTACTGCTGAAGACTGGCTTGGATAATTTTAAGCAATACTTTACTAGCGTGTGAAATGAGTGCAATCGTGTGGTAGTTTGAGTATTCTTTGGCATTGCCTTTCTTTGGGACTGGAATGAAAACTGACCTTTTCCAGTCCTTTGGCCACTGCTGAGTTTTCCAAGTTTGCTGACATATTGAGTGCAGCACTTTCACAACATCATCTTTTAGGATTTAAAATATCTCAACTGGAATTCCATCACCTCCACTAGCTTCGTTTGTACTGATAAAAGGAATAAATTCTACTCAATTTTGTACATAAAATATTAACATTTTGATGATTACGGCACTACATTGAGAATTCCTTGAAGCCACAGCTCTGTCTTCTTAGTACAGAACTTGGCAATAGAAATCTTTACATAAATATTTATTGAACAGACATTGGTAATTTTATGGTTTACAAAAGTTACCTCCAAAGACATTATCTGATTTAATGTTCATGGCTCTATGATTCAGATTATTATCTCCCTTACACAGGTAAGAAAACATGATAAAAAAGATTACATGGTTTGCCTAAGATCATATTAACAAGGGGCAGAATGTAAGTTGACTTTAGTTTTCTGACTCATTCACGTATATGGTTTCCTTAAATACTGTCACTGATAATTTAGACTAGAAATCACTTTGGAATAATTTTGGCAATACTTCAGTTCAGTTGCTCAGTTGTGTCCAACTCTTTGTGACCCCATGAATCGCAGCACGCCAGGCCTCCCTGTCCACCACCAACTCCCAGAGTTCACTCAGACTCATGTCCATTGAGTCAGTGATGCCATCCAGCCATCTCATCCTCTGTCATCCCCTTCTCCTGCCCCCAATCCCTCCCAGCATCAGAGTCTTTTCCAATGAGTCAGCTCTTCACATGAGGTGGCCAAAGTACTGGAGTTTCAGCTTTGGCATCATTCCTTCCAAAGAAATCCCAGGGCTGATCTCCTTCAGAATGGACTGGTTGATTCTCTCTGCAGTCCAAGGGACTCTCAAGAGTCTTCTCTAACACCACAGTTCAAAAGTATCAATTCTTTGGTGCTCAGTCTTCACAGTCCAACTCTCACATCCATACATGACCACAGGAAAAACCATAGCCTTGAGGAGATGGACCTTTGTTGGCAAAGTAATGTCTCTGCTTTTCAATATGCTATCTAGGTTGGTCATAACTTTACTTTCAAGGAGTAAGCGTCTTTTAAAAAAATTTCATGGCTGCAGTCACCATCTTGCAGTGATTTTGGACCCCCAAAAATAAAGTCTGACACTGTTTCCACATCTATTTCCCATGAAGTGATCGGACCAGATGCCATGATCTTCGTTTTCTGAATGTTGAGCTTTAAGCCAACTTTTTCACTCTCCTCTTTCACTTTCATCAAGAGGTTTTTAGTTCTTCTTCCTTTCTGCCATAAGGGTGGTGTCATCTGCATATCTGAGGTGATTGATATTTCTCCTGGCAATCTTGATTCCAGCTTGTGCTTCTCCAGCCCAGCATTTCTCATGATGTACTCTGCATAGAAGTTAAATAAGCAGGGTGACAATATACAGCCTTGACGTACTCCTTTTCCTATTTGGAACCAGTCTGTTGTTCCATGTCCAGTTCTAACTGTTGCTTCCTGACCTGCATACAGATTTCTCAAGAGGCAGGGCAGGTGGTCTGGTATTCCCATCTCTCTCAGAATTTTCCACAGTTTATTGTGATCCACACAGTCAAAGGCTTTGGCATAGTCAATAAAGCAGAAATAGATGTTTTTCTGGAACTCTCTTGCTTTTTCCATGATCCAGTGGATGTTGGCAATTTGAGTTCTGGTTCCTCTGCCTTTTCTAAAACCAGCTTGAACATCTGGAAGTTCACGGTTCACGTATTGCTGAAGCCTGGCTTGGAGAATTTTGAGCATTACTTTACTAGCATGTGAGATGAGTGCAATTGTGTGGTAGTTTAATCATTCTTTGACATTGCCTTCCTTTAGGATTGGAATGAAAACTGACCTTTTCCAGGCCTGTGGCCACTGCTGAGTTTTCCAAATTTGCTGGCATATTGAGTGCAGCACTTTCACAGCATCATCTTTCAAGAATTGAAATAGCTCAACTGGAATTCCATCACCTTCACTAGCTTTGTTCATAGTGATGTTTTCTAAGGCCCACTTGACTTCCCAGTCCAGGGTGTCTGGCTCTAGATGAGTGATCATACCATCGTGATTATCCGGGTTGTGAAGATCTTTTTGCACGGTTCTTCTGAGTATTCTTGCCACCTCTTCTTAATATCTTCTGCTTCTGTTAGGTTCATACCATTTCTATCCTTTGTTGAGCCCATCTTTCAATGAAATATTCCCTTGGTATCTCTGATTATCTTGAAAAGATCTCTAGTCTTTCCCATTCTATTCTTTTCTTCTATTTCTTCGCATTGATCGCTGAAGAAGGCTTTCTTATCTCTTCTTGCTATTCTTTGGAACTCTGCATTCAGATACTTATATCTTTCCTTTTCTCCTTTTGCTTTTCACTTCTCTTCTTTTCACAGCTATTTGTAAGGCCTCCTCAGACAGCCATTTTTCTTTTTGTATTTCTTTTCCATGGGGATGGTCTTGATCCCTGTCTCCTGTACAATGTCACGAACCTCATTCCATAGTTCATCAGGCACTCTATCTATCCAGATCTAGACCCTTAAATCAATTTCTCACTTGCACTGTATAATCATAAGGGATTTGATTTAGGTCATACCTAAATGGTCTAGCGGTTTTCCCTACTTTCTTCAATTTGAGTCTGAATTTGGTAATAAGGAGTTCATGATCTGAGTCACAGTCAGCTCCTGATCTTGTTTTTGTTGACTGTATAGAGTTTCTCCATCTTTGGGTGCAAAGAATATAATCAATCTGATTTCGGTGTTGACCATCTGGTGATGTCCATGTGTAGAGTCTTCTCTTGTGTTGTTGGAAGACGGTGTTTGCTATGACCAGTGCATTTTCTTGGCAAAAACTCTATTAGTCTTTGCCCTGCTTCATTCCACATTCCAAGGCCAAATTTGCCTGTTACTCCAGGTGTTTCTTGACTTCCTACTTTAGCATTCCAGTCCCCTATAATGAAAAGGACATCTTTTTGGGTGTTAGTTCTAAAAGGTCTTGTAGGTCTTCATAGAACCGTTCAACTTCAGCTTCTTCAGTGTTGCTCGTTGGGGCATAGACTTGGATTCCTGTGATATTGAATGGTTTGCCTTGGAGATGAACAGAGATCATTCGTTTTTGAGACTGCATCCAAGTACTGCATTTCGGACTCTTTTGTTGACCATGATGGCTACTCCATTTCTTCTGAGGGATTCCTGCCCGCAGTAGTAGATGTAATGGTCATCTGAGTTAAATTCACCCATTCCGGTCCATTTTAGTTCTCTGATTCTTAGAAGGTCGACATTCACTCTTGCCATCTCTTGTTTGACCACTTCCAATTTGCCTTGATTCATGGACCTGATGTTCCAGGTTCCTATGCAATATTGCTCTTTAGCATTGGACCTTGCTTCACATATCACTAGCAATAAAAACATGCCAGGCCATTTGGACCATTCCTTGTAATGGTTCAAAGGGAATATTTCAGATGAAAAGGTAAAAAGTTATATACCAAAGATATGCAATTTTTTATTACTTATTTTATCAAGAAATAAAATCCTGTTAACTTAAAAGCAAGATTAGAACATATCAACTTGATTATTATACAGTTATTAAAATAATTTTAGAGACTGTAGCAGTAAGAAAAAAAGCATATGATAGTGTTTGATGAGAAAAAAGGCAATGTTAAGTTATGATTCTGCTAAAGAGGCAAAACTCTACAGACAGAGTCAATGGTCCTTGGGGGCCATGTTTCTTGACTTTATATTGTACATTGAGCTGCACAACATTTAAATATCTAGAATGGAGAATAAGACATAGATAGAAGCACCCTCCAAATTGGTTTTGCCATAAAAATATTAGAGAAGAAAAAAAACTAAACTCCATTGAATGGAATAGTCAGGAAGTCTTTGTTTTGAAGTGGATAATATCTAGCTGAGCTTGAAAGCATGGGCAGAATTTCACTAGGTTAAAACCACTTGCAGATTGTTGGAAGATCCTCCAAACAGAAAACAGAAACAAAGGCCAAGAAGGGAAGGAAAAAGCAATACCCCTCAAGAAGCAGCAGGTAGCTGTATTCAAAGAGCTGGTCTGAAATTAGACAGATTTAAATTAGCGATAGGTCTACAGAGTTCCTCTATCTTGGCATGGTCAACATTCTGAGCTAGAAAACCTTTTTGAGAGCTGTCCTGTGTATTACAGGGTACTCAGCAGCATCCCTGGTTTCTACTGACTAAATGCCAGTAGCGAGTGCCTACTCTGTGACCAACAAAAATTTCTCCAGACATTGCTAAATGAGGCAATATCACTCTGATTGAGAAAGACTGGGCTAGAATCTGGATAGCAACTTGATTTTGGCCCAAGGATGAACTCTAGCTAACAGAGTAATAACCTGAAGCACTAAGAAGGACTGATTCTAAGTCTAGGCTCTGAAGGTATATCACTGAAATCCACAAAAGATAGGGAACAGTGAGAAAACCAACCTGAGCCAGAAGGTAGGTTTGGACCAATCCTTGACTGACCTCACAAAAGATACCTTGAACTTCTGCAAAGAAGTCTGAACTAAAATGGGGAGCAATGATTTTTATGTTGTTTAAACTAGGAGATTGATAAAAATCCTGAGCATATACTAGTTATTAATCCAAGGACTATATATAGGATGGTTTAAAATCATCCACCAACTGGAGGCAGAAAGACAGGAGACAGTAAGAAGTGGGTAGCAGTCATCTGAGTGTGAGAAAAAGAACCCGAAATACTGTGACAGATGTGAAAAAGATGGATGAATGATGTCTAAACTGAAGAATACCATCAAAAATTTAAATAAGTCAAATATACTTCATCCACTCTAAGCCTCAGGAAGCTTGAACTGTCACTGCAACTTAACTATGAGCAGAAAAGCTGCATGAGCTTGGTCACATTTGGTAAAGTTTAGTACCATAGGCAGACTCCTTCAGGAGTTTCTTTTATTTATTATTTTTAATTCCATGGACTTATGCAGCTGGTCATGACACTAGACCAGAAAAGGATTAATGAAATAAGCTTATAAATATTTATAAATTGATTTCATTTATGCAGTGATTTTTCTTTTTTAAACAGAGCAACTCAACTTGCGGCCGTCAATATCTGAGCTATAAAAAGGGCAGCAACGCACCCCCGTCACTTAGAACTCAAGGCAGTCTTCCATTTAGCACACCAGCATCCTGCTAAATACTTCATATGCCCAATGTGACAGACCCTCTATAGCGGGGCCTTTTGGTAAAATTCACTTAGAGTATGAAACGACCCAATGCTATTCTATCTAGTACGTTCTGGAAATCTGTCTCCTCATTCCTTTCTGTAGAAATCAACTGGAGTAAAGCATAATGGCTCAGAGACAGACTCTGATGAAATCAGAGCTTTTGAATGTATCACACTAAGCTTTTTGCACTTTTTCTTTCCACTTTCAAATTAAGCTGATGATTTGAGTAAACTTGCTTCCCACTTTACAAGACACATAGTTTGAAGAAATCTTTAATTATATTATCTACCAGTTTTCCTGTTTAGGTAGTACTTTAATGAAAAATGAGATTAGAGAGAGAGGTAAATGACTTGTTATCTTTTAAAATGATGGAAATGAAGTAATGAAAAAATTGTAAATTAGGATGAAATAAACTACATATAATTGCTTTACTCTAAAACACCTCTTTTACCAGTCAGAGCTCACACAGGATCCAGTGGGCTTTTTTTGCTGTATTGTCCTTTTTTTGTTTTCTGTATAAAGGCCACTAGAGTCTTCTGTGATAAATTCCCATTATGGGCACTAAAAATTTTTTATATTGTTGCTCCTCATATTGGAGCAACTACTATCCTTCTGAACCATCTCAGCATCACTAAATAAGACTTCTCAACTCCTCTCTCCACAAACTCAGGATAATCTCATTTTTTTTTACTCAAAGAAAAATCACCTGCAGCTAACAGTATGGACCCTATTCTTGAAATTACTCCATGCATAAGGTAATTGAAGTATTTACTTTAAAAACAGGAAATATTTAAATGATTTTTTCAGTGGGGAGAATTTAGACACCCTGGGGGAATATATTTTATACTTCTCAACATACCCTGGTCTGATAGTTTTGCTATTGCTTAAGCATTTGTGTCAAAAGATAAAGCTGGATATCAAAGACATAATTGATAGTCATTTTCCATCAAGACAGTCATTTTCCATCAAGACAGTCAACGTTCTCCACCTTCCTCCCAAAGACTACATGATAGAAACCTCAAAAGCTCTGTCATTCCATAAAACACCACCACCATAATGCACATGCAATTCTCCATTGCAGGCCTTCTCTGAAATAAACAAGACTGAGTGGGGTCTTATCTTCAGCATTTTTATTCCTGGTGCCTTCCTTCATAAGGACCCAGGACAGCATATCCTATGGGACAGTGCCCAGAAAACCACTGGCATCCCACAAGGACTACTATTAACAGTAATAAGAACATGGGCTACATTTATAATCAAAGGAAACATGACTAGATCCCTGTTCTGGTTTAATAAGATAATTGAAAATTACCTCATGCAAGGTGTTCAATGACCAATAAATATTTGGCTGGTGGCCAATGGCCTGCGGATATACAAGTATTTGATTATGAAAGGATGTTTGGCTGTATCCCAGAAAGAACAGACAAAAAGGGGCAGAGTTACATACTCCCTTTTCCATGTATATGGCATGAGAGCAAACACAGGTTAGGACAAGGTTGAGTCAGGGACAATCTGCAACCAGTTGGTTACAGTGATGAAATACTCAACCTGGAGTTGTTTTTCTACCATGCCTTAACCAAGAGCATTATGACTGGAAAGAGCACAGCTCTAGCAGGGAAAGTTAAATGAATGGCTGTGAAGACTTGGAGAGAGAGCTCCAGATAATCAGTCAAGTTTTAATAATTTATTTTCACAAATGAGGAGAATCTAGCACTGACAAATTGGGGTAAAATTTAGGAAAGAACACTCATCTCTATAGTCTCTTGCCTGAAAGAAGTCATGTACATTTATAACACCTTAGGATTAGCAATTTTTAAAAGTATATTAAGAATTATGTTTCTACAGTGATAAATGAAGAATGATATAAGGAATAGCATTCTAGGAACTTTCACACTGGAATTTCTTATCTTTTGCCTGCTTACATACAAACCTTAGTCAAGGAAGCAATGCTACAAAATTCATTAATTTACTAAGTCAGAACTTTTTTGGTTGGGGGTTTTACTTTTGCGTTTCTTTTTCATTTTAGCCACCCAGGTGAAAGATTCACTGCAACTGAGAAGCATCTTACCAATACTACATGTGTTTCTTGGGTGTATCCTGGACAAACAAAAAAGCAGTTAAGTGTTTCTCTGTGGTTAGCTCAATTTCTTCCTCACGTTAGATGGGAAAGGAATGGCCACAGCCTCTAGGGCTATCTGTTTAGGGGATATCTGTTTAGTAATCATATTCATTCCAAATAGAAGTTAAAGAGAGAAAGAAAGAGAAGAGTAGAGATGACAGAAAGCAGAGAAAAACAGAGACAATGAAAATTTTAAGAAGCAAGTAAGAGGTAGAGGTAATTTATTAGTTTAGTGTGTTAGTCACTCAGTCGTGTCCAACTCTTTGAGACCCCATGGACTATAGCCTGCCAGGCTTCTCTGTCCATGGAATTCTCCAGGCAAGAATACTGGAGTGGGTTGCCAGTACCTTCTCTAGGGGACCTTAAAAACCCAGGGATCAAACCCAGATCTCCTGCATTGCAGGCAGATTCTTTACCACTGAGTCACCAAAGGAAGTAATGTATTAGTTTGTACTTCCACAAATGTAAGACACTTAAACTAGGAATCAGCCAGTCTTCATTTCTATTGTACTGAACCATATGCCATTGCTGATACTTCAATATGTTTGATATAAAATTGCTAAATCATATGACTCAACATAATACTAAAAATTGGGAGAAATTTATCCAAAGGTGCCACAGAAGAGTTGCTATCATTTAAATCTGAAGATCAAAGGATGTGTTTTGGAATAAATGACATGCCGGTTCAAAAGGAATGACTTTACACTTTTTTCTCTCAGGAGCTGGCTAATTTATTACCAATGACTATATAAACCAGAAAGTAGCTAGGTCCAGGGGAAATGGAAGAAATAACTTTCCTAGATGCTCTATAGTCAAGAAGAATATTCAGTGAGTCTTTGCAATGGCCTTTTAAGTTCTGTTGGGGGAGTTACAAAGGATAACACTGCCTCTAGACTGGTACACAGAGCACCTAGTGGAAGGGAGAAAAGAAAACCATGAAGAGTTTCAGTGATGGGGAAATAAAAGAGTTCAATTAGCGATCACAGATCATTTATAGGTCTTGAGCCAAGTGTACAGGGAATGAAGCTTTATTTCCATTCACATTCTTAATCTTCTGGGTCTCAGCAGGGGTTGAAACAGTTCCATATAAAAGAACAGGGCAATTATTAGGCCCTTTGAACTGCACTGTGTAGGGCAATTCCAGTGGGACAGTGTGTTTACAGGCAAATTAGTAGCTTCAATGGTTTACTGTTAAGCTAACAAGTCATTAGAAGGGTCTGTCCCTCTAAGCACAGTCTCTGAAGGTATTCATAACTGTGATTCTGGGTTAGATAAATGGAGTAGTTGGTTAAAATCAGTGTACTTGGCCCCATTCTCCCTCACATCCTGACCCCTAATGTGAGGATAGGGGCAAACTATCAGGACAAGCAATCTGTTCACTTTATGCTATAGTGATGATCTTGCATTCTTAAATGTAGTTTTGAGTAATACTTTGTTACCTAAGAGATCTGACTAAATCAAGAGCCATACTTCGATTATGCTCTTCAGAATGAGAGCAGACACACAAAAAAGGGCTGGATGAAACCAGCTGGTCCAGAATTATGCACTGCCCCTTCTTCCTGGCATTCTCCTGCTAGATACCCAGGAGGTGCATAAGAAGCACAAACCAGCTTCGTCTAGTCACAGACACTGAGGTCTGCAACCTCTGTAGCCAACAGATTCCTGACTCTTACAGAGCTTACTAGCAAAGGAGGAAAATCTTTTGCTCTTGATAATTTATCTTTTTTCCCCCAGTTCTTGTATTATTTTCTTTTTCTCCCTCACTTTTATACTCTCTATTCCAAACACACTCATATTTGGTGACCACTGTGTTTAGGGAAGATGTGGGCAGGACAGAGTTCAGTATTCTCCAACTAACAGTTTCAGGATGACCATAAACAGATAAGCAATAGACTGGCTCTGCTACAGTATACCTTCCAGGGACTTAATTTGGAGTGTCTATTTTCATCATGACACTGAAGACATCTACCTTATTTTATATATTTCAGTTTAAGACAGTACACTTTTGAAAGATACTCTTCATCTTCATCTTCATCTCTTTTATGTTATGTTAGGTAAAAAGTTTATTACAATGAGGACTACTAGATCTCTGTTACATTAGAATTCCTTTTTGGGGGAAAGGGGATCAGGAGAGTGGGCTAATGTGATAAAACAGTGACAGAGGTACCTACTTGGATTTAAATAAAGACATGCCTTTTTTATTCTTCTTACTTGTGGATGAATGAAGGTAACCTTTGTATGAAGGAACCTTTTCATAGACAGCTCTCTGAAACAGTAACATCAGTGCAAGGTAGCCTAATTAACGGACTGAATTAAAGGCTATTCATCTAAGAGAAGACTGCCAAACAGAGTACCAGAATGGTGGCAGCAAATGACTTTTCAATACACTAATCCAAATCACCTGCTGTTCTAGAAAAAGAAATCTGTGATGAATTTTAGTCATGCTCCTATAAATGCTTTGAGATTGTTAAAGATGGGATTTGCTATAGGCTCTGTCACGTTTTCCTAGGACAAAGGAAAATGCCCATAAAAGAATGTGAATAACTCAGGCTCATCTAAAAGCTGGAGTTCGTAGAAGAGACTAGGAGTCATCTCATGGAAACTTTGTATAGTGAAGACCTGGTCTGGTCAAACACCACCACTGTATGAAGCAGCAGTCAGCTTCACGGGTTCATTCATGTTCATCAGATTTACACTTATTCATTATTTATTAATCAGTGCATAGGAGTATTAAAACACTTCTGAATTATACACTTACGAATTACTTCTGAGATGAGAGGAGGGAGGAAAACATCCTTTGTCAAAAGCGTCATGGCTCTGCCCCATAGAAGTTCCAATTTCAACTCTTATTTTGTCCAGAAATGGCCTCTTCCTGCCTAAAGGCTCAGAACACCTCCCCATGCCACACCAGTGCTTAATGCTGATAGTGCAGAAAGGATGCAGCTGACAAAGCTTACAGGCCCAGATCATTCAGATGCTTGGGACAGAGAGCTGCAGCAACATGCAGCCATTCACAGCCATTCCCCACAAAGAAGAAAGCAGGCAGCCAACACAGTGCTGAGCATACCGGAGGCAAAGCCTTCAGTGAAAATCGACTGATCAAGACCAAGGGTTGCACAGCTGCAAAAGCAGACACTAAGAATTCTCTGGATTTAGTAAACAGGCCCCAAGGATAGATCCAGGCATTACAACACAAACATGGGGAAACATAGGGAGCAACATGGGACAGACAGACAAAGACTGGACCAGATCAGGAAAATTCCCTTATTCACATTATTCATCTTTCAGGGAGAAGAAACTGGGTAGCACAACCTGCTGAATACCTTTAATGCTTGATTCTACTGAGTGAAACTAAGTATACATAATTCTCATTCCAGAGGGTACAGTCTATCATTTTCCATAAACTCCTATGTCATTTTTATAAAGTCTTCCTTATACAATCTTTTTCATCACTGTTAAATGTGGATATCTGGACAAGGTGGCCTCTAATTAATACTCAAGAATCTGAAAGCCAAAGGTGCAAAAACACAATCACCAATTTAAAAAGGCAAGCATCTCAGTGAATGTGAAAATATCCATTATGAACCGCTTTATTATTAGTTAAGAATAGATGAATATTTGAGGTTACTGATCTAAAATAAAACAGATGTTAGCTGTAGGACTGAAAAAGAAAGGAAGAGGAAAAAGCAGTACCCACTACCGAATTCTATCTTCAGTTCAGTTCAGTTCGGTCACTCAGTTGTGTCCGACTCTTTGCGACCCTATGAATCGCAGCATGCCAGGCCTCTCTGTTCATCACCATCTCTCGGAGTTCACTCAGATTAACAAGGGTAAAGTCTGCCTGGAAGTGCTACTCAAGTTCATCAGCAAAATTCTTATTCATTCAATGCCCATAGACCAAGGAAGTAAAAGGATAGTGACTCAACATTAAATTATTTTTCCTACTTAGTCTTTTGAAAAAAGCAGAATGCCTGCCCTTCATGGTATACCAACAAGAACTTCATGCTTCTGCGGAGGACTTGGTTTCAATTGCTCAGTCCAAGGAGACTATGAAAAGGCAGGTGCTACTTTGACTTGGTGGCAGGAATTCAGGAGCTTCCCTGAAGGCTCAGATAGTAAAGAATCTGCCTGCAGTGGGGGAGACCTGGATTTGATCCCTGGGTTGGGAAGATCCCTTGGAGAAAGAAATGGCAACCCATTCCTGTATTCTTGCCTGAAGAATTCCAAGGACAGAGGAGCTTGGAGGGTTACAGTCCATGGGGTCACAAAGAGTCGGACATAACTGAATGATTAACACTTTCACTTTCAGCCAGAATAGGAGGGTGTTTTCAGTTAGGAGGAAAAAAAGTGTTTTTGCATTTCCTTTAGTCACCTGCCCCTACTTCCCAGGTTAGTGAAGAAACACTAAACACCGTGATTACTGTCATTGTATAGCATTAACTTATGACATTTGAATATAGTTGCATGTTTTCTCCTTAAATATTGGTGGTACTGCTTAAATTAAATTGGTTTGTGGGAGGATATAGGACTGTCAGATTTTAAGTTATAGTTCTTACTGATCAGGAGAGAAGTCAAACTCCTCTGGTTAAAAATAATAATATAAATAAATGACATTAGACTGACCACCTGGATGCCCACCATTACCTGTGGACACAACAGTAGTTAATCCCGGAAGGTCCATCTTTTAGTTTATACTGGAGGAAGTGCAATCAAGAATAGGGAGTGGATAGAAAAGATAAAATGCACAAAGATTAAAATGGTGTCACTGTCCATTTATGACCCTATAATTTTACTGAGTCATTTAACGAAGAGATTGAACACAAACTCCATATAATTCCACACAAATGACCAACCCCACAAGTAAACTATGTGGCTTTATGCAAGCTGCATGACTGACATAAGCTATTTACCATTTTATCAGTGATGGAATAATAGAAGCAGGTGTTCCTGCTGCTCTAAGCAGAATACATTCACTAAACATTTTATAAATCTATCAGATTGTTGTATCAGTGATGTATTGTGTTACTGCATTTTTCCTAGGCCTAAGTTATAAAAAAAAATCACAAACCTCCTGCTAAGCTTCAAAGAGTGAGGTCCACATTTCTTAGGTTCCTTCCTTTTTTTTTTTTTGCCTACTTACAAAAACAAACAAATAAGCTTTCCATTGTACTTGGAGAAATGTCTTTACATTAATTTGAAATGGGGAAAAAACCCTACAATTTCCCTGTGAGCAAGCCAACTTTCTAAGTTCTGGTTCATTTATTTCTCTTCAATATTTCAAAGCTTTGTGTCTTTGGAAACATTTTTTTTTTTTTAATGCTGCAATTGTAGGCAAATGCAACGCTGATAAAAATGAAATCTGGGATTGATGGTTTTGTCTGGTGACTTTCTATTGTTCACAGATCTCTTCTGCAGTTCCTCTTTGATCTAGAAATTCTTAAGCCTCAGCCAATGCCAAGTCTCCCCATACACCCTAAACATGCTCTCCAACAGAGGCCCAGTACTCTATTTTGCAGCCCTCCTCCACACTGTGAGAGCTGGGGACTCTCTCCTTCATATTATTTGCTGGAACCTGATCGGCCCACAAGCTAGCACACAGGAACAACGACTTAGCCCCTGTCACAGAACGGCGCTTCTCTGCAGTGATAGACTCCCGGGGCTCTGGGCCAGAGCTGACGGCCTCTGCAGTCAGTGCATGGGCCCACAGGAGACACACGCTATTCCCTGAGAGAACACATAAATGAGTAAATATGAGAATAACAGGACAATGGTAGAGTTGCAGAAAACTGGCTGTGCCTCCTGAGGGTGGTGAGTTGGTGGAAACCAGGGAAGAGTCCATATCGGTGGTTCTTAAGTTTTCCGACTCCTGGACCTGAAAGTCAGGGCAGGACTGTGACCAGGGGAGGATGGGGAGGCCCCCTTGGCCCCACAGGGAGACTGGCGGTGCCTCTGTAGCCCTGCTAGCTGAGTCCAGAGCTGGCTCAGGGGAAAGTGGCGGTCTCAGGGTGTTTTCATCCCATCTAACTCATCTGATTTAGAGAAGCACCTCCAGAAACTACTAGAGATTTTACCAATCTGGAGAGTACTTCCTTCAACCCAAGCTCTGGTGGTCACATTCCCATATAACTTAAAGTCTCAGTTTGATACTGAGGAGAAAAATATCAATTTATTGATGACAGTTTGGGATTTTTCAAATAAAGATAAAAATAAGAAACAGTGAAGGGCTTGAGGCACAAAGACACCACTAAACTGAGTATGTATTGGTTTTGAAAAGAACTTCAAAAATCAGAGAAGCAGAAATAAACTCATTTATCATGAGATGCTTGCTAGACACTCTGAAGGACTTTCTGACTAGAACGCGTCCTGGGTAATGGATTCCATGACTCAGTGGACATCAGACCAGCCACGGCTTTTCCAGATGGATATGTTTGTAGGGATACACCTTGATCTTTGGTGGACTCTTCCGGGCCACAAGAAGACAAGTTGGAGAGAAAAGAAAGGTAACCTAAGGAAGCAAAGCACACAGTTTTTAACCTGGGATATAGTTGATTCTCATATTGCTGCCATCCGTGGGGCTCTACACTACCCAGCTAGGGTGAGTGTTCCCACCACAGATTCGCAGCAATGCTGGCCTTTAGACACAGGGTTGGGCAGCTGTATACTTTTCAAAATTCCATGTGGTGGTATCAGCTGGCACAGCTGAAAGGCCTTGTCCTCCTTGTTGTTTTAGTATTGTTACTATACAGAAACATGTAACAGTAACAGACTAAATAGATATATTTTAAAGGAACTAATTCTGATTGAGTGGTGCTTCATATACATCTCATTTAAAGCCTTCAGCATACCACCCTCCTCTCACCACAAGCTCTACTGTTACCTTCTGTTTACAGTGAGGACCAAAACGTCTCACAAGCTTGCAGCAGAGCCTGGAGCAGAGCAGCATCTGACCCCAGAATCCATACTGATGGTCGCATGACACAACCAATTAAACGGTTCCTAATACACTCTCAGAAGATTCAAGGAAAGGACTCAGGATATCCCTGGTGATACAGCAAATATGAATCCACCTGCCAAGGCAGGAAACACAGGTCCAGGACAGGATCCCTGGTCTGGGAAGATTCCACGTGGCTCAGAACAACTAAGCCTGAGACCCACGACTACTGAGCCCTCAGGTTCTAGAGCCCTTGAGCCCCAAATACAGAAACCACTGCAGGGAGAAGCCCCTGCGAAGAGTAGTCCTGGCTCACTGCAACTAGAGGAAGTCTGCATGCAGCAACAGAAAGCCCAGCGCAATCACAAAGAAGCAAATAAAAAATAAAATTCCCAGGGCTTCCCTGGTGGCTCAGTGGTCATCTGTCTGTCAATGAAGGAGACACTGGTTCAATCCCTGATCTGGGAAGATCCCACATGCTGCCGGGCATCTAAGCCCATGTGCCACAACTGTTGAGCCTGTGCTCCAGAGTCCAGGAGCTGCAATTATTGAGCCCACATGCTGCAGCCACTGAACCTCAAGCGCCCTATAGCCTGTGCTCTTCAACCAGAGTAGCCCCACGATGAGAAGCCCACACACCAAAACCAGTGAGTAGCCCCTGCTTGCTGTACCTAGAGAAAAACTGGCTCAGCAACAAAGACCTAGCACAGCCAAAAATAAAATATATAAATAAAATTATAAAACAATAAATTTAAAAAAGACTATGTATCAAATCATCTATAAAATTGTTATTAAAAAAAGAAAAGGACCCACCAAATTATAGTTTCCTCTATTTAACACTTCCCTAATAAAACTGAAGGTCCAGCTTCCTGAGAATAAGGTAGCTGTGTGCAGTGTTTCCTGGAAGTGCTGTGTCAGGTTCCTGAAACCTGTGTTAGCAACATGAAGGGGCCAGGACAACAAACACCTCTCACCCTGCTCTCTGAAGGGCCTCTGTATATCAGTGCTTGAAGGTAAAAATCTGATTTTCAGACTTGCCAATTTTCTGCAATTAAATCAACAAATCTCTAAAGGCATATTGCAGGGCTGTTTCTCATAAAGCTCTGAAAGGCTAAATCATTTCTAAAAGATAATTCTCTAACATCTTGAAAGCAGCCTCAGTATGCTAACTCACTAACAAATTACAAAAGACCCGTTATAACTTTGCATTCTGCACCATCTAATGTGTATGAAATCTAATGAGGCTACTTCTTTCCACTTATGAATCCCTTTACAAGTGAAAAGAAAAGCATCCTAAGAGGAAGTATGAACAATATATAAGTTGGATCCCAATCCAGGTCAAATTTGATGAAACTGAAATCTTAGATAGAAATAAATAAAATGCCTATTATGACCTTTTTTTTTTCACACACACACACACACACACACACACACACACACAGACACCATTTACCCCCTCTAATTAAAAAAGTGTTTTCAAATGCCACTGAATGCAAATTGTCTAAAATAGGTAAGAGATCTTCAGAGTTAAACTTCCCTCTAGTCGAACTAAGAATGTCTATGGCTATGTTTTTTACCTAAATCCTGGTCTACACTCTTTCCAGAGCTGTTTAGATTTTTGTTAATTAGGTCCATTAACTTATGTGGCAAAACAGTTTCACAGTAAGACCATAGCCTTTTCTTAATGTTGTGAGATACAAACCCATATAGGGCCAGAAAATGTTTTTACTCTTTTTCTTTATAGCCCCGACAAGTTCGAACTTGCCTTGAATTTTCCATGGGGACAAGGTGTGAGTAAGATTTCCACACTTGTAGGTACACATTTGTTATTATGTCCCTCAAGACATTTTCTTTTCTTGGAATTCAAATATTATTTCTAGAGTTTCTGAGAGCTTAGGTTTGAGTATTTGTCTAATTCCTCCTAATGATAGCTATGTATGATAAATTTTAAAAGATATTTAGTCTAAAATGGACTTGAAGAGCTATCTTCAAAAATATTTTAAAACTCTTATAAAATGCTAAAAGGTGAAGAATATAAATAACAAATTCAATGATCAGAAACAGCAAATATATTTTTTTGCTTATAAGCCTCAAAAAAGTGTCTTAAGTAACCAAAATTCTTACTGGGGTAAAAAAATGTAATAGCAGCTAGCATGCATAGAGTGTATCTACGATAGAATATTCTAAGTGCTTTCTGCTAAGTATTAGCTAGGTTTCCATTTTTCAGCTGAGGAAACTGAGGCACAAAGAACTGGAGCAACTGCATAAGATCACGCAGCTAACAGTTGAACTTGCTACTGAATAAAGAGAATCTAAGTCTAGAAGACAGGCCTTTAACTACACAATGGTACAAGGCAATGGCACCCCATTCCAGTACTCTTGCCTGGAAAATCCCATGGATGCAGGAGCCTAGAAGGCTGCAGTCCATGGGGTCGCTGTCTTTGAACATAGATTTAAATACTAAAAATCCTCTGGATCTTAGGCTAGTGAGTTAAAAAAATTTTTTTAAATCAAAATAACTTATAAAGGAAAGGAAATGGCTTGTTTCAGTGAGATAAAGGGCAAGGGGCAGCAGGGGGACGCCTAAGCTTCAACTCTAACAAATTGGGAGTTGGGGAGAGTGTTTCAGGAAGGACTTAGCGCATTTCTTGCGTGTCTTGGTAATGTCTCCCTCCTTGTGGCCTGTGGTGGTTTTCCATCTCCAGGTGCAGAGACAAGCACAGAGCCTCTGCACGCTTAACAAAGAGAGTAAGTGCTGAGCAAGTCTGTTTGAAACATATGTCTTTTTGAAAGTTTAATGGAAGCTTTTTCCCCATTCTCCTTGTTGCTCTTTAGGAAACAGCCTGCATACTTTCAGGGACGCCGGCCTTACCTTGTTCTCCTAGAAGAGGCAAGCGCTCCATGTTCCTAAGGAGAAAACGATCACTTTGATCATGCTGCCTGTATGTCAGACTCGCTTCACGAACAATACACTTATTTTAAAAGTTTGTTCTCACTAAAGAAAACCAAGTGTATGACAGAGTTTGGAGGAAAGGCTCTTGTTGTACACCTTTACAACAATGTTCCTGAAACCTGTCAGAGGTGACCCAACAGTATTATCTTGAAATATATGGTCATCCTCAACCAATAAAACACTTCGAAGCATGTTCTTTAGGTCCATAACCAACCTCAATAATAATCTATTTTCAGTTACAAGACAGCTTCAACTCAATGTTCTAATAAACAAATGGATTAACAACTGGGAGCTAATTGTCACAGTGGGACAGTGTGAAAGGTTCATCATCATGGCCTTTATTGTCACAATTAATTTTCATATTGCAGCAAAATATAACCTTGGGAGCCCAATAGAATTTTTAAAAATCACTTTGTAGTCACATGTAGAGTTTATGTGTTTTAATAAATTTTGGTATTTTAAACTTTCTCAGTCTCTTCAAAAAAACCAGTCAAACCTCCTTGCTATTAATATCTTGGGTGAAGCCATAAAAATACAATTTTCAAAGAATAGATGGGCCCTATATATGGGCAAAGTACTTTCAATATTTTATAGATTTATACTTTAAGATTCATATCACAAATCTTTAAAAATCTGTATTTATTTAAAACCAGAATACATTGAGAGACAAAAATAACATTAAAATAGAAGTAGACTAGCAAATAAACATTCCTGTTAAGAGGAAGCACTTATAAAAGCATGCTGCTGCTGCTGCTAAGTCACTTCGGTCGTGTCCAACTCTGTGTGACCCCATACACGGCAGCTCACCAGGCTCCCCCGTCCCTGGGATTCTCCAGGCAAGAACACTGGAGTGGGTTGCCATTTCCTTCTCCAATGCATGAAAGGGAAAAGTGAAAGTGAAGTCGCTCAGTCATGTTCGACCCTCAGCGACCCCATGGACTGCAGCCTTCCAGGCTCCTCCATCCATGGATTTTCCAGGCAAGAGTACTGGAGTGGGGTGCCATTGCCTTCTCCGATAAAAGCATGCTAATAAACCCAAATAACACTCAGAGCACATTACTAACAGCAAGTTAAAACAGTGCTGAGATTTGGGGAAGTAATTAGCACCTAAAATGTACCATGAGGGGCTACCTGGGTGACTTTTCTTTTTCTTTTAAAGGAAAATAACAAAGGTTCAGTCTTGGATAATTAAATATATAGAGGATTCAAAATTCATTTACTTGACATGAACAAAGGTTCAGTAATTATCTTTCCAGTAGCTGGGGGAATTGGGCAGTGTGGTTTTGACTGGGGCTCTTTGCCTCATGTAACTTTCTTCACAATAATTACTATTTGGATATTAGACTCTTTCTGAGCAGTGTGAACTGCCATCCTCAAAACAACTGGATAAGCAGGTAGGAGAAAACTTCTGAGACACAGCTGTCACATCGCTTGATTTTTCTTCATCATCCCTCCCTGAGAGGGAATAATGAAAAGAACATTTCCCTAACAAAATTTCCGGCATGGGCATACTGAAAAGATAATTGGCGGCTTCATACAAATGAGTTTGGCTGAACTTAGTAAAATGAAGCCAAATAAAAATTACCCCCAAATGGATTAAATTCAGTTAAATCACCAGAGGACCCTTGTGTCTATTTTTGATGTGTACAGAACTGAACACTCTTAGAGCCGATATCAAAGGCATCTGATCAAGAGGCTGCTCTGCCACATTCAAGCTAGGGCTCAGAGTGTGATGAATGAGAGCACACGTTTTGGACAGTGGCAGAGCTGGGTCTGTTTTCTGGCTGGATCACTTGGTACTTTGAGTGAATCTATCTCTAAACATCAGTTTTCTCATTCCCAAAATGAAGATGATAATACACGTCTCCTACATTTCTTGGGAGAACCAACTGAAATAAGATAAGGAAACAGTATAGAACTTGATACACATAATCCAACGGCAACTGCTTGCAACAATAACAATCATTATTATTTGCCTCATACAAGAAACCAATTAGAATAAAACGCTGATATGATGGAGCTGTCTGGAAGCAGACTGTTGTAGCATAAAGAACTTGGGATTTAGATTCAGAAAATTAAAGACAGAACCCCAGCTCTGCTGATAGGTAACTGAGGGATTTGGGACAATTACATTATTACATTTCAAATAATGTCAATTTGAAAGTGTCCAGTATTTAGAGCTTTCCCAATAGCTCAGTGGGTAAAGAATCCACCTGCAATACAGGAGACATGGGAGACATGGGTTTGATCCCTAGGTTGGGAAGAACCCCTGGAGAAGGAAATGGCAACCCATTCCAAGTACTCTTGCCTGAAAAATGTCACAGACAGAGGAGCATGGTGGGCTATACTCCAAAGAGTCACAAAGAGTCAGAGGTGACTGAGCAACTAAGCATAGTAACAAATATTAGCAGAAGCTCAATCTTTCTGTAGAGCTCCAATTATAAGATTCTCTTTTAGGAGATATGACATAGACAAAGTAGGTCAGCAGCAAGCTCTAGATCTGTAACTAGCATGAATTTGGCAAAAATTGGTCTCTTAGATGTCTGTGTTACAACTGATTTTTAAAAGGCAAGAAATCACTTTCCTCTTAATGCAAGCTCATCATTCCCTATAAATTTGATATGCTCCCCTTACAGTGTGAAAAGTTGTTGTAACATCACCATTTGATATTTGTGTCCACATCATTTGACAGAAGCAAAGTCTTAAGCCTATAAATAAGGTTACCATGGAATAACTGATAATTGGACATGTTTAAATGTTTTTAAATTCCCATAAATAAAATATCTGTGTACACTGTCAAACTAGGGGCAGGTTTTATAGACAGATGTCTTACATGCATACACTCAACTTATAGTGAATATGAAGAAACAAGTTCAGCTGAAATTCTTTCAATTGAGTTTTAAGTGTCATGCTGCTGCTGCTGCTGCTAAGTCACTTCAGTCGTGTCTGACTCTGTGTGACCGAATAGACAGACAGCAGCCCACCAGGCTCCCTCCGTCCATGGGATTTTCCAGGCAAGAGTGCTGGAGTGGGGTGCCATTGCCTTCTCCATTTAAGTGTCATAAGAAATCCAAAAAAGTTAGAATATGCACATAATTCCCTTTTCAAGAAATTTGGTATTTAGGAGATTATGCATGATTCATGAATGTGATATCACAAAGAACAAAAGAAGAAATAGGTTGACTTCAAGTATGAGAACTTAAATGGTTTTCTCTTCTGATGAAACAGACTTAAAATATTAGCAGAGGGAATATAAATTAAACCTGAAGCAAATAATAGTTCTATCATGAAAAACTTAATTGAACCTAGGAGCTAAAAGAGAATTTTTTTCATTTATAAGGTTGCTGCTGCTGCTGCTGCAGCTAAGTCGCTTCAGTCATGTCCGACTCTATGCGACCCCATAGACGGCAGCCCACCAGGCTCCCTCGTCCCTGGGATTCTCCAGGCAAGAACACTGGAGTGGGTTGCAAATTTCCTTCTCCAATGCATGAAAGTGAAAAGTGAAAGGGAAGTCGCTTAGTCGTGTCTGACTCTCAGCGACCCCATGGACTGCAGCCTACCAGGCTCCTTCGTCCATGGGATTTTCCAGGCAAGAGTACTGGAGTGGGGTGCCATCGCCTTGTCTATATATAAGGCTAGAGTAAACTAATTAAGATATTTTCCTTGAACCAAAACCTCACACATATAATTCTTAGCCCTATTCAGAGCAAAAGAAACAGAGTAGACTTTCACCATTAAATCAAATGAAACTATGTCAAAAGCACAAGGAAGGGAGAATTCAGGATGGAACCTGAGCTATCTTCTTCTTGACTCAGCTATGGTTGTAATATTTATGATCTAAAGGAGCCACGATTCAGCCTTCATTATGGATGCTGCCACAGAGCCTACTAATTTAGGTAAAATGTAATTTGCAAGTTCGTTGCCTCAATAAAGTTCATGGACTCTTCACTATCCCTTTCTGACTCTTCATTCTGACAACACCCAAGTGAAACAAAGCCATGTCAAAGGTTAATCAGATGCTTCCTGAGGACTTGCAAGGGTAAAGTCATTCAAGAGAGACACAGAAACTCATACAGAAGAAGAAGGCACCTAGTCTATGAAGGTGACTCTGGGTCTTCAAGTCCTTTGCTTATAATTTATCTGGGGAGATAGGATGAAAACACAGAATAATTAGTGCTACGAAAAGTGCCTGATACCTAAATGGTCTTTAATTAATGCTCACTAATGAGTAAAAAAGAACGACTGAGTGAATGAATATATGAAAGTACTAATAAAGCAATATACAATAAATGACAAATTTCAGGGGACTAGGCCATCCCAGGGGACTGGAGAGAACAAGGAAGACATTACTGAAAAGGTGGAATTTGGCTAAGATTTTAAGGACAGGTTTTAGACGTGTATATGTGAATATATACATCTGCATATATATTCACATTTATATTTACTGTATTAACTGGTTTTGGGGCTTCCCTGGTGGCTCAGACGGTAAAGAATCTGCCTGCAATGTGGCAGACCTGGGTTCGATCCCTGGGTTGAGGAGATCCCTGGAGAAGGGAACGGCTACCCACCCCAGTGGCCTGCAGAATTCCATGGACAGAAGTCTAGCAGGCAATAGTCCATGGAGTGGTAAAGAGTCAGACACAACTGAGAGACTTTCACTTCATATTAATTGGCTTTTATCAGGTAATAATAAACTTATACTGAGTGGTAATGTATACGAGGAATTCATTTACCGAGATAAAGAAAAATAAAACAACAAAACTTTAATTGTAAAATCATATTATTCTTAGATAGCTGATGGTTGCTTCTGGGTAAATGCCCTCAAAATGAAGATAAGAATTATGCTTCTGATATTTTCACCTACTGCCAAATATGAAAGATAATATTTATTTTCCATTGTCACTAAGGCACTGACATAACTAATATTAAATATCTACTGATTACAAAATGCAAAACAGTGATAACAACTCTGGATATGACCCTTCACAAATTCACTAAACTCTAAAGCAGTTTCTTTGGTAGAAAAACCAACACTACTTCAATTACCTTCCAAGAGATCTCTGCAATTTGCAATTCTCTTATTGCCCTGCTGCTACTGTTCTGCATGTTTGCCATGACCAGTGTACTAAACACTGAGAAAGCCTAGTTTCTTATCATTTTCAAGCCTGTAGAATCTGCTAATAATTTTTTGCTAACAATTAGTTTGATGGTTCCTGCACTAAGGAATGAAAGCGATCTCTTCCTCCATCCCCATCACCATCTACTTGCATGCATATTTTAAGGACCAGTGGGACCTCTGAATATATTTTAAGTGTCTGGGTAATGATAAAGAACAATTTGCAAGGCAAATGCATTTATCAGCCTGATCTCTTGACCTAAGGTTTTGAAGATGTTTGCTGAGAACTTTGGGCATAAACATTGGTTTTGGATCTCTACTGTCTTCAAAATTCTAGTTGTGTTATTTTCTTTGGCTTGGGAAAAGCAGCAACTTAAAAGATTCATAAGATAAATATGAAAAAATAGCATAAATGAAGATATGCTGGCATGAAAATAATTCATTCAACAACAGGATTAGTAAAAAGAGCAAAAAAATCTAACCATTAATAACCAGAAAAGTAGCAAAAGCTTAAGATTTTGTCCTCTCCTAGTCAAAAATAGGAATCTTAATCAAAAGTTTGGAAATATAGAGGAAGATCTTTCCTCTGATTTGTTACATTAATCTTCACCAAAATTGTACTTTAATTCTGGATAGTGCAAAGAGTGACATTAAGTAACTGTGTTCTAGAGGAAAAGAAATATATACTGTGCCCCTCTAGTAAAACTGTTTTTAAATTCTAATAGAATTTCAAGGTTATTATCTATTTCAGATCAACAGTGGGGGTCAGAGTTCACAGCAGCCAGAATTTACAAACCTCCAATGGGTTTTGATTGACAGCAATCAGCATCTCTTCAGCATCACTGAGGGAACAAAGTACAGGTCAAGACAGCGGGCGATTTCATCTGTCATTTTTAATTATCTAAATGATATTCACAGACAAAACCTTTCCCATCCATCAGGGCATCACATTACCATAGACAATGTTTGTTTAAAGAAGAGGCCATAAAATCAAACAATTATGAATGCAGACAAGCCTTGCTATTGACTGCATAAATAATCAAGCAAGAGTTTCAAAACTCTCTGCTAATGAATTGGTAGATTGCTGGCAGGAAGTGGCAAGTAATAATATAGCCAACAGTCTAATGTTCTTATTGACTTTTACTGAAGCTTGACTACAGTCTCAAAGATTCAGAAATGACGTCAAGGGAGGTTTCCATAGGAGCAGTATTGATAGCAGTACACAGCTAAAATACAAGTAGTTAACTCTTGACCTTAAGGTAGGACCAGAGATCCCCCGAGAGTGCTGAAATGCTTCCAGTGTAATATATCATGAACTGGGCCAACAACCGCAGGGACCCTGACAGCAGTGACACACAGGCAAGGGGCCCTTCTTGTGCCACATGTAACACAGAAATCTTTAATAATTCAGCGGCAACCCTGAAAATTAACAATACTTCAGTGTGTTACATGAGTAAAGTTTTCTACATTCCTTCCCCTTTTTTTTTGGCAACTGTGCAGGAAGACTATATACCTACAAACCATGTAATTGGTAGCAGCTAGCTGAAGTGGAAAGACCTGGAAGCACTGAGGCTCCAAGATGGCATAAGCAGTCCAACAGAACTAGAAAGATGTAGTGCGTAGCTGCGGACAATGTCTATCCTCGGGCTACTGTATGCCCTCCATAGAAATGCAAATTAGTGGGATCTGTTTTTGTAGCCCCCTCCTTATTCCTTTATTTGACTATCTTCATAAGGAGTCTTTCCTCCTTGCTTTTTTTTTTAAACTATCAGTAAATAGGGTGACCCCAGCTTAAGAGATACCATTCTGATGTCTTATAGAAAATGACCAATGAATAACACGCACCTGAAGTAAAACATCTTGGTACAGAAACACCTTATTAACAAGCTGCTAACTGACAGACATTACCCATTACTTTCCCACTCATCACTTATCTCAATAAACAAAATGCTGTCATACTGTTTAGTACAAAATCACTTAAAATATTTCCCTTGAAAAATATATTCCAGAGAAAGGAAAACTTCTTGATATCACAAAGAAGGATTTAAGGGAACGAATTTACATCTAAGAGTTCACCCCAGCAAATATGATTTCCTGCTTATTAGCGAGTCACAATCCACAGTCATGGCCACGAGACTGATGGGCTCGTTCTCTGCCGTTAACCTCCAGGTGTAAAGCACACATTTCGTGAATTGCGAAGACATGGACTAGGAAAGGAAGAGAAAACATGGAGTGGAGGAAGGCAAGATTCAATGGACAGAGTGAGGGGTTAAACAGGATAACATGAATGGTAAAAGGTAAAATCTGTCTTTGTTTTAATAGAGACTACAGAAACTGCACACTATAACACAGTTTCATCAATCAGCTTCTAGGGGGTTTCCAGGCTCCCAGACCTTTTGGAAATATGGAAATAGTTGTCAAAGAACACAAAAGAGTGTTCTACTATTTAAAAAAAAAAGACACTGATACATGTCTTGGGCTGATAAAACATCCTAGTTCAATTCCGAGCTTCACTACTTCTTAAGCTATTACTGTATTGCTTATTATATTAAAATTTGTGTTAAAAAAATAAAAAGCATAGTCACCAGCATCAGAGAGACCTACCACAGGCCCTATCTTCTTCATCAAGTGGCCTTGATCCTTTTCTTTCTTATCTATAAAATGGGAATGCTAACAGCTATTTCACTGGGAGGTTGTGAACATTAAATACTCAGTTATACAACACCTAACAAATGCTCCAGAGAAGGCGATGGCAGCCCACTCCAGGACTCCTGCCTGGAACATCCCATGGACGGAGGAGCCTGGTGGGCTGCAGTCCATGGGATCACGAAGAGTCAGACACGACTGAGCGACTTCACTTTCACTTTTCACTTTCATGCACTGGAGAAGGAAATGGCAACCCACTCCAGTGTTCTTGCCTGGAGAATCCCAGGGACGGGGGAGCCTGGGGGGCTGCCGTCTATGGGGTCGCACAGAGTCGGACACGACTGAAGTGACTTAGCAGCAGCAACAAATGCTCAGTAAATAGTAATTCCTTCCTTTTTCTTTTAGTTTATATTTGCTTAATATGTGCATGTTACAATCCATAGATAATTCTCAGAGCAGGAAAAATGAGCTGCTTTTTATTTCTGTATAGACTATGGCAAAGGCATCATCAGCTACATATCCTTGAACTATTAAAATAATCTATTAGTCAAACTACCTTTCTCAAAAAATATACAATCTCCTAAGAATTGTAGTAATTGAACTTGTTTTCTTGGGAATTCTCTGGTAGTCCAGTGGGTAGGACTCCACAAGCACTGATTGGGGGACTAAGCTCCTAAAAACCATGTGGTCAAAAAAATAAAGATAATTGAAAAAAATTAATTAACTACTTTCTTTAAATTGAAAATGTGTTTTTTGCTCTTTATTTTTATTTATTTATTTTTTTGACTTTACAATACTGTATTGGTTTTGCCATACATTGACATGAATCCACCACGGGTGTACATGAGTTCCCAATCCTGAACCCCCTGCCACCCTCCCTCCCCATATCATCTCTCTGGGTCATCCTGTGCACCAGCCCCAAGCATCCTATATCAAACCTAGACTGGTGATTCATTTCTTACCTGATAGTATACATGTTTCAATGCCATTCTCCCAAATCATCCCACCCTCTCCCTCTCCCACAGAGTCCAAAAGTCTGTTCTATACATCTATGTCTCTTTTGCTGTCTCACATACAGGGTTATCATTACCATCTTCCTAAATTCCATATACATGTGTTAGTATACTGTATTGGTGTTTTTCTTTCTGGCTTACTTCACTTTGTATAATCGGCTCCAGTTTCATCCACCTCATTAGAACTGATTCAAATGTATTCTTTTTAACGGCTGAGTAATACTCCACAGCTTTCTTATCCATTTGTCTGCTGATGGACATCTAGGTTGTTTCCATGTCCTGGCTATTATAAACAGTGCTGCAATGAACGTTGGGGTACATGTGTCTCTTTCAATTCTGGTTTCCTTGGTGTGTATGCCCAGCAGTGCGATTGCTGGGTCATAAGGCAGTTCTATTTGCAGTTTTTAAGGAATCTCCACACTGTTCTCCATAGTGGCTGTACTAGTTTTCATTCCCACCAGCAGTGTAAGAGGGATCCCTTTTCTCCACATCCTCTCCAACATTTATTGCTTATAGACTTTTGGATCACAGCCATTCTGACTGGTGTGAAATGGTACCTCATTGTGGTCTTGATTTGCATTTCTCTGATAATGAGTGATGTTGAGCATCTTTTCACGTGTTTGTTAGCCACCCGTATGTCTTCTTTGGAGAAATGTCTATTTAGTTCTTTGGCCCATTTTTTGATTGGGTCATTTATTTTTCTGGAATTGAGCTGCATAAATTGCTTGTATATTTTGAGATTAGTTGTTAATCCTAATCTGAAAATAAAGCTCAAGAAATGTTGCAGATGCTGATTTATTAGGAACTATTTTTATTCAATAAAAGGATCCTCTTCATCAATACAACTATTCTCTTATTTATTTGAAATTCAATTAGTCACTTTTAAATTGCAATATGTTTGGGATAAAGTATATCTGGGAGTTTGATCCAAGACCTTCTGCTGCCATCAATACACCAGGGGTGAACATTTCTCTGAAGTTCCGGAAAAGCCAAGAAAAATAACATGGCATCCCATAGGATTAACTGCAAGGTTATTACCATTGGCCTCACTTTGTGCTTTTTTTTAATATATGACCATAAAAGTGTCAACGCAATGTCTTCTCAGCCCTGGGAAGAAAAGATCACCTCTCTTTTTCTGTCTCTTTCTCTCTCTACTTCTCACTCTCTTCTCTCACAATCAAAAATTAGAAGAGCTTTTGAGATAGAATAAACCTGAATAAAAATTAAAGTTAATAATGTTGGTAGTTAATTAAGACATGGACCAAAGATCATGGACTTCTGCTTTCTCTCTTTTTAAATACCTACTCTTCTCTCTTACTATTTGATCATTTGCTTTGGTATGATGATGTTTCAGATATCTGTGCCTTGGTTCCCTGCTTATTATTACCTTCAGGGACATTAAGTAATTCAAACGAATACATAATGTAAATGGTAGGGACTTCTGAAGAACAAAACCTGTAAATGTTCCAATGTAGTGAAAAAAAGTGCAGGATATACAGTGTGTCTTTTTAGATTACTTTAAGAGAAAGAGCTACATTTTGTAAATTAAATGCAAAAGATGGGAGGCATGCAATTATTTTTAAGAGAGTTCAGGAATGACATGCAATGACAAAATAAGAAAAACAAACAAAAAGGTGTCACCCTTCTATTCCAAGTGTAAGTATAGATTCTAGATCCTAAAAATGCAATGGAACATACAAACACAGATGCATACTTTTCTCCATGTTTGAAAGACAAGAACATAACAGCACAAAGTTCCAGGTATATTCCAGGCAAAGATTAAAGCAAAGGAAAATGCATTTAGAGGGGGGCATCCATCGTCTACATACTTGGTGCAGAACACCCTACAAATTGGCTATTAGACCTGCCCTCATCTCTCTACAGATGCAGCCACAGCTGGACCAGATCTATAATGTAATAGGGGGATGAGGTGTCTTTGGATAAGGGCCAGCATCTTAATTCCTGTTGAAAGAAATATTGCTGATAGAAATATTGACTGCTAAATTATTCTGAAGCAAGAACGCATTCTTCTTTTCTCTATCACTCTAACTTCTGATACAGTAAGCCATAGTCTCCTACATTTTTTTCTCCGATTGCTATCTGCAGGGAGGCAGCACTCTTTCTACTGTATTATTGCTAGGAATCTTCTTTGCATCTTTGTCCGCATGGCAAAAGACAAGGAGAACTGGGTACCAAAAGTCCTGAAAGGAAGCTTGTGTTTTTCTGCCATAAAATACAAACACACCTAATTAAAAATACTCAAAGTATAATAATTGTTTGTCTTATTACTGAGCAACTGTATTCTGAATGGATGAATCCTTTCCACCTATCTTGGGTCAGTTTTACCCATCTCTAATTTACTCTATCCAGACTCTGAAAATCCAGCTTTATTTCTCTTTTTTAACATGAGGCAGTCTAGATGACATGTGAAGAATAAAATTCTTTCCATGCAACAACATTCGGCTGACAGATGACCATATGACACCCTTCAAACAGTACAATATGTCACCATCAGAACACGACTGCTGGGAAGTGTATATTCAAGGTAATATTTAATGTTCAAGTCAAAACATAATGGAATTATACCAGCACTTAGTATGAACACACATAAAGAGAGGAAACAACATGCCTCACTTAAAAATTATGTGTTTGGGTTACAAAAAGGAGAAAAATTGTTATATTTTATAAACAGGAGCCAGCGAATCATGTCTTAGCTCTAAAATGAAATGCAAAACAAATATAAAACTTGTTTTTTTTCCCTAGGATGAAGAAAAATGATAAAGTTAACCTCTTTGCTTCCTCTTAATGTCACACTAAAATTTATTCCAGAAAATTAAGATTGTGACAGCCTCTGCTAACATCACTGCAGCCCTACTCGATTCAAGGGCTGCAGCGGTGCCGTTCCGTAAACGACAAGATGAAGGAAGAACAGACCTGAAGTGTTCAGTTCTTTCACTTTTGAGGGTGAACTTAGAATTTAATATGAATTGCCTTTTCTAATAATGCACAGATTTTGAGGGTGACAAGGAAGGCCAGGGAATTACCCCTGTTGCATTCTCATGGCAGGTTCCACCCGTCTTGTGGTCAAGCTGGTTTCAAAGGTTTCTTGAGAGAAGTGACTTGGTCATTACTAAAAGTATACGTATAATTTCTAAAGTACCTATGGTAGAATGTTTCATGACATTTGCTCTAGATGACTAATATTTTTATATTCCAAATGAATTAACAATGATCCCTCGCTTTGTTTTAAAGTGTTATCATTCTTTACCTCCTTGTACAGTCTTGCCAAGAGTGTGTTCTATATCTTGACCAAGACACCTGCCTTTTTAAGGACAGAATACTCTACCGTGTCTTTTGCAAGATTGTTCCTTTCATTAGCTCTGTGAAGCTTAAGGGTCTACTGCATAAGCAGGGGTGATATACACCATAAAGGTGAGATCCAAGAGTGATGAAGATAAAAACAGTAATAAAGGCACCAGATTTGAAGCCCTTACTATTTGCCAGGAATTGCACAAAGGGATTGTTGTGGATTATATTATGTAATTCTCACAGCATCCTGTGAAAGAGATATGAAAATCTGTCTTAAAATGTGAGATCTCAGGAGGGGGGTGGGAGGGGGGTTCAAGATGGGAGGGGACACATGTATGTCTGTGGCCAATTTATGTTGATGTATGGCAAAAACCATCACAATATTGTAAAGTAATTATCCAATTAAAATTAATTAATTAGTTTTTTAAAGTTTTTTTAAAAAGTGAGATCTCCTCGTAAGTACTACACAGAGCACAGTCTTCCTAACACGTTCTCTGGGTTCAAACTTGAGCTCTATCATGTGCTATTTCTATGTTAGAAAGGGTTATTTAACTTTTCTAAACTTTAGTTTCCCAGTCTATAAAGTGCAATAAGATGATTTTTTTTTGTTTCTGAAACATCTCCCAACTCTGTCTCTACTGTAATCTCACCATCACCTTGCAGTTCAGGCTTATCACCTTTGCCTGAGACTGTCCTGACTGCTGGTGGTTGTTCCCCTTGCCTGCATGCTCTTTTTCCTCTTCTATTTACTCCCAGGGAGATCCCAACTAAGCCTTCAGGTTTAATTTTTTCATGGCTCTCCACTGCCTTCAGGGTAAAGTCAACCCCTTAGTACTGGCATTTGATTTCAACCTGACCTTCGATCTAGATTTCCCTCCTGACCCTCTTTTACCTGCCATGCTAAAGTCACTACCTGAATGCCCCTCTCCCTTTGCGTACGATCTTTGAAGGAGGGAGATGTCTTACTCAATATCCCCAGGACCCAGCTCTCAAGTAGCACAAGCAAGCATTCAATAAGTGTTTTTTGAAAACAAAACAAAACAAAACAAAAAAAACCAAAACATGCACGCCAATGTTCACTGCAGCCCTGTTTACAACAGCCAAGGCATTGAAACAACTTAAGTGTCCATCAACAGAAGAATGGAAAAAGAAGATGTGGTACATATATACAATGGAATATTACTCAGTCATGAAAAGAACAAAATAATGCCATTTGCAGCAATATATATGGATCCAGAGATTATCATACTAAGTAAAGTAAGTCAGAGAAAGACATATATCATATGACATTGCTTATATTTGGAATCTAAAAAAGAAAAAAAAGGGCACAAATGAACTTATCTATAAAACAGAAATAAAATTAGAGATATAGACAACAAACTATTCCTGCTTACCAGAAGGAGGGGGGGAATAGAAGCTTGGGATTGAGATATACACACTGCTATATATAAAATACATAACTAATAAGGACTTACTGTATAGGACAGGAAAGTCTACTCATTACTCTGTAATGGCCTATATGGGAAAAGGATCTAAAATAGAGTGTGTATATGTATATGAATGGTGTATATGTATGTACATGTGTGTACTGGTTCAGTTGCTCAGTCGTGTCTGACTTTTTGTGGGCCCCACAGACTGTAGTCCCCCAGGCTCCTCTGTCCATGGACTTTTCCAGGCAAGAATACTGGAGCAGGTTGCCATTTCTTATTCCAGGGAATCTTCCCGACCCAGGGATCAAATCCTCGTCTCTTGGTCTCCTACAATGGCAGGCATCACCTGTGAAGCCCATGTATATGTATAACTGATTCATTTTGCTGCACACCTGAAACTAATACAACACTGTAAGTCAACTACATTTCAATTAAAATAAAATAAAAATAAAGGAAAAAAAAAAAGAGTAGAGGCCAACACTAACTCTTCTATAGTCCTCAGGCCGTATCCCCTCCAGAACTACTAGTTAACATCTTTGCAAAGCCCTGAACTTCTGGTCATGCCATTTTTTCCACTTGGGGTGTCTTTCTACCCTTTTATACTTGGTAGAACCACACTCACCCATCAAGCCCTGCTCAAGGATCCCACTGTCTGTGGCATCTTCTCTGATTCTCAGTGGAGAACTCAATCTTATCCTTCAAGGTTCCCTTTACTCTGAGTTTTCCATGACTTTATTTCTATATTTACTTCCTTAGACTGACTGGCAAAGTTCATGAGAACAAGGACCATAATTACTCCTTGGTATTTGCGATCCCTAATTGCAGAGTCTAGCACTCAATAAATAATTACATAAATGTCCACATGATGGATTAGCATGCAGATGAGTGACGAACAAATTGTTATTTCATTGAGAGGCACTTGTGATGTGGAACTTACCACTACACCAATCCTTTACTCTGGTAAGTCTGGGGGACCACCTGGCATCATCTTTTCCCTTAGCTCTTCCCCTCTGGGATGAGTGCAGGGAGCCCCCAGACAACTACACTTCCACATCTGGATGTCTAAGTTGGACTTAGTTTGCTGGCCTCTTGATATACTTGGTATGTGTGACAGCCTGGGGGAATCTCCCCACCATTACCCATCATTTAGGCCAGAAAAATGGACAATCTAATACTGTGACTGGACAGGAGTGCAGAGGTTCTCCCTGGGTCAACTCCAGACCTCTGAATTTTGCCAGCATTAGAGGTAAAGCTGGAGGAGAGAATGTATTTTGCTTTACTTGGGCCAAGTACTAACCTAAACACTCAACCCCAATAGCAGGCTACATTTGTGGACACTAGGATAGGCCTTCTTCACAGGGACAGGATATTCTAGGGCATTAGCTCGTGAGATAGCTAAAACTTACCATTATTCACCTGATGATTACTATTATTCACAGACTAAATCCTGGGCAGGAAAAGTATATAAATATGTGTGAAACTCTGAGTTACAGCAAGTTAAAAATTATGAGGCCATTGTCCCTTTCCTAACTTGAGAGGCAAGTCATTTGAAGTCTGGGTCCCTTGTTGGTTTCTCCTCAACATAAACACTTACAAGTTAAGATCAAGGGGCCAGACTAAATCAACCCTGGCAGCATACGTTAGATCAACAAGAATACTACAGATGTGACCACAGCCAAGACCAAGACTGACAACACACATTTAAGAATGATCTCGAATGCCATTAATGCTAAGAGTGCATACTTCCCTCACTAGATCATCTAGTTGCAAAAGAGAAGTTAGAATACATCATTATGAACAGTAGGTGCCAGTGTCCAAGTGATTCCATTAATGTCAATTACTGTTATACATTGTTTTCCAAAGCCTGTGAACTTCCACAGGCAAGCTTAGTAAATGTTTTCACAACTCAACTGGAAAGTAATTATAAAAAAATAAACAATGCAATTTAACAAATGTCACCAAAACTGTTGATAAATAAGTTTCTAATACAGAGAAAAATAAAGAACAAATCATTCTTTTCTCTTACACCTAACCAGTTACCCACTAGGAATTGATGATTTCAGTAAAGATAGAAAGTTACATAAAAAATGTTTGAAATTTCAAGTAGATCTATAAATTGGCCCCAAGTGCAAACACTTGCCCATTGGTTATTCCTGTTCAAGATACTGCCTTGAGATAATAAGAAGAGATAAACCTTCTGATAAACCCTTCTCTTTTTAAGAAGGGTTCCGGGGAATGAAAGAGATGATAAGATGAATTTTTAATGTTCAGTCACTCAGCTTCCTATTGGGGCGATTATGATGAAATAAGAAATGTGCTTATTGAAAGGCAGATACTCAAATTTTATGGACTAAGCCTCTCTCTTTTTCACCTTAAAGAGGAAACATATTGGTTATGGTCACTATTAGATTAACCAACTTCCTATGATAGAATATATACATCAAGAGTGTATTCACCATGCACTGATTTAAATCATTGTCCCAAATCTTTGGCTTACTTTTCCTTGAGCACTATTATGTTAGCCCCCCCCCCCCGCCAAAGCACAATTATGTATGTGCTCATTGTGCATACACACTTACCTATGTGCACCTGCCTCACCACCACCCCCCACCACCTTCCTCCAAAGATGGCCATTCAGAAATGACCTAGTGAAGGCTCTTCAACTCACTCCAAGAGCCACACTGATCCTCTGCAAATTAGCCATCATAAGGCCGACATCATGGCTTCTGACAGCTGTCTCAGCAGAGACCCGGACATATAGCTCTGCCTCTGCCTGCCCCGCCATGGTAGCTGTGTCAACTTGGCTGCCGACTGCTGGCATAAGCCGAGCAGATGCAGGATCCATATGTGCAACTCCAGATAAGATTGCCAAGCACTGGCATCTGCATGTCAGCTTTTCTTTCCTGGCCCCACAGCTGAAGGTTCTGCTCAACCTGATTGTTTCTCTGCTGGGGGTCAGTCTGTTCCCGCCCTGTTGTGCTCACTGGCACTTCCTAGACTTCAGTGTGTTTGAAAACAATAAGCCAGATAATCACCTTACCCCACAGCACACCAGGAAATTCCCGTTTTGTCAGCTTTTGTACCAACGTCCATCAAGGGAAATGGGAAAAAATATCAGTGCTATTTCTTCAATGCTTAATTTTAAACTCCAGTGATTAAAACCATGGGGCATATGCCTAAAACCGGTATGAAGTGAAAGTGAATGAATGAGATCTAACTGAAGTATCTAACTAGGGAAATCTCCATGAAGTTCCTCAGTCGTGTCCGACTCTTTGTGACCCCGTGGACTGTAGCCCACCAGGCTCCTCCATCCATGGGATTTTCTAGGCAAGAATACTGGAGTGGGTTGCCATTTCCTTCTGCAGGGGATCTTCTCAACCCAGGGATTGAATCCGGGTCTCCTGCATTGTGGGCAGACGCTTTACCATCTGAGCCACCAGGGATAGGTAAGCTTATACTTGCAGGCACCAAGTTTCCAACAGAGGCAATTAGCATGAAAAGAAAATGCACACCAGCAGATACATTTGTGTGAGTGTTTCTGATTCTGTGGCGGCTTCCCCCACAGCTCGGGAACAGCTGTGTGTCACAGTCACCGACCCTGAAAAAGGGAAAGGAAGGTCTTCATCTCCACATCACCTCTCTTTGCTTGGTCCTTTGCAATTGAACCGCCAGATAAACGTTTCCTTCCAGGTGGGAGTAAAAAAATGAGAAGAAGAGATGCTTCCCAAGTGTGAATCATCATAGATTAAAAATGTTAAAGTCTTCCTCCAGGGAGAAAGAATAGCTTGGTAATAAATTGACAATGACATGTCCTCCTGGTCATCTGTGCCAGGTTTCCCAAAGCAAAGACCCTTCTTTCTTCTCAGGCCAAACATTCCTTAGCAAGTGATGAACAGAATCTCCATCCTCATCTCCAGGGTGTGGCCCATGCCTCACTGAGAAAGAACCAGGAGAAATGAGCTTTGTTTGATAAATATGAATTCCATCATATTGCTAGGCGATAGATGTCAACATAAAACGCACACCTGGTATTTTTGTGAGGAACATAAAATGTAAGATTTAAATAAATACCATGCCATGACTCAGTCTGCAATGCAGGAAACCCAGGTTTGATCCCTGCGTCAGGAAGATCCCCTAGAAAAGGAAATGGCAATCCACTCCAGTATTCTTGTCTGGAAAATCCCATGGACAGAGGATCCTGGTGGGCTACAGTCCACAGGGTTGCAGAGTCATACACAACTGAGTGACTAACACTTCCATACTTTTGTACCATGAGATTGTTTTAAAAGACACAGAAACTTTAAAATAATTCTGTGTGCTTTAAATAATTTGATCTGAAAATAAAGTCTCAAAGTCTGTCCATTTTATAAAGATTGAATCAAAATGTAGAATTAAAATACATGATCTCCAGGCTTTAATTCTTTGAGTATCCTAAGGTTGGTGCTTTCATTTAAAAAATGAAAGCGAGCCACTTTATCAACTACTACACATTGCTTAAACTGAACTTGATTGCTACCAAGCATTTCAGCAAGAAATATCCTGCATTTGGTGTTTCAAACCTAATTTATAAAATATTAAAAATCTCAATCATTGCTATTTTATATATGTAAGTGTAAAACAACAAAGACAAACACAGCCATTTACTCCTTCAGTGATAGTATGTAGATTTCAAAGTTTATTTTGCTTTTTAGTTTTTTTTCTTTAACACACTAGGAAACAGCTGGCATGGATTTTATTTCTAATATTGTCTTCTGGAAGAATGATTCATGTAAATAAAGCAGAAGACTATAACATATTTGTGGGAAAAAAAGATTAAATTTTCCTAGTTCTGAAAAACCCAGGAATAGAAATCACCTCTGAGTATTTTAGGAATGTAGAAAAGCTGACCAGCCTTCATGAAGCTGAAACACCTCTATTTCTTTGTTTAATATTCTTCCTAAGTGTAGTCATGCACAAGTCTTTAGAAGGATTCGTCCTCTCTTTCAAAGGGGTTGACTTGGGCACAGTTAATCATCACTGTGATAAAGCAATTAAAGGTATTCATAATTAGGGCCAAACAGAATGTAAATAATCAGAAAATTAAGGGGAGAATGACATTATGATGGGACTGTGTTTTCTTTAATGACCTCGTGGCTGAGAAGGACATTCTCACATTGGTGCTCGGGGACTTGGTGTAACATAATGCATTAACCCTACTAGAAGCCTAGCGTGTAAATGTCCATAAGTGATAAGAATACATCTTGGAGTCACTGAGTATTACTCTCATTGACTTCTTAATAACACTGCCCCAAACATGAGAGTCAATTAATGATCAATCTGTTAGAAGTTACATGCATTCTTTATACAAATTTCAGTCCTTCTGCAAACGTATCAAGTACCCATTCAGCGCGTAACACAGCATAAGACACAAAGATGAACAAGGCATTATCCTCATTTTTGAGTTGCTTATGATCTAGCATGAGACACAAAACATAGGTGCAATTATTTTGGAATTTTTTTCCCTAAAACCACACATGGGTATGTTCATATGTATCTAAAAGGGGGATTTGTAAGTATATACATGATCGCTGGTCCTGAAAATAGTATTGCGTTTGCTAAGCTTTACTCAACTGTCAATGCAATCACTGGAACTGAGGACCCTGCCTCTAGACCTGCAGCTACCATTCCAGTGTGCGTGTTTCCTTAGTCCCTTCAGTTGTGTACGACTCTCTGCAACCCCGTGGACTGCCGCTCACCAAGCTCCTCAGTCCAGGGATTCTCCAGGCAAGAATACCAGAGTGGATTACCACGCCCTGCTCCAGGGGGTCTTCCCAATCTAGGAAATGAACCTGTGTCTCTTAAACCTCCTGCATTGGCAGGCGGGTTCTTACCGCTAGTGCCTCCTGGTAAGTCCCATCATTCCAGATGAGGATACAGTAACTCACTAGAAATTCTCTGAGGAAAGGAACAACGTCTCAATATTCCCTCAATCTGTATTTGGTATGCTTTATTATAGCAAGCTGTCATTGAATACTTGTTCAATGTCAGTAGTCAGGGTCTATATTTTTCCTGCCCCTGCTAAGTTCAGTTGCTTGGTCATGTCCAACTCCCTGTGACCCCATGGACTACAGCATGCCAGGCCTCCCTATCACCAACGCCCAGAGCTTATTCAAACTCATATTCATCGAGTCGGTGATGCCATCCAACCATCTCATCCTCTGTCATCCCCTTCTCCTTCTACCTTCAATCTTTCCCAGCATCAGGGTCTTTTCAAGCGAGTCAGTTCTTCACATCAGATGGCCAAAATATTGGAGTTTCAGTTTCAACATCAATCCTTCCATGAATATTCAGGACTGATTTTCTTTAGGATGGACTGGTTGGATCTCTTTGCAGTCCAAGGGACTCTCAAGAGTCTTCTCCAACACCACAGTTCAAAAGCAATAATTCTTTGGTGCTCAGCTTTCTTTATAGTCCAACTCTCACATCTATACATGACTACTAGAAGAACTACAGCTTTGACTAGATGAACCTTTGTTGGTAAAGTAATGTCTCTGCTTTTTGTACGCTTTCTAGTTTGGTCATAGTTTTTCTTCCAAGGAGAATCGTCTTTTAATTTTATGGCTGCAGTGACCATCTGCAGTGATTTTGGAAACCAAGAAAATAAAGTCTCTCACTGTTTCCATTGTTTCCCCATCTATTTGCCATGAACTGATGGGACCAGATGCCATGATCTTAGTTTTCTGAATGTTGAGTTTTAAGCCACTTTTTTCACTCTCTTCTTTCACTTTCATCAAGAGGCTCTTTAGTTCTTTGTTTTCTGCCACAAGGGTCATCTGCATATCTGAGGTTACTGATATTTCTCCTGGCAATCTCCCAGCCCCTGGTAAACTGGTCTACATTTCAGAGGCTGCTGCTGCTAAGTCACTTCAGTCATATCCAACTCTGTGCGACCCCAGAGACGGCAGCCCACCAGGCTCCCCCATCCTTGGAATTCTCCAGGCAAGAACACCGGAGTGGGTTGCCATTTCCTTCCCCCAGTGCATGAAAGTGAAAAGTGAAAGTGAAGCCGCTCAGTCATGTCTGACTCTTAGCGACCCCATGGACTGTAGCCTACCAAGCTCCTCCATCCATGGGATTTTCCAGGCAAGAGTACTACAGAGGGTTGCCATTGCCTTCTCCATTTCAGAGGCTAGTTATACATATTTTCTAAGATGAATGACCTCACCAATACCAAAAATAATATCATATCAGTGGCAAAACCTGCCCCCCGTCCTAATTTCAATAATCCAGAAGAATTGCCAAGGATTGAGAAAACATACATAATTAAGATATTCATCAATAGAAATAATCTAATGTCTATTTAGATTAATGCTGTTAGTTACAGATCTCAAGGTTAATGCAGATATCAGTAGAAAAATAAAATCTGTATTTTCTGTTAAGTAAATGAGTTTTAAACAGTTATTTTCAATGAGTGTGATGAAAAGGGGAACTGCAACATGTTGAAAGAAGTTAGAGCATCCTCTTTTACTCATATTTTCATGTTAAACATGGCACTCTTTGGGAAAAAAATCATTTTGTGTTTTTTAAAGCTTCTTAAGTTTTCCTGAAAATCAGGCTAACCTCTCCAAACATAGCTGCATGGATGCTATTAGACACATATTTGTTGATGTGGCCCAAAATGATTTTCCCTCTCTTTCAGCCTCTGTAGGCTGCCCCAAGTCTCCATTTCTGTTAATGACCTATTGCTTCTGTCGGACTCAATACAGCCCACTGGCTATGGAAATGGCAAGTCTCAGCAGGAGACAAGAAAATGGTCAGCAACCAGAGCTAAGCCATGTCATTTTCCTCAAATACTTTCCCAGCAATGAAATAACAAGCTTTAAAATGTTGTCTTCTGCTCAGGGCAAATATTTCTTTATTAAACTAAAGTGCATATCCTCTCGTTTTCATTCAAACCATAGCTTAAAGTATGTCACTTCAAAAACTTCAACTGTAAAGCAATTTAATACCTAATATTTCCCTTATAATTCCTTTCTCTATCTCTTTCCCATTTCCACTTCTGGGTTCCAATCCCAGCTGTGCCAGCTACTAACAGCTACTAGCTACTCATCAAGTCACTCTCCCACTCTGAACTTCAGTTCTATCCTTAAAATGGAAATAATAACAGTATCTAATCCAAAAGATAAGTGAAGGGATCAATTGAGATTATGCATGTAAGCAGCTCACTCGGTAAGGGCCTGATATAGACTGTCTCAACAAATGTGTGCTATACAATGTTATTATTTCCCTTTTTATTTAGAACTTTTGCATAGTTCTTTTAAATCTGTATCCAGGAAACTGAGATCAGATGACTTTCTGTTTATATATAACTTTAATCTTTCAATTTTAGAGAATCTGGAAGTTCCTTACTTTCACATGTTCTTAGCAGAATGAGTCTTCTCTATACAGAAATTCCATTATTCAGATAGAATCCTTTAGATACTTAGCGGTGATGATACAAAGAGCAGTAGTGACTGAGGTATCCTGCCAATTTCAGTAGAAGATATGTCCTTGAAAGGGATTGCTTTATTTTAGCCTAAAAATTTTCCCCACTAAATACAACCTAACTATACTGTCATCTTCAAGGAAAGCCAGGTTAAGTAACTGTCAATTAATGACCAACTTGCAGCATAAATTCCCCAAATGGATCAGTAATCTTCTAGTACGGAGAATAGTTTGATCTACAACAATCCAATTCCATGTAAAAAATAATACAGTTTAGCTGAGAATGTAATGAAACTAATCATTCATCAGAGAAAACTGGTACCAACTCAAGGAACCAAGCCTGGGTACTTTAGAAAGACTCAACAATGCCTTCCAGAAGATTAAATGCTGTCTAAATTCTGGATTGATTGGACTTTTGCATTCAGTCCACCTAAATGTGATCTCAAGAGAGGATACAGTTGATCTCAGTATGCATTATTAAATAGTTACTGAGTTTTATCTCCTATGTGACTACAATTCTAAAAGTATAATTTAAAATGTCATTGAACTATCCTTATGGATTAAAGATGCAATTAAAATAGTCACTGATATTATCATTTGCCTTTGTATTTATGTAGAACTCGCAGGCTTGCCACTTACAAAAAAGGAATTTTCTGTTTCTTTAGGACTATTCTACCCTCAGTCTAATCTCTATACCAGACTAAATTTACTAAAACATTGCATCACCTTAAAATGAAGTATGAGAGTGGATTATTTCAGAGAGTATTTTTCTGATGACCTCAAGGGTCACCTGCATTTTTTATATCTTTGGAAATGAGGGAAACAGCTGCTCTGACCTGACAATTCCTGTAGCAGTTATCTGGTCTCATGGGCATTTGACTAGGCTCTTCTTTGTGGGCAATTCAACCATCAGTTACACATTTTATCCAATCAAAATAACAAATGTTTATAATATTTTCAACTAATTTACCCTAATGTTTATTTTTCCCAACAGAGATAAAACAAATGGTATGACTTTTTCTTTCCTCAGGCAGAGTTCTATTCTGCTATCACAAAATAACACTGCCACATGAATTCCTTACCATTCAGTCCTAAATCATTAGATCCTGAGTTGGCAAGTGTCTGGGAAGTGATATTCACAAGGCGCTGAGGTTGTTTAGTTGCTCAGTCTTGTCCGACTCTTTTACAACCCCATGGACTGTAGCCCACCAGGATCCTCGGTCCATGGAATTCTCCAGGCTAGAATACTGGAGTAGGTAGTCATTTCCTTCTCCAGGAGTCTTCCTGACCTTGGTACTGAACCCATGTCTCTTCTGTCTCCTGCATTGGCAGGCGGGTTCTTTACCAGTAGCGCCACCAGGGAAATCCTATAAGGTGCTACTGGATGTTAATAAAAACAGCTGGAATCTTGGTGATCAGGGGACATGTGACCCAGCTCCTGGGCTGGCTCATAGGTCCATGCCAGCAGAGGAGGAAGGATGCAGCCTGGTGTTTATCCTGGGACCCCTTATTAGGACCCTGACAGTGCTGTCTTATCACCGTTGCCTACAGCTCTTGGTTCCTGGGGTCTTCAGTAGTTATAATATCACCCACATCAGTCTCAGAAGAAGAAAACCATTTGCGAGCATGTATCAGCCATGATTGATGTATAGTTTTTCTCTTAACATCAGCTATTCCTTCCAAAACTGCTTTCAGGAGACAAGGATCACAATCCCATTTTGGGTGATTTACAGATAATCAAATAAAACAGAACCTCAGAGGATGGAGAAATACTTGATGATTTTTTTTTTTGCTTGCCTACATTTTTGACCTTTCTACATATTCTTTATTTTCTGTTTTTACATTGTAAAGTTAAAAAAAAATTTTTTAAACTTGACCACACACGTGTGCATATGTGCATGCACACCCACAAAGGACAGCTATATACAGAGGATTCTTTTCTAATAATCTTTGTTTTAAAAAAGTTAGTAGACTCAACAAGGATCTACTGTATAGCACAGGGAACTCTACTCAGTACTCTATAACAACCTAAATGGGAAAAAATCTGAAAAATAATGGGTGTACACCTGAAACTAACACAGTATTGTAAGTCAGCTATATAATCCAATATAAAATGGGTTAAAATAATAAAATAAAATTATCTGGAAAAAAAAGCTACTGAAGCTGATTATAGATCTGATATTATCATGTAAATATTGTTCAATTATGTGTTCAATTTAGCTCTTAGAGATTTTTTAAATATCTTAAATTAATTTGGATTTGATTCTTCTAAGCCAGAATTTCCCAAGTGTATTTTGTTGAATACTACTGTTAAAGACTCCAGTGCTGGCAAAGATTGAGGGCAGGAGCAAGGGGATGGCAGAGGATAATAAGGTTGGATGGTATCACTGACTCAACGGACAAAATGAGTTTGAGCAAACTCTGGGAGATGGTGAAGGACAGGGAGTACTGCAGTTCATGGTGTCGCAGAGTCGGACATAACTGACCGACTGAACAACTGTTCCCACATATTCACGGACATCTTCCATCAGCTCAGTTTGGAAAACAAAACACATTACCCATAGAACTTCCATCCCCAAACCTTCTTCTAACCCAAAAGAATTATGAAGTTTTGGAGATATATATGAGAAAGCAATCCTCACTATCCTGACTGAGGGTTCCCAATAAATGATAATCAGCTGGGGTCACCCTCTTCTATGTCATTCCTAACTGATGCCAGTAACAAGAATATAATATTTACTACCACCAAGGACTATTCTAAAGCCGAAAGAAAAGAATCTGGCCCAGATTTGCAAATATCCTTATCATCATGTAATTATTCATATTCCTATTTGACACATAACCCTAAGATTTTCTAAGACCTCTATCCACTTTTAAAAATGGAAAGTATAATTATCTTTCTGTTCTGCTTTAATCTCCAAATAATTTGGCCACCCTTAGTGCTGGAGAAAGAATAAAGATATGTTCCCACATTTTGCAAACAATCTTCCTATCAGCAGGCCCCAAACAAAAACTGCTCAACCACAGTGATACCGTTGCCCTATTTTCCTCCCTTTCCCTAGCCTTACCCTATGTGACCACACTAGGAGAATGTAGGTGTGAAGACAGGACACTCAGCTAGCAAACCCACCCCCCAGAAATGCACAGGAAAATCAAACTTAAAAGTTGTGTGTGTAACACGGTGGATGAGCTGTGTGATTTTAAGTTTGTAGCCACAGGACGTGCTCACTGATTAGCCCCAAGCTGGGTAACTTCCAGGGTGCAGCCTGTCACCCAAGGCCAACTTTTGCAGAACACTATGTACCAGGCACTGTATCTATAATTCTCACAGCCATCTCTGAGGGAAGGACTGCTACCATCTCCATTTAGGGTGGAGGAAACTAAGACTTAGAGAGTTTGAATAAATCGCCCAAGTCCACATAACTAAGGGCAGGGATTCAAAGCCACTAGTCTACGTTACACTGAATCATGTTTGTCTGTTTCGTTTCTGGTCTTCTCTGATCACAGTGGGAATGTTGAGAGGCAAAACCATGACTCATCTTTGTACCCTGGTATTTTCTCTGTTCTCTGATCAAACTAGGTACTCAGTAAATATTTACTAAACTGAAGTTTCAGTTTAGTATTTTTAAAGTTACTGTCTCATTTCCTAGATCCTGGTTATTTGAGAGAATCAATTTTGTGATGAGAAAGTCCCCACTTATAATCAGTACTACTTGTAGTCAGTTGGCTCAGGGATAAAGAATCTACCTGCCAATGCAGGAGATGCAGGAGCCACGGGTTCAATCCCTGAGTCAGGAAGATACCCTGGAGGGGGAAATGCAACTCACTCCACTGCGCCACCTGGGAAGCCCAGTAAATATAAATACCATTTATGTAAACAGATAATTCAGATTGTGTTCAATGAAATTTATTTATCTTGCTTTAAATCTAAGAGGATTTTTATTGATAACACTCCCATATTCCTGTGTGGTAATACTCCTGATAAGCATGAACATTTTTCTTTAAAAACTTGGCCATTTTTCTGAACTATACAACATATAGACAGAAATACTAGCAGATGTTTTTTAAATACCTTCTACAAGCCAGGTTTAGTACTAAACATGTTTAACTACACTATCTCCTTCCATCCTCACAACATGCCTATCAGGAGACATTTTACTACTATTCTCTCTGTTTTTAAAGATGAAGAAATTGAGGCTTAGAGAGAACAAGAGGCTGTCTTAGCAAGGGGCTCACAATCAGTAAGTTAGCACATCAGGATGTGAGCTCAGAGTGGTTGGATGCCAAAGTAAATCCACAAAAAGAATCTGCCGTACTCTGCCACATACCTAGAAAACATGGATTAAAAACAGGGCTGGACTATAAAAAGAATGCATCTGAGTCAGTTCTAATGAGGTGGATGAAACTGGAGCCTATTATACAGAGCGAAGTCAGAAAGAAAAACACCAATACAGTATATTAACGCATATATATGGAATTTAGAAAGACGGTAACGATGACCCTCTATGCGAGACAGCATAAGAGACACAGATGTAAAGAACAGACTTTTAGACTCTGTGGAAGAAGGCGAGGGTGGGATGATTCAAGAGAACAGCATTGAAACATGTAGATTATCATATGTGAAATAGATTGCCAGTCCAGGTTCGATGCATGAGACAGGGTGCTCAGGGACAGAGCACTGGGATAACCCAGAGGGATGGGATGGGGACGGAGGGGTGTTCAGGATGGGGAACACGTGGACACCCATGGCTGATTCATGTCAATGTACGGCAAAAACCACCACAACATTGTAAAGTAATTAGCCTCCAATTAAAAAAAAACAAACAAACAGGGCTGGAACACAGAGCTGAGAGTGGGCTCTAGTTCTGGGGTTCAGTGTGACTTCAGGAAGAATTTATTTGTTCCTTCACTTACTCAGTTACTTCTTGAGCACCTATGACATGAAGGATTCAAACTTTACACTTTTATTAGTGCACCCTGGATATACTATTATTAGTACTTGTTTTGGCCCATCTCTGAAGGATGTAGGACGCTCATACCAAATTTAATGGGATTTGAGCCTTTTCAAGAAAAAAATTTCAGGAGTTATTTTTCCAGACTGTGGCAAGTAAATAACCCTAACACCTCCTGCTTTTCACACAATGAATTAAAGCAGCAATGATTTTTAAAATGACCACTTTGAAACTTTCACAACCACAAAATATTTTCTCATACTCAATTATGAACATGATTTTACATGACTTAAGAAGTTAATTCTGAATAATAACACACTTTTTCTCACAAAGTGAAATTCTAAGGCAATACAGCATTGTAAAATCATGATTTAGTAGTCACCCTCTGTGGTTCAGTTTTTCAATTTTGAGAATGGAGATTTGATAAAACATATATTCTTGAGTTCATGTGAAGATCAGTGAGATAATTTTGGCCAAACCACACTGAGATTCTCCAATGAAACCAATTTCATAAGGATGAAATGTTAACTGAGATAGAAAATACATGCTAAGGTCAGAGTGATGTTGTGTCATCAAAGCTCAGCAACTTTCGAAGACAAGAAGACAGAGCCAATTGACTCCTCAGATATTAGCTTGCCAAATTAAATAAGGGACAAAACGCATCTGTGTAATAAACCTTACTTTAAAACTTATGATTCCCTCATATATACATTTCAGTCTTCGCCCAGGTCAGTTACTAACAGAAGTTGTGAATTAACTTCCAACATGAAAAACATTTTCCTAATGTCAATGCTGATATCTTATCTGAGGTAAGGATATAGGAGAGGAGAACAACAAATCTCTGCCTCTCTCGCCTTTCTTTTTAAATAAAAATACACTAAACCTTACATACGATTGTTTTACAGCTCAATCGATAAGGTGTATTCCTCTTTTTTTGTCCAAGAAAATTCAAAAGCAACTAATTTAAATATGCAAAATTATCTTGAGTTGTTCATACGTGAACTTAAAAGCCGTGCAACACAGGAAAATTAAGTAATTATGCCTCCAAGTTATTTACTGCAATTAAGCTCATTTATCATATGCAAATTAGTGCAAACTGGTCTCATTAGTTACTAAATTACTCAATATGAGCTGAACAATGTAGCACTCCAGTTTGTAATGAAAAATCCCTGTAGAGGCAAGCAGTATCAATTAAGCTAATTTGCATATGCAAATATATTCACTAACTTTCTCTTTTTCTATATTTAGTTTTACATTTTCTTACCATTCTGGATCATAGGGAAACTGCAGGGTCACTCCCCCTTTTCTGTTTCCTGTTTTATAGCTAGAGAACATCTCTATTAGTTGAATTTTATTTTATTTTAGTACTGATGTCAAGCAGGATACCACTTTGCCATCAAGGGCCATAAGGAGTAAGAAGATGAACCTTTCCTAGAGATGATCATTTCTTTAATACTTGTAAGTTCCAACAAAATAATAAGGGTGAAATTCCAATTCATCAATAAAATAGAAAATACACTTAATGTATCATTCTCTCTCACAAAAGTCTTTTGAAAACATTGCTATTAAATGTAAAATGTGACGTTGACTTGGCAAGGCAACATCTTAAGTAATAATTTTTATGTTTGTATTAGTCAGTTTTTGAGCTGATTTAGGTATTACTCACTTTTCTCTGCCCGGATATTTGAACTGTACTAGTCAATCTTTTATTGTCTCTTGCTGGATCCAATGAAACAAGATGCTAATAACAGATGTTGCATTCTCCTGCCCCACCCCAACATGACTGTAAGTAGATCTTTTGCCTATAACCTAATTTCCTAAAGAATCTTCTTAGTCTTCTACAATTGAGTGGGTTTCGAGACACTGAAGCGGTGCTGTCACTAGAAATACTTAAATGTTAACAGAAATATAAAGTATCACAAGATATTTTGTTTCCCTTATTACATTGACCACAAATTTTTAAATATTTCTGATAAAGAACCTGTCAGTTTAGTTGAGTTCAGTCGCTCAGTCATGTCCGACTCTTTGCGACCCCATGAATCGCAGCACGCTAGGCCTCCCTGTCTATCACCAACACTCATGTCCATCTCGTCAGTGATGCCATCCAGCCATCTCATTCTCTGTCGTCCCCTTCTCCTCCTGCCCCGAATCCCTCCCAGCATCAGAGTCTTTTCCAATGAGTCAGCTCTTTGCATGAGGTGGCCAAAGTACTGGAGTTTCAGCTTTAGCAACATTCCTTCCAAAGAACCTATACTTTCTCATTTATCTTAAAAAGAATTCTGCAGGACCAAAAGAGTATGTAGACCAACCATGATTCTAGGGTATATCCTTAAACTATCTTCAAACTATGATTAAAAATGGAAGCATAGAAATTTAAACATAAATTCTAACATTATTCTGTTCTAAATCTGATTCACAGCATTCTCTTAAACCTAGGCTCTTTTATTTCTACTCTCTAATCCATGGTTGAAGGTATTAAAAGAAGAAAAACCACAGGATTGAAATCTGACATTTCACTGAAGTCTGTAGTGTCATCCATTTTACACATGCAAATCTCTGATGACTTAGCCTATCAAATACAAAAATAGCAACATTTGAGATCCCTGTTCTCCATCCATTTTAAGAAAATATACGCTTTAGTTATACTGGTCTGCTAAGGTGATGACACAGACATATGTCTATGTCTTCTATAAAAGAGTTGTTCTACTGAAAAAAATACTTTCAAGAACAATTATTTCCTTAGTGATGCTGAGGAAGACAAGCGGTCATGTAACTCCTTTGGCCAGCCTTTTCTGATTCACTCCCAGGAAGAGACCCTCAGGTGTTATAATATTGGAATGTTCTTGGTGATTCTCTCTTGGTTTCCCTTAAAGTGTCTGCTCAAGAGATTCTCTTTTAGTTTGGGGTTTGAATGCCCTATAATTCAAACATTTCTTAATACCCAAAAATAATACAAGGTTAATGAGTTACTATAGAAGGGTTCATGCAACACAGACAAGTTCAAAACTAACACCTTGGTACCACACTTCCACCACTATCTCCCTTTAGGGAATTTTTTAGAAAATATCTTTATTCTCCCAAGACTTCACTTAAAATAATTGCAGTTCTATATCATTTATATACAAACTTGTTGATATTTATGAGCATATTCATCCAACTCAAAAAGTTTCATTTACTATAATATCCAAAGCTAGTTATGAATAAAAACCATTCTTCGATTACTTTATAAGTAACAGTTATTAGTAGTGATTTGTATTACTCAATGTCAGTAACATAACAGGCACCCTTCTGTAGTTCACCATATTGTATTCAAGACAAATACAAACATAAACCCTAAAAATCTTCCACATACAAAGTTTGATTTGATTGCTTTGTTTTGACACCTGTGAGGCAAGGCAATACTATGGAGTATGCAAAAACAATACTACAGTTTCACATAACAGTTATATAAGCTTTATTTACAGAATGAAAAAAAACCAACCCTCAAACCCTTCTGCTCAGGGCTTGCAAATAATTTAAAAACTCCATTCATAAATCTGGCACCTAAGGGAAAGTCATTCCCCTAGTTAATTTTACGAGTTACAAGGATGCTGTTACCATTTTCTGTTCCGTTAACTTTGATAAAGTAAAATATGAATATACTATCTGGTCTCTAAACTGAGTAAGTAAAAGTAAATACCACTTATACTTTATTCATATTAAGGAATCGTGAAGTGAGAACAATAATGCCTAGAGAGAACTTTTACAGCAGGAACCAAATCAGTGCTGAGTCCCAAGTACTACATTCAGGAAAAGATCTCACCTGATGGCTCAAAGTTCTTGGATTTTTCTTGTGTGTGCTTAGTCGCCCAGTTGTGTCCAGCTCTCTGTGGCCCATCGACTGTAGCCTGCCAGGCTCCGCTGTCCATGGAATTCTCCGGCAAAAATACTGGAGCGGGTTGCCATTTCCTCCTCTAGGGGAATCTTCCTGACCCGGGATTGAACCCATGTTTCTTGCATCTCCTGCACTGGCAGGTGGGTTCTTTATCACTAGTGCCACCAGGGAAGCCTGGGACTTTTACTTCACCTGTCACAAATAGCACAATTCTCAGTCTGACCCCTTGCCTCTAACTCCTCCTCTGATCAATGAGTCACAGAAGAATAAAGTCAGCGAAAAGGCCTCAGGCCCAATGCCCCAACTCACAGTCACGCAGCAGCGAGGCTGACACCCCTTGACTGTGTCGCCTCTCCTGCAGAAGATGCCCCTGTGCTGAAATTCATCCCTGAAACAGCTATAGGTTCACTGAGGCTACAATAAGGGTCACAGTATATACACTACAAATGGTGGCCCTAGAACTGGACAGTATGAAGCCTGGACCATGGCCATGCCTGTGTACACCACTATTAGATCATTACATTGGAAAAGAACTTTGTAACAGTTGAGTTTTATATTGATAGAATCACCATTATATTTATTTTGCCCCTCTCAGTAGGAAAGAAGTCACATTTTTAATGGATCTATAAAACTTTCTAAATTTTCTTAAGAGAATATACGACTAATAAAATGTACCTTTACAGGAACTAAAGAGCCTCTTGATGAAGGTGAAAGAGGAGAGTGAAAAAGCTGGCTTAGTTCAAAAACTAAGATCATGGCATCTAGTCACATCACTTCATGGCAAACAGATGGGAAAGAAATGGAAACAGTGGCAGGTTTTATTTTCTTGGGCTCCAAAATTACTGTGGATTGTGACCACAGCCATGAAATAAAAAAACGCTTGCTCCTTGGAAGAAAAGCTATGACAAACCTAGACAGCATATTAAAAAGCAGAGACATTACTTTGCCAACAAAAGTCTGTCTAGTCAAAGCTATGGTTTTTCCAGTAGTCATGTATGGATGTGACAGTTGAACCATAAAGAAAGCTGATTGCCAAAGAACTGATGCTTTTGAACTGTGGTGCTGGAGAAGACTCTTGAGAGTCATTTGAACTGCAAGCAGATCAAACCAGTCCATCCTAAAGGAAGTCAATCTTGAATATTCATTGGAAGGGCTGATGTCAAAGCTGAAACTCCAATACTTTGGCCACCTGATGCGAAGAGTTGACTCATTGGAAAACACCCTGAGGCTGGGAAAGATTGAGGGCAGGAAGAGAAGGGAATGACAGAGGCTAAGATGGTTGGATGGCATCACTGATCAATGCACATGAGTTTGGGCGAACTCTGGGAGAAAGTGAAGGTCAGGGAAGCCTGGTGTTCTGCAGTTCATGGGGTTGCAAAGAGTTAGAAATGACTTAGTGACTGAACAACAACAATAAGATGCACACGGCAAACACATATACTGCAGTACGTAGAATAGGTGGACCGCAAATTAAGAAGTCCTTAGCACGTTTTTCCACAAAACACCACCAGGGCTAGTATGGGGACCAGCAAGGCTGGGTACCTGGTGCAGGAAATTCCTAGGTATTACCTGAGCCCCAGTTCTGGTGCTCAGAACTGATCTGTATTTTACCTTCCAATTTCCATCAGTTCCCTAATTCTGTTCACTACAAATATAAAGTCTTGCCTTTTATAACCCATCTTTTAAAATGTCCTCATCATTTCTTGGCAAGGATTTATAATCTAGTCCTAACATCCCGGGTTCAAATTCAACTCTCACTTAACTAGCTATGTGAGTTAAGTCATGTAATTGTTATGTGAGTTTTCTAAGAAATCTTGGTTTACTCAGTTGTAAGATATGCACAGAGTACCTGAATCACAGATACACATTGTATTAACTGATGATATGAGTAGTGAGCATAATACATAGAACTTAATACATATCAAAAAGTCAATAAATTTAAGTTAAAATCAACCTGGCTTAGGCCTTTTCTTATTAAAACACACTTTACTTAGTATTTGAATTAGAAATGCAAACTTATAATCAAAATACTCAAAGGAAAAAAAAGATTAAAATAAATTATGATACATCCATAGTACAGAATGACATATAGCCATTAAAAATAATGGAAGCCTATCCTTTCCTAATGCAGACATGACCACTTGATATTGATTTTTTTAAAAGTTGACTGCTAAAGACCATATCATTGACCAATGCTTGACCCCATGAATCTCAGATTTATAAACATACTCTTAACAACATTAATACAAAATTCTCCTGTAACACGATCTTCTCACCTCCAAACTGGACTTTACCACAAACATCCAAACACTTCTACCTTCTATCACCTTTTAGGTTTGTCTTCTGAACCTAAAATTTTACTGCAATGCTTTAACTGATGAAATCTATGACATCTCTTCAATATTTGTCCTCCTGAAGGATATATATCCTCAGTCACCTTGATACTTCTTCCTTGCATGCTAAGTCACTTCAGTCATTGCTGAATCTTTGTGATCCCATGGACTGTAGCCCACCAGGGTCCTCTGTCCATGGGATTCTCCAGGTAAGAATGCTTGGGTGGGTTGCCATGCCCTCCTCCAGGGGATCTTCTTGACCCAGGGATCAAACCTGTGTCTTCTGCATTGGCAGGCAGGTTCTTTACTCTTATCTTTGTCTATTCCTTTCTACAAATAGCTGTGAAAAGAAGAGAAGTGAAAAGCAAAGGAGAAAAGGAAAGATATACCCATTTGAATGCAGAGTTCCAAAGAATAACAAGGAGAGATAAGAAAGCCTTCCTCAGCAATCAATGCAAAGAATTAGAGATACCAAGGGAACATTTCATGTAAAAATGGGCTCAATAAAGGACAGAAATGATATGGACCTAACAGAAGCCGAAGATATTAAGAAGAGGTGGCAAGAATACACAGAACTGTACAAAAAGATCTTCATGACCCAGATAATCACAATGGTGTGATCACTCACCTAGAGCCAGACATCCTAGAAAGTGAAGTCAAGTGGGCCTTAGGAAGCATCACTATGAACAAAGCTAGGGAGGTGAAGGAATTCCAGTTGAGCTATTTCAAATCCTAAAACATGATGCTGTGAAAGTGCTGCACTCAATATGTCAGCAAACTTGGAAAACAGCAGTGGCCATAGGACTGGAAAAGATCAGTTTTCATTCCAGTCCCTAAAAGGCAATGCCAAAGAATGCTCAGACTACCACACAATTGCACTCATCTCAGTTCAGTTCAGTTCAATCACGCAGTTGTGTCCAACTCTGTGACCCCATGAATCGCAGCACGCCAGGCCTTCCTGTCCATCCCCAACTCCTGCAGTTCACCCAAACTCACGTGCATCAAGTCGATGATGCCATCCAGCCATCTCATCCTCTGTTGTCCCCTTCTCCTCCTGCTCCCAATCCCTCCCAGCATCAGGATCTTTTCCAATGGGTCAACTCTTCACATGAGGTGGCCAAAGTATTGGAGTTTCGGCCTCAGCATCAGTCCTTCCAATGAACACCAGGACTGGTCTCCTTTAGGATAGACTGGTTGGATCTCCTTGCAGTCCAAGGGACTCACAAGAGTCTTCTCCAGCACGACAGTTTAAAAGTATCAATTCTTCAGCACTCAGCTTTCTTCACAGTCTAACTCTCACAACTATACATGACCACTGGAAAAACTATAGCCTTGACTAGATGGACCTTTGTTGGCAAAGTAATATCTCTGCTTTTTAATATGCTATCTAGGTTTGTCTTAACTTTCCTTCCAAGGAGTAAGCATCTTTTAATTTCATGGCTGCAATCACCATCTACTGTGATTTTGGAGCCTTATCTCACATGCTAGTAAAGTCATGCTCAAAATTCTCCAAGCTAGGCTTCAGCAATATGTGAAACGTGAACTTCCAGCTGTTCAAGCTGAGTTTAGAAAAGACAGAGGAACCAGAGATCAAATTGCCAACATCTGCTGGATCATGGAAAAAGCAAGAGAGTTCCAGAAAAACATCTATTTCTGCTTTGTTGACTATCCCAAGGCCTTTGACTGTGTGGACAGTAAACTGTGGAAAATTCTGAAAGAGATGGGAATATCAGACCACCTGACCTGCCTCTTGAGAAACCTATATGCAGGTCAGGAAGCAACAGTTAAGAACTGGACATAGAACAACAGGCTGGTTCCAAATAGGAGAAGGAGTATGTCGAGGCTGTATATTGTCACCCTGCTTATTTAACTTATATGCAGAGTACATCATGAGAAACACCGGGCTGGAGGAAGCACAAGCTGGAGTCAAGATTGCCTAGAGAAACATCAATAACCTCAGATATGCAGATGACACCACCCTTATAGCAGAAAGTAAAGAAGAACTAAAGAGCCTCTTGATGAAAGAGAAAGAGAAGAGTGAAAAAGATGGCTTAAAGCTCAACATTCAGAAAACTAAGGTTATGGCATCTGGTCCCATCACTTCATGGCAAATGGATGGGTAAACAGTGGAAACAGTGGCAGACTTTAGTTTTCTGGGCTCCAAAATCACTGCAAATGGTGACTGTAGCCATGAAATTAAAAGACGATTTCTCCTTGGAAGGGAAGTTATGACCAACCTAGACAGCATATTAAAAGGCAGAGACATTACTTTGTCCACAAAGGTCCATCTAGTCAAGGTTATGGTTTTCCAGTGGTCATGTATGGATGTGAGAGTTGGACGATAAAGAAAGCTGAGTGCTAAAGAGTTGATGCTTTTGAACTGTGGTGTCAGAGAAGACTCTTGCTAGTCCCTTGGACTGCAAGGAGATCCAACCAGTCTGTCCTAAAGTAGATCAGTCCTGGGTGTTCATTGGAAGGACTGATGTTGAAGCTGAAACTCCAATACTTCAGCCACCTGATACGAAGAGCTGACTCACTGGAAAAGACCCTGATGCTGGGAAAGATTGACAGCGGGAGGAGAAGGGGACGGCAGAGGATGAGATGGCTGGATGGCATCACTGACTCAATGGATACGAGCTTGGGTAAACTCCAGGAGTTGGTGATGGAAAGAGGGAGGCCTGGCGTGCTGCGGTTCACAGGGTCGCAAAGAGTTGGACATGACTGAGTGACTGAACTCAATTCCTTTCTCATTTTCTATTTGCATCTTAAAGGAATGGCATGTATGGGGTTGCCTTTCCTCAGCCCTTTTCTCTCCTTGTTCCATATGATCTCCATTTGTCTGCAACTTGCTGCTTGATCTGAACTATCATTCACCTACACAAATCAATAGTGCCCAACCTTGTTTTTACCCTTTGCCTTGATCTTTCTCTAGAAGATGAGATTCAGGTTTCCAACTGGTTACCTCTTACAGAGTTGGTTAGTAACGAGATATTCCTTTCAGCCTCTCTTAGGCAAGAGTATCACTGGAAACTTTTATCAGGCTAGAAGATTTGTGATCACTGATAACTCCTACCATTCCCTAGCTTTTCATCTCTAATTCATACCATGTGCCATACCTGTATCTCTATTCATAGAGGTTCTATCTTGGATAAGATCTTCATTTGGATATTAAGCTGTTATAATAGTTTCCTAAACTGTCTCTTTATAATAGCCTCTCATAACACAGAGGATTCCTAGACTGTATTTTAATAGTAACACCAGAAACAAACCAAAGGCTTATCTTGTCACTCTCTTGTGTGAAAGCCTTCTCCACAGGCTTCTTGCTGATTACACCATCCTGGCTTGGCTTACTGGGCTTGTGCAATATGGCTGATAAGTTCTCCATCTTTATCTCATACGTGCTCCTCTGCGTATGTGAAATAGCCATCAAATTGAACATCTTAACAGTCCCCAAACAAGATCTATTATGAGCTGCCTCCACACTTTGTGCTCTACATTTCTTTGCCTACAATGTTCTTTGGTTGTCTTTGGCTAGTAAACTCCTATTCATCCATCAACAACTTTGAGTGGTCTTCTCTGATGCTTTGTGGCAAATTCAGAGACTCACTCTTTCACAGGCCCCTAGTAAAATACTTGACCAGTGTGATGCTTCTCACTTTATGGGATCTCCTGTTTCTTTAAGCAAATGATTGCAAGCTAGTTAAGGAGAGCAGCCATGTGCCTACTACAGCAAATTATGTTGTTACTAAGTATTTACTCTTTTTCCTTTTTGGTAATGGTGGTAAACTATGATGTTAGAGACTATGCCAACCTTGTTGACCACACAGGTTTGGTCACCCCCTCCCCCCACCCCGATATTTACAAACAAAAGAAGGGTAGGGGAGAAAGAAGAATTTACCCCAGGCCTCATGAATCAACCAGATTCAACTATGGAACCTCCTGAAGGAAAAATAAGGAAACCATGTTACCCAAGCAGACTACTGAGAAACCTTGAATGCGGTATATAGATCTATGGGTTCAAGAATTATCCCGCTGGGAGAGAAGACAACTAACCAGATAGCCTAGAGGAAGCCTCTTCTTGTTACTACTACTTCCCAATCCATTCCTGTCTGCAATTTTAGCAAATCATTTTGACAAGCATACACAATTCTTCCCCTCCATAACCTTTGGTTTTAGAATCTAATGACAGGAGTTTCTAGTTTCTATGACAATTTCAAGACTGTCTAGTGCAACCACACTTGGATGCCTGACTTTCTTGAAAGCATCTTTACAAAGCCATCTATACTTTTAAGGCTAAAGGTTTTGAGTGTGTTGGAAATGCAGACAGCTTTATTTGTAAGTTTTGTTATATGGAAGCAATTTCTTTTTCTATTCAATTTTCACCCCTTTCTTTTTTTCTACACTCTGAAGACACACAGAATGTATCTAATCCTTTTTGTTCTTCTTTTGGAATGAGGCCTTCAAATAGATAAGAGAGGATATTAATGTCCCTTTTATGCCATGTATTTCCCACACTTAACTTCACCACGCTCTTTGCCACATCTTATGTAACACGATTTCCAGTTCATGCACTCATCTAGTTATTCCACTCCAAATGACATCCAGCTGTCTATGTCCCCTTCAAGAGTGCTGTTTAAGTCAGGTGTGACCAAACCAAAGAATAGGAGAGTTCAGCAGTCTCATGTAGATCCTCCACTCTCTTACTGGAGTCCAATGTTGAACTGCCACTGGGGACAGTCACTCTTTATTTCTACACTGTTCTCACTGAGCTTACATTTACACTCTTAAGTTTTTGTTTTAAATTAGATTTAAATTCTTGCAGCTCCTAAGTCTCCCTCCCTGCAAAACACTGAACAGAAGATTTCCAGAGAGAATTTAGAGGATAATAGGATACCACTGGAATCATTTCTCTCACTGACAAAATCTTATGCACCGATGGCTTCAGAATATAAATAGGAGTTATCCTGGATCACATCAGAATCTAACAGTGTACAGTTGGCCCTCTGTATCCACAGATTCAACCAACCACAGATCAAAAATATTTGGAAAAAATCCAGAAAGTTCCACAATGAAAAACATACACTTGACATGCCACCAATGATTTACATAGCATTTGCACTGTATTAGGTACTGTAAATAATTTAGAGACGATTTCAAGTATAGAAGAGGACAAGCATAGGTTATATACAAATACCATCTCGTTTTATATTAGAAATTTGAGCAACCACAGATTTTTCTGTCCACAGGGGTCCTCGAACCAACTCCCCTCGCATACAGGGGGACAGTGGTGTATATGGTATCACTCATTAAAAACTTATAACAGAGATTCTGGACAAAAATGTACGTGAAGAGGGAAATAAAAATACAAAGATCTAGAAAGAAATATCCTTCCTGTATCCCTGAAACTTATCTACTACAAAGGTAATTGAAAACTTTACGTGCACAATAGGATAGCATTTCCTAAGGTGTAGTTCAAGAAACATAGTTCTATGGGATGTACATATATTAGTGGAGAAATGAGAAAGATCAAAATAAATAAGGACCTTTCAGGCCTTAAATTTACAAAGGTGAATAGTGACATCTCAGACCTAATAAAGCATCAAAATGTTCTCAAATGGTTGCTAAAAGTAACAAATTCCTGGATTTCACCCTGAAGACCCTGATTTACTAGGTCCAGGAGAGACCCAGGAATTTGTCGTTTGAACAACTGTCTCGATGACACTGAAGCTGTCAACCAAGGAACCATTTTGGAGAGTCACTGGGGTCTGACCATGGACAGTCTGATGAAAGCAGTTTTTTAGGGTATATATTTTCAGAAATTACATGCTAGATTCAGTACCACTTTGGCTATCTAGAAAATGAAAACACCATAGAGACCTTTTTTAAAAAATTACTCTGAATGGACAGGAGTTTGGAGGTTAGCTTTGTTTTCACCTCAAATCTTATCTAAGGAAAGCAACCATCTTTTTCCAATAAGATGCCCAAATACCCCAAATATGTCTGTTTCTTCAATGCCAGGTTAAAAATGAATCTTACATGTACAAAAAAAAAAATAAAAGCTTTGGCCATGGCAACATTTATCCTGGAAACAGAAGCACTGTAGAATGATGAGTCAAGTTAATGATTTGCAAAATCTTAACAGAAAAGTTCTGAATAAGTGAGGTGCTAAGTTTGGGATAAATTTTTTCCAGGACTAAATAACTCCAGGTCCACGCCTAGTTACCCTCATATTTTTCATGAAAGTCACTGGAAAGATCAAATTATTAATATCCGTCTCCTCTTACTTAAAAACATACTTTAACATCTCATCCTGACCAAGTTGGTACTTTGGGAAAGCTAACATTAGGGTGGGAAGCACTTATGAATACAAACTTAAGCAAAGAATAACTGAAGTTTGGCAACACAGAAAAATGTCACATCCTTTCACAACAAAACTTTGCTCTTCCAAAAACAAAATATAGCTCCAAAGAACACACACATATGTTCACTTACAAAGGCAGCACACACAATCATTCTGGGAACAGCCAGCTACTATACATTGTGCATCAACTCAATAGTGCCGTTCATCTCAATTATTATAGCACAAATAATACTTGCCCTCCCTTTCTCATTAATATTCTCTCAAGGGATGGCTTTCTAGAAAGAAAAAAAAATAAATTCATAAAAATTTCATAATTCCAAGCTACAATAGCAAGTCATACACATAGCTGCAATGAAAGGCTTTTTCATAAAAAGACTAAACATGGATTTTTCTTAGCAAAATGTAAGCAAGCTTTTTTTCATTTAAAGGTACCTGTAAAATGTGACTTCCCAAATGTGCTTCAAATACTTCAACGGCCAGTGCACTGGGGCTTCTCCTTCGTTGTGCACCTATAACTTAAAGAAAAGAAAGAAAAGAAAAGAAAGAAAGAAAGAAATTAAGTTGGGGCTCCAATTCACACCTTCAGCTTCATTTCTCTTTAACTGTATCACTAGATAGCTACTATAGCTCTAAGATCTGAGAGAATCACAGGCCAGTTTTAACTCTGGTTCTCAGTTGCCTGAGCAACTCAGAGCAGAGGTTGAATTTTCATCTCAGAATATCAACTTCTACAAACATTAAAATCAGATTTAATGTTTTCCTTTTGGACTGTTTTCCCTATACTAGAGCAAAAATCATAGGAATGTTCACATTAAAAAAAATAGTAAGCTGCTTTTCTTAAAATTTAGGTATTGTTATTTTTAAAGCAAATATATATTTCCTTTTCCTCTCAGAGAAACCTGAACATTTAATGTCCTCTAGGCCAGGAAAAAAAAGCAAACAGGATTTTTAAAATGTTCTAATGCAATATCTTTATCATAATTTAATAAGCACAACATGTTGGCTAGGAGATTCTCATTAGTGACTGTTTACACTAGTGTTAAGTATCTCAGGATGGCTGGATTTCATATTTACTGAACATTCACATGTAACTATTCCTACAGGACCCGCAGGAAGCTCAGGTGGATGCCTGTTTAGCCTGTGCCTCGCAGTCAGTGACTGTTTCCTTATCTGAATATTTCTGTTCTGCTAAGGTATAGTTGGTCTTTCTGTTCCTGGCATGTGTTGTCTGCAGGCACCTACACCCAGAGAGCCTCCCGATCCTTAACAGAAAGGCTTACTGCATGATATTTAGGGGATCCAGAATTGTGGGTCATTGCTTCACAATTTCTTTTTTTTGCACAGGGTCATGATTTGCTTTTAAATCTGTTCTAGCTATTTTTTCCCAGATTTAAAAAGTCCTCAAACATAAAAATCTACTTTGCTTTCTAGCAATTTATGAAAGAAAAAATATTCAAAACTTTTCCAATTTCAAACAAATACATCCCTTACCTCTTCCTGCTTTTCTTAAAAATTGTATGACAAACCTCAATTCCCTCAAATCTAGACACTATAATTGAAAATAAAATTAAACCCTCTACTTTCTTTCTTCTCCAAACGCTTTCAGCTAGTTGACAAGACAATACCAGCAAAATGCTGCTGGGATAATTCTGTTATGTCTCAGTTATTACTAAGTCAGTTAGTTAGAGCCATACCTTAGTAGGGATTATAATATAAGTGTATTTAGGATTATTGTGCTGTGCAAAGGAGGCAGTTCCCCCTGCAACTGTGAGCTAATGTCTGCCATGTGTGAAAGGCATTTTGAAACTAGTATGAGTGGTAAGTATCACTATTACTTGCAAGAGGAAATAAAAGGGCATCTTTTTTCCAATGGGAAAATTTATAAAATATAATTGAAGAGTGATTATTATCAAGGAATATTACAGTTGGAAAGGACTTTAGAGATCGCTATTCTAACTTCATTTGCTTCAGAAGCAAAACACATAACTAATAATCTTAAAATAGAAAAAAATCAATTTTCTACCCTAAGATTAATCATTACTTTAAGTATAGACATAAGATTTTTAAAATTTTAATATTAAGATGTACTTAAGACAGTATTACTGGGTGTGTGTGCATTTCTGATTAATTTCCTATTCTAACATGCACATTACTCCCTTCAAAACTCCTTTGGCATTTTTGATAATGCAGCTGTCTTGCTGAATACTGTTTTCAGTTTCTAGAGTGTTAATTGCACATTATGGTAGCTTGGTGTGAATGATCCCACATGAATAAAATCTGCAGTTCTCTCTTTTTTTTTAAAGATTGTTGGGGGAGGGGAGCTTTGGAGAGGCAGAAGGGGGTGTTGAAAAACTTCAAAAGTGTCCACTCTGTTATTGAGGCAGTAATTAGGATTCAGAAAGCTCTTTATTAATAGTTTAGAATTTGGGGGCATTTCAGGACTTCCAATAATGAGGCTTAAAATAAACCCCTGTAACTCACAGAAAAAAATGGACTGATCTCAGAGAACATACGCTATTCTCCAAAGGACTGGATTAAGACAGGGGCAGCAGAGTAACAGCCACCAATCTATTGAGGACCTTGAAACATCACAGGAAATGAAAGGAACTTGTTCATTCACTAGAAGGTCCAAGGAGTATGCTCCAGTAACAGCTACCTTCTTGAAGCAGGAACTATACTGCAGTAACTATACCAGCTTCCTGCAGAGGTAATTTAAGCCTGGCCACTGATGGCCATTCTTTCCTTGCCTTTCCTCAACTTAGGGCTCAGCTGTTTTTTAGGTAAGTGGTGCAAATGCATACATAATTAGGAATTTTATTTTAAATAGGAATTTTATTTTAAAAGCTTATTAGTCAGTCTGGGGATCCCACATGCCTCCATCAGGTCTTCTGTCCACGAGTCCTACACCAGCACAGTTAGTTTCCTTTGTTCTTCAGATCCGCTATAGAAACCCGAGCGTGCATTCTAGTACATGCTAGCATAACACACAAGAATCTTGTAAGTGGTTTCATGCTTTTCCCTTCAATGGCATTTTTATTACACTGGAACTTCTCTTGATTTATATGTTTTGCACTTACGCAGGTGATGTGGGGCTGTAATGACAGTTCCTAATTTTACAACCAACATAAATATGTTAAACAGGAACCCATTATGCCCCAGGTAGAAGCCCAGCTCTGACTTGAAGCATTATTGGTGACTGAATAGATGTTAAATGTGTACTTTTATCTTGTACTTTTCATCCCACCACATTTGGGATTTTGAGTACGGAGATAATAATCTGATAACTCAGGAACAATACAAACACAGTTCTTTTGTTCCTCTATGTTAATCTCATTGTGTTTATGGAGTATCATTTATGCCTAAAGAAAAACTAAAGAGGTACTTCCTCAGTGAGAGTCATCATTCTCAGAAAAGTAATACACTGTTTATGAAGTTCTCTCAGACTGCTGTATTTTGGAAGCTGACAGTTTTAAAACCACTTGGTAGCCCCCCCACACTGCATACTTGGTATTGCTATACAGGTTAATGTTTAATCTGCAGACACTTCAGTCATTTGTCTATTCAATTAAAAGACAATGCTTTGAAATATAAAGAATACTAAATCAACCAAAAAATGCATAGCACACTGCTAAATAAATGGAACCTGTAATCCTATAACTGTGAGGACTATATCTCAGTCACTGACAGTGATGAGAATTGTATAATTTGAACAGGTTATATAAACTGGTAAAAGAAAAAAAAAAGCCACAGTAATTCAAATTCAATTCAGAAATTACTGAGTACCTATGTGATGCTGAAACTTGCTAGCCACTGTAGGGTAACGAGTGCTATAAAACCTCATAAACATTCCATCAGAAAATTTTAAGCAATTCAAAACAAACCTAGGCCCAGCATAACATGATCAAGAGAACAACATGATCATCTCATGCTTTTCAAGGGTTAGAAATAAAACATCTAGATTTTTAAGAGACCTTAAATGGAAGCAATGTATAGGGAGAAAGATTTTTAAAAATTGACTGAAGAAATTCTGATTGTCTCAGAAATATAAAATGATATGATGAATCATCAGGATTGCACATTTGGCCTTTCTCTCATTAAACAATGGAAGACCAAAAAAAAAAAGAAGAAGAAGAAGAAAACCCCAATCTGAAGCATGTATCTGAAAAATTCGTTTTGTCCCTCAATGGTGTCAGCAAAAAATAACCTAGACTCTTCCACATAACCTTGTGAGGTAGTCTTGGAGAATTAATTAAGTGCAATAAAAGACAATCCCTCTTTGGGGAAATACACCACACACTCCCAGTCATATTCCTAACCAGTGCCCGTCACCTTCAGGGATGCACAGACGCCAGGAAGGCTGAGGATTATCGCTCAGTGGGAGTTTGACCTATTCAGACAAAAGGTCAGCTTGCCATTGAAGAACCCATTAGAAAACAGAAGCAGGCCAGCTCAGTGGACACACGTAATGAACGGCGGAAAAGTCATGAGCCTTTCTTGCCTTGCGTCCGCGTTGCCCTTTTCCCCCTAACCCTCCCCGCCCCCCACTCCCAGAGCCGCTGAAGCTGCCCCAGCCCCTCCCTGCACAGTTCACACTGGGAAGGGAAACCACAGGCAGCGAGCGAGAGAGAAGGGGCGCATTATTTCAGGGATCTCTTGAAAAAGACACTCACAAATGAAGACGAGGATGGCACTGGGAGGCACGGTTGCCAAGAAATTGTTTGATTTGGGAAACGTTGTCATTAGCAGATAGGGAATACCATATTGGGGCTGTTTTCTCATCCATCTCTCCCTCCACGGGGAGCCGAGCGGCAGGATGGGTGAATGTAGCCTTAACAACGTTCTGCAGGTGGTATTTCAAGAGTGGAGTCATCCACCCAGTAAAAAGGCAAGTTTGGTGGATACCCTCGGAATCTGTTGTGTAAGGGGCAAGACTCTGTTTCTACACTGAGCTTGGGGAAAGAGACGACTAAAGGAAATCCTGGACATCACTCCCTGGGCTTTAGCACTTGGGCAAGGCAAAGTCGGAGTCTGGGAAAGAAAAGAGTACAGAATGCTTAAAGAGTCTTCCCATGACTACCAAAGAGAAGAGAAGGGATTTCCCTTGAGGAATGTCAATTAGCTTCCCTCACTGAGGGCAGATGAAGCCAGGGAGGGTTTTCTCAGAAGTTTATGAAGTATATAGTTGTGTATATGTGTATGTGTGTCTCCCAATAAAAATAAACATTGATATGCTTTTATTGACTATGGGACCAAGTCTTCATTCTGACACTTATTCTTACCGCTCCACCTACTGCCCAAATGCACAGTTTGTACCCTTTCAACACTAAATCCCTCACTGTTCGCGCATGCCCTAAACACTGGTGGAATTTCCGGTTCCAATGGGGAAGATACACTGGAATAACCAGTGGTAGGTACCTGATTAACCCAAACAGCAGCACTAAAATCAAAACTGTTGTCAAAAGCCCGATGTGTGGAGTTTCCACACTACATGAAGCGAATGTCTGAAAACAAAGAACAGCAACACTCTTTCAACGTATTTTCACCAAGATAAGTTTTTGCCCCTTAAAATACAGGATAACTGAGAACTAGCAAAAAGAAACAGGGACAGGTATTGTTGATCTGGCATTTGAATGGTAGGTTAACATTAAATAATAAGGAAAAAAACCATCCCATATTCAAAAACAGTGTAGTATGAGTTTATTTTTAAATTTATATCCAGAATGTTCTAAAAAATACATTTTTATAATTCATATCTCAAGCATATTAACACATTATACTACCAATTTAGACAAAAGAGATATTTAATCTATTAAAATAACTGAAACTCTAAGAAGTCTTATGCTGATTCAAAAATTCTTTGATGCAACACATTTAAATTTCTCCCACAATTTAAAGATGCATTGAATATATTCATGAAAAGCATTAAGGGTGATAAGACTGTGAGAGTCTTAATATTTACAAATGAATGGCTGGATTTAAGAAGAAGGAATCATGTCTCCTTTTATCAAAAAAGCCTATCTGTATGACTATAACTAGTACAAACTAAGGGGAATTACACAAAACACTCAATGACCTGTTTAAACAAGGATGTGTTTATCATGCACTTCTTCTCTTTTGAAGAACTTATACAGTATTCACATATTTTTGAACACTTTCTTTACGAAGCTTTTCTTCATCAAAATGGTAACCTGCCTAAAAGTGAAATGGCACCTAAGTATTACTTTTTTAAGTCTTAAAAATGTTTCTTGTATGAATTACAAGGACTTCTTTTCAGTATGAAGTTTTCATTTTAAAGAGTCATTTTGCCCACTTGCCTTGCTTTTCCTTTGAAAGAAATGAGAGTTATCAAAGCAGGTGTTTCTTCATCTGTAGGCAGGGAAAGAGGAATATAGTTGTTTTCTAACAAGCTGGAAGTTACTAAGGGACCTATTATAGGTACCTTACATGGGTTACATAGAAGTTGATCAACACACTTCTTGAGAGGACCCAAACTTCTGCTTGACAAGGACATTCTTAAGGCAATGACATAAGCTGCTGTTTGGAGCAATAGCACTAGAGGTGACGATGAAGTGCTGACAGTCAACATCTTTTAGGTCAGAAACCTCAGGAAAATACAGGCATGAGCCACAGCCTAGGCTGAAGGTAGGTGAGTGGGGTACCTCAGGGGAATCCTCAAGAGATGCATGGAGATATAGGGCAGGATTGAAGGAATAGATGAGGGCATGCTTTATTTCTTGATTCTGCAAGAGTAATTGCAAATTCAAACAAGACTCTCTAACAACAGTAGGCAACAATCATTTCAATTTAACTTTCTTAATCATTCTCATAACAATGTATATTAAAAAATAGTCACTTTTACAGGACTTGAAATCCAACCACAACTCCAAGCATTTTCTGAACATATTTTTTGACTTTAACAAAGTGATGCTGCAGGGCTTGCTTTGGATGCAGAGTTTAAACTATTTAATTCCCTTTATACGGTGAAGAAAATGAGAATTTCCTCTTTGTATTTACAAAACAATAGATTACGACTAATTTTTGTCTTTGGATTTCCAGCAGAGATATAGGGTATCATCAATTGCACTCCCTCTCAATTTGGAAAAGTTTGAAGGGTGAGGCAGTTATAAAGTGACTTGAGAACAGAAAGAACAGAAACTATAGAACAAGAGAACCTCTGAGTGGCAGAGGGTCTTAATTTTTATCTAAAGTGAGCTCAGCAAAAGTTATCAACTAATTCATTCTGGTTTCAGGGCTACAGCAGCAAACACTTACTGAGCCTCACTATGAGGCAGGCACATTGCTGGGCCCTAAGAACACAGAGATGATCAACAGAGAGTCCACTGAGTGAGGCAGTCTTATGTGATAGAAGGGTCCAGTGAGTGGGCCACAGGGCATGGCACTGCAGACACCAGCCCAGGCTCCAAGCCTGAACACGTGCCTGAGGTGGGCAGGTGCTCTGCCCGAACACCATCTGAAGCTCTGCTTCTGAGCTGCTTCTTTTCTTGTTGTTACTGCTCTTGTTTCTCTTCTTCCTATGATAACCTTCTTCTACCAATCCCTACTCCATTAAGTAATGAAGGACCGAGTACTCACCGACCACAGCTTTCAAAGGGAAAATTAGAGAGGAAACATCTAATTTCGGATCTGAAAGGAGCACAAACTACACTAAGTTGGATACTTGTCCTTTAATTGATAGAAATGACCTCTCCCAATAATATACAAAAACTGTTTTTGAGAAGTTGAAATTTTTTAATGGGGGTTAGGTTTCGTATGCTCCCTCAATAGGGGCTGAAAAAAAAGGATTATTATACTTTCATTTTGCAAAATGTCTTAAAAGCCTTTCAGTTGAGAGCCATTGTAAGATTGTCACCCCTTCTGACCTCAATGACACACAGACTGTTAGTGGCATGACTCTGCCCAGTAGGAAGGGACTAGAGATTATCACTGAATTGGCATGGTGTCAGTCAGCATGTGTGCATGTGAGGTCGCTTCAGGCGTGTCTGACTCTTTGCAACCTCAAGGATTATAGCCCGCCAGGCTCCTCTGTCCATGGAATTCTCCAGGCAAGAATAGTGAAGTGGGTTGCCATTTCCTCCTCCAGGGGATCGTCCCGACCCAGGGATTGAAACCACATCTCTTACGTCTCCTGCATTGGCAGGTGGGTTCTTTACCACTATCCCCACCTACACTTAGTGGCAAAAGGAAAAAGTTCACATCTGTTATCTTGATTTCCAGCCACCCCCCCAACCCAAGTCTGATTCCAAAGCTTCATGTTATGACAACTGTAACATCTGCTACGAATGCTGAGGAAGTCAAGCACAACCTTATTACTTCCATTCTAATGCTCCATCCATCCCTTGGGCCTTCCAAGGCCACTAATATGGCAGGGGGGCTAGGAAAAACTGGCTCTGCAGGAAGTAGCTTGTGTCTCTGAGGTAGAAAGAAGGCAGTGTCTCTGGCCCTTTCCCCTTCTCTCTCCTGTTCATCCACTCATATATTCATATTCACATTCTCTCACGTGCTACCTCACTCTTGGACCCCATCAATGCTTAGTGGTGTGTTCAGAGACTTCCTGACAAAGAACAGTAAAAAAATACATAGTTCCAGGAAATAGTGGGCAAGGACATAATGCTACAATTATAACAGCACCTGCTACTGAAAAAGTCACTGATTGATTTCCAGAGCGCAACCATTTCAGACCATGGTAATACATTTATTTATGAAAAGTTAAGTGTTTATGAAACACTTAAAATATGGAAGATAGTAACCTCATAGACCTAGGAGCTAGTGATATAAGCCAGGTTCCCATTTCCATTTCTGAATGCTTTCTTAATATGTCAGCAGAAGAAAGCTAAAAGCCTCCATGTGAAATCTGTGTTGAGTCTACTTTTAGCTGGGTACCATGTCAATGGATATAAAAATGAAAGCACCATCCTGACCCTCCAGGTGACCAGAGTCTAGTGTGAAGACATATGCATAAGCAAATAAATAAAATCCAGTGAATGTGTGACTCTCAACTCTCAACTCTGGATTGGAGTGGGGAGAGCGGCGGCTTCAGTATAGGGGCATGCTGGAACTGTGTGTGGAGAGTGAGGTCGCATAGGCAGTGAACTATAGCAGTCAGGACCCTGGGATCCACTGGCTGGACATGGAGGCCAGAACAGCTTCACCTTAGCCTGGCTACACGTGCAAGGTTCCAGGCTCACCATCCGGCCAGCTCCAGCCAGCTTTTTCTCAAGCTGCAATCCCAATGGACTGTCACACTCCTAAAGACACTCGCATGTCTGGGTGCCACACTTTTACCACGACTTCCTGGGGCTCAACACTATAGCTTAACAGTCACACAACTACATCCAGGAGGATCAAGGTTCACTCAGCTCTGTCTGAAAACCCAAACTTTACCATTCGACCACTTGCCCTGCCTGAGTCAAAGTTCCTAAAGTGCACGCCGACCCCACAGCAGTCAACCGGGCATTGTGTGAGGCAGTCAGTTACCAAACGGACTGTCCCATCACCTCAGAGCTCTGAAGGGATCTTCCTGCCACAGGTTTTTTACTGAGGCCATCAGATTCCTCCCCAAGATGCTCTCTGCCCTCTGCTTGCCTGAGTTCAATGGAAGGACTCATGTTACTGGGAAATAGCTGCACACAGAGAAAAGGATTTGGGTTCTGGAGTCAGGCTGACGGAGTTTGAAATCCTCCATTTACCTCTATTAGCTGGGTGGTCATGGACAAATTAGGCTCTGGAGACCTCAGTGTCTCATTGTGTCAAGGGGAGAAGCTGTGAGGACACGTGCCACCCCCACTCTGCTTTTATTTCCCTCCTAAAACTTGTTGGCATGTTGTCTCTCTTCTCCATTAAGGACTTCCCCAGCGGCTCAGTCGGTAAAGAAACCGCCTGCAGTGCAGGAGACGCAGCTTTGATCCTTGGGTTGGGAAGATCCCCTGGGGAATGGGATGGCTACCCACTCCAGTATTTTTGCCTGGAGAATCCCATGGACAGAGGAGCCTGGGGGGCTACAGTCCATGGAGTCACAAAGAGTTGGACATGACTGAGCAACTAATACTTTCACTTAACACTTTTTCTTCTCCACTCACATTGTTCCCTTCCTAAGCTGGAGGAATCGTTTTGTGCATTGCTGAAACCCTAACAGTTAGATTAGGGCCCAGAACACAGAAGGTGCACAAAATATACTTGTGAATAAATGAACAGTCTAGAGTTCTAGCCCATGGGAGGTGCTTAGCACATGTCAGCTCTTCCTCCTTGTCATGAAAAGTGGAGGCCTAGTCAAAGATGACTTTTCTAGATCACCATCTGTATCCCAATTTTTACAGACACACTATTTTTCTTAAATATGCCCATTTCTTAGGAATTATTTACCAAACTATTAGAAAATATTTGTTCCTCTATATGCTTCGCCTAGTTTCTGTCTTTCCTGCAGCGTGATATAAAATCTACAGTGTCACCACAAACCCTGTGAGCCAAGTGCAATCAGGGCCTCAAACCAGTACAAACATTTCACACATATTTGGGCAACGAGCCAGCAATTCACTGAGTGTCAGCAACTGCCCACTGAATTTTCTCTTGAAGATTCACTCATGTACTATTCTAGCAGTAATTGGCATTCATTTTAAGATGCTGAACACTTCCAACATAACTTGATTAGGTAAACGTACAAAGCTACCAACACTGGAAACCAAAATCACCTCTTACAACCCCACCATCTTCTCTGATTACATACAAACAAAAGCCCACACAATTATCAATGGTAACTGAGTGGGAACTAGGTCTTGCTTATGTTAGATCAAGGTTTTCATCAACACTGCCATCTGCCTCGTGGGGACCTACAGAGTCCATGATTTACACAGAGTTAGAAACTAAATAAGAAAAATGAACACTATTTGGAGTTTAGAGATTAGTAAACAAGCTGACAAGATTGTCAGGCCTAAAATTAAGAACACACACAAGCATATACTTTCACACTCATCACCACCATAAAACATATCAAGGAGGAAAAAACCTAATTTGAAGACCTATTATTTAGATCCATGACTTAGCTCAAGCCTCTCTTTGTCAGAGGTTCTTAACATGTTTCTTTCTTTGAATAACAGACATGTTTAAGCAAACTGTCTTCCTAAGGCAATATTTAAACACAAAGCTTTTGTGTATACAATTATGAAAATTCCAGAGAGCCTCTGACACCCATCCATAGACCTCATGTCAAGAATTCTGGCTTTAGACAAGAGCCAGGCACCCACATACAGCCTGTACCAGCCTGGCACTTAGTGGGACTGAGCAAATGATTCCTTGAATGAGTAAGTAATCAAATGAACACCCAAATGAATGAATGCAAGGAGACTCAGTCAGAGAACACACAGCTAAAGTAGACACTTGTATTCTGTGCGGAACTCTGAGTCTGAAAGCAGCAGCCAGTTAGTTGGTTTATTCACAAAAATTGCTTTGTGGAATTATACACTGCTCCTCCCCTTCTAAATGCAGACAGAGGGAGGAAAGGAAAAAGAGATAATGAAGGTTTGCAAATGAAGTGGGTACAACTGTGCAATCAATCAACGTTTTCTGAAAAAGAATCTGCATCACTTGCCAAAAATCTGAACTGAATAACTGAACCAGCATTCTGATGAGAACGGACTTTGCCACTAGCCAGTCATTTTTGTTTGTCTTCCAGCTGTCTTGCTTCTGTTTTCCAGGAAGCCTCTGGTCTCTTCTTAGCAGGTTCAGGCCTGGGAATTTATTTAATCATGTTCAAATGCTTACTCTGTGCTTATTCTTTTTAATAAATCTCTGCTGACTGTTTAAGAGTAAATACTCAGTACTAATACTGCCTAGTATTAAGCTAGTTGAAAAGAATACAATTGCTCATCTAAATATCCACTGATGGCCTACTAAGTGCCAAGTCCTCTTTTAGTGCTAAGTCATAGAAGAGGGAACAACGCAGACAAAAAGGCCTTCATGGAGGTGACATCCCAGTGGGGAAGTCAGCAACAGCGACGATGATGACCATGCACACACATCTCAATGCGGTCAGCAGCATGAAGCAGACGGGGCAGGGGCAAGAAGCAACAGGTCTTTCTGTACAATAAAGGAAAATCAGGACAGACCTCTCCAAGATCTATCTGATGGGAGAGACCAAGAAGGTGAAGGGTGACGTGATGTACAGGTGAAGGCAAGAGAAAGCAGAAAGGCCCTGAGATGGGAGGAGCTTCTCGGGTTCAGGAAAGGGCAGAGAGCCAACATCTTCCAGGAACTGGGAGAGTGGGGAAAGGAAAACAGCAAGCGTAGCAAAATAATGGTTTACTTGGAGGGTGTCAGGAAAGGGGGACATCTCACTCCAGTGAAAGTTAAAGAGGTAAAAGAGAAGAGAGTGTTTCGGCTAGAAATGAGTAGAACCGCTCCAGCAAACAAGCCAGGGGTTAGCGGTGGAGCTGGCCAGAGAGCATGCCCAGTGGTGCAAGGTCAGCAGGCCAGGTGAGTTCACTACACCTGCAGGGAAGGAAATTACAGGACACCTCGGCAGGCTATGTCACAAGCACTGCAGAGGAGTTTCTAGTTCACACAGAGTAACTGGGATTCATTTACAGAGTCCTATAGGGGTTGGAGTTGAGCACAGGTATGTGATATGTCAACAGTGCGGCACGGGGTAGAATTGTGTTTGAAGGGAAGATGGATAGACTGGCTATTTCATAGTCAAGGCAAGAGATGAGGTTTCCCAGGTGGCGCTAGTGGTAAAGAACTTGCCTGCCAATGCAAGAGACACAAGAAACATGGGTTTAATCCCGGGTTAGGAAGATCCTCTGGAGGAGGGAATGGCAACTCACTCCAGTATCCCTTCCTGGAGAATCCCATGGACAGAGGAGGCTGGCGGGCTATAGTCCATGGGGTCACAAGGAGTTGGACATGACTGAGTACACACACACAGCTCAGGGAAGAGATGAAGATGACTTAACCCAGTAAATAAGATAGAAAGATTAGAGAGGAGTTCGCTTCTGAAGGTACTTAGGAGGTAGGATTGAGAGAGCACTGTAACTGACTATTTAGGGGAAAAGAAGAGTCAGGCATGAATTCCAGTTGTTTGGGTTGGCAAACAGTATAGATGGTTCACTCATTCCCTGTGCTAGGACATACTAGAACACGAGACCCTGAACTGGAGATGTCTTTAGGGCAGGCCCATTGAGATGAGGTGTCCGATAGACTCAAGGCTCTGGGCTCAGAGGTGGCAGAGATGCAGTCTTGGCGGCAAATCGTACAGATGGGCATAGAAGCTGGGGTGGGGGCAGAATGAGGGAGGGCAGGGAGCTGGTGTGGGGCTTTATACCCTTTATAGAGAGCAAGGGGGAGAAGCACAGAGCCTGAGAATGAACACCCAGAGGGGCAGCAGGGAGATAAAGAGGTGGCAGTGTTTACAAAGAGCAAGACCAGAACATCTGAAGGAGAGGCTCACCGAGTACATTGGATATCACAAGACAGCACCGAGGTGGGGACGCTGCTGTCAACTGAGGAGTAATGAGAGGTGAGAACCCTGAGTTCTATACTTTAAATTCCTTTGCTAGAAATTTGGAAGTGAAAGGAAGGAGAATAAGGGAGGAAATCTTGGCAAGGAAGAGAAGTAGGAAATGCCCACGGGAAAGAAATTTTTTTTAAGTCACTTGAGGATGTTTATACCCTGAGATAAAGAAGCAAGTAACAACCGTGAGACACAGAAAGATGGATAATCCTCAAAAGAAGGTACACCACTGTGCAGAGTTTAGGTAAAGCTGAACAATATGTATCATATTTTTAATTCAATATTTTATTATAATCTGAATCTACAAAAATGATGTTCCATGGTATGGAGACCCATTCCAGTCAGTAAGGATTTCAACCTTGGAACAAGTTCTCCTGGATGCTGGTCAGACAACATAATGATCTACAACCCAAGCTTAGGAGTGTATTTCTACAGGACAAGGTGCCAAGCACATCTAAGATCAAGCCATCACGTCTTCCATCGATTCTCTCCTCCTGTGAAGAGTCTTCATTCTGCGGGGAGTACAGGCTCATTATTTCAGAGAAGCCTCCCTCCCTCTTAGTTTTCTCCACTGTGTATTTAGGGACATCAAACGCTCTTTCCTAAGATCCATGTCTTTCCTGTCAATTTCATGAAAACAGAAAACTCCATATACATGGATTTAAAAACATGCTATAAAAAGTACAAGACCCCTCTTTTGTATGATGCTGTGTTGAAGTATTCCCCTCACTTCATGTCTCAGTAATAAAGCTCTCTCCTATTCCAATTGGTCCCCAGTCTCTTGTCCTTGTATCTCCTGCCAATGCAAAAGCTTTGAAAATGTCACACATAGAGGAGTTACCTGGAATTGCTTTTGGAGTCCCTGCAACTCTTGGATCACAAAAGCAATAAGTACTTCTCCCCTCGCAGCCAAGATCTGTCAAATACCCATAGGCAAGTATTGCAACAGATCATTAATATACTCAGGTGTGAACTAAAGGAATATTAACTAATCAGAGAAAACAAAAATGCCTTTTATTTGTTGGAACAAGCAAGTGAAAAGGGAAAGAAGAACCTCATATTCCTCCTGCTTTATTTAATGAATATTGATTAAGCCAATGAAGAAAGAAGCCAAGAACGGCTGTGTGTAGAACAGAACAAAAAGACCCTGCTTCCCAAGAAATATTTTTTACACAGTGGCTTCAGCTACATCAAGTGAGGTGGAATTTTCTACATGGCAAGAGAGAAAGACTTTTTTTTTTTTTTCAAAAATACTGTTTAAACAAACTGCATCCTCAGCACTCAGAAGAAAACACTAAATGCTCCCCTCAGCTCCTTCAACTTGCTCCTCTTGTTAGCTTTCCTCTTCTGTTTCCGGCGAAGGCAGCTCACTCTGGGGCTTCTAGAATTTGATTGAGACTCCAGGCACCTTTATTTTCTTGGTCCAATTTCACTTATATTTATTTGCAGCACCGCTGCCACTTCTTTTTTTCCTTCATAATTGGAACCATAGTTGAGAGGGAGAGCAATGAAGTCTACATGCTGCCTTCAGAAGCTGATGACTTCAGTTTTTCAGAGAGAACTTCTTTCAGTTAGATCTATACCGAGGTCTAGCTCTGTCCTTTGTAGTACTCAACATTTTTCCATCTTAGTCTCTGAGTGTTCAGGAGTACTTTAAAAAATGGGAGGCAGCTATTGCTTAGTATGAAGGGCATAATTCTTGGAGAAAGAAACCTTTATCTCTTGTCTCAGCTCTGTCATTTACCCAGTTGATAAACAAGGGACTTAGTCTTGGTTTATAGATCTTGGTTTCCTCATCTATAGAGTGGGTTTATAACCCCTTGTCCAAAACGTTGTGGTAAGGGCTAAATACCAATGTTTGGAACAATTTTCTAGTGCCTACCTAGCAAAGAGTAAGGGACAAATAAATATTAATGCAATCTGGATTTTTAAATACCTTTCTGTAGCAAAATAGAAATGAGTGCTGACAAAACGGTTTTGATGAGAAAAAGGATGTCACTAAGTTGACGTTCTATAATTAGGACTTTTCTGATATTTCCTAGGTTGTGTGTGACCTTGAGCCAGTTAAAAAATCTCAGACAAATATCGTTACCAGGAAGATGAATGGCTATCAACACTCACACCACAGCAGGTTGTTTAGGAATTAAATGAGATAACATAGGCAAGCGTGGTGCAGTATTTGATACAAATGAAGTGTTCACTAAATGTTAGTTCCCCTCTCCTTCTTCAAAGATGTGTATTTTAAGAATCATATGCAGATGAAAAAAACAAAACAGAAGGAAAAACCCCTACAGATTTTTTAGAGTCAACCAGCATCATGGGCTTGTTCAAAAATAGGAGTGATATAAATTGTTATTAGAGAGAAAATATTTTTGGCATTTATGAAAATCCTTATGACTATAGCTGATCTGTGATTTTATATGGTGAGTTTTTAGCATAACAATCTTTTCTAAGTGTCAAGGGAGAAAGGTAGCGTGGTGTCTTTGCACTGGGTGCATCCATACATGTGCCTGTGTATAAGCAGGCATGTATGAATGGATATTCATCAATCTATGCTTATATTCTCACCTGCTAAAAATATATACATGGTAGGTTTTGAATAGTTTGATTAATTTAAGATTACCTAATGCAGAGGTAAGGATAGTTAAATGCTGCCCACTCTAACAATGGTAGCTGCAGAAAGGTTATTTCCCAGGAGGGATAAACAGTAGAAGAAACCCACCAGACCCACATCATCCCATGTCCTCTGTTCTTCATCCCTGACTGGCCATGTCATGTTTGTGGCTAGACCCATCTGGACAGCACGTGTGGAGCTGCACGGCTGCATGTATCCGATTATTGACCAGGGACTGTTTCCAAAGGGCACAATCAACTGCTGCTGACCCTTGGTAATAACACGTGGCAATCGTCCCTGTTTACATAGGTAAGAGCTCAAAATAAAGGACAACCAATTCTGAATGTTTTAAGACTACATTTTGACCAGCAGCTTTTGACAAAGCCTCCATATATATCAGTCAAATAGTGAACTTGGCGAGCTTGTATAGAGTCTATTAAAGGGGGAATAAGGTTCATGAATTTCAAGCTTGGAGGGCTCTAATTACCTCATGCTCAAACTTTAACTACAAAACTCAGATAAATTGCTGCATTAAACCATAGAAGATCCTCCACCTGATTTGTGCCAGTGCATCTAAAGCTCAGTGAGGCTGATCTCAGAGAGGTTTTTCAAATCAGTCCTAAGGGAATATGTTCCGGACCTGTCTCTAATGAGTATGTACGGATTACTTGGATGTTTTGGTAAAGCTACCTGGTAAATTAGTCAATCTGAAATTTTATTAGCCGCAAAGCACTACAGCAGTCAGTCACATAGCCCAAGAATACTGGGGGAATTAAAGTCATTTTCAGCATCTATTAGCTAGGTACCAGGAATCTGTTTCAGGCCCTGGTTGGTAGTTGTAACATTAAACTAATTGGCTAATAGTTACAGCTGTCTCTTCAGTACTTTTGTTCTTGGAGGTGTGATCCCTTCTTGAACCAATTTATGTACACCCAGAGGGGGTCCTATATTTATTCTAGTTCAGTGTATGATTTGGACTCAAAAACAACCTAGAAAACAGAAAAGAAAAAGGTCTGTATATATAAGCCATGGTGCAAAACAGCCAAAGCTGAGCTGACATAATGACAGTCTGAAAGTTAGAATTTAGTGAATATGGGAGGCAGAGAAAAATTAGGAAAACAAACACCCCTTTCAGATATTCAAAACATTCATACTTTATCAAAGATGCACTGAGGAGAAGTGTGGATTTCCCTCTGCCTGGTAGAACATTCTCCACGGCTATTTATCTAGTTACAAACTTTTATAGATGTGAAATATTTTAAGAAGTCCTTTAGAAATGGCCTGAGGTAATTTCAAACTTAACAGACCCTGTCCCACCAGAGCTCATTACTGTGGATTTTATAACAAAGTACCCTCTACTTAATTTTCAGAGCCTAGCCAAGCATACTGGAAATGCAGCTGCATTAAGTGCAATTAATGGTACAATAAAAGCAGTGGAGGGCTGTTTAACACCCAAGAACCCGCAGTAAACACTGGCTCCATGCTCTCCAGCAGTCAGTGATGTGTCAAAGCACCTGGAGTGTGAGATTTCTGTATCAAGGGGGAAACGTCTCTCTCCTGCTGGAGAAAAATCTTCTGTCCTTCAACGAGTCTACCTAGAGACTGCACAAAAGGATATAAAGTGATTCCCTCCAGTTATGCCACAAGCATTCGCTCCCTTTGAGTGGCAGGCCAACATAGTAAAGCTCCTATTCCCATCAGCGAGGAAAAGGACAAATATGATTTTACCAAAAACGAGTCTAACAGCAAGTGACTCATAGTGCACAAAATGATTCGTGCGTAACTCAGTTCACTCTCAGAAGCCAGAAAAAGAAGTGTCTTATCAGAATACTATGTTTATTGGAAAGATCTAAATAAACCCCAAACCCAAAAGGCTGGGGATAGGGTGGGCAGGAGCAATTATAATGAAGTTTGCAAACCTCTTCGATGATGAAGTCATCACTTAGTATTTGCATACTAGAGACATCTACAAGTAAGCAAAAACCTCATAGACTGATACAATCACGGTTGTTAGAGCATTTGTCAACTAGTTCATTTATTAAGTACAACATGTAGTCAACTGAGTCTGGGAAGATGATTGTACATATCCACCTTCTGTAGGTAATTAAAGCAATTCTATTATAAAAAGTATTTGATTATAAGTATCTGTTCTAGACTAGTGTGTATTTGAGGTTCTATCCCTCTGTTTCCATGCCTAGATAAAACTGGTCACTCAACAATATAAACAGACTAGAAAGTACATTAAAGTTGTATTTTTAAGTAAAAAAAAAATTCATGCACTGTAATGTAACACATGCATGTGTGCTCAGTTGTGTCAGACTCAGTGCAACTCCATGTACTGTAGCTCCTCTGTCCAAGGGATTATCTGGGTAAGAATACTGGAGTGAGCTGCCCTTTCCTCATCCAGGGTATCTTCCCAACCCAGGAATTGAACCTACATCTCCCGTGGCTCCCATACTGCACATGGGATTCTTTACCACTGAGCCACCTTAAAAATCTCCACCAATCAGCAATTAGTCAAAAGAAATCTTATAAATCATAATACTAAAGACATAGCCTAAAGAAAGAAAGAAAAGCCATAGACAATCCCCAAATTTCATATGATGAAAAACATGTTTCTAATCTCCCTTCTCAAAAAATATTCCTGAGAGGTTTTACGCTGGTTTTGGTTTCTTCACCTTCCAATGCTCTTGGACTGAAGAGCTAATGACTCAAGAGAGGGACACAGAAGATCCGTCTGTGAGGTGATGATAATTTGCTCTTGCCTCAAGATCCTGCCACAAGGAAACCCGCTCCCAGGACCTACAGGGCATGACTGTGTTTACTTTCATTACTGGGTTCTAGCATGAGTTTTAGGCTCTGTGAACACAGCTAGGAATCTAACATCCAATAATAACCCATTTACATTATCACTTTTATTTTATTTTTTCTAGGAAGGAATGCACTGGTTTTATAAACTGAAAACCTGATGTTTATAAATCTTTCTTATAGATCCTAATTTCTGAGAGGGCAAATATCATAGCTGAAATGCTCCTAACACTGAATTAATGTTTCTTGTACACCATATGAAATCGTTAGTTGCTCAGTTGTGTCCAACTCTTTTGCAACCCCATGGATTGTAGCCTGCCAGGCTCCTTTGTCCAAGGATCTTCCTGACCCAGGGATCAAACCCGGGTCTCCCTCACTGCAGGCAGATTCTTTACCATCTGGGATGTAATATCTGTCATGTACACCATAGTCTTTCCACAAACACATAATGATGATCATGATTAATTTCCAGCAACTGAGAGTGGCTAGTGACGAATGAAATGAGATTCCAAGAAACAGTATCATTCGAGATATTTGTATTTAAGTACTCAGCTGAGATGAGAAAAATATAAGGGAGGGAAGTGTGTGGTCTCAGCAGAGGTCGGCTTGTCTCTGGAAACTGCACATTCATCCTTGGGCTGGTTACACCAGCTCATATGCTCCCAGGCAGAGTAATAAAAGCTTAATTCCATATCCTTCCACCTGGCTAACTCAGGCTTTGTGAACACAAGAGAAGGAAGTTAACTTCTAGAATATCAATCTACTTCCTTTCATGAGCTGTAAATGCACTCTAAAGTAAAAGATACATATAAGAATCTCTTGACCTAGTATACCTTTTAGCTTTAAGTGGAATCGACTTTATTTTCCTGTCAACTACAATTTTCACTAAAGACTCCTGACTTCTTTATGGCATAATAAAGTTTTGTCTAGGATTACAATAAAAAGCTTTCATAATACTCATGACCTGAACATTCTGGATTAATTTTTAAATTGCATCTGAAAATCAGTACAAATGGCAATTCAATGTTTATGCTCTTGAAACTGGATTCATCTCCTTGCCTCTCTCAGTTGGTTCATATCTTTTAGGGCAAGTTTGATTATAAAAAGCTGAGTTTAGAAGAGAGCTTTGCATAGCCTCAAGGAAAGTTTATATTTATTTTCAGCTTGATGTATTTTATTTTAGAGTAAATTATTTACTATTTGTGTTCCCTTTGGGAAAATGTAAATATTCTGGGACATATTCCTTTGCTACATCCCTTTCCATTACATTTCCCTTAGCTACCTGGCCAGGGGAGGAGGAAAGGAGAGAAGGAGGCAAACCAGAGCTTGCATGCAGTCCCTCTCCACTCCCTTCACTATGACCACCACCCTATCTGTTCTTGGCACCTTCCCTTTCCACTTCCACATCCAGGAGGAGTGGGAGGTAGGGCAACGCTTGATTCTTCAGTGTCACACACCGGTAACATTCAACCTGTACCTTGTTTCTCTTCTTCAGGGTTTCATAATGACAGAAACTGTGTGATGGGCTGGTCTTACCACAGGTCCAGGGAAGCAGAAGGGAGCTGCTTATTGACTTACGAAAAGCATTTTATGAAACTAGGTGCAACTAAATCCTTTTAATTACATGAGGATATATAAACTGATGAATAAAAAATGCTCTTTTATTTGATTCAAATGTTAAATTTCATCCTCGCGTATAGCATTTTATTGTTAAGAGCAAGTAACATGAGTTCAAAATGTCATTCCCGAATGTCTGAGGTCCATTTACTCAGTAAGTATGTACTGACCATCCACTATACTCCAGGGATTCTGATGGCACTAAAGGAAATGACTAGGAACAGGAAGAGACGGCCCCTGCTTTCACAGGGATTACAGTTTTCTGGACGGGTACCGCAGCAAATGAAACTCAGTCCAAAGCATAGCATTGGTTATACCATAGCTGTTCGCATATAGTCTCAAAATGTCAAAATACGGACGTCACTGTTGAAATAGCAATCTGCCTACTAGTAAACTGGCTGCAAATAAGGATATAGAATAATTTTTACAAATGGAACCTGATGAATCTAAAATGAAGTAAGGCATACCACATTCACTACTGAAAACAGAGACTTAGATGCAACTGTGCATAGACGCTATATTTGTCCTTTTTAAATTCAATGATGTCCAATCCCTGCTTAAGCAAAACACACACTGCCCACCCAAAAGGAACCAAGTTTGTTGCTCTAACTCCTCTTCTTTTCAAAGAAAAGCCCAATGCCCTTGGAAAGGCAGTGTGCCCATTTCCAGGAAAAGAGTAATGATGGGCTTGAAGCCAGTTCTCCCACTTCTGCATTCACCCAAAGTTTAGGGCTATGATCCTGGTCTGCCCAAAAGACATAAATGGAATTTTCCTGGAAGCTTCTGGAAAATGCTTCACACTTCTTCACATTATCTTGAAACATCTTGAATAAGGACCAGTGTATGAAGCTGCAACAATCATTTTCCACCATAACTTGACAAGACTTGAATGGAAAAGTCAACACACTGAGGATGGCAAAGAAGAAAAATACAACTGAGGTCCTGCCTAACCATGGGGAGCCACTGCAGTATCTGGGGCTTCCTACCCTAGATTCCCCTTACAGTGTGATAGTTAAATCATGCTATTGTTTAACTCACCACAGGTTGCATACTCTATTATTTGTAGTCAAATATATTTTAACTGATACCTCTGGTAAATTTTGTTTTTAAACCACAGACAAGACCTCGCATAGTCAATATCAAGTTGTCCCCTCAATGTTGAGACTTTTAAATTTTTTCATTGAGTGTTCCAAACTTGAGACAATCCTTGTCATGAATGCCTACATTAATTAATTGAAGCCTAACATGGAGGAATAGATGGGGAAACAGTGCCAGACTTTATTTTGGGGGGCTCCAAAATCACTGCAGATGGTGACTGCAGCCATGAAATTAAAAGACGCTTACTCCTTGGAAGAAAAGTTATGACCAACCTAGATAGCTTATTCAAAAGCAGAGACATTACTTTGCAGACTAAGGTCCGTCTAGTCAAGGCTATGGTTTTTCCTGTGGTCATGTATGGATGTGAGAGTTGGACTGTGAAGAAGGCTGAGCACCGAAGAATTGATGCTTTTGAACTGTGGTGTTGGAAAAGACTCTTGAGAGTCCCTTGGACTGCAAGGAGATCCAACCAGTCCATACTGAAGGAGATCAACCCTGGGATTTCTTTGGAAGGAATGATGCTAAAGCTGAAACTCCAGTACTTTGGCCACCTCATGCGAAGAGTTGACTCATTGGAAAAGACTGATGCTGGGAGGGACTGGGGGCAGGAGGAGAAGGGGATGACCGAGGATGAGATGGCTGGATGGCATCACTGACTCAATAGACCTGAGTCTGAGTGAACTCCGGGAGAAGATGATGAACAGGGAGGCCTGGCCTGCTGCGATTCATGGGGTCGCAAAGAGTCGCACACGACTGAGCGACTGAACTGAACTGAACTGAACATGGAGGAATACAGTGTATGTGGTTGGGTGGGGGTTAAGAGATGATAGTGATGTATACAGAGAAAGCATATGTAGAAACAGACTACATTGAAAGGAATGGGACCTAGGAACGGTGGTTTCTTAAGTGTTAACTATATTTCTGGAAATAGAAATAAGAAACTCTTATGATTCAACCAGATTAGGGAAAAAGAGTTGCTGTGTAAGACTGGGGATAATGCAAAGAGAAGAAAGTGGGGAAAGTGCTCACAAAATAAACCCTAACTCATTTCTAAAGTTTCAAAGAAGCCCTAGTTTGACAAAAACCTAAAGTTGCTAAATTGCCCCACATCACACATCCTAGAAACGTGTGGATTCAATTACAGAGCAAGAGAGACTACCAGCAGCAAAGATGCTTTTCTTGGAATTTCAATGCAAAGCAAATGTACAGATGTTGGCATAAAAGCCAAACTGTTTGAAATGGAATGAAAGATAGAGGTCCAGAGAGAAGATTGGAGAAGATAAAGAATTAAATATGCAATAAAAGAGACCATTACATGCACAGCATCAAACTTGGACAGCCAAAGCCTTCTGATACTCAGATGCTAGTATTGGTGACATGTACAGGCTAAAGGAAAAAAAAATGGGTAAGGGTAACAGAATCAAACAAATACTACATTAAAATCGCTTATCTCTGTGGGCAGGCTGTAAAAATCATATCATTCTCATTGAAAAATAATTCATTAAACTGCACCCCAGCAGGATGTAAAGAACAACACACAGCATACGAAGATATTGAGCAGCAGGGGGCAATAAACTTTATAAAAACTATTAAAGCATGCAACAAAGCAAGATAATACAAGGAGGAAACAATAGAAATGTCAGTCCAATTTCTAAAATAGCCATGTTAATACAGAAGTGCAAACACTTCAGGAAAAAACACACATGCTTATCACATTAAAATGCACGCTTGTGAAACCACCCTTGAGATGTCAAAAGCTGACCTGCTGCAGGGCTGTGAAATAAAAGCCAGCGGGTTGCCACATGGAAAGGCCTGGTCCAGAGAGCTTCACACCAGGTAACCTACTGAAATGCCATAATTGCTTGTAGGTATCTGAGACTGCACCAGTTACAGACACAGAGGTTAAATGAAAACAGGGCCACACACAGTCCACAACCAGGGATGTACGAGGACACTTGTAGCTCTAAGCTGGTAGGCTTGAGTGCCCTCACCTTCAATCCAGTTTCCTCCCGTGTTTCTGGATGGTTGAGGAAGTAAGCCTACTCATTCAACTGTTCCTGAGTACTGCATAGCTCAGGATCACCTCAGAGCACACTGGGTGTCCATAAGCCGTGTTTTCAAACTGTTTTACTCCCCTACTTCTCCCTGAGCATATGAACCTCCCTCCCATAAAAATGTCTTTGCTATTCCTTACACGCATTATTCTTGTAAGGCCACTTGAGAGACACTATAGATCTCTGTGTAACACCTTAGTAATTACTTAGTGACCAGATTTCCTCCTGCCACTTCACTGGGTGAGGAGGCAAAGGAACGGCCGGGAGTGGGGGGTTGGAGGGAAGGATTGGGCATTAGACCAGGGAAGAAAAAGAAAGGAAAATCTTGTCTCCCAGGGCATGATGGTGGGTCAAGGACTGGTAACAAGATGCTAATAACCCAGAGGTGATGATTGAAACAAAAATAGAACCCTGAAGATAAACTGTGCTTAAGAGGGCTTTAGTCTACTTAACATGATTCTGGAGTAGCCAAGACAAAACTAATGACAACCTCTTTAAATGAAACCTGCTCATCTCTCCAGAATTATTTCCTAGCCTTCCAAGGCCTAACTGTGCTATAGGGAATCCTCCTCAAGTCAACAAGACATGGGGTGATTGAAGCAGAACCCAAATCAGACACTGACAGAAACCAGTGTCGCCATCACCACCTGCCAACCTGACAGCATTGAATACAGGCATAGACCATATTCCTGACTCAAACATGTATCCATCCAATAAGCTCGTGATGAAGCAGCGATTTTCACTGATGGTCAAGATCTCCCTTGCTCAACCCTGTTCCCGCCTCTCTCTCTCCCTCCCTTTCTCACTCTTTCTTCAGTTGACAGGGGTACTGGGCCAGAGTATGTACAAATGTCCTTTCTGTGTTCCCTTTAACATTTTTCCATGAAACCATGCCTACAATCTTCAGCCTTCTACTTCTCCACCGCTCAGATTTCAACAAAAAATAAATCATTTTAGCCAAATTCTGTTTTAAGATTCCTGCTGGGACTTCAGATTTTAGGCTGGAATGAATTTTTATGGCCAAGTTATAAACACCTGATACTCAGCAGGTGCCACTACAATGTACAGTTTTGAGATTACATGTGGCTTCCCTAATTTCAAAAGTTGATCTACTTGAAGATAATTTGTTTTTAAAACTGTCAAGCTATAAAAGCCACTACATTTCCTTTCACTAGCTTATAAAGATTAATTGGAAGTAACACATGGTTGTAATTTATAGGTCAACGAAAATTTTGCCTGTTTTAATAGAGTTTGGCAAAGGAAAACTACACATCCTCAGCTGAAAATTGAGATCAAAGCTACTTATAAATAGAATATCTTGGAAGATTTGTGTATTTGTTTGTTTTTCTTAAGACTGGAGGTGACAGTGTTGTGGCTCTCTCACTAGAAGGAGCATTTTTACCTAAGGTCCCAAGAATAAAACAATCTGGTTCTCTGTAATAATTATTTCTAGATTCCTTTCACAAGACCCTTGAGCTAACAGCTTCAACCTTACTCAGATAAAAAATGTAAGAAATCATACCTAGCAAAACTGTAACTGTGGAGTTAATCCAACAGTACTGTCAAAATAAATTTCACAGGAATGATCAGGCATGGTTTCAGCCTTAGGATTAAGTTTATTTACTTATTTATTTTAATTGGAGGCTAAGTACAGTATTGTGGTGGGTTTTGCCATAAATTGACATGAATCAGCATGGATGTAAATGTGTCCCCTGGTCCCAAAGCCCCTTCCCACCTCCCTCCCCATCCCATCCCTCTGGGTTGTCCCAGTACACGGGCTTTGAGTGCCCTACTTCATGCATTGAACTTACACTGGTCATCTAATTCACATACGGTAATATACATGGTTCAATGCTGTTCTCTCAAATCATTCCACCCTTGCTTTCTACCACAGAGTCCAACGTCTGTTCTTTATATCTGTGTCTCTTTTGCTGTCTTGCATATAGGGTCAACATCACCATCTTTCTAAATTCCATAATATGTGCTAATATGCTATATTGGTGTTTTTCTTTCTGACTTACTTCACTCTGTATAATAGGCTCCAGTTTCATCTACCTCATTAGAACTGTGTTCTTTTTAATAGCTAAGCAATATTCCATTGTGTATATGTACCACATCACAACTTTCCTATCCACTCATCTGCCAGTGAACACCTAGGTTGCTTCCATGTCCTGGCTATTATAAACACTGTGATGAACACTGGTGTACACGTGTCTGTGTGTGAACGCTGGTGTACACGTGTCTCTTTCAATTTTGGTTTCCTTGGTGTGTGTGCCCAGCAGTGGGATTTCTGGGTCATAAGGCAGTGTTATTTCCAGTTTTTAAAGGAATCTCCACACTGTTCTTCACAGTGGCTGTGAAGTCGCTCAGTCGTGTCCGATTCTTTGTGACCCCATGAACTGTAGCCTATCAGGCTCCTCTGTCCATCGGATTTTCCAGGCAAGAGTGCTGGAGTGGATTGCCATTTCCTTCTCCAGGGGATCTTCCTGACCCAGGAATCGAACCCGGGTCTCCCGCATTGCAGGCAGACGGCTTTACCATGGGAGCCATCAGGCTAGTTTGCATTCCCACCAACAGTGTAAGAGGGTTCCCTTTTCTCCATATCCTGCCCAGCATTTATTATTTGTAGACTTTTTGATAGCAGCCATTCTGACTGGCAAGAGATGGTACCTCATTGTGGTTTTGATTTGCATTTCTCTGATAATGAGTGATGTTGAGCATCTCTTCCTGTGTTTGTTAGCCATCTGCATGTCTTCTTTGGAGAAATGTCTGTTTAGGTCTTTGGCCTATTTTTTGATTGGGTCGTTTATTTTTCTGGAATTGAGCTGCAGGAGTTGCTTGTATATTTTGAGATTATTTGTCCGTTGTTTCATTTCTTTTCACCTTGCTTATAGTTTCTTTCATTATGCAAAAGCTTTTAAGTTTAATTAGGCCCCATTTGTTTATTTTTGCTTTTATTTCCATTACTCTGGAAATTTAGAGAACCGTAAGAAAACTGACCTGTTTCTTTCACCAAAACAGTAGTATTATGGTACTTTCATGTTTTACCCTTTAACCTATAAAAACACTCAGGCTGTAGGGGGCAATCTTAACAACTGGTAAGTGAACAAAATGCTGAATTCAGCAAATGCTGAATTTCAAAAATGAAAGCAAAAAACTACTGCTACCTAAGAACAGAGAGGCCTGGCATGCTGCGATTCACGGAGTCGCAAAGAGTTGGACATGACTGAGCAACTGAACTGAAGAAGAGAGAAGTTAAAAAAAAACTACATAAAAAACAAAACAAAAATGCTATCCTGATGTAAATTCTTCACACTATGTGACTAGCAACAAATAAAATACCCACAACCTTCCATATCTGATGCAGAACCTGCTGATACAGAGGGTCAACTGTACTAGGACATTTTATATAAAGGAACTGAGCATCTGGAGATTTTAATACCCATGGGGTCCTGATATCAATAACTCACAGATACTGAGAGATGACTGTATATGAGTTCCCATTTAGGAGATGGAGACCACAGGTCTAAACTGCAACTGTAACTGTAACAGTAACTGTAACTGTAACTGCAACTGTAACTAAAACTGCAAAAATCCACCCCAAACCACTCTCTCCCCCCACCAAAAAAAAAAAAACTGTCCAACCATCAGATTAAGAAAAAAATAGTTAAGCTTTTTGTCTCTGGCTCACTTGTTAATATGACTTCAAATTTTGAGTCCTGGTACCCAGGACTATCATCTTATATCCTTACTTATTTTGGATATCCCAAGGTATTATATTCAAGGTCTACCATTTTATCAGTCATCTGTTATCTTTAAATTTGGACGTACACACACATGCACACATCAGAATTTCTTAAAACAAGGATTCAGGGCTAAATCTATAAAAAGAATTGAAATGTTAGTTTGATGGGAATTCTATCTATTAGAAAATGCTACACACAAACACCACTTGATTTTTTTTTCTCCTCCAAATTAGACAAAAACCTTCCTGATTATTTATTTATGTCGTTTGGCAGGACTAAAATCAGCCTGTCTCCAAATTTTGCAGCCATCCATGCTTTTTCTAATAAGAACTAATTTTACAAGGTCCTTTCTGGCCAAGAAACTTTCAACCACTATAAACTAGTCAGACACAATACAAGATGATTAGACCGGAGTATATAGACTATGTAGCATAAACTGCCAGTTAAACATTATAGCATGCTTCATTTTAATCATGTAGCTTTCATCTTTTTGAACACCCTTTTAGCATCTCTTGAAAAAAGAGGCTTTGAAAAAGCTGAGCTGCTGCTAAACACTGTGAGCTGATGCTGCTACACTGCGCTTTGCCCCCACTCCCTCCCCACCCCGTAAAAACGAAAATGATCAGCCGCAATACGTTAAGGTCTAATAACTGTGGTCTTAAATGAGACAGCACGCAATCGTCAGTTGAAAGGTCAATTTGAATCAGGTTGAAATGCAATAATGTACCATATTCACATTTATCATTATTGTGACAATGTATTTAGTATAACAATAATAAATAAATGGTAGGCTAGCAGAAAACTTTATGGCATGTGTTATTACACATTTAATTACAAGGTTAGTTTATCCAGGCAGAATACGATTAAAATAAAATTCTACATTTCTGATGGCACAAAATGTTAGGTCAAACACAATAAAGTTAAAATTCCACAGTGCTAATGCTGTACACACACAAAAAGTAAGCCAAGTCTTTCAGTGACTTCCCTGAAAGTGTGTGCAAAAACAGTTTGCATTATATTTTAATGGAAATGAGAGATGTGTAAGCTTCAGATGATGCAATTTCTCAGAAAGCCTAATATTAATTCCTAAGTTTTGCCTACTTGATGGCCATGCTATTCAAGAAAAAATTTTGTTTTAACACAAGTGTATTTTGTGATTGTATGGACTCTTCTCAATTCCCCAGTGCATTTAGAAAACAAAGTTAATTTTTAAAAATTATTTAAAGTACACTTAATTTTATTTTTCTTGTTGCAGATGCATAAAGTAGTGTGTGCTCATAACCATAAAACATTAAAACACAGAATAGTATTTAGGCTTATAAAATAGGACCCAATCCCCTTACTACACAAATGAATGAAAACCAGTTCAGAGAAGGTGAGTGATTTGCCAAAAATCAAACTGTAACTAGCAATTAGACTCCAGGTCTTCTGACTATCAGGACAATGCACCCTACATTTCTTCTTTGGGAAAAGAGAAAACATTTGAAAGAAAAACACGTGATATTTGAGTATAAGTTGTGATAGTACATCAAAACATGCCTAAAAGATTTGGTAATAGTATAGACAAAAAGACAATAATGATCTGCATGGATTGAGAATCACGGGGTCTTTGCAAAGACTTAAAAGGATCTCTTCACCATTCCCCTAATTCATGCATATTTAATTGTTTATTTTTTAAAAAACAGGTTTATCACAATTCTTAGGTAAAAAAATCAAAAGAAGAAGGGTTTTAGACAAAAGATGGCTTTTAGAATAACTATTCAGAAGAGACATTTACATCTGAGAAATGGACAATAACACAGCGTCTCTGTTTTATTTTCAAGCTACCCCCAAATTACCAAGTTTTCTCCTTACAAGGCTCTTTCTTCAACATTGTGGTGAAGGTTCTAGCTAGTACAAAAGGTATGAAAAAGATATTAAAACCACTTAAATTAAAAAGGAATGATTAACACTGTCTTTATTTATAGATGATATGACTCTATAAATAAAATATCCTAAGTGAAGTGAAAGTCATTCAGTTATATGTGACTCTTTGCAACCCCATGGACTATACAGTCCATGGAATTCTCCAGGCCAGAATACTGGACTGGGCAACCTTTTCCCTTCTCCAGGGGATCTTCCCAACCCAGGGATCAAACCCAGGTCTCCCACACTGCAGATGGATTCTTTACCAGCTGAGCCACCAGGGAAGCCCAAGAATACTAGAGTGGGTGGCGTATCACTTCTCCAGGGGATCTTCCCAACCCACAAATCGAAATGGGGTCTCCTGCATTGCAGGTGGATTCTTTACCACGCTGAGCTACCAGGGAAGCCCACAAAACAATTTTAGAAATAATACACAAGTCAAGCAAGGTTTCAGGATAAAAGATCAACATTTAAATAAAAATCAGTCATAAATCCATATATTATGAAATATCTGAAGATTAAATTAGGAAAACAATTCCATTCACAACAGTCATCAAAAATATTGGTTCAGAGGGCTTCCCTGTTGGCTCAGATAATAAAGAATTGGCTTGCTAGGCAAGAGACCAGGGTTCAGTCCCCGGGTTGGGAGGATCCCCTGGAGAAGGGAATGGCAACCCACTCCAGTATTCTTGCCTGGGGAATTCCATGGATAGAAGAGTCTTTCAGGCCACAGCTGATAGGGCTGCAAAGACTCAAACATGATTGAATAAATTTACCAAAGAATTACAATACTTGTAGGCATACTGAGAATTACAAAACATTGCTTAGAATTTATTAAAGATAATTTAAATAAATGAAATGATATGCCATGCTCATGGTTTGGAAGATTCCATATTGTTAAGACAAGAATTTTGCTCAAATTGATTCAGTGGAATTTCTATCAAAATTGTAACAGCCTTTTTTCATAGAAACTAACAAGTTGATTCTAAAATTTATATGAAAATGCAAATGAGCTAGAATAGCTAGAGCAATTTTTAAAAAGAACAAAGTTGTAGGACTTCAACATCTAATTTCAAAACTCACTTTAAACCTACAGAAATCAAAACAATGTTGTAATGACATAAGATAGACACGTATATCCATGGAACAGGAGAGAGTTCAGAAAGGAACCCTTACATATGTGGTCAACTAATTTTCAATGAAAGTATCAAGACAATTCAAACAGAAAAGACAGTCTTTTAAAGAAATGTTTCTGAAACAACTGGAGAGAGAGAGAGAGAGAGATATCCAGGATAATTATATACATATACATATATATATATATGTATATCCAGGATAATTATATACATACATATATATATCTCCAGGATAATTATATATATATATAAAGGATAATTTCCTATTGATTAACTCAAAGTCAATAGATTAGGAACCTGAGTTACACGTATATATGTGTGTGTGTGTGTGTGTGTATATGTATATGCCTAAACAAATAAGCAAACAAACTTAGATACTTATACTCTGTACAAAAATGAACTCAAAATGGATCACGGAGTTAAATTTAAGAGCGAAACTACAAAATTCTAGAAGAGACACCTAAGAGAAAATCTTCCTGACTTTAATCATGCAAAGATTTCTTAAATATGATACTCAATATATGATCTATAAAAACATGATAAACTGTACCTCATCAAAATTAAAAGTCAAAATACATTATTAAGAAAATGAAAAGATAAACTACAGACTGGGAGGAAATATCTGCAAATCATAAACCTGATAAAGTATATATATCCAGAATATATAAAGATCTTTTATAATTCAGTTAGAGAAACAACTCAATAAAATGGTTAAATATTTGTAAAAATTTTCACCATTTTACCAAGAAGATAATAAGAATGGACATGAGTAAATGAATAAATATAAATACATAAATACATGAAAAGACACTCAACTCATCAATCATTAAGGAAATAGTGGTAGGCAGAATTCTAAGATGTCTCTAAAAACTCTCACTCCCTGGTTTGTATAACCACTCCCTTTGAGTATTGACAATACTTGTCAATATGATGGGATTTTACTCCCCTGATAAGGTGGAAGTGTAAGATAAAAAGTGAAGAGATTTTACACATATAACTCAGATTCCTAATCAGTTGACTTTGAGTTAATCAAATGGTGGGAGGGAGCTTTGGCATTGGGAGATCGTGGACACCTGTGGCTGATTCATGTCAATGTATGGCAAAACAAATACAGTATTGTAATGTAGAATAAAGTATTAAAAATAAAAAAAATAGGAAATTATTCTGGATGGGCTTGATCTAATCAGGCAAACCTTTTAAAAGAGGCCTGTGGGATGTGAATTTTCATAGCAGCATTATTCAAAATGGCCAGAAATCAGAAACAATCCAAATATCTATCAATTGTTAAATAATACATAAACAAATATATGTATAATATATTTATAAGACATATATTATATGGCATATTTATGCAGTAAACTAATACTCAGCAACAACAACAAAAAAAACTAAATATAGACACATACAAGTTAAGTAGACTCAAGAACATTATGCTAGTAAAAGAAGCTATGGTTTGGGAAGATTGTGGGGCAGCTGAGCCCATGTGCCTAGAATCCCTGCTTCCCAACAAGAGAAGCCATTGAAATGAGAATCCCATCTACCACAGCTAGAGAGTAGTCCCTGCTCACTGCAACTAGAGAAAAGCTGCACAAAGCAATGAAGATCCAGCACAAGAAGCCAGGCACAAAAGACTACATATTTAATGAATATATTTACATGAAATCTCTAGAAGAAGCAGAACTATAGAGAGACAGAAAGTAGGTTGATGCTTGCTTGGGTTAGGAGCGGGAACAGAGATTAGTGGCTATGAGGTGACTTTTTGATGGAGATGATGGATTTCTTTCAAAACTGGATTGTTGTATGGCCACAACTTGAAATTTACTAAAACCATCCAATTATACATTTACAATGGATGGGTGGTATGGTGTGTAAAATATACTTCTTTAAGACTCTTAAAAGTGAAAAAGGCTTTTTCATATCAAAACACCATGCAAACAGCAAAAACTTGGGATATTTGTAATATAAGACAAAATGAACCTGCCATACCTATTTTCCAAATATTTCTTATTCAGATGTCAAACACTGACTCAATGACAATCCAACTTTTGAACCCTTTCATATTCAACATTAAAAATATCTTATAATCCACACAGTTATAAAATTTCTCTCCCATTTACATTATGCTTGTGATTCAAAATTTTCCAGGAGAGAATTCTGACACACATCCTACTAAAAGAGGAAAGCAATACCAAAGTCAAATTAGGCCATGTCTCCTTCAAAACTCCTTTACCCATAACTTTTCTGATTTGTTTTCAATTGCTTCAATAAAATGGACTTAAAGTCATGACAGTGTTCATAAATTGGTGTTAATTATAAGTGATGAAGATTTAAAATTTTATGTCACATCTCGAATACTATGGGTTTTTAGAATCCTGACAAATTTTTTTCCTTTTCGGCAAATGAAAATTCTGTGACCTTCTAAACAAAAGCAAACAATCAAATCAAAACTGTTGCCAAGAAACTGACCCAAAACATTACTCAAGAAGGAAATTAAATGAGAAAATAAGAGCAATAAATTACAATGGCAGCTGTTAGGGATATTTCCTATTAAAGTCACTTTTAATGAGTATGTTAATATATATTTTTCAATCAACCTCTTAACTATTTGGAGGTTTTACTTAATAATGAAATAAAACTGAATCCATCTAAATGAATATATTATCTCAAGGACTCTTTCATCCTAAATGCAATGGAATCTCTGGAAAAAAATGTGTTGGAGTCAACTCTGTCACTTCAAACTTGTTAAGAAACCTTAAGATAAGTCACAATACTGCTCTTAGCTTCAGCTTCCATTATTTGTAAAATAAAACTAATAATAATATCTGACCATCCTACTTCATAAATTTTACATGAAGACTAAGTAAAAGAATATAGGGGAAAATCTTATAAACTCAGGTAGGATACAAAAGTCAGCTGTTTAGAAGGCAAAAAGCTAAAGATGTTGAATTTGTTAAACATCCATTTGTTAATTCTAAGGCAAGGACATAATTTCCTTCATTGAGGCATACAGTAGTCACATGAATAAAATAAATTTATTTCAAGGAGCATAAAGCATATCATATGTATCATCTCATATATCTTCATCATATCCTCTATGTGAAAACTACTATTTCTATTCAAATTGTGAAGCTTGTGAAAAGAAAATCTAAATGACTAGTTTTGGTGTCACAGAAGCAACCAATGCTCCATTTCATCTTCAAGCAGGACTATAGATGCTCTGGGAATTGTATGCATCCTAAGAGGTCAGAGGTGACAGCCCAAATTTGTATTTCATATTTTTTTTTTGGCACTGTCTGCTTCGTAATTACAGGAGATACCATTATTCTTGTTTCCTTTGTTATCTTTACAGACAGAGAACTTGTCAAAATGTAGTGAAGGCAATAAAATGCCAATAAATATATTGCCTTAAACTTGGAGGTCATCACCAAGGAGAGGTGTTTTGTTTCTGAGAAAGAAGATGCATAGTTCAGTAGGCAGAGTGACTCTGTTTGCTTGGCACCTGGGTCCTAGTGAAAATGATCCAACCGACTTGTAAACAGGCACGATGCCATTCAGCCATATGGGTGCGCATAGATGCTGCCAAGTGACCATGTAGGAGAATCAGAAGCGTTTGTTGAGGGCAGCAGTCCCAGTGTGGGACATCCAAACAGCTGTCTACCCTGAGACTCACATGCCTGTGGTTAAGGGGACGCGACATGGTTAATCTAGGTTGGATTAATTTTAAAACATAAAAATAAGCTTCCTTGGCCCCAAATGGTCAGTTTGGTACATAGGTGAACCACCTAATAGTATCCTTGCGTCTCTGTGTTTGCCTTTCTTCCCCTAAAAATCATGATGTATTTCTATTTAATGGCTTTCCAAGGTATCTAACTGCATTCCATATACTGATCTATTATTTGAAAAGAAAAATAGTCTTCATAAATCCCAGTAATCTACTTTCTTAATCTGAATTTTTTTAGAAATATGGCCATATTTATCTTTGTAAAGATAAGCATCATTTTGGTGAAAGACTGGTAAACTTATTTTAGTCAAGAGGTCAAGCCAAGCAGTGAAACCACATTAAGGAACTTAGAGAAATAAATAAAATCAGTTTGGGAACTTTACTACTAGAATAATTTTATGTGAGTTTAAAGTCTGGACAATTCAGAAGCTTTAATTACTTAAAATTTGGGAGGAAGGCTTGTTCCTTGAAAGTTTTATGTAGAACTCTCAAAGATTTCATTTACATACTCAATGTGCAAAGCATGGGATACAATATTTTCAGGAACAAGAGCTGCAAAGGAAATTAGAGGAGTGATAGCATTTTCTCCAAATCTCTAAAAACATCATTAGGAAGAGCATTATTTTGGGGGTCGTATTAGTGTAGGACAGAGAATTAGACAGAAGTCTATTTCATAGCTGGGTCTCTGTACATGACATACACGCACACATACATGTATGTAGCTAAGACAGTTTATTCCAGGAAGTGACTTTGAGTCTTATGTAAGGATATTTTACTCATCCAAGATGCAAATGAGATGAAGGAACCTGGAAAATGCCTCTGAAAGATCAAAAAGTGATCACAGAGTCCAGGTACTTTATTCACAGACGATCCCTTTGTCTTTTATCCGATTCTATTCACGCTTGGCTTATACATAATGCCAACAAACCTGGGTGTCCAAGCTAAAACCATATCTGCAACAGCAAATTAAAAGAGATCTAGAAATGCTAACAGTAGAGAAAAATTATAACTGACAGTAAGGGATCAACAGAAAAAGGGAGAGATAAACAGCACGGGAAAAAATTCTCAAAATGCACTATAATACAGGCCAATTTGGTATACAGTTAAAGCAGGTCTCATAGTCCAAAAGTCCCTGAGGACATCAACCATATTATTTTCATGGTAATGAAATGCATACATAATAATACTCCTAAGTCATAAAGAAAAGGCTAAATTATCTTCCACACAAAAATTCTTTCCATGATCATTTAAATAAAAAAGAAAAAGTTTGGTGATTAAAGAATAGGCCCCCTTTTATCCAAAATAATTTCCTTTAAGTTCCAGAGAGTTGAAGTTTGCTTGCACATGTACTATATTCATATGTATAAATTATGAACAACTTTATAGCCCTAAAAATGTCTGGATACTGATGAGATCTTACCCTGATAAGATGATTTCTGATTTACAAGCTTGAATTTCAAGAGTTACGATGCAGCATATAAAACATTATTATAAATTTCAACTCACTGCTACCCTTAGTACTATACCAGTTTGAGGAATGTTTTATCTCTTTCATACTAAATCATCAAACTGTAAATAGTTTAAATTTTGGCAACTTTTGTTTCCTCTCCTCCACCTCAAGCTTTAAAATGTATGCCTTCATTAGAATGCTTTCCTCCTTCATGCCAGCAAATAATTAATTATTCTTCATAAATAAGTAAAATATCTCTTTACATGTAGGTCATTGCTCAATAGAAATTATAAATTGCAAGCTCCTCTCTTTGTCCTCACAAACAAATAAATTCAGGAAAAACAGACTCTTTGAATAACCTTTTCCATAAAATTCGACTCTCTGACCCTCCAAACTGAATGTTAAGTGACTACCAATTTATTTGTCTGCTTCTGAGAAGGCCTGTGGAATATGAGATGTCGAATAACTATAAAAGTGCCTCTGTGAAGACATGAAAGGGGATTTTAGTCTTATTTTACACTTTGAGATATTTAGTATACAGTGAATGGAATTATCCTTCCAAGTAATTAAATCACAAATTGAAGGAATTATGAGCCTAAACAGAGTGTACTGAACTATAATTAGATCATTAAAAGAGCCACCGCTGAGTGCACATTCCATGCCACCATTACACCTGCTGCTGAGATTATCTCATTTAATCCTCACGACAGCTCTGAAGAGTGACTTGCCCAGGGTCACCCACGAGGTACCCGAGAATGAATTTGGAGATCATCAATTTAGAGAACACAAGTGTTTTTAAGAACCAACAACTTTAAAATTAAAAACAATAAAGGTGTGAGGGTGAAGTGAGCATATCCATGCACTTTGGTTTTTATTTAGTCACCTAAACATTCATACTGCCTAGTAGGTGCCAGAGCATTTGCAAAGAATGACAGAAGATTGCTCACTGTCATCTATCAGTAACATATGCTAACCTAAATACTTAATGTGTTCCAGACATCCTTTTGAGTGTTTCACACACACACCATCTCATATTAATGTTCAAGATAGCTTAGGAAAAAGGTCTACTAATAGTGTTCTCTGTTAAGAACTATCCAGTGATTTCCTATCTCACACAGAATAGAACCCAACTCCCACCGAGCCCCAGAAGGCCCACGCGACTGTGCCCCTGCCTGTCTAACCAACCTCATCTGAGTCTGTCCTTCCAGTTCATACACCCAAGCCCCACTGGGTGTTTCTGTATTGTTTTTGTTCTTTTAATTCTACTCCTAGAAGAGACATAGTTAGTTCCTACCTGAGAAATTCTGTGCTTGTCACTTCCACTGAACTTGTCTCTAGACTTGCTGTGGCCAGTTCCTTCTGAGTATCAAGGTCTCAGCCAAAATCTTAATTGTAGGAGGGCTTCCTTGCTCACCGATCAACAGCAGCACACATACCCATACAATGATTACCTCTAGTAATCATTCTGCTCCATTCTTCACAGTACTCAGCACTATCCTGAATCGTGTTGCTAGCATATTTGCTTGTTTATTGCCTGTTCCCTCCACCCCAATCTAGAATAAAAGCTTAATGAGCAGGGTGTGTCACATATCGTCACACAGATAGCAGTATCTGTGGAATGCATCTAATCCGTAAAGCAAAGAGCAGAACATCATATATGAGCTATCAACATCATATATGAGCTATCAGCCTAAGGAGTTTTGAAGGCATCATTAGCCTGAGTGTTCAAACATATAATGAAATAATTAATGCCAAGAAGATGTTTAAAATCCTTACCTGTTTCAGAATTAAATGGCATTACTAAAACTCTTTGAGTTTAAAATAAAAATCAGATATTTCAGGAGATTTTGAGTGGATAAAGTAGGAAACAGTCCATATTAAAATTTGTATGACACAGCTAAAGCAGTACTTAAGAGGGAAGTGTATACCTTTAAAGATAAATTTCATGAAACTCACAACTTAAAAATAAAACAGTGAGTATTTATCTGAAGAATTCAGGAAAAGCACAATTAAGAAAATCTGAAGGAACAAAAAAAGAAAGAAAATAAAGCTACTTTGTCTTGTAAGCACAAATAAACAGAGAAATTATAGGGAAAACTAATGAATGAAACTATATTTTTAAAGAATGATAGATATATAACAAGAATATGTAGATATGTATTTGTAACCTCCATAAGAAAATGTTTAAAAAAATAGAAAATAAACAATTACCATCCAAAAATAAAAAGGAGCAATAACTATCATCATAGATGAAGGTTCAAAAATGAGAAGAATTTCACCCAGGTTCTTTGAGATCCCAACTCAGTTAATTTCATCCGAGACTCTTCATCTTGACATGACAGCTCAGCAACACCATTAAAAATCAGAGTGTTTCCTTCCATTAAATTTTCTAAAATAAACTTTTATGTAAATTGAACTATTAAAATAATATCTACCATGATTATTTCTAGTCAAAGATTATTGTAGAACATTTTGAAAACATAAAATAACCAAGAACAAATTAGAAATCTATTATAATTCCAGGGATGGTTTTACCAAGTGGGTGGCAACATAAAACCAAAATAACAGGCAAAAAAATAAACTGATTACTCTTAAGTATACGAACAAAACACTGGGTAGTGTCCTTTGGAAATGCACTGAATATTTTGCCTTTATGTCTCACTATACCTGTATGCACATCAGGAAGCAACAGTTAGAACTGGACATGGAACAACAGACTGGTTCCAAATAGGAAAAGGAGTGTGTCAAGGCTGTATATTGTCACCCTGCTTATTTAACTTACATGCAGAGTACATTATGAGAAATGTTGGGCTGGAAGAAGCACAGCTGGAATCAAGATTGCTGGGAGAAATATCAATAACCTCAGATATGCAGATGACACCACCCTTATGGCAGAAAGTGAAGAAGAACTAAAGAGTCTCTTGATGAAAATGAAAGAGGAGAGTGAAAAAGTTGGCTTAAAGCTCAACATTCAGAAAACGAAGATCATGGCATCCAGTCCCATCACTTCATGGCAAACAGATGGAGAAACAGTGGAAACAGTGGCTGAATTTATTTTGGGGGGCTCCAAAATCACTGCAGATGGTGATTCCAGCCCTGAAATTAAATGACACACACTCCTTGGAAGGAAAGTTATGACCAACCTAGACAGCATATTAAAAAGCAGAGACATTACTTTGTCAACAAAGGTCCATCTAATCAAAGCTATGGTTTTCCAGTAGACATGTATGGATGTGAGAGTTGGACTACAAAGAAAGCTAAGTGCAATAGAATTGATGCTTTGGACTGAGGTGTTGGAGCAGACTCTTACAAGTCCCTTGGACTGCAAGGAGATCCAACCAGTCCATCCTAAAGGAGATCAGTCCTGGGTGTTCATTGGAAGAACTGATATTGAAGCGGAAACTCCACTACTTTGGCCACCTGATGTGAAGAGCTGACTCATTTGGAAAGACCCTGATGCTGGGAATGATTGAGTGCAGGAGGAGAAGGGGACAACAGAGGATGAGATGGTTGGATGCCATCACCGACTCAATGGACATAGGTTTGGGTACACTCCGGCAGTTAGTGATGGACAGGGAGGCCTGGCATGCTGCAGTTCATGGGGCTGCAAAGAGTCAGACACGACTGAGAGACTGAACTGAACTGAACTGATTCCTCTTCAAGCACACTCCAGTCCAGTTAACCCTGGTAACTTAGTATTTCCTCAACACACATGCTGTTTGGAAGCTTCCATTTCTTTCACTCACCTGGTTCTTTCTGCTTGTGTTACCACCTCTTCATCTCTACTTGTTCAAATATTCCTGCTGTCCATAAAGAAACTCCCTCTTATTTCCTAGTTGGAAATAATGCCTCTCGTCATGGAATCCTTCTAGCCTGCCTGCCTCTGTTGTGGTATTGACAGTACTCGTAGCGTGTCTTCCCGCATATGGTTGTTTTCTGAATATGTGCTTTAGCTTTCCTGTGCTGTAACCCAGACAAACAAATCATGTATACTTTTGACTTTTTGATAGCATCTAACCTAGCATCAGATTTTATAGCAAGCCAGGATTTTAAGTAACATAGCCTCTAATCTAAACCTCAGTTTTCTCACATATAATGCAGGGGGCTAAAAACAGCACCTAATTCCTAGTCTGACTTTGAGAATTAAATGACATTATGTATACAGTGCCCCAGTACAGTGTCTAATGTACCATAAGCACGCAATATGATTTGTATTCAACAAATGATCAATCAAATAATGTCCTCATCTTGGATGAGGACAGGTACAGAAATCTTTCAAATATTTTTAAATGATTAAGCATGCCAAAGTCAGCCACCAGCTAGTTATGTTCATAGTAACATTTGGCCAAACTGCAACAATCTAAAACTGCCATTAATTTTTAAATATGTCATCAGTTGACTATCAATTCTCCTGGGGAAAAAAAGAAAAATCATCAGACTAAGCATATACATCAACTACAAGATATGTTTATTGTGAAGTGTGGCGATGCAGCAATTTTCATGCCAAGTTACTCTCCTGTTTTGTAACACTCATCAGTCCTTTGCACACACATCCTCATCATTCTGGGGATAACAGGCAGCTTCACCACCACCTTGACATACGAACCTACTACTGCATTTCTTTACAAACTTGGTCTCTCTGTAAGCTCTGGACCCCGGCATCTGTCCTCATTCCTGTATGAACATCAAACTCTCCATGTGACTCAGAAGGACATGTTCCCATCATCCACTGGGCATTGCTCCTCTTCCTTTTCTTTCAGAGCGCCACAGCTTTTAAAGCTCTGACTACTTCTCTAAGTTATGCTCTTACTATACTGCTACTTTTATTAACAGCTTGTATTTTCATATAATTTGCAAACTGTTTTCACATTAAATAATCCAATTAATTTTCATACCAAAAAACCCTCATGAGGTAAAAACAGGTATTTATTTATCCCCATTTCTCAGTGAAAAGATGGAAATCCAGGAGTCTTTCTGACTTGCCAAATTTTATAGTACTGAGGTGTTAAAAATACCCAGGCGCCATGAGTCCACATACTGTGCTTTTTAAAGTTCATTTTCACCTCATTCCACCCCATGTTGTCTCCTCTATTCTTCTGTATTTATGTTTGCCTTCATAGACTTCTGCCCCCTCCTAAGCCTAGTTGTTAATGCTCAGAACACTCTTTCTCTCTGTGTTTTTCCCTGGCAGTCACCACAGCTTCAGGCTTCAAATGTAACCTCTACATAGAAAAGCCCAGATCTCCATCAAGGTGACAGGTTCTTTTCCCCCACTCTATCTGGAGGTTTCCATTCCTACATTCTGTCCTCACATTAAATCAATGAAATACACTAACTGGTCAAAAAAAAAATGCAAACTCTTAAAAAACAGAGCAAGACTATCTTATTTTCTAACCACAGTTTAAAAAAAAAATAGAAGATTCTATCCTATTCTTGAATATCCTGAATATCCCATTGTGAAATGAGAGTCTATAATAAAAAATAACCTAAAATTTGAAAAAGGATGACCTTTTGCTATCAACTTGGTTCCTAAAACTCTTCTAGCTGTTTCAGAGCCCACTCCTTACCTATCAAATATCAAGATACCAGTATATGATCAAAGGTGGTGGCAATCAAAATATTCAACTGCAAATGCTGACTGTACACATTGGATATGGCCATTCAGAGGGTATCAGGTAAGAACCACTCTAGTCTATGCTGACGTGACTAACTCAAGATCACCCCAAAGATCTGAATTTTAGAACTAAACAGATAGTAACACTGAAACATAAACTTCCATGAGTTTGAAAATTATAGAAAATTAACATCTTTTGCAATTTTAAAAAGAACTCCGTGCCAGGAATCTGTATCGTTCTAAACCATTGTTTCAAATACAAACCACTGTTCAAACACACACCAAAAATTACTCTGGAGTTCTTAAAACTCTGAGAAGCATCAAAGGAAGACATCCAAAAAGTCACATATAGTACTCTATAAATATTTACAGTTGACATTATCTAGCTGTAGTTCAACATTTTGTTGCAGCTCTCATTAAATTACCAGCAAAATTAAGGAAATAAGAATCTCTGTTATTTCATTAAGGTCTCTATCTCTATGAAATTTTATAGCGTAAAGCAAATTCTTAATGATGATACAATCCTTGTAGATAATCAGGAGATTTTCACAACAATCAAACAGATTAGCTTACAAAACGTCCCATGTTTGGTTCATCATATGAAACTATTTAGGGTATATAATCTTGAAAGGGCAATCCAATAATCACACTAGAAGCAATTTTGTACGATACTAGTGCTGAAAAGTCAATTTAACTTTCCAGCTTTATAAGACTTTGTTATTGCTATTGTTAATTATTTCTCATTTAATGGGAAATTGGCAACAAGGTCCCCGACTGTCATTTTAAATCTGCAGTAATATCATGTGAAGCTTTTCGTCCTTATTCCCAAGTCCTGGATTATCAGACTTAAATGGCAGATCCGGCGTTACAAAAGCTCAGGGGCAGGCACTGTTACACAAATTGCCAATTCAATTAACAGTGTGCAAATGCTCCACTGGCAGACTGCAGGAAGGACAGCCATTTTGGCAAGTGTCATTCCTAATTTATCAAACTGTCAAACCTTCCACTCAGGTGCCTGCGGTCACTGTCTGCTTCTTAATGCTACGTTGTAAAAGCTGCAGGAACCATTCTTGTAGCTTGACAAGGCACAATACTCAAAACTGATTTTAAAATCAAATGTACAGTTGTCTTAATTATTCTCAGTATAAATGATGTTTTAATTACAAAAACAGAGTGGGAATATTAAATCAGAATTGGATACTAGGGTTTACACAGAAAGAAGAGAACTTTTACCTGTCTTGAGAAGAGAGGCAGAAAATTTATCCTAGAATAACTTATTACACCATTGCATTCTTAAATTTTACTAAACATCTGCATAAGCCTTTTGCCCCTCAAATTTATACAGTGCTAATTATTCATTCAAACTGAGTCATAACTTTTCTCCCCATAGTTGTTCCTACACTTTGGGAATGATCCTGAGCAGGGATACAGCAAACGACGCTTACATCCTAAGAGTACGTTTCCTCACTGCCTTTACCCTGATTCTAAGTGCCCACATCTACACAATTCCTCATATATTGATATTGCATTAAAAGTCTACAAACAGCAAAGCCTATCAAACTGTTACCATCTTCCATGGTAACACTTAACAGCTTAACAACTATTTATTTCTCAAACAAAACTTTGTATTCAGCACCTAAGAGGAAAGAGGTAAAAGTTGTTTGAGACTGATCTGAATATTTCAGGAAAAGCGTCTCTCTGCTACTTACTTGACATTCTTAATATTCAGCACTCGACCATTTTTCTCAGAATACCAAGACGACACTCAACATGGGGCCAACGGCTTATTCTCGTTACCAAGTTATTTATTTCTTCCTTTCTTCACAAACATTAATGAACATTCTGCAGGGGTGGGAGGGGATGTACAAACGGTGTGGATGGAATATGCAGATAAATGAGACACTAGCTCACAGTCCATTAGGTTATTTTATTTAAAAAGACAGATCTAGAGGGGGAATTTGCAATAAATAGCTTTGGGGACACTGATGCATTATGAAAGCATTCCATCAACAAATAATTATTAAGCATGTATATGTACCAGGTGCTATTATAACCCAGGCAAACACTGAAGAATAAGACACAGCACCTGCCTGTGAGGACGTAAGTTTTAGTAGAGATAAATGATAGCTGGTTTTTCCAGTAGTCATGTATAGATGTGAGAGTTGGACCATAAAGAAGGCTGAACACCAAAAGAATTGATTCTTTCAAGCTGTAGTGCTGGAGAAAACTCAGAAGTGTCCCTTGGACAGTAAGGGGATCAAACAAGTCCATCCTAAAGGAAATCAACCTTGAACATTCACTGGAAGGACTGATGCTGAAGCTGAAGCTATAATACTTTGGCCACCTGATGCAAAGAGCTGACTCACTGGAAAAGACCCTGATGTTGGGAAGGATTGAGGGTGGGAGAAGAAGGGGCATCATCAATTCAACAGACATAAACTCAAGCAAACTCCAGGAGATAGTGAAGGACAGGGAAGCCTGGCTTGCTGCAGTCCATGTGGTCACAAAGAGTCAATCATGACTGAGCAAATGAACAACAAGAAGTCAGAAAAATCTCTTATAATTTTTATTATGTAGGTCAGATATACATATAGGCAGAAAGCACCTATCTTTCCATGGTCAGAATAGAATATTTCCTGAATCAAGGGTGTCTCACCCAAACTTCCTCTACAAGCTGAAATTCCACCAGCAGCAAGTTATTGACTTGGATCTATGCAGCTTTATGTTTTCAGTTTCACCTATTATAGTTTTACCCACCAAGTGTTAATGGCTTAAAGGAGCTTTTAGTTAGAATTTGTTGAACACAGGCAGAGAGCACAGGGCCATTGGAATGGGAGTGAAAAGACAAAATGTTTAGCAAAAGGCCAAGGAAGGATGAGAGAGCCTCAATGACAAATAGCCTTCTTTAAAATTTTGTTTTAAAGAACTTGCACTTTATATATGTTTATGTATGCATATTAAAACACACAGTTACCCTGTACAGTTACCAAGGACACAATGGCTCCTCTGGAATGTAAAAAGGAGATATGAATACCACGCTTGCAATCTGCCAGCCAGTTTATAGACTAAAATCTGAAGCCAACCTGTATGGTTCCATTACTATGACAGCATCAGTCTGGGTAGATGCGTTTAGTCACTGGCAGTGGGAGTCAGAAGCATTCCCCAGCCCCAAACTCTGCTGGTACTGCAGCTCACTGAGGGATGGCTTGATTTTTATCACTGCCAGTAATTTGCATCACTCTCGGTACAATTTAATCTATTTACCTTTAGCCCAGTGTCTATACACCCACATCACTACACTGGAGAGCCGCTAGGGAGCGTAACATCTATTTCCCACTACTCTGCAAAGCAATCCTTCTCTGGCAAGGCCAGGCTCTGTGCTCCCTCACCAAACCTAACTGGCCCAGTCTCCACTCTTGAAGGTTTGTCAGCTGTTTCTGGAATTCCTGCTCCCTCTTACTTGTCTAAATCCTACTGATTTCTCAAGGCTTATCACATAATTTTTGTTTGTAAGACTAGTATTGGTGCTGGGGTTTGCTGTGCATTAAGGACACTCCAGTTATTGAACACAATTATTTATATACTGACTAATGTATGCTACATCCACTAAAGATATAATAAAATAAAGATGCTGGGTGCTAAGTCACTTCAGTCATGTTTGACTTTTTGTGACTCCATGGACTGTAGCCCGCCAGGCTCCTCTGTCCATGGACGTCTCCAGGCAAGAGTACTGGAGTGGGTTGCCATGCCCTCCTCCAGGGGACCTTTCCAATCCAGGGATCAAACCTGCATCTCTTACGCCTCCCGCACTGGCAGGCAAGTTCTTCATCACTAGTGCCACCTGGGAAGCCCAAAATAAAGAGAGTAACAGTGAGTAATAGCAAGGACTTCAATGTACTGAGCACTTACTCTGCGTTCAGCTATCTTTTAAAAGCCTTACATGTTTAACCTATTACCACACAGAGAGAGGCCAGGCCAATCATTATCTCCCTCTTACAGTTAAGGAATTGAGGCAGAGGACTGACAGATCAGCTGCTCAAGGTCATCTGTCTAGGATGTGATGAAGCTAAGATTCAAACCCAGACAATCTGGCTTCAATACCCATACATTCTTTCTGCTGTTATTATGTCTACAGACATCAATCATATCAACCCCCAAATTCTCCCAAGCAGAGTGTAAGGACCACATTGTCCTATTCTTATTTATAATGAGACCGGAGAATCTGAATAAAGCTGTGCCTTACACAGGTTACCTCAGCAGTCAGTGAAAAAACCAAAATGATAGCCCACTCTGTTTTCCACTGTTTCCCAGCCCAGACTGCCTCTTAAAGATGAATTCCATCCCACTTCGAATCCCATCCTGTGTTGGTCAACTCTAGAGTATCTACAAATCTCCACAATCTTGCCTTGAAGTTATTTTGAACTAATTAAGCAGGACGAGCTCTAATCACTGGTTGATAGTCCCTGCTATCTATTATTTACTTTTATTCCCCCATGAAGCCTGATGTCTGGTAGGAAGTCTTTTATACTAAAATTTAATTACCTCTTCCACCCTAGGGGAGGTGTGCAAAACCCTGATAACAGAGTAAACACACGAAGGTTAGAGAAACTCATCTTTGCATGGTGCTTCCCGTCACTCGTCGCTTGGAAGAGTGACGTTCTCTGCGGGTTTCCGCATGTGTCCGCGGTGAGCAGGACGAGAAGCATAGTCAGCTTGGAGGTGCCAGCTGGAGAAGCTAAAGGATGTCTTGATTCAATCCTCCAAACTGTGGTTTCTTCTCCTGGTTTGACCTTTGTACACTGGCCATCTATCCTACCACTGATCACGCAATGAACAAAATGCCAGTCATCAGCAACTCTATGTTTTCTTTTCCAGAAAGAAATGAGATTTGTTTCCCCAGTGATATGTGGAAATTGGTCTCGGTGGAGTACATCTGGCTCGTGCATGGACTGAACATGTATTCCGTGTGCTTCCTCTGCCAGGTGAAGTGCTGTGCGTGATGCAGATGTGAACGTCAGAGTTCCCGTCCCCACCTAGCTTGCCATCTACTTGGGGTGCCAAACCATGTCGTGTGTCCACTTCTCCTTTTGCCTCCAGTGGCATCATCTCTGAGGAGATACTCATTATCTGAACAAGAGCAACAATTGCTCAGTGAGTCTGTATTTCTCTTCTTTCTGATACCCTGTTACCACATCAACCTTCCTAAAAACATTAAACCTCCTTTCCAATCAAAGCCTTCTAAGTGTACTTACTGGTGACTGAAATGTACTCTCTAGGCAGTCATTCCAAGCCAAAACTTCCCAACCCTAGGTCTTACTTTGTGACTCTTTCCTTGCACATCCGGTGTTCCAGCCTCACTGCACAACCCTCTTTCCTAAGCACAGGGTGCTTCTCTTTCTCCCATATGCTGTTCACACTCTTCCCTTTCCCTCAAGTGCTCTCTCTGTTGCTCAGCAACCTATTCTTCTTTTGATGGCTTCTCTAAGCCCACATTCTCTATAAAATCCTTCTTGGTTGACTAGTCACAGTGGGAAGAAATCTCTTCCCCTAAGCACCACCCCCTTATATTTACACTCCCTAAGGCTTTGGTCATATTCTGAGTTTGATTCATCCGATCGGAACACATTCACTGAGTGTCTACCATGTGTCATGTACTGACAATACAATAATTAAAAATAAAACATATTCACAAAAACTCATAATTAATCAGGGCTTCCCTGGTGGCTCAGAGATTAAAGCGGCTGCCTCCACTGCGGGAGACCCGGGTTCGATACTTGGGTTGGGAAGATCCCCTGGAGAAGGAAATGGCAATCCACTCTAGTATTCTTGCCTGGAGAATCCCATGGACGGAGAAGCCTAGTAGGTTACAGTCCATGGGGTCGCAAAGAGTCGGACACGACTGAGTGACTTCACCTTAGGAGATATGCAAGCAATTAACAGTCAATGTAACAAGATGCTTTGTATAAAGTTTCTCAGCCTTGGCACTATGGACATTTTTGAGTCAGATAATTCTTTGCTGTATGTGTGTGGAGGAGTCCTGTGTGTATGTTTATGTGGCGGGGGTGTCCTTTTAATTACCAGATGTTTAGCAGCATCTCTGGCCTCTGCCCACTAGATTCCAGCAGCATGCCCCAAGTTATGAAAACCTCAAATGTCCCCAAACATTGCTAAACATCTCCTGGGGGCAAAACTGCGCGTTGTTGAAAACCATTGCATGGTAGGATTTCACAAAATATGCTGAGGTGCATAGGAAGGCAGGCCTGGGAGATAGTGTTTTACCAAGGATGTTACACAGTAGACCCTGAAGGATGAGAATGTAGGTGGTCTGGGGCATACGTAAGCTATAGTGAAGACATGGAGATCAAACATTGAAAGAAATCCCTGAGGATCTTAGAGGACAGTGGAAGCTGTATATTGGTGGTACAGAAGGGGAAAAGGAGAGGCTGGAAGGAGCAGGGCTTCACAGGATAAAGCATTCATTATATAACATCAGATCAACATGGTGGCACAACTAGAAAGGATCTTAGAAATTGATGAGGCTGATATTTTATGTATTTTATTTTGCAAGTGAAGCATCTAGGAAAGAAGAAAGTGCAAAGCAGAACTGAGGCTGAATTTCTCTACTTTTCACACTTTGAGTCAGCAGCTTCTTAGCCAGGTAGAGCCTCAGCTACCTCACCTGTAAAACACAGACAGTAAGTGCTACCCTAGAATTGTTTGTGAAGGACAGGGAACTAGCACTGTGTTTTCCATGGTTACTTAATCCATGTCAGTTTCCCTTTCCCACTTCCTTCTCAGGACTGAACTGTGCTATGAAAGAGAGCAAGACTGCCTCTTAATCATCAGTGCAGAATCTAACCCACAGTGTGACAGACTGGACAGTTTTCAATGTTGGAGTGGATTAAAGGTGGCCATAAATTCTTTGCTGCTTCTCCCCTGAGTAGGTGGGAACAGTAGCAGAGAAGGTAAAGACAAGTAGCATTTATTTCACCTTCCCTTGAATCGAGGATGGCCTTGTAGCTTGCTTTAATCAATAGGAAGTGGCAGAAGTAATGCTGCAAACTTTTCTGCCAGTTGTTAAGTAGCTGGGTAACCACGATGTTTGCTCTCGTGATGTCCAGCTGCCATGTAAGAAATGTCACCAGCCTAGACCCACGGCAGCCTGTACTAACCATGCAGCAAAGCTACCTGCAAGAAAACCCAACACTCTGATAGCCTACGCCCGTGTGCCAGGTGAATGCTGGCACACTATCCCAGGGAGACCAGAAGGAAACTCTCTAGCAATCCACAGACTCACGAGCAACATTAGCTCATTGTTATTGGAAGCTACTTATTTGGGGGCCCCTACTGGTATACAGCAATAGATAATTAAAACAGCCACATACAAAAAAATTGGAGGATATAGCTAGTATTGGAGGGTTGTTAATTATATAAAAAACAGCTAAATCTGTAGGACTTCGAACAGTCAAAAATGCGTTAGAAGATGTCAGATTTAAGCTGTCACTTAATGGAGATTTGGTTAATATTTTAAATATTAAGTAACTATGGAATCATTTTTGTTACTCATAACTTTATACTTCTTTTAACTATTACAAAATTTTCAAACATACATACAAGTTAAAACAATAGTAGATATCCATATAATTTCTCCCTAAATTCAACAGTTGTTAATATTTGCTAATTGTGGCTCAAACCATAAACATGGACATATATAATTTGGGGAAACATTTGGAGATACGCAGTAGACCTCATGACACTTTTTAAAAATTGTGATAAGACATATATAACATAAAATTTACCATCTTGACCATTTTAAGTGCACATTCCAGTAGTAAACACATTATATCATGGTGTATTTACTCTCAAGATTATCATCTTGAAAAACTGAAATTCTATGCCCATTAAACAATAAGTCCCTATTCCCCTGGCAATTACCACTCCACTCCTGGTCCCTATGAAAACTGACTACTTTAGGTACCTCATTTAAGTGAAATCACACTACATTTGTCTTTTTATGACTGACTTATTTCGTTTAGCATAATGTCCTCAAGGTTCATCCACATTGCAACATTTGTCAGAATTTCCTTCCTTTTAAGGCGGAATAATGGTCCCTTGTATGTATACACATTTATTTAGTCATTCGTCTGTTGCTTTCACCTGTTGGCTACAGTGAAAAATGCTGCTAGGAACAGGGGTGTACAGATCTCTTTGAGACTCTGCTTTCAACTCTTTTGGGTATATACACTGAGGTGGAACTGCTGGATCACAGGGGAAGACATTATGTTCCTAAGCACTTCAACACGTGTGATTGACCAATGATGGTTATAAGCTAAGTAAGTCTTTTCCTTTTACTGGTTAAAGGTTCATACTACATAGCAGCTGTTAGGTGATACTCTGGTTTGTATTCTAATTTTTCCATGCACTGGATGTATGACTTCAAACAAGCTACTTAGCTTTGCTAAGCCTTGGTTTCATCATCTAGAAAACGGGGTAATGACAACAGATTTACCTCATGGAGATGTTGGGAACACTTAAGAAAAGAACACAGCTAAAGCACTCGGCACAGCGCCTAACAGAGTGTACGGTCTCAGAATACTTTGGCTGCTCTGATGAAATATTTCTGCCATGGAGCAAACTCATGTTGCTTTATCATCAATAGTACTGAATAGCCATATATTCCTCTCTGGTCATTTTCAGATGTTCCTAAAATGGAAAGCTAGGCTTTTCATTAGTATGCTTTCTTTTTCAGTGGAACTTGCTTTGCTTAAATCCTCGAGGAAGGTTTGCACTCTTTTTCCCCCACTTACACCTATACAAAACCTGAAATCTGGTTAAACCGGAATGTGCAAGCTTTTATGGAATTTTAGAAAGAACTGTAGAAGGTACCTAATCAAACTTCCTCATCCACGTATCCAAGTTCTGCTTGAATAAGCACATCACAGCTCAGTTCCTCCCCAGTTCTGAGGTCTTGGTGTGACTGCTCTCCCTCAGACTGAGGGACATACCTGCCCCTTCTGGCTTGTTCCTGGGGTACTGAAGAGGGACTTCCTGTTTTAGATGAGAGAGGAAGCAACTGACCTCTAAAATTCCTTCTAACTCCAAGAGTACATGACATGCTTTCTTTATGCTAAAGCATGCACAAGATAGCCTGCAACTATTTCCAGTGACAGTTCAAGATTAGACTGCCTCTCTTCATGACATTCGACAATTCAGATGAGAAACAATGCAAGAGCTTGTATGATGTGAAATGGATTGAATTTACTTTATTAATCAACACTGTGACTAGAACAGTCATGCAAACTAGTATAGATTCCCCTATACTAATGTTTGTTCAGAGCCAAAGGGAAATTATTTGGGGCTTAAAAGTAATATCTCAAGAGAGAAAATCCAAGTTCATGATCCTGCAGGGTGAGAGCCTCTTTGAGTCTACAAGACTGTATATTACCACCCCGGCCCTCATGTGATCTACTTTACACAGCTAAACCCAGGTAGCACTAGAAAAAGAGATCCATCAATTGTTGATCAATATATTTTCCACTTGCAGGATGATATATATTTCAGGAAAGCACTCAATACACAAGCCATGCATGAGAAAATCTATTGACTTCATTCATACCAAACCTGTTGTACAAATTTTAAATTGCTGACCTAAAATTTGAGGCACAATTTGGCAATTAAGGTAACCGATGCATATTCAATGCTCAGTGAGCTCCTTTCTTTCAGATGATTCTGAGAATCACTAATTCTACTTAAAAGACAAAATAGAAGGAAACAATAAGACAATGTATAAAAGATCATTTCTCACATGAATGTGTCCTGCAAAACTGCAAAAGGAAGTTGCAGTTTTAACTTTTCTGAGATACTTTTTCCACATTGAGGTTATAAATGAATAAACCAGACACTGTCACCAACTGGGACCTTTAGTCAGTACTGGTATCAAAACAGCTCTGTACAGTTGGGAAATCTGAAACTAATCTCATGCACATTTTTCACTAACGGAATTCTCAACAAAATTCAGCATCCAAGTTTCTTTGACTAACTCTTATTCTCACTTGATTGTGGATCTCTACTCCTTACCCCTCTCGTTAACCCATTTCCAATCTGCTAATAATTCCAATTATGTTCTCCAAGAAGCATTTCAACACTAAACTACTGTTCATTCTCCATATCCCTTTAGCATTTACACATATAGTTTTTCATCATTTCATCTTGCCATTTGCTGCTATCAACTTTTATTTAGATCTTTAATATAAGCAGATTATAAACTTCATAAAGGTATGGATGGGTTTTCTATTTTTATTAGCCTTTAATAAATATGGCTGCTATTGGCTGGCAAAGATGATTAAAATTAATGCATAAAATATTATTTTTATTGCTTCATTTTTTTAAAAGAAAGCTTTCCTTTGCCACAAATTAGGCTTCAGTTTATGAGCAAACCAGGTCGGATTTTGCTAAAGGTTAAATAGTAAAGTTAGAATGTTCCCTTGTCATTCAAATTGTGCTAGCACAGGACTTCCATATTCCATTCAACATGTTTTTAATATTCTGCTGCAGATATACCATTCATTATATGTACAGATAATATTCTACATGTAGGTGATATTCTATCATCTAATTTATGTTTTTTACATTCAGAGGCCAATGGGAAGGGGTAATTTTAAATAATAATAGCAACCACCACCATGTATTGATTCTCAGTATGCATCAGGTACTTCTAATATGTTATTTCCAATTCTTATCCTAATCTTATATACAGACACAATTATCATTTCACAGAGGAGAGACTGAAGGTCAAAGATTCTTGCACTGACACCCAATAAAGAATGGTTCTAATACTTTAACTCAGTTCAGTGCAATTCAAAAGCCTTGTTATTTACACTACATAAAAATAACTTAGGTTTTGGAGATCTGTTATTTAAAACAAATATTTATACCAAAATGGATATACTTTGTATCTGATATTGTCACTAAGTTTATATTCCATGTTTGGACATACTGTTTGAATTGGCCTAAGAGTTTATCTCTTATCACCTAAGAATCTACAGTCAGACACTTATTTTTAAAGTGGCCTACTAGGTTCAGTCAAATAATGCCGTATATAACATTTTGAGACCCAAGGGGAACAAAAAAGTCAGGAAATAGTCAAATAACATAAATCAACAACGAGAAAAATGTGGTACTTCAGGCTATATATATTGGAAACACTGCCTCTATAGAGGTTCTGAATAGAGTTCAACAAATTACGGGTTAATGTTTGAAAGGTAAAAGAGAAACAATGCTTTAAATATAGCAAATATGATCCACAGGAACACTTAAATAAAAATAGCATATCGCAATTATAGAGATTCCTAGTTTCCAAAGTCAAAAGTGGGCATGATTCTTTGGTACTACGCCTCTAGTCATTCATCACTTAAAGTAATCCCCAAAGATTGCCATAGTGGAGCATTTCAAGTTTAAAGTTCTGATGACTTAAAGTAAGTAATAGCAGGGATCATATTAAGTAATTACAACTGGCCCTTTAGTTGTAAATACCTATTGATGTCACAGCTACTGATGGCAGGCATATACACTGAATTTTTTTACAATACAGACATCATTTTATATTCACAGGATCTTAAAGATAAGAGTTGTTGTTCAGTCAGTAAGTCACGTCTGACTCTTTGTGACCCCATGGACTATAGCAGGTCAGGCTACCCTGTCCACCATCTCCTGGAATTTGCTCAAGTCCATGTCCATAGATAAGAATACCCTATAGCAAAGCCTTTTGTACTCTAGCAACTAACACTGCCTGGATGAGCAGCTGAACAGAAACTTCATTTACAAATTCTACCATCAGGAATTGTGCTACACAGAGGTGTCCTGGTAGTTGGTATCTAAATACTTACTCTGACTCGTTTTCCTCTTAGAGGATCACTTTAGATGGCACTGTGATTCAATAAACCACTGGGATACAGCATTAACTCTCAGTGTGTTAGAACTTGAATATCCATTCATATTACAATCAGGGGACTCAAATGATAGATTGTTTCTGGATCAGAGTTTCTCTAGTCAAGAATATTTTTATCTGATGAGAATGACTATTTTGACTTTGAGATATAAAACCCATAGAGATACTAATTCAAAGCCATTTAATCTGATCTCCATGCATTCCGACACTCCACTGCTACATCCTAGCTATTCTTTATAGGGAAAAACTTATTGTACTGCCAAAAACACCCCCTGCCACCTCAAATGACAAGAGCATTCATGCATTTTCATGAGCTCATTTCAGGATAGGAAAAGCAAGTTCCACAATTCCCAAAAACACATTAAGACACTAGAATATTCTAAATGGATGCTGTAATTAAAGAACCAACTACCATAATCCTATGTATAATGACTAATAATAGGAAATCATAAACTCAAATGTCTATGAGTTAATAAAATTATGAATAGCTTCTCCTACCCCTCCTCCCAAAGTTGTGTATGTATGTATCTCAGGCTTTTGTGCTTCACTTGACTTTGTTTCAAGCATCCTCACAACTGAGAAATATAATTATCCCACATACATTCAAGTGCAGAGTTTCACTTCAAAGCCTGGAAGAATCAATAACCACAGCATAAAGAAAATAAACTTGTCAACCGACTTCAAAATGTGTAATACATATCAAAAATAATACTGAAGACATGATCAGGTAATTTAAAATTACAAATATTTCTGTGGTCAAAATCTTTAAGCAGTAAAAATGCCAACTCAATGTTGCAATTTTTTAATCCAAGTAGTAATTAGAATGTAGCAATTTAGGGAAAAAAACACATTACTCCTGTTGTTACAAGAGCCCACAGGTGTGATTATCTAGCGGAATATTTCACACACATACACACACAAAATTGTGATTTTTATCAACCAAGCTGTAAGGAAGTGTGAAGAAAACTGCAAGTCTCATTACAAATGCAACCTGGGGAAGAACATCAAGAAATCCATCCGTGGAAATTGAGACATAGCTAAGAAAACAGAAATAAATGGCAAATTACATAATAGTAGTAGCAATTTTAACAATAAATAATAACTACATAAATTTTCTTAAAGCTTTTCTTATCTGAAGAGACCTCTGATTGATTTCTTAATAGTTCCACATTCTCCCCTGGGTTTCCCAGGTGGCTCAGTGGTAAAGAATGCTCCTGCCAATGCAGATGACGCAGGAGATCCAGGTTCGATCCCTGGATCAGGAAGATCCCCTAGAGCAGGAATAGCAACCCACTCTAGTATTCTTGCCTGGAGAATTCAATAGACAGAGGAACGTGACAGGCGACAGTCAGTGATGAAAGTGAAAATGTTAGCAGCTCTCCCTCTGATTCTTTGCGACACCATGGACTATATTCCATCATGCTCCTCTGCCCATGGAGTTTTCCAGGCAGGAATACTGGAGTGGGCTGCCATTTCCTTCTACAGGGGATTTTCCCAACCCGGGAATTGCACCAATGTTTCCCGCATTATAGGCAGATTCTTTACTGTCTGAGCCACAGTCCATGGGGTCACAAAGAGCTGGACACAGCTGAGCATGGACGCACAACATTCTCCCATAATGATACCATGTGATGCCACAGGTTCTAACCTTTGTATTTCAACACATCAAATGTGTTAATGTTGCTCTAAGGCAGCCTCCCTTTCTTGAAACCACTCAAAAATAAAAATTTTGAAACATAACCTTCCTTGTGTTACCCAAATTATTCAGCCTTCCCCCTAAACATCAAGCACTTTACCCACCCACCCCCACCCAGGCATGTATTCTCTGCCTTCTCCCTGATGAACTCATGTTCATCCTTCAAGATCCCTCTCAAACAACATCTTCCGTTCTCTCTTAGGCCAAGTTTCACCTTTACACTTACTCATGGGTCTTAACAATCAAGTGTGTGTCTCTACCACCTACAGATATTGGTTTTCATTCCTTTTTTAAAAAAAATATCCAAGTCTATCATGGCTATAATAATTACTCAGTAAGAGTTGGATGAATGGGATAGAAGCATGCATCAATAGCAAGGTCTCTACATTTCAGTTCACATTCTGGTGTTTTGACTTTGATGCTACAACAAGAATTGGTGCTGAAGTACTGAATCTAGATGATACAAATTTGGTAGTATTCAAAGAACCTACTGCTTCACAGCACCAAGAATTCCGATTATAAGTTGCAGGTTATGTAGCTTCAGTGCTATACCTAATGTGTACCTAGTGCTTTTACTCTTTACTAAAGAGAAAAATCATACTTATGATGGATAATAAACCAAACTCAACTCACACATACAATGTATTCTTGTATAAACAGGGTTTTTGATTAAACAAAAGCTGTAGTCAGTAAGTAGGCAAACTGAGATGTGAGTGCTTACTGCAGAGTTCATGTGCTTTTCAGTATGTACATGGTTTATCTTTGGATTGTTAATTTTTCTCTTTTCTTCCCTTATCATTCAAAATACCAAGAACATCTTGCCAAAGGGCAGCTGAAACAGGACAATGATGACATTCCAAAGAATATCTCCCAATGCAGTAAGAGACCTCAACATTAGTACTCTGAGACACCCTTTAAGACTCAATAAACCTCTCTCACTCTTTTAAAGAGGAAAGCAAGTCCATTCCAACGATGCTAAGTCAGCTTCATGGCAGCATTCTAACCATGCACATGCTTAGATGGTGCAAACCCAAGTCACCTAGCCCTCATCACTGAATGCAAAATCTGACCTAATTCATTTGAAGTCTAGAATTTAAGGAAGAAGGCCGAGTGCAGAGCGATCCTAGGTACACAAGGAAAGACCTATGAGAGGGTAGGAAGAGATGTCAGTTCTTCCTAGGACCCACATTGCTCTCTCGAAGCATTTCTCTGTGGACTGTACATTTCATTCCACTGAATTTCGGTCAGTTCCCTGGAAGACAACACTATCCGTCTTATTCCATCTTTTTAAGAAGGGCTTGATGAGGTGACACAGGACTGACTCTTAAAAACACATTACCTGCTATGTGAGGCATTGTGTGACAGGAAGAACTATCTTAGTGACAGGCGCCTGCCAGCAGATTTGTTGATTTCATGGTCACTTCATTTAAAGTAACAACAGGGCGAAATATGCCATCTGATAATCTGTTTGAATGTCGCCTGTGAAAAGCACTTAACATTTCTGCCAGTTACCAGGACTACAGAATCTGTTCTTCAATATGGGAGGGTCTGTCTTTCTCTTTACTCATTTTTGTCAATTCTCTGCCCCTATCTCCTCTTTCCTCAGAGGAAATCCCCCAGTAATTTTTTGGAAATAGCTTATGCAGAGAAATTTGGCATCAAGGATAAATAACTCTCCTTTAAGCCCCACTTTTAAAGATGTAAAGACTCTGCCTGCCAATGCAGGAGACTTAAGATACGCAGGTTAGATCCCTGGGTCAGGAAGTTCTCCTGGAGGAGGGCATGGCAATCACTCCAGCTTTCTTGCCTGGAGAATCCCATGGACAGAGGAACCTGGTGGGCTGCAGTCCATGCAGTCACAAAGAGTTGGACAAGACTCAGCATGCACGTACACATGTATTATACACTTTGAGACTACTAGAGAAAAGATGGTGGGCCACGTTTCAGCTTTCCACAGGCTACCCTTTTAAAACGTCACTTAACAAACATCTCTCAACTCCATCAAGGGTGAGATATGTAGGCATGGATACTATACCCTTCATTCTCTCCATGTTAGTTTCAGAAAATAATAATTTCAAGCACCTGAACTTCACATTTTCATGCATTTTATGGCTATATTTCTTCTTTTTTAAAACTGAAGTAGGACTTCCCTGGTGGCTCATACAGCAAAGATTTCGCCTGCAATGTGGGAGAGCTGGGTTCGATCCCTGGGTTGGGAAGATCCCCTGAAGGTGGGCATGGCAACCTACTCCAGTATTCTTGCCTGGAGAATTCCATGGACAGAGGAGTCTGGTGGGCTACTGTCCATAGGGTCGCAAAGAGTCAGACAGGACTGAGCGACTAAGCACAGCACACATCGTTGATTTACAACATTGTGCTAATTTCTGCTATACATCTAAGTGATTCAGTTACACCCATATATCTGTTCTTTTTCATAGTCTTTTCCATTTTGCTTTATCACAGGATAGTGAACAGAGTTCCCTGCGCTATACAGTAGGACTTGTTTTTTTATCTCTTTATTCTTATACTAATAAAAACAAAACCAAACTGGATCATAAGAAGGACCTGAGGGCCATGATTGTCTATTCACCACCTTCCGTCACATTCCAGCTGGTGCTGGAGTGGCCCTTCTCCTTGTACAGGGCAAGGTGTGTAAGGATAACAATTTCTCCCAACTCCCTGGTTAGCTGACGATTAGGTTTTTACGTGCTGGGGGAAGACAGACTCATAGAAAATAATTATCACCATGTTAATCACAGTAACAATTTGTTCTTACAAAGCATTTTGAAGTCTATTTTAAAAATGAAGCAGTAAAAGTAAAAATCTTCTAAAAGGAAGTGGCAGTGGCACTTGCCAAGAGACGCTTCTCTCAAGTGGAAGAGCCCATAGAAAAATCATCATCTAGGTACAGCCAGCCTCTTTGAAAAAGAGTTCACTCCACGCTGCCTGACAACATCCTGCAGCCTTCCTGCATATCTAAAAATTATCTGTACCAACTGTCTTTTATCCTAATTGCTTAGAATCACACACCTACCAACACCTCGGCTAAGCTGCACGGCCCACACATCCGAGAGCTGCTGCTTGGACATCGACATGCCGGAAGCTTTTTAAACAGCATTAAATATGAACCAGAAACAGCCCAGTTAAAATTTACACTTTCTTTGAAAGATTTTTTGACATATTCAATGCTTGTGAAAGCTGAGGGGCTGACGGCCCTAGTCAAATACAGTTGAGTGAGCAGCCCGCAAGCCTCCCCACCCTCCACCTCCAGGGCAGGTGAACCGTGACTCAGAGGGACAAACCTCTCCTGCCTTCTCCACTCCTTTTTCAGAAAATATAAAAAGAGAGGAAAAAATATTTCCTTCAAACTATTGTTTGATGATTTCTTTGTTTAAATAAACATCTCAATAGAAGTAGGCTGTGGTAGCAATTGGCTCCTCCCAGGCTTAATCTAAATCTCTTGGAGTCAGTTAATTTCTCAAGAAATTTCTCCCAAGTGTGATAGCTGGCTCATCTAAGCTATTTTTTTTTCCTTATAGTATGCTTTCTTTTATAATTTTCAATGACCCTTTTTCATTTAAAAACCCACTTTACAGCTCTTAACACTGTTTACCAAGGATATGAAGAAAAATGCCAGATTTATCTTGTAAAGACTTTTTCTTAGAATGCTCTCCTTAACACTGTAACTCAAGGACTTTTAATAGAGTTTTATGCCATTGCATTAATTTCTTTATTTAAAAATTTCTTTAAAAAGCTTTTGTCCAAAACCTCCCAGTGTCTTGTGGCAAATATCTGTGGTTATTTTGATGACGTGCTTAATAGATGAAATGATCAGCTGGGAAAGGTATTTAAGCAGCATCCCTCTAAACCAAAAGGAACGAATTTTCAAGTTTCACCAAATAAGATGTGGTGTACCGCTGTTGTGGTTTTATTCATGTTATATATATATATATATATATATATATATATTATATATATATATATATCAAATTTTAAATAAATGAAGAAGAGCCCCTTCAGCAGATTTCCAAATTTCATCACACTCTTCAGAACCGAATACCTGTGAAGCATCCTGATATTTGGCATTTGGTGTAAACTATTGTGTGAACCCAAGCTTCATCACTTCCATTTTCTGCCATCTGGAGGATACTGAAAATAAAATAAAGACCCAAAAGTGTCTGGTTTTGTAGTTGGGGGTGGAGTGCACCCAAGGTATTAAGTTATTCAAACACCAGTAATGTATGATATTGCACATTCCCACTGTCACAGCCTTTGTTGAAAAGGATTTCCCTGACCTTTCCTGTAACCAGCAAACAAATAAGCCCTCTCTCTCAGCAGGAGAGAGGCACTGGTCCATTAGACCATTAAGCAGTTCTATTCAGATACCCCCCATTCTCCTGTCCTTGGCCCTGAAGAGGGAACTGGCAGTGGTCCAATTAGTCAGAGAGAAGGCAGGCAAATGTGACTGCGTACAGGGTAGCCTGAAATGTCTCAGCAGGACCTGAGTCGTGGAGCAGACAGCACCAAGGGGAGGATGGGGCGCCACATGAGGGGCAGTGTTCCAACAACGGAAGGCTGGTGTTGCGGCCTGCCAAACAACGTAATGACTCACCCAGGCAGGAAAATATTACCACCGTGGGGATATTTGGATCGTCTCAGTCTGAGAGTAATTAGGGACTAAACTACAACAGCATGCTTCAGTGATGAAATGAGAAAATAAGCAATACCTCTGTCAAGTTCTGATTGGTGAGTATTAAATGAATATGGCCTTCTATCATCTCCGACCACAGACTAGGAACTTGCAGCAGATTGTCAGAACGGAAAACTATTTCCACATTTTCATGAAATAAGACAGCACACAAACGCATGTGTGCGTGTGTGCGCGCGCACACACACACACACACACACACGGTGAGGTGAAAAATGTTACAGTTGGTGGAGTTTTAGGGAAAATCATTACCACAATTATATAATTCATTTCTATAGCAGGCGTTTGCTCATCCCGAAGCTTTTTCCATCCCTAATTACACTGTCTGCAAAGAGGGAAAAATGAGTCCAGAATGGCAAATGCTAACAGTGTCATTTTATTAGTAAGAAAGATATACAACCTCCAAAATAAAAAGCACCTGTGTTTAATGAATTTAGGTAATGGAATTATTTTACTTATTAGTACCAGTTGCATAGATGTAAATTCTCTGGCAAAGAGGACAAATGTTAATTTTTATTTCTTTGTATTTTCAAATTCCGGACAATTTGTATTCATTAGACAATGTAAAAACCTCTTTTCCCTTATAATTGTAAAGTGACATTATAATTAAATTGGATAACCTCAGCAGCATCTGCAAGTTAGAGTCACTTACAGGCTGGCTGGCCAAAGCCCAGGCACATTAAGCCCCCAAACAGAGTTGCACATCAATAACCCTTCACTGCAACGGCCAGGTCAGCACCTCAGTCACGCAGAGAGAGAAAGATTACTCAGCCTAAAAGGCCTTAGAAGGTCAGGAATGAGAATGTCTTCTCAGATGAGCCCCTCACCCGATTCTTCCAGAGTCCTACTCAATCTTGAATGCACACTTGTTTGACTTTCTTCACCAAGACTACCTTCCCCACCCACTTCCATCACATTCCAAAAAAAAAGAAGTAAATAATACCTTCCTCCTAGACTAGTCTCACCACGTCAGAATGAGAGGCAAACACAAATTATCTCTCTTCTCAATATGAACAACCTCTATTAGACCAGGTTAATAAACTCTAATAGATGTAAGGGCTAATATAATATTCAGCTATTGACATAAACATAAATATAAATTTCAAAGAAAATAACCTACTTTAGGAAAACTACCTGTGCAATAAAAATTAATGAACTCCAAATGATTTTGCACATCTCCACCAAATTGCATTTTCAGGCTCACATCTTCCAGGACATGCTGGGTGGTTTGATGCATTCCCACAATTCATCTTCCTGCTAAGCCAATTTTAATTTAAATGCAATTAAAGGCTCAAAATGAACATTATGTATTAGATAAAGCCCCGAATCTGCAGACTATCATAAATATGATTTTCAGAGAAATTAATTACAAGCCATTAGGGTACAAGTCATCTTACTGAAAATGTTGAGTTAAATTGCAGAATTAGTTTGTTCATTCCATTAAATGTTAAATACTGATTTTGAGCTTTGTACCAATTTAATATCACTAGGTCAGTTTATGAGAAAAATGTTATTTATAGCTAGAAATTCTAACGTGTCTTAGTGTATCTTACTAGTTAATTCAGAGACATTCTTGGAAAGAAATAAAAATAACCTTAAGTGAGCTTTAGTCAAATATTACAAATATTAATTTTATGTGCTAATTTTTTAATTTCATAAATTAAGAATTATTTTTATACCCTAGATTTTTTCCCAAGTAAATATTTCACTTTCATTTTGGCTGTAAACTTAAGAAAATGGGGAAATGCTACAATGGTGTTTAAGTGAAATATATAATGATGGTCTAATAAACCAAAAGTCTACTATCACCACCCGTGCCTTACTCCTAGGCAAGCATATCATAAGCAAGCCAAGAAATCAAACATCCTTCTACTAACCCTGAACCTACCCAGGCAGAGAATATCAGACACACAAGAAGCAGAACCTTTTTTCTAAATTATTGCATCAACTTGAACTTTTGGTAACCATAGTTACTCAAGGATGATATAATATAACTCACTGATGGAAAGAATTTGGAGAATCCAATGAAACTCAGTAGTGTTTGTACTACTGATTTATTCATTCAATTAAAAATAAGATGGTGGCAATTTTAAAATGTTATAAAACTTGGGTACAGTTGTAATCAATCTCTTTATTTCTAATTTATTTTTTTAAGAAATCTTCCCACAAACTATTCATTAGTTGTAAAATATAAAAATATACATATAACCATAAAATAACATATGATTTTTGAAAAATCAAGCTTAACTCTTGGCTTCCAAAAAAGTCATAAAGTTAGCAAAAGGTCCACTCACAGTTGAAATAAACAGTTTGGGAGGAATATGACATTTCCCTTTCTCAGTCATTTTTAAGACGAGACCCTCACATCTAGATTAAAGTCACTTGCTTCTACATTTATTCCCACAGTGCTATTTCATTAAAAATAGAATTGTCTTAAAGGATTTAGGCAAATTTGGCAAGTGAGTTATTCTAATTACTCCTTCCTAATTAAGTAAATATAGTTAATGTAGAAGGCAAAGTGGACTGTTTAAATAACAAATTATGAACAAATTATAATATTATTTATTTGGAACACAATAATGATTCAAGAGGGTTTCCCTGGTGGTTCAGCAGTAAAGAATCCTCCTACAATTCAGGAGCCACAGGAGACTCGGGTTTGACCTCTGGTTCGGGAAGATCCCCTGAAGGAGAGCATGGCAATCCACTCCAGTACTCTTGCCTGGAGAATCCATGAATGAGGAACCTGGTGGGTTACAGTCCATAAGGTTGCCAAGAGTCGGACACAACTGAAGTGACTTAGCATGCGTGCACACATGTAATGATTAAAAAAAAAAGCCTATTCCTTCCCTCCACTTTATCCACTGGATTAGCCCTAATCCCACACTTAAAAAAAAATTATCACAGCTCTCCTCTAGCTCCTAAATCCTTCCCTTTCTCCAGGGCAATGTGGCTATTTGCCTAGTTACTTATTACCTCTTGTCTCTGTCTGCTTCAAGACAGACCCATATGAATTTCTGGACATTAACAGAAAACTACAGAAGAAATGGCAATTTCATGTGATGGAGGTATTAACTAATGCAATGTTGATAATTATTTTGCATATATATAAGTGTATCAACACACAGAGTATACTGTAGTCTTACACAATATGTTCAGTGAAGTTGCTTAGTCGTGTCCGACTCTTTGCAATCCCATGAACTGTTGCTTACCATGCTCCTCCATCCATGGAACTTTCCAGGCAAGAATACTGGAGTGCATTGCCATTTCCTTCTCCAGGGGATCTTCCCAACCCGAGGACTGAACCTAGGTCTCCCTCATTGCAGGCAGATGCTTTACTGTCTGAGCTACCAGGGAAGCTGTCAATTATATCTCAGTAAATCTAGAAAACACCCAAACACTTGTATATAATTGGAACTGAGGATACTGTAGCTGCCTTTGATATCTGAAATTCTGACTGTTTCCAAATGAGACAGTAAAATTCCTTATTACTTAGTATCTATCTGCCTGTATGTGAAATTTACATAATAGTTTTACCAACTCTGGAAACATTTGTTATAACAGATATTTTCAAATATGGGGAGGCATTGTTATACAAAAAAAATAAATACACACCCAGGGAATCTCTTAAAGTATTTCCTCACTGCTTGATTACATATACTGTGCTGTGCTGTGCTCTGCTTAGCAGCTCAGTTGTGTCTGACTCTTTGCGACCCCATGGACTGTAGCACATCAGCCTCCTCTGTCCATGGGAATTCTCAAGGCAAGAATGCTAGAGTGGATTGTCATGCTCTTCTCCAGGGGATCTTCCCAACCCAGGGAGTGAAGGCATCTCTCCTGCACTGCAGGTGGATTCGTTACTGTCTGATCCACCAGGGAAGTCCATGAATACTGGAATGGGTAGCCTATCCCTTCTCCACGGGTTCTTTCCGACCCAGGAATTGAAATGGGGTTTCTTGGATTGCAGGCAGATTCTTTACCAGCTGAGGTACCAGGGAAGCCCTTACATATACTAAATAAACTTAATTAACATCATTTTGCTACTTAAAAATAAGTGGCTTAAGCTAAAATACTAGTAGTACTAATAATTTCTCTGTGAGCAAATGTTCAAAAAATAACAATTGGGTCAGTGTCACATATGTAGCCCTGATAAAACATCATGTTTTATTTTTAATCTAAATTCCTTAAGACTAGAGATCTCTTCAAGAAAATTAGAGTAACAGAAGCAGAAGATATTAAGAAGAGGTGGCAAGAATACACAGAAGAACTGTACAAAAAGATCTTCATAACCAAGATAATCATGATGGTGTGATCACTCACCTAGAGCCAGACTTCCTGGAATGTGAAGTCAATGGGCCTTAGAAAGCAGCACTATGAACAAAGTGAGTGGAGGTGATGGAATTCCAGTTGAGCTATTTCAAATCCTGAAAGATGATGCTGTGAAAGTGCTGCACTCAATATGCCAGCAAATTCGGAAAACTCAGCAGTGGCCATGGGACAGGAAAAGGTCAGTTTTCATTCCAGTCCCAAACAAAGGCAATGCCAAAGAATGCTCAAACTACCACATAATTGCACTTATCTCACACGCTAGTAAAGTAATGCTCAAAATTCTCTAAGCTAGGCTTTAGCAATATGTGAACCGTGAACTTCCAGATGTTCAAGCTGGTTTTAGAAAAGGCAGAGGAACCAGAGATCAAATTGCCAACATCCACTGGATTGTCAAAAAAACAAGAAAGTTCCAGAAAAACGTCTATTTCTGCTTTATTGACTATGCCAAAGCCTTTGACTGTGTGGATCACAATCAACTGTGGAAAATTCTGAGAGAGATGGGAATACCAGACCACCTGACCTGCCTCTTGAGAAACTTGTATGCAGGTCAGGAAGCAACAGTTAGAACTGAACATGGAACAACAGACTGGTTCCAAATAGGTAAAGGAGTACGTCAAGGCTTTATATTGTCACCTTGCTTATTTAACTTATATGCAGAGTACATCATGAGAAATGCTGGGCTGGAAGAAGCACAAGCTGGAATTAAGATTGCTGGGAGAAATATCAATAACCTCAGATATGCAGATGACACCACCCTTATGGCAGAAAGTGTAGAAGAACTAAAGAGCCTCTTGATGAAAGTGAAAGAGGAGAGTGAAAAAGCTGGCTTAAAGCTCAACATTCAGAAAACGAAGATCATGGCATCCGGTCCCATCACTTCATGGGAAATAGATGGGGAAACAGAGGAAACAGTGTCAGACATTTTTTAAGAGGAGCTCCAAAATCACTGCAGACGGTGATTGCAGCCATTAAATTAAAAGACACTTACTCCTTGGAAGGAAAGTTATGACCATTCTGGACAGCATATTAAAAAGCAGAGACATTACCAACAAAGGTCTGTCTAGTCAAGGCTATGATTTTTCCAGTGGTCATTTATGGATGTGACAGTTGGACTGTGAAGAAAGCTGAGCACCGAAGAATTGATGCTTTTGAACTGTGGTGTTGGAGAAGACTCTTGAGAGTCCCTTGGACTGCAAGGAGATCCAACCAGTCCATTCTAAAGGAGATCAGCCCTGGGTGTTCATTGGTAGGAATGATGATGAAGTTGAAACTCCAGTACTTTGGCCACCTGATGCGAAGAGCTGACTCATTTGAAAAGACTCTGATGCTGGGAATGATTGAGGGCAGGAAGAGAAGGGGACAACAGAGGATGAAATGGTTGGATGCCATCACCGACTCAATGGACATGGGTTTGGGTGTACTCTGGCAGTTGGTGATGGACAGGGGAGGCCTTGCGTGCTGTGGTCATGTGGTCACAAAGAGTCAGACACGACCGAGCAATTGAACTGAAATTCCTTAAGGTTAAAAGTTGATTAAAAAAAAAGAAAGTATGGACAGATGAAAATCCAGGCCACTAAATATTATTCAATCACCCATCCATACCCTGCTATTTTGGCTTGCTTACCATGTTCTTGTAGATAAGCCTACAGGAAAACAAGTGTTGTGTTAGAGGAAACAAGAGTTTTGTTTGAGGACTAACTTTATATGAGTAAGATTAAGATGATTTTGTTATACAGTATTTAAACTAGATAATTTAACATCTACATATGAAATAGGTTTAAAAGAGTTTAAAGGAATAACTGAATTAATTCAACTGCTGTGGAGGATTTCAATCATCTTATCAAGTATGGACTATTATAATTAGTTGAACTTCAAGTTCTACTTTAAATCTTATGAAGGGCTTCTCAGAGAGAACTGTGAAGTGGAGCAACAGTGGGGTTTTGTGAAGATCTTAAAATGAGTCATAAGTAAAAATGAAAATCAAAGTTTTATATAGAATTCCTAACTTTCTGTCCTTAAATAATTGTCCGTCAACAACAACAAACGTACAAAACTGTTTATTGGAATTTGAGACATCTTATTTCCTCCATTTATTCATCATGATTGCTAGTCTCCAAAAAGCATATCAAGATACACAAAGGGACGTATCATATCCTTTCCTGAAAGCATCTGATTTCTAAAACTATGAATAGCTATTTTTAAGGCAACAGTTTTTGACTTTCTGTTATTCATTATTTTAGAATACCCATTTCCTTTGCTGCATTCAGAAATTGCTATTTTCTATTATTCCTAATAAGTCTTCGAAAATCAAGAACGTGGAAATGAAAGAATTGCTGTAGATCAATTCTGATTATTTAAACTTGTGTAGAAATGTTTCTTTACACATGTAATAGACATAGCCTGAAGTTTGATCTTTTATAGTATGAATAAGAGTTAGAAATTTACACAGTAAATATTTTATAACAATTCATATTAGTGTTTCAAACGCTATAGCATTCATAACAGATTTCTTAAAGTAGGAGAACTTTCAGGAGCCTTCTAACTTTCCCCCTGTAAATTATAAATCTACAACCAGCTGTCCTTTCTGGTAATTATCCTGACAATTACCTTGGTACTCTCTCTGCTAGAGTGCAACAATGCCACGCACCGTTAAAAAGTCTCAAGAAACCCTGGAATGCAGGTTCTGAATTTCACCACACTATGAGGAGCAAAGAGAGGAAAAGGATCTGGGGATGAGGCTCCAAATTATATCTTTCAGAGTTACGTACAAGTCCTCACTGGCCATAGGTCTTCAGATATGAACAGTTTCCAAACACAATAGATATGAGAAGCCATTTTTGAAGATGAGAAAGCTGTGACAGTGCAATCAAGGACTTAACTGCTGACAACCTTTCTGATCATGAGAGGGGGAAAAAAATAGATAAAGGCAGTAATAGAGGTGAGGAAGCTTACAAGCACTTGGACATCATTACAAGACTCTAAAATGCAGAGTGTGACTGCTCTCTGTTGAAATGAGAAATGGGAAAGGAACTGATGAAAGCTCATGTACCTCTGCCTGCCTTGGAAAATTCTCAACTAGTCAGATCACCACAGCAAAGGAATTAGTATCTTTTAGTATTATACTATCATTCAGAGCCGGATGTAGCAACGCAGATTGTTAGTGGTAATAAAAGTAGTATTCCTCTGAAAGCCAGCTTAACTTTCAGTCGCATATAAGTTTAAGTCTATATCTATTTCCTGTCTTTCTAGTGCATTTCCAACTAGCCTCTTCTAAAACCAAAAAATAATTCTTTCTTTCAGTTTCTTTCAGCAACTACTTTTCACACTTTGATGCATAGACTCAAAATGATCATTGGATTTCACCACTTTTTCCCCATGTTACAATTCATTTCAATTTTCTTCTGGCTACCGCTGACCCTTGTTAATTTCTGAATACTCATCCATCATTGTTTGAATTTCACTAAGTTCCCAGCTGTAGGACTGGATGTGTCATCACTCTTTCAGACCTTAGCCTAATCCTTTGACCAAAGTGCACTGAGATTTTTATTTGCTTCAGTGTTCTTCCCTAAATATTCTTTTAAATGATTTAATAATGCCACTCTTACCAGTAGAAAAAAAATTGTTTTTGTGTCCACCTTCATAGTAATACAAGTTGCTATATCAAAATTACTACCTCCTAATTTCTCATCAAGAAATCTATTTCTGTTCATTAGCTTGCTAATTATTTTAATTCATTTTTTATTAAAAACATTTATTAAGAATCCAGTTAAAATCTGAGAATATGCTGCTGAATACTACAGATATGATATGTGCTTTCATAAAGCCAACACTAGAGAAAGGGAGTCGGGCCATAAACAGAGCTCACCAACTTTTAATCATAAATTATTTCATAAATAGGTCTGTGTTCCCTGGAACAACTATTGGTCCACCTCAGAGCCTGTGGGCCACAACCACTGTGGGCCACAACTAGAGAGTCTGTGAGCCACAAGAAAAGATCCCACATGACACGATGAAGACCCTGCATGTTGCAACTAAGACTTGACACAGTCACTTAAACAAATATTTCAAAAATAAAATATATTCATGCAGTTATAAGAAAGTTAGTACCTATCAATATGCCATGAAAAAAAGCATAAAACTATTAATACCAAAAATAAGCATGCTTATAGATATGACTGAGCAACCTCACTTACACTTTTCACTCTCATGCATTGGAGAAAGAAATGGCAACCCACTCCAGTGTTCTTGCCTGGTGAATCCCAGGGATGGGGGAGCCTGGTGGGCTGCCGTCTATGGGGTCACACAGAGTCAGACACGACTGAAGCAACTTAGCAGCAGCAGCAGCATAGATATGACATAAGAAAACAAATCTTCTCATATGTTACCACTGCTATTCTACTTAGATAATTAATAGTTTATATTTCTGATTTGTTTCATCCTGATATTGTTCCTATATTAATGTTTTAGTAATGCTAAAAAAATGCAAGCTTTCCCACAAATATTCAGGTAGTTAAATTCAAACCCAAGCAACATGATAACATTTCACATCCACCATGCTTAACTTTGACCACGTACACCACTGATGAGCAATCTGAAGAGAATTCCCATTATATTTCACAAGTTTGTTAACATAATGATAGAATGTTTTTCAAAATTTGAAGTAGAATACATTTTGTATGCTTCAAGTAGCATGCTACAGAGGTCAAGCTGTGGTGATTTAAAGAATAAATTTTAAATGGAAAAAGTTTTATTAAATCCCAAGAATCAACATCCATTACAATAGGTAGGCCAATATTACACAGTAATTGTTGAAAGCAAACTTTGTTTTACTAGTCCAACTACAAAACAATCAATAAATCAAGAAAATAATCTAGAATTAAGCAAAAGCACAGCTGGAAGACTGCAGACTGTTATCTCATTTGAAAATAAGAATTTTATAGCTATCCAAACTATCAAATATTTTTCACTTACAGAAGACTATTCTAAACACTCTTCAAGATGCTCAAACTTTTAACATACACCAACAAACACATGAAAAAAATGTTCAACATCACTCATTATTAGAGAAAGGCAAAACAAAACTGAGGTATCATCTCACACCAGTCAGAATGGCCATCATCGAAAAATCTACAAAGAATAAGTGCTAGAGTGGATGTGGAGAAAAGTAACCCTCTTGAACTGTTGGTGGGAATGTAAATTGATACAGCCACTATGGAGAACAGTATGGAGATTTCTTAAAAACTAGTAATAAAACTAGCACATGGCCCAGCAATCTCACTACTGGGCATATACTCTGAGAAAACCATAATTCAAAAAGACACATGTATCCCAAAGGTCCATCTAGTGAAAGCTATGGTTTTTCCAGTGGTCACGTACAGATATGAAAGTTGAATGATAAAGAAAGCCGAGTGCAAAAAAATGGATGGTTTTGAACTGTGGTGTTGGAGAAGACTCTTGAGAGTCCCTTGGACTGCAAGGAGATCCAACTAGTCCATCCCAAAGGAAACCAGTTCTGACTATTCATTGGAAGGACTGATGCTGAAGCTGAAATTCCAATACTTTGGCCACCTGATGTGAAGAACTGACTCATCTGAAAAGACCCTGATGCTGGGAAAGATTCAAGGCAGGAGGAGAAGGGGACAACAGAGAATGAGATGGCTGGATGGTATCAGTGACTCTATGGACATGATTCTGAGCAAGCTCCTGGAGTTGGTGATGGACAGGGAAGCCTGGCATGCTGCAGTCCATGGGGTCACAGAGTCGTACATGACTGAGTGACTGAACTGAACTGATCCCAGTGTTCATTGCAGCACTATCTATAATAACCAGGACATGGAAGCAACCCAGAAGTCCATTGTGAGATGAATGGATAAAGAAGCTGCGGTACATATATGCAATGAAATATTACTCAGCCACAAAAAGGAATGAATTTGAGTCAGTTCAAGTGAGGTGGATGAACCCAGAGGCTATTATATAGAGTGAAGTAAGTCTGAAAGAGAAAAATAAATACCGTATATCAATGCATATATATGCAATCTAGAAAAATGTTACTGATGAGCCTATTTGCAGGGCAGTAACAGAGATGCAGATATAGAGAACAGACTTATGACACAGTGGGATAAGGAAAGACTGGGACAAACTGGGACGAATTGAGACATTGAATTGAAATTAGCATTGAATGTAGCATTGAAACATATACATTACTATATGCAAAACAAATAGCTAGTGGGAAGCTGCTGTATAACATGGGAAGGTCAACCCAGTGCTGTGTGACAACCTAGAGGGGTGGGATAGGAGTGGGTGGGAGAGAAGTTCAAGAAGGAGGGGACACATGTATACTTATGACTGATTCATATTATTGTATGCCAGAAACCAACACAACATTGTAAAGCACTTATCTTCCAACTAATAGCAAAACAAAAATTTTGAAAGATCCTAGAGATGTTCAAGCTTCTAAACAGATTTAAACTAAAATCTCTGAGTACTTTTTAATCACAAAGATTTCCAAAGTCCATTTGAATTAAGAATTACAAATGGTCTTACACAGTCATTGGAAATATGGGTAAATCCTTTCATTCTCCCAATTTAGAAGTCAATTTAAAACTACTTCACAGAAGTTATCATAAGAATGACTCACATTTAAACCACTACATCTTTTGTATGACTTACAACTCATGTACATGGTACTTAAGGCAATCACTTCCCCAGAAACCACTGTACTAAATTTAAATGTTTCAATGATTCACTGAGTGACATTGAATAATGTTCCAAATATTTTCTTAGATCTTAATTTTATTCTCCTCTAAAAAGCTCTGAAATACCGTATATTTTACCTTTGATTTTCATTCCACTTCTCTCTTCCTTTGTAACACTGAAAACTCTTCTAAGTAAGAGAGAGAAGATTCAAGTCAACATGAACTGAAGCGTAGGCACAAAATAACCAACTCAGCTCAGACTTAAGTGTTTAAAAAATGGAGGGAGGAAGGGGAAAAGGGAAGGATGAAGGGAAGGAGGGAAGGAAGGCGGGGCCTAGCTTCTAGGATATCAGATAGCATTTTAATCAAAGGTTCAAATTATGTCAGCAAGATCAGGTTTCTTTCTGTCCCCAGTTGGCTTTCCACTTGATGGACTTCAAGCCCAGGTTCCATGAAGTAGTAAGATGGCCAACAATACTGCCAAAGCCCTGTATTCTCAGATTCAAATCCAGAGAAAAGAATGAGTTTTTCTTCTAAAAGTCTCAGCAAAGGGCTTGCATGTCCATTGCTAAACCCCACACTGTGGCATAACCACAAGCAGTCAGAGCTCTACTTGAAACATCTAAATCCCAACCCACTCCCCGAAATCACAAGTGTAAGCAACTCAATCCAAATTCAGGGGCTGAGAAGTGAGATAAGACTGGTACCTGAGAGGAAAAGTGTAATACTGAGTGAGTAAACACCAGATGATAAAGCAGAGTAACACATGTTCTGTGATGCCCCCACTTAGTACTGGACACGGACACAGAGCTTGGGCAGCTCCTCCAATGCTGTATTCAGTTCAGTAGCTCAGTCGTGTCCGACTCTTTGAGACCCCATGGTCTGCAGCACGCCAGGCTTCCCTGTCCATCACCAACTCCCAGAGCTTACTCAAACTCATGTTCATCGGGTTGGTGATGCCATCCAACCATCTCATCCTCTGTTGTCCCCTTCTCCTTCCACCTTCAATCTTTCCCAGCATCAGGGTCTTTTCAAATGAGTTAGCTCTTCACATCAGGTGGCCAAAGTATTGGAGTTTCAGCTTCAGCATCAGTCCTACCAATGAACACCCAGGACTGATCTCCTTTAGGATGGACTGGTTGGATCTCCTTGCAGTCCAAGGGACTCTCAAGAGTCTTCTCCAACACCACAGTTCAAAAGCATCAATTCTTTGGTGCTCAGGTTTCTTTATAGTCCAACTCTCACATCCATACATGACTACTGGATAAACCATAGCTTTGACTAGATGGACCTTTGTTGGCAAAGTAATGTCTCTGCTTTTTCATATGCTGTCTAGGTTGGTCATAGCTTTTCTTTCAAGGAGCAAGCATATTTTAATTTCATGGCTGCAGTCACCATCTGCAGTGATTTTGGAGCCCAAGAAAAGAAAGTCTGTCACTGTTTCCATTGTTCCCCCATCCATTTGCCATGAAGTGATGGAACTTTATGCTATGATCTTCATTTTTGAATGTTGAGTTTTAAGCCAGATTTTTGCACTCTCCTCTTTCACTTTCATCAAGAGGCTCTTTAGTTCTTTGCTTTCTGCCATAAGGGTGGTGTCATCTGCATATCTGAGGTTATTGATATTTCTCCCAGAAATCTTGATTCCAGCTTGTGCTTCATCCAGCCAAGCATTTCACATGATGTACTCTGCATATAGAAGTCAAATAAGTAGAGTGACAATATACAGCCTTGACATACTCCTTTCTCAATTTGGAACTAGTCTGTTGGTCCATGTCCAATTCTAACTATTGCTTCTTGACGTGCATACAGATTTCTCAGGAGGCAGGTCAGGTGGTCTGGTATTCCCATCTGTTGAAGAATTTTCCACAGTTGATTGTGATCCACACAGTCAAAGGCTTTGGCATAGTCAATAAAGCAGACATAGACATTTTTCTGGAACTCTCTTACCTTTTCGATGATCCAGTAGATGTTGGCAATTTGATCTCTGGTTCCTCTGCCTTTTCTAAATCCAGCTTGAACATCTGGAAGTTCATGGTTCACATACTATTGAAGCCTGGCTTGGAGGATTTTGAGCATTACTTTGCTAGCATGTGAGATGAGTGCAATTTGTTTGGTTCTGTATTAAGGATCCTAAAGGTAAGAATCCAATGGAAGTAGTCAAGTAGACCAGTCATGAAGCTTCTTTTGCATAGAAGCCCAGTGTTCTTATTTAAATTGCATACTAATTAGTGGTAACTTGAATACTGATACAGATTGCAAAATTAATATAGCTCCCTCCCTAGCCACCCCTTGAGACAGTCATCATTACAGGACAGGGTTAGTGGTGGCAACTAGGAAAAGGAACAAAAGATCATTTCTGTTCCTGTTTTTCTATTATTCAACTTCCAGTTATTGTTCTTGTTGCTGTTTAGTCATTCAGTCATGTCTGACTACTTTGCGACCCCATGGACTGTAGGCTGCTAGGCTCCTCTGTCCCGGGGATTACCCAGGTAAAAATACTGGAGTGGGTTGCCATCATCTGCTCCAGGGGATCTTCCTGACACAGGGATCAAAGCCTTGTCTCCTTCATTGGCTCTTTACCGCTGAGCCACCAGAGAAGCCTTCCAGGTATTATGCTTAAATAAATACGGCCAAATTTAAAAATATTTATTACTATTATTCATTTATATGGAAAAGGACTTCATAGGTTAGACAACTATTAAACTACTTTCCTACCTACACACTATCTCCCTAAAATTCTCTGAAATAAAAATTCTACTACTTCTGTGCGTATGGTATATCCTCAGAGACCAAATGGAAAGGGAAAACAAAGGTAGGACAGACCTTGATAAGAGGAAAGGGGTTAGAAAGGTAGACGAAAACATATTCTTTGGGCTTCATACATTGATTTATCAAGTATACTGGTCAGCAAAGTTCTAGTAATTTCTCCAAATGGTAGAAGTTGATTCATCTTAGGCAGGTGATCGAGCCACTGAAGGACAGTCTGTGAAGCTTTCCCTGAAACTCCATCTTTATCCTGGCACAAGGTGAAAGGGCTAATTGAGGAAAAAACTGAACATCTGGGCGGTTGAGTGGAAAGCACAACAGACCTTTCACTGCAGGAAGTGCCTCAAAAATATTAATAACCAATTTCTCCATGCACCGCACAGTGTGCGATCAAACCTCCGGTCCATCCAGCTCCACAAAGCCGATCTGGAAGGAAGGCAGGAAGAGACACACCTTCAGCAGCCTGAAAACTTGGAACGGGTGAAGTGACACTGGCTCTGATGATAAATAACGTGTCTCGTGCTGCGGCGGCGGCAAGAGGCTCCGACACCAGCGAACTGGCGAACTCAGACAGGCTCCCCTGAAAGAGTTGGAAATGTCAGTGCACCCACTCCTTCCTAATGGAAAGATGTGCGACGGATTCTTCCTTTATGCAAGCAGCAGGGATCCTGACAGCAAGCCCGAGGAGACTCCAAAACACTTAATAGAGTGGTGGTGGTGGTGTTTAGTGTGTTTATTTTGTTATTTGCCTTTAAGTAGCCATGAGTCAAATTACTGAAGATCATGGATACCTTTTGGCTACTGGGCAGTCTTTTTAGCAAAATACATACTCAGCATCTCCAAGTTAAAAATAATGATAAATGAAAGTAAAGGGAAGATATACAGAGATTAAAATCTTCCTATATTCATTATGGGTACAAGACACTTTTATAATTTTATTTTTGGTTAGATCACAAATAACAGCATATATAAACATTTCCAGATAATTACAATGAAGGACATTTATTGGCAGCATATGATATATGGCGTAATCTAAGTGCTTTGTGTGTGTCAATGTATATATGCTCAAAACAACCCAGAGGCAGGTGAGGAAACTGAGGAAGTAAGAGTCAGGTAACTTTCTCAGATCACGCTCCTAGTTAAAGGCAGCACTGGGCTTAGATCCCCGCAGACTGCATTTTAAGCTTATGTTCTCAATTTATAGGCAGTTTAGCCTCATGATGGTTTATATATGAATCAAAAAGAATGGAGTTGAGAGAATTTCTACTCAAAATTCTGTAGCTATCATAGGATACCAAATTTTTATGCAGACTACGCAAAACTAGATGCGGATCTCTATGATATAGATAGTTACACCCACAGCCAAACATAATTGTGATATAGTGGTGGTTTTGCAGCTGCACCCCAGGTGCCCTCATCTGTTAGGACTACATTATCTAAGACACACAGGACTCGACTAGGCTTAATAGGTTTAAATCAATACCTTGAATTAACATCAGGAAAAAAATGTTGCAAAGACAGATAGGTAGGCATGGAAGAAACTGCATTTATGAAAGAAAATTACAGCCTTTTATGTGAAGTTTTCATTACCATGGTAGGCATGTATGTGTACATATGGGTGCATGGGGGCACATGTGTGCACACACACACACACACACACACACACACACACACACACATATATATACACTGAATGTCTACATAAATATATATCTAGGAAAGGAGACATTGATGAATTAGCAACATCTTCAATGGAGATAAAATAACTCTTAGAGGAATTAAAGTTAAGTTTTGGTGAACATTCTCTACATGGGAGAATGATGGTTCAACTCATTCTGCCAGTAGAACTGCATCAGAAAATCAAGACTAATTCCTGAGTTTTTAATCAAAGATGGCATTTTTACTGTTATTTCATGGCAACATTTGGAAGAAGCTAGGAGAATTTGTCTTTCAAAGGGTAGACTGTGTTATGCTTTGCATTGCTTTAAGATTTTAATATTTGACAAGTACTGTAGCATAGATGATCAAATAAGTTAACAGTCTTTCATTCATACAGGGACATTAGAGATGTGAGTTTGATCCTTGGGTCAGGAAGATCCTGGGGAGAAAGAAATAGCAACCCACTGCAGTATTCTGGCCTGGACAATCCCATGGACAGGGGAGCCTGACAACTATAGTTCATGGGGTCACAAAGAGTTGGACAAGAATGAGCACAACAACATTATATTAAAGCCTTAGCTTGTGAAAACAGACAGGATTTCTGATTCCATTCCATTGCATTCTGGTTGACTACTTTTTTCTAAGTGAGCAATATTATCCTTCCACAAAGGGCATCTTGAACTTTTAATAAATAAGGACTTTACTCCCTATAGGACAAAGGCTTGAAATAACATCACTCTTCATGGGCTCCATAAATACTCCCATATTAAAATGAAATATGTCTCATTTGGATGCTAACTAAAATCTTGGAGAATAATCATCTCAATTATTTATAGGTCATGATGTTTACTTAGAACCAATCCATATGCTTTAACTAGGCAACAGAGCCCAAAGTTATCCTGTGGAGGTGATGCCAATAAGTAGCCTTTCTTTGCATTTCAAATGTTTTTTGTTGAGTTCTTTATTTGAGGAGTAGGATGTGCCTTATCTTTGGAACCTTCGGAGGGCTTCCGATAAGGCCGTGGGAGGCCAGGATGGAACTGGAGAGGAATGAGAGTCAGCCATGCCCTCTGCACAGGGTGTCAGGCTTTCAGGATCTAGAAAGGGCTTCTAAAAACAAGTCTTGTTAATGTCTCCCTGGAGTGGTAGAGACGGAAGATATCAACTTTGGGGCTCACTTTTAAGCCACCACCTTACAGGAGCTAGGAGGTGTTGATTCTGTTTTGGTCATCACGGTATGGCTTCATAAGTCCTCTTTCAGGAAATTCTGTTTTTCCTTGCTGAACTGTGTAGTTACCCACTTCATCCTCCGTCCTCCCCCTCTCTTCATCAGAAAGGGCCAAGAACCATACTTTATTCATTTCTTATCAGTGGTCAGAATGGTGTTTTACACATAATAAACACTTAAGTGTTTTAAAGCTGTTCTCATTTAAAATTCCTACTTTTGTATAAACTGCACTTCTTGTGATCCCCACAAAAGTTTTGTTGAAATCCTTTCATAAATCTTACTTTGAAATAAATAAAACTAGTCTATTCCTCCTGTGAAATTATCTTTCCTTCTTAGAGTCCTGAGAAGTCATTCTCTTAAGAACCCAGACTCTACTCCAAGATTCCAAATGCCCCAGCATCACAATCAAGGGCGAGGGGCTCTATGGTGATCCAGCCCCACCTTCCCACCAGGCGGCTTTGGCCAAGGCAGACCTCATCAGATCCTTGACCTTCCAAGGACATGCTTATCACTGATTCCTGCTGATGCTCTTCCCTCACTTTCCAGTCTTGGAAGGTGCAATTCCTGACCATCTTTTAAGGCCCAGCATAGATACTCATTTAGCCAACAGATGCAGATGTGTTTACTGTCTCAAAAATGTCAATCATAAGAAACTAGGAATAAAAAGTCAGGCAAAAATAGACACTATTCTTTCTTTCATGGAGCTTACAGTCAGTGGAGGAGACAGATACTGAATAATCTATCATGACAATCGATGTATAAATGCAAGGGCTTTGGAAAGCAAGGTTGGAGCCCTTGAGAGTTTATAACAAAGGAACCCAGACCTAGAGTGAAGCATCAAAAGGCTTCCCTAAGGAAGTTACACTTTAGATGAGATTTTTTTGTGAAGTGAGAATCAAAGTAAAACAGATGAAAGAATGGGCACTGGGACACAGCAGGAAATACATCTGAACACTGCAGAGGGAAAGAACATGCAGAGTTCAGGACACTGAAGGCCAATGTGGGTGAAGAAAAGAAAGGAAGCTAGAGAAGCAGGGGGCGGGTGAGACCATGATTTCATGGGAATGATTTTAGTCTCCCATGGCTTAAGTGCAACAAGAAACCACTGACACCTTTTCCATGGAGCCAGGCCCTTTTCCCAGGAGAGAAGTAAGCTCTCCTTTCTCTAAGCTTCAGCTGTATGCCTGCATCACACTCATGGCACCATAACCTCCTAGCTTGTTCTATGGGCACATGTGAACATGCCTTTACTCACCTTGCCTTATTAAGCACCTGCAGAGCGTGCTGCCTACAACTCTTCAGTAAATAGTCTTCCTGGATTAATGACCCATCATTTAGTGATCAAAGATGACCCTTTCCTTTCCTTTGAACTACCCAACGACCAGATGCTTATTTTCATATATTAACACTAATTTAATTCTCTAACGTCTGAATTCTGAACACATAGCTCTTGGGATTAGTTTTACCTCTAGAGTCTGGCCATAAGCAAAATATAGCACTTTTAAGTTTTGGAATTTTGCATCTCTCTTTTCAATTAATTATATCATTTGATAATTACAAGATATTTCCTTCTACTCTTTTCACGGTAACTTATTCACCACTCAAGAGAAATCTTTACGTATGTATTATGCGGCGCTATGCTAAGTTGCTTCAGTCGTGTCCAACTGTTTGTGACTCTATGGACTGTAACCCACCAGGCTTCTTTGTCCATGGGGATTCTCCAGTCAATATCACCAGAGTGGGTTGCCATGCCCTCCCTCAGGGGATCTTCTTGCCTGAGGGATGGAACCCATGCGTCTCCTGCATTGTCATGTGGGTTTTTAACCACAAGTGCCACCTGGTAAGCCCTTTGTATGTATTTCCCATTGTTTTACTGAGCTTTCTATTATATTGAAAACTCATCAAAACTGATGAAGGAAATGCTAGATTCCATCCTAAGTGTTTTCTATCCTTACACTTACCAAATCACTTGAATCATAATGTTTTATCAAAAGGTTTTTAGAATATTTTAATATAGTCATTGTCAAGATTTCTAACTCTAAATAGATGCTCCATAAATGTTTATTAAGAAGAAAGGAGGGAAGCAAGAGGGGGAGAAAGGGATCATCTCTACCATGCCCACCTTCATCTTTTGCTGCCTTATATTAAGTTTTATAGTAGCTTGTCCATGCTTTTAAACTGATTTTTTAAATTATTTCCCAAATCCACTGGATTCCACTTTTCTTTTCTACATCTTAAGAGTGTTGAACCACTAGACCATGAGTCAGGGATGTGGAGCAATGAAGAGAGTTGGGCAAGAACAATAACACGATGCAGTCCAGTGCTGAGGACAGTCTACAAGAGCAGCTCAATCCTGAGGAGACAGCTGCTAGAATCTCTGATGGTCATCAGAGCTGCTACTGACACCAGTGGTACGACACGCCAGGACATGATACTGGTATTCCTAATGGCAGTGTAATCAGCGCAGTGGTGGTATTGATAAGACCGCTTCCTCGTCTTCCTCTGACCCTCATGCAACTTTAAATGCATTCGCATTCAAGATGGCAACCTGAAAATTTCCCAATCTCGTGAGTCTTTGTTCCTTCAAAAGAGTTTGTCTCACATCAGGGCAAAGTGTATTCCAGAAAATGCATAGAGAGTTAGAGAGTCCTAAAATGGCATACAAGAAATGATGTATATCAGCCATTTATAAAACGTGCTCATGAAGGTCAGGGACCTTCCTCCAATCAAGCCGTGAAGCTCTACTTCTACTCTTTCATTTGTTTATGCTTCTGGGTGAGATGCACTTGCAGGAAATCTCTGCAGCTTTAAAATAATAATTTGTAGAAGGTTTTATGTTTATTTTATTTTATGTATGTTTATCTTTCATGAGAGAAAGAAATATATAAGAGTTATTATCCAGCCATCTTGGCTATAAGAAAGAGCTGGCAACTGAATGGAGTCCACTATGTAGGCATGGATTCCCAGGGAACCCAAGGTTAAACAGGGGCTCCCTGAGTGGAGAATCTATTATCTCTCTAATTCCATGTGGAGCCCCAGTGTCCTGGGGCTGCACAGCAAAACAGAATATTCACAGAAGGCATTGTTCTATCACTCTGTGTAATGGGTGGCCTGTGTTTTATAGTTAAGTGCATGCTTTTTCAAGTGGATGCTTTTGAAATACCACTGAACGTAGGTTCATAAAAAGGAAAAGATAAATATAATAAATAAGCTGGCTGAATAAATAAGAATACTCAAGTCCTGTGTACATTATACCACATGAGACAAGTCCTGTGAAATATTGGCAGTTACTTTTTTTGTAATGCATCAAAGAGGTCAGCCTGGAGAAACGCTGCAGGGCAGCATCCTCCGTTTGCGTGGCCCTCCTCCAAATCTCACGGGTAGCAACAGCAATGATAGGCTTAGACCACCTGGCCATTTGTTAGCAGCAAGGGCTGCCTCTGGTGGAAGCCAGGCACAGAGTTAGGGAGATGATGGCAACATTATTCTGTAATACCTTCCGAGTGTTATTACAAAATGACAATATTGTTTTTAGCCAATTTCCCTTAACCAGATTGACAGAATTACAGGTTGACATTATTGTGAAATTTTATGATGTATCATGTTAACTGTGCCAGTTTGATTAGCCTTGATTGACAGCTTGTACCTGAACAGCAAGTGAAATACCTCAAAAATATAAAACCAGTGTATCTCACGTGACTTTCACAATAAACAAAATCTCTAGCTAATTTAATTTTTAACTAACTAGGAATTTCATCCTAACCTCATTCTACTAAAATTTCATTTCTTTCAACATCATCTTGAGGCTGGAGCTGGAGAAGAATAAATCTAGGCTGCAGTTATAAAATCACCGCTTGCTTTCTGAGACTTTAAATGCATTAGGAACAGACTGTTTGCCTAATGTGGCCCTGGTCTGCATTACCATTGGAGGAAACAGATGCACCTCAGGGCTGGCATCCCTACACAAAGCCCAGGCTGAGATATGAGGCCTTTAAAAACACAATAGAGAAAGGCAGGCACAAGCACCTCTCTGCATTATCACCATACCCCCACAATGCTTCTCTCTTAGAGCATCCTCATCTGTTATTGAAACAGAAGTTGATCTCCTTTTAAATCTTGGAACTAGAAGCCAGACCACCGAGTAAATTAAGCCGAGGGGTGGTACTTTGCCCCTCTGGCTCTGTGGTGAATTGGACCTGCAATTCAGTCTGGAATGAGATTGGTAGTTTCCATTTGCCTTGGAGATTAAAGCCATTCATACTGCAGAATCTAGACATACTGAGAGGTACAATTAGACACCACTTGTAGATTCCACTTGCCACCTGACTTGTAAACACAGTCAGAAAAAGTGGGACTTGATCCAAACAGTCCTCTCCAATCAATAACCTGCTTCACTTCCTTCTTTGTATCTCTCTGGAAATCTGTAACAATTATGCCACCAGTATAAAAGTACTGCATCACAAAAGGAGTCTTCAGATGCTTCTGAATTATATTCTTTGTTGCACAGAGTGGAAATGAAATTCCCACAAAACAAGTGCCCATGCTCTGTGACAAACCAGATTCTAAGGGCTGAGCAACAGTTACAAAAGAAAGCAAACCACCTACAGAAAATTCAATGTGCAATTAAAAAAAATTTTTTTTTCTTTTTAGTGCAGATGAGACATCAGGAAGGCTTTTGTTATTATTTTTATTTCCTGGAGGAACAGCCAGCTGATTATCCAGTTTCCAGGAAGGAAATGCAACTGCTGAGATGCACTGGGGCATATTTTGTTAACACACCCACATCATTGCCTGCTCGCATTAAGCACATGTATCCAAATATTTATTCATACAAGCATCTGAATTTAATAAATCTATTAATCACATAAAGAGGCACTTAACACCCTTTTCTTGGAAGTGTCTACATGTTTTAGGCTGGTCTCTCCCTGAGTTTGCTGTGTTTCTTAGGGTTAACAATCCTTGTTTGGATTTATCCTCTCTACTTCCATTTCAGACCCAGACAAGTGAAATACAACCCTGGGAGAGAAAGCATGCTGGTACCTCCAGGGTCTATTTTCTAGAGTTTTGGTTTACACTGATAACCTGAACTGTGAATATTACATAGACCCTCAGGCTAATAGTGGACAGTCTTGGCAGATAACATGAAAACAGACAACTTTAAAATCTGTGATAGACATAGTCAGGCTTTTAGAATAGCAAAGCTGCACATACAGAGTCTCTTTCCTAATGCAATCAGCCATGGAATAGGCAGCTCCCAGGAGGCTATGGAAAGAGAGCTCTAATTCTACGTCCTTAAGAGGATGGTCAGTAGTACAGAAGACCAGGACTACATCCAGTGGGAAACTCAGGTCTGTGACAGGCAGATCTGTTAGACGGGAGTCTCCATGTGGGAGAAGAATCTTAATGGGAAAGACAATCAGGCAAAACAGGACCAGAGCATGGTACTGCTCAGTGACAGGAGGCTGGCTTATTAAAGGTCACTAAAGCCAGTGTTCGGGGTTTCATGAAGGGCAGGGTGTCATCGTCACAGTTTGGCCAGGGCTGGATCAGGCATGAAATTATATATAAAATTAACATGACGAAGTATGTCTCTCACATATACAGACATACCCACACACACAGACATCCCCCCCGCCCCCCCGCCACACACACACATACACATACACGTACATAACAGCGAAAGCAGAGGCTCTAGAAACTAGACTCCTGTATTCCATTCTGGCTCCAAAACTCACTAGACACAAGTTTCAGGAAAATAATTTAATTGCCTTCAGTTCAGTTCAGTTGCTCAGTCATGTCCGACTCTTTGTGACTCCACGGACCGCAGCATGCCACACCTCCCTGTCCATCACCAACTCCCAGAGTTCACCCAATCTCATGTCCACTGAGTTGGTGATACCATCCAACCATCTCATTCTTTGTTGTCCCCTTCTTCTCCCACCTTCAATCTTTCCCAGCATCAGGGTCTTTTCAAATGAATCAGCTCTTCGCATCAGGTGGCCAAATTATTGGAGTTTCAGCTTCAGCATCAGTCCTTCCAAAAACACTCAGGACTGATCTCCTGTAGGATGGACTGGTTGGATCTCCTTGCAGTCCAAGGGACTCTCAAGAGTCTTCTCCAACACCACAGTTCAAAAGCATCAATTCTTTGGCGCTCAGCCTTCTTCACAGTCCAACTCTCACATCCATACGTGACCACAGGAAAAACCATAGCCTTGCCTAGACAGACAGACCTTTGTTGGCAAAGTACTGTCTCTGCTTTTTAATATGCTATCTAGGTTGGTCATAACTTTCCTGCCTAGGAGTAAGCGTCTTTTAATTTCATGGCTGCTATCTCATCTGTAGTGATTTTGGAGCCTCCCCACAAAAAGTCTGACACTGCTTCCACTGTTTCTCCATCTATTTGCCATGAAGTGATGGGACTGGCTGCCATGATCTTAGTTTTCTGAATGTTGAGCATTAATTCAACTTTTTCACTCTCCTCTTTCACTTTCATCAAGAGGCTCTTTAGTTCTTCTTCACTTTCTGCCATAAGGGTGGTGTCATCCGCATATCTGAGGTTATGGATATTTCTCCTGGCAATGTTGATTCCCTTTTGCTTCATTCAGCCCAGCATTTCTCATGATATACTCAGAATATAAGATAAATAGGCAAGGCGACAATATACAGTCTTAATGTACTCCTTTTCCTATTTGGAACCAGTCTGTTGTTTCATGACCAGTTCTAACTGTTGTTTCTTGACCTGCATACAGATTTCTCAAGAGGCAGGTCAGTATTAACTGCTTTAGCACCCCATTTTTCCATCTGCAAAGCAGGAATGATGAAACAGATTGTAAGAATTAAATACAATAATCTATGTATTATCACTATGCCATAGTACTTGGCGTATCTCCAGAATAAAAGTTATTATATACCATTACCTCTCTCCTTCAATGACTGAGAACTACATAGTTATGTTCTAGGAATAGTACCCTAATTTCATAAAATTATTCTTTTGTCTGTTCACTTAATATCCATTGACTGACCACTTTACGTGTGCCAGGTATTATGCTGAGTGGCATTTCATGGTTAAACACTCTCTGAGTTGCTTCATTCTGAACTCAGGTTCTATACTGTCAAAATGTATAAAATATATTTTTAAAGTAGTGTTGCCATATTAATCATTTCCATATCACTATCTCTAAACAATCAGCTTTGTCCTGGGCAACATATATAACCTGGACGAGATGACAAATGGCTTTGTGTAGACTCTCAAAGGTAAACGTCTTGGAAAAGACAGATGCTCAAGGAAAGGCTGTCCTTAGTTAACATGCACTGATCATACACAGAGGATGTATCAGAAATGTCTGAGGCCCACAGCAGAGAAAGCACTGCAGGGTACCATGGCAGAGCTCAGACTTTGGGGTGGTCATTAAGAGCAGGAAGTTCCAAACCAGGAAAACTCGGCTCATCCACATCCCCTGTGCCAAGCTGTGCAGATATCTATCCTCTTAAAACCAGTTTCCTGTTCTGGGATAACCCTTATCAGAGGGAATCTGCAAGGAATAAGTGGGAAATGATTAGAAAATCACTAGCACGTAATAAGTAATCAATAGATGGTAGATACTGTTATTAAGAGATATGATTGGTCCCTTCACAAAGTATGATTTCCTCTGAGAAAAGGAAAAATAAACCATTTACACAAAATTACTTCAAAACATAAATAAAACAAAAAAAAATGACAAGTATAAAACAATGAAACAAAATATGCCTATTTGGTGGAACATACACGTGCTGAAACGGAGGAACCCTGTGTTATAAACTGTTTCACTATTAACTCGTTCTTCGATGATGCACTAGTCTTTAATCTCTCAGCTTCCACTTTCTCATCTAGCAAATACATCCCTTTAAGCTCTAATTCTACACACTTCAAGTTTAACGGAAGCCAGAGTAAGGATATACTGATGAGTCCTGGCTTGAAGCATGGAGTAGGGGCAGTCCTGTACTTACAACAAATAGTGAAAGTGAAAGCCACTCGGTTGTGTCTGAGTCTTTGTGACCCCATGGACTATACAGTCCATGGAATTCTCCAGGCCAGAATACTGGAGTGGGTACCCGTTCCCTTCTCCAGGGGATCTTCCCAACCCCAGGATCGAACCCAGGTCTCCCACATTGCAGGCAGATTCTTTCCCAGCTGAGCCACCAGGGAAGCCCACAGCAAGTAGTGAGAGAGGCATAAAGGCAGAGGCAACGGGGCGTGTAAACAAGGAGGCATGGGTAAGTAAACACAGAGTTGTAACTTGAAGGAACATGGTGGGCAAATATGGAGGGAACGGGGTAGATAAATCTAGACCTGCACAGTCAGTCAAGTAGTCTGTCCAACTCTGCATCCGGTTGGACAGACTCTCTCTGTCCAACCTCCGTCTTAGCCTCTCTCTTCCTGCCCCACTGCTTCCACCCCCCACCTTCCCAGAGCCCACAAGTCTTACCTCCTCTCACTTGGAATTTGCAATCATATAAAATCTGCCTACTAATCCCTGGAAATTCCAGGGCAGTTTGCAGCTGCTCTAAATTGCTCCATTAAAAAATTCTTAGTGCAATCTCCCATTGTAAAACTTCATGTTTAACAACAAAATGAGCTTGCAGTGAAATGCTCATACAATGAAAAGCAAAGAAAGCTTCACCGCACTTCTAAGAGACAGGGTTATTCCAAAACCATTTTCACATAGCTTTTTTTTTTCCTACCCACAACTAATTCTAAAACAGCAAAGTTCATTTCTTTTCACCTATATATGCATTTTTAAAATTATAAATTGCATTTTGAGGCTTTTGTTATCTAAAGATAAATATTCTATCTGCAAATTAGATTTCCCCCAAGCATTGCTAACCATGTGTCATCTGGAAGACTCCAGGGATAACCACTGTTCTCTGCACAAGAAGTAGCTCAACACCTTTCCAGGAGCTGATTTTAAAGAAATCATGACTGCTATTTCACTATAGTGCAATATCCTATTTCCACTGTATCAAAAGGATATTCCTTTGTTTCTTTTTCTATCTTCTTCACAGTGGGAAAAGTAGTGATTTCAGAAACCTCATTCTCTGAGCGAGTCAGTCCTCTGACTATATTGGAGAAGGTTATAAGAAAGTAGTGTATTTAGAAACCACCTAATAGAAAAGTAAGAACAAAGCCAAATTCAGATGATGAAGTGCTAAGAAAGGCCTTCACATCTGAGCTATTACCGTTTGTAATAGCATGGGACAATGACAGGGAGAAGACAGCAGAGTCAGTCATTCACATCAATTTTCTGTGGCCCCCAAGGAGACAACTACCTCAGTCAAATAAGCGAAAGTATTTGGTGACTGAAGATTCCTTTAATATCATAAAGCATTTGGGGGCATCAACACAGTGCTTATACTACGCTGCCAGCTTGCTTGCCTGGCTCACGGAGTTTTTAAAAACAACTATGATTATTTTTATATCCAGAAAAATCTAGCGAATAGTTGACAGAATGACTGACTGAATGAGTAAAAACATTATCAACACAAAGGTATATAACTTTCCAGAGGATTTAATTAAACCAAGAAAATCCTACCACGTAGAGGGTAAAATTATATGTAATTATATCAAGGGAACACACTGGAAAAAATAATGATCTAGATAGGATCTGTAAGAATAATGGTGAGAACGCCAGGGTGAGGAGGCTGGGCATAAGCCTAGCACAACCATTTAATCGGCTACCTGATCTTTAGAACTTAACTCACTGGTTGTGTTTCAGGTCTCTGCCAGACACTAAAAGCACAAGAGTAGAAAAGAGTAACAGTCCCTGCCTTCAAGTGTGTGACTTCCCTGGGGATGGGAGCCAGACTAATGAAGATACTTCATAAAACAAAGCTATGGGCGTTATAATAGGGTTAAGGGTGGAATGGGATGGATGGGATGGGATGCGATGCAGGGTAATACAGAAGTCTGTAGGAATGTGCACCTAATTGCATCTTAACTGGTAAGAGATGGTAGAAGAAGTGTTATACATAATACTCTGAGTCTAAAAAGTGAAGTAAATTTAGGCTTTTAAAGAGGAAGGAACAGGAGTAGGGGACAAGAAACAATCCAGGAGAGAGGTGCAAGTGTCTGAACGTAAAGAGAAAAGAGGCTGGCACTCAGAAGGGGAGACCTGTAGGGCCAGGGTGTACAGGGCTGTTATGAGGCTGCAGAAAAAGGCATAAGCTTAGTTGTGAAGGATCTTGTCTATGATGTCAAAAATAAGGAAAACTGTCCTCATTTCTCTTCACTTTTACTATTATGTACTATTTTATGTAAAATTCAGTAACAGTACCTTGAGATTATTACAATAAAATGTTCTATTATCAATGAGGAACAACAACTGCACAATATTAATTCCTATCCTTGCCTTCCTTTATTGTCTGAAAGCTATTCTTAGAAGTTCAGTTCAAAGAAGATCAGACAAATTTTGAGTCTCGGTATTGTTCTTTATCTGATACCAAGTCCTGGAAAGGTTATTCTGAGTTGCTGTCTAAAATCTTAAGTATCATCCCAGGTTTGATTTAGAGGAGGAGAGAAGTGGCACAGTCTCCCACAACTGGGCAGGAGCAAGCAAGAGAGAAAGGAATGTATTCAAGCCCTTTCCCTTAGATTACGCTTGAGATGGAACAAAGGGTAACAGCATTCCTGTCTCACTGCTGTTGCTTGTTGGCTCCCTCTGCTATCCCAAGGGTGGGTCACTGGGTTTGGATGAAGCCGATGAAAAGGTTTCACTCAATTATTAAAGAGTGCCTCACACACTATCTGCTTCTGCTGCTGCTGCTGCTGCTGCTGCTAAGTCGCTTCAGTCGTGTCCGACTCTGTGCGACCCCATAGAAGGCAGCTCACCAGGCTCCCCCGTCCCTGGAATTCTCCAGGCAAGAGCACTGGAGTGGGTTGCCATTTCCTTCTCCAATGCATGAAAGTGAAAAGTGAAAGTGAAGTTGCTGAGTCATGCCCAACTCTAAGCGACCCCATGGACTACAGCCCACTAGGCTCCTCCATCCATGGGATTTTCCAGGCAAGAGAACTGGAGTGGGGTGCCATTGCCTTCTCCGACATACACTATCTAGGTCATCTTAAATGCAGAATAAACTGCTCCTTAATTCATAAAACAGATAATGGTCACACCAATGTTTCGATCAGTAACTAGAAAGATCATCTTCCCATCCATGTGTGGAATCACGGAGGAAGCCAACCATCTGACTATGGTGGCCCCAACTGCCATTCATTGGTTTTACTCCTCATGCCATCTGAGATCAACTTCTCATAATCAGATTCTTAAGTTTCTCCGAGTGCAAAATGGATATTTTATTTAAAGAATGTTTTCATTCTACATATGACTATGCTGTGAATGGAATGAGTGCTCCATGAGCCCTTTAATTAATCTTAGAGAAGAAATCTGCAGGAAAGCCATTTAGGAAGTCATATTTTCCATCTGCTTGGCCCTTTCCAAAGGACACACATCATAGTAGTTAGAGCCTGGCCTCAACAGTCAGACCAAACCTTTGTTAGCTATGCGTCTGTGAGCAGGTTCTTTCACCACTAAGCTTTGTCCTCCTCATCTGTAAAATAAGAGCTCAAAAGTACTACAGATGAATGTTGACAATATTAAATGCCATTGTCACTTATAAATGATACACAGACATGAAATGTTTAGGTGAGTGACAGGTACATGCAAAGTGTTCATAAACATTAAATTAAAATGTGGGGTTTTTTTAAGAAATAGTTATTCCTTATCAAAATAAAAGATTATTTCCAAGGTAATATAAGAGTAATCTTCTGCATTAATTATTATCATAAGTAATAAACACTGTATACAATATAAAGGGTCTCCATATAGAGGCTATTCATTTCTATTAGTATCATAATTACATTTAACTCACATCTATAGTTTCCTCTCCATACTGGCAAACACTATCCACATCTGTCTAATGTATTTCTGGGGTTGCTTCTACCAATTATTTATAATTCTGGAATTCACAGAAATGATATATGATTTAAAACCTTTTAAAAGATTTAAACACTGTCTCTCTGAATAAACAACATCTTTCAGGTCAAAAATACAGCCAAAGAGGAGGGCATGTGAATTATTTTGGAGACAAGCAACAAGTGCCCGTGTACCTAATATTGTACCTTTTTTTCCTTCTAGTATTTGTTGTATGCACTTTGGGATGAAGGAAACATATATGAGAATTATTTTATTTTTAATGTCACACTTTATTTTAAAATGATTTATAGTACTTACAAAGATACAAACAAGACTGCAAGATAAAATAAACTATGAAGAAAAAAAGAAAAGGAATGGGAAATTAAGAGAGGAATGATATAGCAAAGGACATGCCATGAAGTCCTCTGACCTTGACAGAGCGAGGTCACAACTCTGATCTTCACACTGTTTGCAGGATCCATATCATACAGACCCACTAGCAGCTCAAAGAGAAGCTGAATTATTCCCTCACTGGACCAAAGCAAAACCTCTCCCTTTGGGTCCTGAGACAGAGGAAACCCAATGTATGACAACCAGAACTTTTGTGCAGACAGCACAATGGTTAGTGGGTTTTTTTTTCCAGACTATTTTTTTCTGATACTCCTTAACGTTAAGCCTGATGCCACAACACAATTTAAACCAAGAAATTCTCTAGTGAATCAAAATGAGACAGTCTAGTATGAGGCTTTCTGACAGATTGTAAAGAGTCATCTCTAGAGGAATAGATGGTGATAAGTAAATATACCTTTCTGAAGGCAAGCACATGTGGTTAGATGATCCCTACATCTCTTTGGAATTCCTGGAATGTCACTCTGGTGTGTGTGTGTGTGTGTGTGTGTGTGTGTGTGTGTGTGACCTAATGATGTTAAAAAATAAGAAGGATAATAAGTGCTCTAAGACTGTTAACATTGTCTGCATCTCAGAAATGCTCCTTTTATGTATGGATCCATGGAAAGTACAATGCTAAGCTACCTGGTGTTAGCAACTCAACAGGATGCAATGCATACTAGAGCAGTCATTGTGCACCCAGGTGACCTAACTCTGTGTCCACAGGAGTGGCATTTAACTTCTCGCTCTCTTTAACCACATGTAGAGAGTGTATGTTGGACCAGTCATAACAACTCAGTCATTACAAAACAAGCCTTTGTTTGACACACTGAATCAGCAATATGCATCCCTTATTTGCATCATGTGCTCCACTCAGAATAAACCACAGATCAGAGTTACACGTGGACAGATGTTGGGAGATTTACAAGTTCCTAAATCTCCCCAATTCTAGGGGAACCTCAAGAAGGGAAAGAACAAATATTATATAAGTCAAAGAGTTAGATGCCCGTATTCTTTGAATCAAAGCATCCCACTTTAAAATGGATTTTTAAATATTTAGGAGGGGATCCTAATGATGAGATAGTACAAATCAGAGCTGTCTGAATATGTGATGGTGCTATCCATTCAGATGGGCTGAAATAACAGTCATGAATCTAAGCTTCCCATCCCCCAGTCACAGTCCAACCAGCCTCCCTTCTCAGTCTAGCTCCAGGCTAGCAGTCGAGCAGACTAGTTAAAAGACAATTAGTCCAATTTCACATTCTCTAGCAGCCGAAAAATTTCATGTTATTTCAGTCACAGTGGATGGATGCCAAGTTCACTGGAAGCAGCCCTGCTGATTTATCCAGTCCATTTTAATACTTTAGAAATACTGTTAAAACATGGCTGTCCTAATTACACAGGGATCAACGCACAGCGTCCCTCTCACCCAGGACTCTCCCAGAAGGGCTGCAATCAGCTGCATTCCCCTTAATTTCACCATGCAATTCCAACTAATTTCATCCTAGTACAGTGCTGTCAGACAACTCCCATGCCTCTGCGGTTTTAATCGATTAGCTCAATGTCTCTATAATGCATCACCAGCTGCCAGGCACAGAACTGGACGCTTTGCAAGCATTTCAGCTAAAAGACAGTTTAATTACTACACCAGCCTCTCAAAGGCATAGGCACAAAGCCTTGGAAGCAAATTATTAAAATATTTGGTGTCAACAAGCCACTTTATAACTGAGCAAACAATGACAATCCCAGAGATGGAAATCAGGAGAAAGTCAGTTTTTAAATTGTGAGTAAGCTTTTTATGGACTCTAATACATTCAAGCAAATGGACCAGTTTCAGCATCACTGTTTCCATAAGGCACATGTGTTTCCTGGGCATTATTCTGTGGAATATATGGGCATCTGGGACACTGACAGGCTTGGAACATCATCCTACAATGGAAAAGAAAGGACTGAAGGACATAGCATTAGCAAAAAGTAGACCAAAGAATCACTAGTTTGATAACGCTATACTCACATAGCATGGGTTCAAACCATTAACTCTGCTCTTGCACATCCCTCAACTGTCTAAGCTTAACAAGTAAAATGATAGTGCTTTGGTCAAAGCACAGTATTAGATAAATATATGTAACAGTAAAACTAGAGAACTTTTAAAAACATATTTAAGTTAATCAGTTTAGTATGATGTTTTTCAATCATTCTCGGTAACAAAGAAATCAGGACAATTGTGACAAAGAGGAAAACAATGTTCTCAGGCATACTTAACTGTTTACACAGTACTGTGCCCAAGAAGGCAAACAAAAAAGAAAATTATTATTTTCAAAAAATCTACTTCAAAGCATCTATTACAAAAGAGTCTAAGTATGAAGGTCAATAGACTTCCTGAGGCTAGCAGGAAAACCAAGAAACCTACCACCCTCAGGCCCCATGATGAGGTGCTGAGAACTAGTCTTTGCCTCATTTGCTATCTTTCTTTTAAAAAGTCTGTACTTAAGTCTGGAAACAGAAAGGAAGTCACTGACCACAGCACAAATGGTCCTCAAAACACCTCCAGACAAGAAATGCATCCAACTTCATTACCACAAGGAGAGTAGAGACATCAAAGGAACTCTTATCTCCTTAATCAGAGGCACAAATCCAGTAACAGATGAAAGGCAATATCTTGTTTTAAAAAGAAATTGGAATGTATAGGAAATTACGGTTTAATATTAGGATTTGGCATGTTATTTTCACCTCTTACTAATTCCCTTTGATTGGAATTGCTAATGGAAGGGGAAACACTTAAGATTAAGTTATGATGGCAAAGTATCTTCACAATTCACTGAAAACGAGTAACTCTCCCCTGTGTGGAGAAAGGGACTAGCTATGTTCCTAAGAGTTATCTTTCATAGTTCAATTTAAGGCATTAGTAAATCTCCATTTTGTATCTGATCAAAATTTGCCTGTTTTCTCCCTCATTTTTCCTTTCTTTATAGAGTGAGACTCCCCCTCTAGTAACATCATTTGCAGTTCTTTAATGTTTTCAAAATACTTCATTATGGCAGACCAGCAACACCATAAGCTCTTAGGGTCGGTGGAGTAGTAGACATTACTACTTCCATTTCATAAATCAAGTAACAGACTCACAAGAGTTTCTCTGACTTTTCCAAAACTTCAGGATGGCAAAACTATGATCAAGACCCAGGTCTTCCAACGCTCATCATGCTCTTGCCACTATATTCTGTGGCTATTTAAAAAATCTTAAAACAGGCTGTAATAAGCCATCTTTGTTTCATTTTAAATCATTTATACTTAAGTCTTAAATATTTCATATCCAGTCTTGCTATTAAGAGTGTAGTTTTCCAAACATAACTTTTTTCGCCCTAGTTTTCTTATTAGTTGTGTGACCATACAATTCATCACCCAAAGTGAGACATTTTTCAGAGTGAAAGGCAGTTTTTGATGATTACACTGGAATAAATAGCAGAAAAATGATACTGACCCAAGAGAAATAGATTATGGTCCTCACTGTAGATCTGACTCCACTACTGAAGCTGCCAGAGAGAAGCCCTGGTCTGGGCTGATGCTCTAAGCCGCCCTTGGGAGCGGCAGGGGAGCAGCCCCCATCTGCTCCGTTCAGCGCACAGGCTCAGCCCCACACAGGGTCAGGCTGCATGGCCTCTGACATTTGTTTTTAAATCATTCACAATAAAGCTAACATTACTCATTTGCAATCTACCTTTGGGTCTCAGAGGCAGTTCAGTTTGAGTCCCTCGCTCTGTCAGGTCACTGCTTCCACAGTTCAGAAATGGTTAAAATGTGGCAACTTCCTGTGGTTCAATCAAATGCCTGAAGCATTTCTCCTCTCTCATTCCACGGGTGGAATGCTTTGTATTCTGGTGTCATTCTCAAAGAGAATTCCAACTACTACTTGTTCTGAATTCTTCCTTCTACCCATTGTTTCCTGATTGCCTATCTGTTCAGAATCAGGCTGAAAAGTCCTCTACACTTGTGCACCTCAAACTCCAGGGTCAGATGAATCATCTCAGGATGTTAAAATTAAAGAATCTGATTCAAGAAGTCTGGGAAAAGGCCTGAGATTCTGCATTTCTAACAAGCTCCCAGGTGACACCAATGCAGTCAGAACCCACACCACAGTTTTAGGAGCAGGGCTCTGGGCTGCACTGTTCTGGCAGACAGCAGCTTTATCGCCAGCTTCCTGAGTTGGGCTTCCCTGGTGGCTCAACTGGTAAAGAATCTGCCCCACAATGCGGGAGACCTGGGTTCACTCTCTGCGATGGGGAGGTCCACTGGAGAAGGGAAAGGCTACCCACTCCAGTATTCTGGCCTGGAGAATTCCATGGACTCTATAGTCCATGGGGTCACAAAGAGTTGGACAAGTGAGCAACTTTCACTTTCACCAATTGTTAGTTGATAACTGGGCATGTTATTTAAATCCTTTGATCAACTCAGCTTTCACATACATAAAATGTCTTCTGTCTCACAGGGTTGTTTTGGGTATGAAATGAGATAATGATTTCAAAATGTCTAGCACAGGGCCTGACATTATTAGATAAATATGAAGTCACCATTACTCTAACAGAAGCAGAAGATATTAAGAAAAGGTGGCAAGAATACACAGAAGAACTGTACAAAAAGATCTTCATGACCCAGATAATCATGATGATGTGATCACTAATCTAGAGCCAGACATCCTGGAATGTGAAGTCAAGTGGGGCTTAGAAAGCATCACTACGAACAAAGCTAGTGGAGGTGATGGAATTCCAGTAGAGCTGTTTCAAATCCTGAAAGATGATGCCATGAAAGTGCTGCACTCAATATGCCAGCAAATTCGGAAAACTCAGCAGTGGCCACAGGACTGGAAAAGGTCAGTTTTCATTCCAATCCCAAAGAAAGGCAATGCCAAAGAATGTTCAAACTACCGCACAATTGCACTCATCTCACATGCTAGTAAAGTAATGCTCAAAATTCTCCAAGCCAGGCTTCAGCAGTATGTAAACCGTGAACTCCCTGATGTTCAAGCTGGCTTTAGAAAAGGCAGAGGAACCAGAGATCAAATTGCCAACATCCGCTGGATCATGGAAAAAGAAAGAGAGTTCCAGAAAAGTATCTATTTCTGCTTTATTGACTATGCCAAAGCCTTTGACTGTGAGGCTCACAATAAACTGTGGAAAATTCTTCAAGAGATGGGAATACCAGACCACCTGACTTGCCTCTTGAGAAACCTGTATGCAGGTCAGGAAGCAACAGTTAGAACTGGACATGAAACAACAGACTGGTTCCAAATAGGAAAAGGAGTACATCAAGGCTGTATATTGTCACCCTGCTTATTTAACTTATATGCAGAGTACATCATGAGAAACGCTGGACTGGAAGAAATACAAGCTGGAATCAAAATTGCCGGGAGAAGTATTAATAACCTCAGATATGCAGATGACACCACCCTTATGGCAGAAAGTGAAGAGGCGCTAAAAAGCCTCTTGATGAAAGTGAAGAAGAGAGGAAAAAGTTGGCTTAAAGCTCAACATTCAGAAAACGAAGATCACGGCATCTGGTCCCATCACTTCATGGGAAATAGATGGGGAAACAGTGTCAGACTATTTTTTGGGCTCCAAAATCACTGCAGATGGTGACTGCAGCCATGAAATTAAAAGACGCTTACTCCTTGGAGGGAAAGTTATGACCAACCTAGACAGTATATTCAAAAGCAGAGACATTACTTTGCCGACTAAGGCCCATCTAGTCAAGGTTTTGGTTTTTCCTGTGGTCATGTATGGATGTGAGAGTTGGACTGTGAAGAAAGCTGAGCGCAGAAGAATTGATGCTTTTGAACTGTGGTGTTGGAGAAGACTCTTGAGAGTCCCTTGGACTGCAAGGAGATCCAACCAGTCCATTCTGAAGGAGATCAGCCCTGGGATTTCTTTGGAAGGAGTAATGCTAAAGCTGAAACTCCAGTACTTTGGCCACCTCATGCGAAGAGTTGACTCTTTGGAAAGGACTCTGATGCTGGGAGGGATTGGGGGCAGGAGGAGAAGGGGACGACCGAGGGTGAGATGGCTGGATAGCATTATGGACTTGATGGACGTGAGTCTGAGTGAACTCCGGGAGATGGTGATGGACAGGGAGGCCTGGTGTGCTGTGATTCATGGGGTCGCAGAGAGTCGGACATGACTGAGCGACTGAACTGAACTGATTACTCTTATTACTGTTGTTTAATAAACACAAAACAAAAAGGACCTCAGCCCCTAGGAACTGTAGGTTATAGAGTAATTCCTCAAATGTGGCCCTGGGACCACTAGCAACAAACACTTTAGGAATTTGTTAAAAATGCAGATTCTTAGTACAAAAGCAGACCTATGGAATCAGCAATCCTGAGAGTAAAGCGGGAATCTATGTTGAATAAACTCTCCAGTTGGTTTTGATAAATGTTGAAGTTTGAGAGGCACTGATGCTTTTACTTAGGAATAAGCTTTTAACTCAAATATTTATAGCACAGTTATTTCATAAGTTTGACCTCATTTAACTGCAATGTCTGTAATTCTTTTCATGTCTATTATTATGCTGTTCCTCAAGACAAAATCTTTATGTCCTTCCTGCTCATGTAAATTATATACACACTTGTATTAAAATTTTACATAGAGCTTCTTTATAGTTTATAAGATAAAAGCATTTGGTTCAAAATGTGGTGTGATATACTTGAGTTCAGTATTACCGAATGTAAGATGCTTTCATTTCAAATCTGTTTACTCTCCTTTTGTAGCCCATGTTTTGGCGATATGCACAATTTTTAATTGGAAAGTGAGTGAACGTCACTAATTTATACCAGACAGTAAGATCAAGATGAGCTAGAAGAATTGTTCAAGTAGTGGTTTTCATATCTTTAACATGCTTTGCATATTTTCTTTCTGTGCTTTTCGTATTATCTTCCTTTTTCTTTTTTCCCCCTTCTTTTCTGGAGGTACTCATTTCTCACATGGATTCCAGAACTCTACAATGTCCTGACATTCCTACCAAGTCACTACCTGGGTCTTCTGAAATACTTGAACTGGATCCTCACCTTGTTTTGATCTGCATATATTGGTTGACCCTAGGGTTCCCTTCACAGAACTCTTCCTTCTCTATCTACAATAACTGTTAGGTAGCTTCACTCAGTCCTCTGGTTTTAAATACCAGACACACACTCATAACAAATGCACATCCAATTGCCTGTATAACGCCTTAATTTTTGCAAAACTGGAGTTGGGGTGTTCCCCTCTTCAAACCTTTTAGCTAGTCAGGAACTCCTTTTTCTTTTTTTCTTTTTTTTTGTGCAGCAGTTCAGTTCAGTCACTCAGTCATGTCCAACTCTTTGTGACCCCATGGGCTACAGCAGGCCAGGCTTTGCTGTCCATCACTAACTCCTGGAGCTTGCTCAAACTCATGTCCATCGGGTCGGTGATGCCACCCAACTATCTCATCCTCTGTCGTTTGGTCCCCATCATTTAGTCAGCATCTCAGGCAAAATTTTTCAAGCCAGGCTTGACTCCTTTTTTTTCAAATCCATATCAACAGATTATGAGATTATGCTGGAGTTAACCTTCAAAATATATCCTCAAGCTGATTACTTCTCACATCCTCCAGCATCCCCTAGTGTAGCTCCCCCTTCTCACTCACCTGGACTGCAGTCAACAGTCTCCTGAACTAGTCTCTCTGCTTACACTTTAGCCCTTCCTAGTATACTTTCTACATAGCAACTAGGGTAATCATTTTGAAAATTCCAATCACATATATCTCTGTCTCAAACCCTCTGGTGGCCTCCTTCCCTCTAAGATAAAATCCAAAGCCTATGTCTGGTTCTGGCTACAGTCCCAACCTCATCTCCTATCCCTACCCCTTTTTATCTGCTCCAGTGCCACCAACCGACTTGCCTTTCTTAGAGTCAATCAGTGTTGTTCCCACGAGGCTTCTACGCTGTTTCCTCTATCTCTTCCCGGGAATCTGCATAACTTGCTCCTTCACTTCACTGAGGGAATGTTGTATCTCAGAGAGACAGTAAATAGTTGGAATACCATCTGAAATGTCATCCTCTGTTACACCCTGTTCCTTTACCCTGCCTTATATAGCACCTACAACTGATACCACATGTGCACTTGTTGATTTACCTTCTCTTGAGAAAAAGGTAAATTCCTTGATAACATTTATTGGTTATGTTCATTTCCCTATTCAAAGGGCTTCCCTGGCAGCTCAAAGGTTAAAGTGTCTGCCTCCAATGCGGGAGACCCAGGTTCGATCCCTGGGTTGGGAAGATCCCCTGGAGAAGGAAATGGTAACCCACTCCAGTACTCTTGCCTGGAGAATCCTATAGACGGAGAAGCCTGGTAGGCTACAATCCATGGGGTCACAAAGAGTTGGACACGACTGAGCGACTTCACTTCACTTCACTTCCCTATGCAAAAGTCCCTGGTACATAGTAGGCACTTGATAACTTTGACAAATGAAATAATCGAAGCTCAGATAAAGGAAACTGCCTAAGGTAGCCAGCTAGTCAGTGCTAGAGGTGGGACTAGAAATCAGATTGCCCACTTTCTGACATCCATGTGTCTCCCATTTGACCATCCTGCCTCCCCACCTGATTATGTACCCTGGGAATAAAGCAGTTCTATATAAAAGAAAGAAAAGTCTTTTTTTTTTTTAGTGGCTAATATTTCTAAGTTTCTGGATTTCTCTCTGTAAGAATGAGATGGTTGGATGACCAACTCAATGGACATGAGTTTGAGCAAGTTCCAGGTGACAGTGAAGAACAGGGAAGCCTGGCATGCTGTAGTCCATGGGGTCACAAAGAGTCAGACACGACTGAGTGACTGAATAACAACAACAACCTTAAGAAAAATATTTGCACACTGTCTAAAATATCATCCCATAACACTCTCTGCCCTCTCATACTGCTTGTTTCCTCTGTAGCATTTGTCATACATTTTATGTATATTTGTCTACTTTCTCACCAAGGAATGTAAGCTTGGCAAAGGTATGGCTTCATAATGCTCATTCCTGCATTCTAATACCAGCAAGTATTCCCAAAGCCCATAATGAGTGAATGAACAAACATGGGCTCCTTAACTTCTTCCAACCATTCTTTACAGACATTCTGCTATCATCTTGTCATTTATCTTAAGGCATGAGAAAATAACCATAATTTCTGTTTATCATAATTTATAAAGTGCCTTCTATATGCCAAGTACTTCATGTTCATTATCTCTGATCCTCACAATAATCCTGTGAAATTAATTATCATTATTATGTTCATTTTACAGATGAAGAGACTACATAAAGCTCAAACAAAAAAAAAAAGAAGGAACTTGTCTAGGATTAAGAATTAGTAAATTATTATGATAAAGTTGAGATTCACCCTAGATTCTATGCCCTTTTGTCTCAGAAATCCATAAGTTTTCCAATAAGCCATATTACTGATACTTCTTTTAAAATGGAGCAGTATTCTCAGGAATAAATATTACTGTTTAGAGCAGTGAGATCAGAGGAAAGAAATAAACATTTTATTTCATAGTTACTTCTAACATGGCAAAAGGCCACCCATTCAGGTACAGTATGTAGGACATAGAACATAAACCTTGCAGATAGCCATCGGTGGCTGAAGACAAGTTAAATCCTTCTAAGTGTTGTGATAACTACATTCACTCCCATCCTCACTACTTCTGTGTTACTCTGGTGAGTATGTTTAACACTTTTTTCAAGTCATAGAAACAGTATATTCACAACTGTTTATCAAATTCCTCAGAGTAAATGAATCCTACTTTCAGGGTGGAAATGATGAATACTAACACATCTTAAGGTCTAGTGCCAACAAAGTCCTCAGCACACAGTGCCCACTCACTGCACACTACTGCTGCACACTCAGTCTCAGAGTGGAAGTTTGAACCGGCAAGCACTGATACACAGTAATCCCCTAGGGTGATACTTATGTGGGTGCCTTTGGTGCTTTCATATAAAACTAGGTACTAAATCATGACACTCAGTGGTAAAGAATCCACCTGCCAAGGCTGGAGATGCAGGTTAGGTCCCTTGGTCATGAAGATCCCCTGGAGAAGGAAATGGCAACCGACTCCAGTATTCTTACCTGTGAAATCCCATGGGCAGAGGAGCCTGGTGAACTACAGTTCCATGGGGTCACAAAATAGACACGACATAGCAACTCAATAACAGCTAAACGATGAGACAAAATTATTGTGGGTTTTGGTACAGAAAAGTTAGAGTATCTACATAAAGACTCACATGTAGTTTGTGGCTTGGATTTCTTACAAATTAGATTTGGGAAATTATATTTTGAAAGGATTTGGCCTTTATGCAAACAGGTCCAGTTGATCAAATAATCAAATTATATTAATTTATTGTGACTGCATACTTAACATCCCCCATCAAAGCCAAAGAGTGGGGGAAAAAAAGGAAGAAAACAACTGGGAATACTGTCAATCGAGTCAGAATGCTGTGCGTAGGCAGGTCCTTTAAACATGAATCTATCCTGGATGTGTCTATTACGGATCTGACTTCACAAGCAAGGAAGCAAAATTACTTAATTCATTATCAACCTACCCTGATTTAGATCTATGCATGTGAAAATCTCTGTTACTAATTTTAATTGCACTATTCCCTCTCTACAGGATACTGTTAAATTGGTTTGGTGAAATAGTAGTGAATCACATCAAAGTGGTGGGCTACATTTTATAATATATCTAAATAACTATCCCATTTTCCCAGCATGTTGCTATGCATTTTAAGTATTAATATTATGACTCTGGTTTAGAAGAATGTAGCCTTTTTCTTTAAAATAAATTTCCTTGCTCTTTTAGTACTGTTAAAATTGGGCTGGATTTTAAGTGGCTAACGAGTAATAAAAAGAGCAATATCTGCTGCAGGGAACCACAAAAACATGCTGGCGGGCTCATAAAATATGTTCATGCAAGTCACTTGCAGATATATCATTCTGATACAGTAATGGTTTTTCCAAACTAAGTGGGCTCCCTTTTGTAGCTACACTTTATTATCTGGATTCTTATTTTCACTCTTAACCCGGGATTTTTAGAGAGAAGCATTTTTTCTCACATGCACATTTGTAAATTTCGAGGAGCAGCAACAGTCAAGAGGAAAGATGCAAACTCATGATTCAGATCTGGGAACTCTCACGGGCACTGCCGCTGTTGTGCTTCTATGACTTACATGTCCTGCAATGCTTCAGTTTCTTCCACTAATACAATAAAGAGGAGCCTGAAACTTTTCTTATATAAAAATGCATTCCTCCCCGTTTTTTTTAAGTTGCTAGATTTCTGGCATATATATATCCTAATGGGAAGGCATTCCGGTCAAACATAAGGGGTTTGAAAGAGGGAGCCTAAATTCTAAGCCCCTGCCTGAACTCTAAGCTGGGCTCCCAGCTAATTGAGAGAAGCCATTCCCACAATCTGTGGAGGCTTCAGCGGTCCTTTGTATTATGCGACTTGGATGAATTGAGTTTCCTAACACTTGCTCTAGGAAGAGCACAGATACTGCTTTAAGACCAAACTAAAAGAAAGGAAGCTAGTTACATTATAAACTAGTGTAGTAACACAAATGAGAAGGGATAGGTCTGAACTCGGGCTGTCTGTGGAAACAGAAGCAAGAGGGAATACTGCAATGATAATTTGGGGAACCAGCTAGATATGGGGTCTGGGGACAAAGCGACATTGCAGTGGCATCCAGTTCATGGTTGGTGCCACAGGGAAAGGAGGCCAGATTGGGAAAAGAATGTGCTCATGGACCTGCTTGCCTTGATGTGTCCAGAGGGAAACAGTAAGAAATGGCAAGAAAGATCTAGAGTTCAGGTGAGAGATCATCAAGACCTAATAAATTTTGGAATCACTATTTCAGTGAAAGGTTTTTCTTTGGATATCCATTCATTCAGCAACCATTTAGTGAGGACTTCTATGTGCCACGCACTTACTGCGGTGCTGGTATCCCAGAAAACAGGTTTATCCGCCTTGACGAGTTCACAGTCAAGGAACCTAGATGGTCCATAACTATTTCGAGACAAAAGCAAAACGCAGAATTTTTATGAGTTTAGTCTACAGGCTAGCATTGTGTGGATAACTTTTTAAATTTTATTTTTAATTGAAGGATAATTGCTTTACAATATTGTATTGGTTTCTGCCATACATCAGTGTGAATCAGCCATAGGTGTACACATGTCCCCTCCCTCCTGGGCCTCCCTCTCACCTCCTAACCCATCCTACTTCTCTAGGTTATCACAGAGCACTGGGTTTGAGTGAATAACTTTTCAAGAATCACACGTATCTACAGCTTGTTGTTCAGCATGGAAGTATTATAACCTATAACCTTTTATTTATAAACAGGAAAATGTAAATAACTTTCTACAAGTCATAGAGCTAGTAAGTAGCAGAGTTAGGGTTCAAACCTAGAGTTTTTGTGTTTATTTTGTCTTGCCTTGTTTCAGATTCTAAAGCTTTCACTTCCTATACTATGTAGAAAGGGAACAGAAGAGTCCTAAGGAAGCAGCCTGGAGAGGCCCCAGTGTGAGGGAGGCTGGCAGAGGATGAACCCAGGACCCCCATAAGGAAAAGAGCTGGAGACTTGAAAGGAAAGAGAATTAATCCAGAAACCAGTGGAAGAGAGAGAGACTAGAGAAGTGGGGGAAGAAGGAAGCTGGGACAATCCACAGGGTCAAATGCTCCCCAGAGGTCATGCCATGCAGAGCACCAAGTGGAGTCACTTCCAGAAAATCAACAACGTAGACACAGTGAGAGCTTAACACTGGGGCACTGATAGGAGATCAGCAAGTTGCCACAGTGATTGGAAGAATAACAAGTAATTTAGCTGGAGTGAAACTGGAGTATAAAGGAAAAATACTGGTTCATGGTAACAGAGGACATTAGATCAACACAGTTTAATTTAAATATTCCAAATGTATAAAGTTGTACAGAGATTTCAGATTTTTTTCCATGAACCTGTCAGTGATCACTACCTTTTGGAGCGTTGTTTTTTTTTTCCCCTCATCCCCAAAAGTAATTGCCTTCGATGAAGACTGTTTACCTCTTGTGATGTCATATCGGCCAGAATTCCAGTGATGTTTTATTTGAGGAAACAAAGTAAATACAAAAATTAAACAGAGTTCACTTTCATTTCTTATCTGGCCCCTCTACAAGATACTTAAGATTGTGACTCTGGTTCAAAGACAAAAGCTCTAGCTAAACCAAGCAGTTGCGACAAAGGTCATGAGCATCTCACTGCCATAATTACAGGTGTTACAGTAAGTTGGTGCTCTTTGTAGGAAAAAATGCAAACTGAGTCCGAGAGAGCACTGCTGAATACTATCATATTAACAAATGATGTGTCTGACTCAAATACTGATTTGCCTAAGATGCTAAGCAAAACAGAATGAGAAAACAAGATTTCTGGCCAGCGAAAACAGATCACAAGTGCTGTACTAGGAGGCTGGCCCCAAGCCTGAACTCAGTGAGTCCTTGAAGGTGTCACCTTGATCTTCACCAGCTTACTCACTGTTGTTAAAAATTATAGTCACTTAATTTATCCATGTTGTGGGAAAAAGTAAAAACTGCACATCACCACAGTACCACAGTAATAACAATCAGCTCAAATATGCCTTTTTGGTGTGTTTTTCCTTCTACTTTCACTTTGAAAAATAATTAAAGATGAATAAGGGGCTCATCCTTTATTACAGGTTCAATTAATATATTACTAATGTTATAAATATCTTGTCAAAAAGATTGTGAACAAAAATGAATATGTTAGTTACAGTACACACCAGAACAGAGGGAGGTGAGATAGAAAAGTGCTACTTTAACTATGTTAACACCGCCCTGGTAAATGTTGAACCAGATGGTAGAACTAGCAAACAATGGAGGAATTTTTAAAATCAGTTATTTTTCAATAAGTATTTATACTCCAAAGCTCTATATTAAGAGCACTGGGAGAAAGATGATCTTTTCCCAGATGTGGTTATCTACAATGCTGCTATAAAGCTTTCTGGGGTGTATTTCCAGTGATCTCCATCCCTCGCCTCCCATGCCCTCCGGGAAGGAAGGGATTCACCTCTCGAGCCGGGTGACCTGACGGATGTGCAGAGAGGACAATGTCTACTGAATGGCAACCTGTCAAATGATAATCTGTGGTTGTGACATGTGCTTAATAGTCTAAAGCTGCGAAATTGTTTAAACAACAATAACACTACAACACTGTTCTTAAATTATGGGCTTCAGGGGAAGACACGTGACTAATCTTTAGCCTTCAGATCAATGTGACTTTTTTCCTATTCTGGTGAATGATTATATATATATAATTGAGTTTTTTAATATAAGAGCACATTTTTTTAAGTAGATAATCCCAGTCTATCCCCCTACTTCCCTCCCTATCCCATTTAATGATCTCTTTCTATGTCTCTGTCACACATAAACACATACACACATACCACTCTACTAAATTTAACTCCTGAGTGTCTTACTCACACTGTGTCGTTAATGACTAAAACTTCCATCTCTACCAAGCAGAATTAACCTTTGTCGTCTCTGTGCCCTCAGAGAACTTTGTCCAGGTCTTTTGCGGTTGCTGGTGCTAGCACGCTTCTCCACCACTGTTTTTCTTTATAGATCACGTACTCATTCCCCGGCTCTCATGAGTCTGGCTGCCAAGCGTTCACAGCTATAACCTTCTCCACAGAACTCTTCTCAGTCGCTGGGAATCGAACTTTCTGGCAATGCCTGAGAGGTCACACTTGGTGACTGAGGGTAGAGAGGTGATAGAGAGACAAGTCAACGACTGACTTATGTGGGTTACCAGGGCTAGCGCTTTTTCTCAACTCCATGTAATTTCTTCTTCCAGATCTTTCCAGAGGAACACACTGCAGCTACCCTTAGTCTGCCCTGTCCTTAGCTTCCCCTACTGCCTCACAAGTTCACCTAAAAGCACCCTTTCTCTACTTAACTTGCACTAATGTCCCATCTCAGACTCTCCTTCAAGAAAACTAGACCTAAGATGCCTGTTAAAGACTCTGCCACTTTGGAACTTGTGTAGTTCTATAAGTTGCTCAAATGAATGATATTTCATATTTCTCACCTATGAGGGTATTTTGTATTTTAACACAAGAGCTTTCATTAAAGACATCAAGTAAAAGTCAATAGATTTTAGCAATTTTTGTTTTGAAATTTCTCAATGAGCTTCATGATAGAACATTTTATATAAAATTAGTCACTATTTCTTAGGGGTTTACATGTCAGGATCCTACTAGGCATTTCCAGGCCTAGCCTGGAAATCAGGGGTTATGATCAGATGAGGGCTGGAAGAGATTCCAAGTTTACAAGCAGTACTTAAAGAAAGCATTAGTCTGTAATAACCTTTCACTTTAAGGGAATCAGTAATGACATTAGTCACAGAAAATGTAAATTACAGGGGCAAAGTTCTTTCCAGGTCTTACTTCTTCTCTCTGATAGAGAGATAAAGAGAAGAAAGATCCAGTGAGGTACTAAATATTCCAATACGGAATATCAACATTCTTCTTTTCTTCTTTGGCTTAAACACTTGCAAATGACTTTTCAATTTTCTGGTATCCAAGACCTATACTGACATCTAAGATGTCAAAAACATATTAAAAAAGACTTCTCCAAGTTTCTGAGGTCCTCAAGGGTAAAGACTACTTCAAGTATATTTTGGGAGCATTCCCACTATGAAATTATAGACATGTAGTAATTGAATGAAAAATTCCTGATAGATTAAGCTGAAGCAATCTGTATACCAGTAAAAGAGATAAAATGTTGTAAGGTTAAAAAAACAGTATAAACATAGAAATCCATGACAAGAAAATATCAAAGACTAGGCCAATTATGCAGCAATGAAGACAACATGAACCAAAAGCAACCACTGAAAACAAAGGTCCTTCTCACTTCAAAGTTTGCATAATTTTATATGTCTTACCACATTATTACTTTTATTTACAAAATACTGTGCATAGAGATAGCATCTCTTAAGTATGAGAAGGAAGGAGTCAAAGAGTCTGACCCAAGGAAGAGATCATGAAGGACTATGTCTATTCAGAGAATGCAAACATCTTCAACAAGGTATTAGCAAACTGAATTCAAAAGTATATTAAAGAGATTGTATATCACAATCAAGTAGGATTTACTCTAGGGATGAAAGAATAATTCAACATCCACAGATCAGTCAACATAATACATCGCATTAACAAAATGAAGGATAAAAATCATACATTCATCTCTTAGAGGCAGAAAAAGCATCTGGCAAAATTCAACATCGTTTTGTGATAAAAGCTCAACAAAGTGACTACAGAGGGAATGTACCCCAACATAATAAAGGCCAAATATGACAAACCCACAGCTAACATCATACTCACTAGTGAAAAGCTAAAAACTTTTCCTTTAACATCAGGAGCAAGACAAGGGTGCTCACTTTTACCACTTTTGGAAGTCCTAGCCAAAACAATTAGGCAAGAAAATAAAAACAACTCAAATCGAAAAGGAAGAAGTAAAATTGTCTCTATTTGCTAATCATATATCATACACATAAAAGCCTAAAGAAACCACCAAAATCCACTGAAGCTAATAGAAAAATCAATGTACTAAAATCAGTTGTTTAATATATAAGTTATTCAAAAAATAAAGAAAACCCCATTTTCAATAGCACTAAAAAAGAGGAATATTAAAATTCAATAGCATTAAAAATTGCTCAGGAGTAAATTTTACCAAGGAGGTAAAAGATTTATATGCTGAAAACTATAGCACTGATGAAAGAAACTAAAAACAACATAGATAAATAGACATATATTTCATATTTATGGACTGAAAGAATTAATATAGTTAAAATGCCCAAACTACCCAAGTTCTCTAGAGATTCAGTGCAATCCCTATCAAAATTCCAATGACATTTTTCACAGAAACAGAAAGAAGAATCCTAAAATTTCTGTGTAACCAAACACTATTTAGAATAGCCAAAACAATCTTGGGAAAGAAGAATGAAACTGCAGGTATCTATACTTCCTGATTTCAAACTATATTACAAAGCTATAGGAATCAAAGCAGTATGGTATTGGCATAAAAACAGATGCATACCCATGATGTAAACCCATGATGCATATATACATAGGCAAAGTAATTTTCAACAAAAGGAATCAAAATATACATTGGGCAAAGGAGAGCCTCGAAATGCTGGGAAAATTGGATAACCAAATACAAAAGAATGAAATCTATGTTACACCAAATATACAGATCAACCTAAAATGATTGAAGAATGCCTGAATTTAAGCTCTGAAACCATAAAACTCCTTTAAAAAAGGGGGAGAGTAAACTCCTGGACATTACTCTTAGCAATGATTTTTGGATTTGATACCAAAAGGAAGGCAACAAAAGCAAAAATAGGCAAGCAGAATTACATCAAACTAAAAGCTTCTGTACAAATGAAACCATCAACAAGATGAAAAGTCAACCTACAGAGTGGGAGAAAATATTCACAAACCACATATCTCATGAGGAGTTCAGATCCAAGATATACAGGAAACTCATATATCTCAAAAGCAAAATAAATAAATAAACTAGACAAAGTAAACAAAAATTACAAATCAATTATACTCTAATAAAAAGATTTTTTAAACGGGCACAGGACCTGAAGAAACATTTTTTTCCAAAGAAGACATACAACTGGCCCATAAGCATATGAAAATGTGCTCAGCCTTACTGATCATCAGGGAAATGCAAATCAAAACCACAGCAGAATCACCTCATGCCTGTTACAATGGTTATTCTCAAAGAGATGAGACATGAATTCTGGTGAGGATATTTAAAATAAAAAAATCAGAACACGTGTATACTGCTGGTGATAATGTAACTTGGTACACTGGTAACTATGGAAAACAGTGCAAAAGCTCCTCAAGAAATTAAAAATAGAACTACCTGTATGGTAGTTCTGGGTATTTACTCATAGGAAATAAGATCATTATCTCAAAGAGATACTTGTACTCTAATGTTCATGACAGCATGATAGCCAAAATATGGAAACAATATAAACGTCCCCTGGTAGATGAATGAATAAAAGAAAGTGTGATATAAATTATACACACACAAACACAAAATTAATTATGTGGGATGATGAATCTGTTAATTCAATGAAGGGAATCGTTTAACAATGTCTACAGAAATCAAATCACCACATTGAAAAAGTTAAATATCTTAAAAATTTTGTCAATTAAAAGTGACTAAAAGTTGGAAAAAATTACATTTAAAAAGGAAAGAACCAGTAACGCAAGCAGATCCAAACACTCAGATTATCTCAAGGCTGGCTTGCAGTCCTGGGGATTGGTATCTTTGTCCCAAGGTCAGACAAGAGAAGGGACAAGATTTACAAAAGTCACTGGAAGTTGGCAGCACCTGGGCCAAGTTCTCAAAAGACACACTTCTCTTTGGGCAAATCTTTTCCCAAGGCAGCCTGAAACTTTGCAGCTGAAGAAAAGAACCATCAAGAACAGTGTAATGACCATGTTTTTAACTTATTTGGTTATCTTCCACACACAGTAGAAGTACTTGCTGAAGGGACAAGCAAATGTCAAATCCTTCCCAGCAATGAAAGAAGTGAGCAAGAATGACTGGCTCCAGATCATGCAGGCATGGGGTGACCAAGAACCACAGAACACAAGCTGGCTTACTTCATTTCAATATGAGTCATGGGCACTCCAGTGGGCCCAGTGCCAGGCTCAGTGTTTTCTAGCATTAAAATGAATTCTATGTGTAGGTTTTGTCCACTGAAAACTTGTAATCTAGTCTATGGTGGTTATAATCCAGTCACTGGGAAATAATTATTTAAATATAAGAAGTATACTTGAAGTTGTTTGCATCTTAAACTATTTTGAACACTTTTAGTTAGTGAGATAAACTCGAGAGGAATATGTCAATAAGTTCCATTTTACCTTCATGAAGAATTATAAAGGCATGTTAAAAAAAATTAATTTCATGGTTGAGTTTTCATAAGCATTTGGAGCACCTACAAAATCTTTCAACTCATACAAACATAGCTCGTCCGTATTCTTAATTCTCTTTCTATATTTTGATAAGAGGACAACACAACAGATGTCTACGGGCCTCTCATAAGTCAAGACCCACAAAGGCACCTTAAAGTGCATTAAATTTAAAAAATCTTCTATCTGTATATATTCACTTAATATATTCTTCATTTGCACATTTGTGTAGTAAAATTCACACCATAAAATATATAGAAAGTACAATGAGCTGGAAGCAATATATTCCAGTATTCTTAATACCCCAGGAATAGGCTGACCTTGGTATGCTCAGATTCCCCCAAAGTCTTAAAAAATTATACAATGTGAATTGTGGCATTTAATTTTTATATTCTATATGCTTTAAAATGCAACCATTGATTTTTCAAAGCCTTTGGGCAATATACAGTAGCAGATTTCATAAACTACAGGGTAAAAATGACAAAGTCATAATAACAAATGTCAAGCTGGCAATTACCCATCCCAAACAATTCTTTGCCTTTCTAAGTCAGATATTACAAATGTGTCTCTTTTGGACAGAAAATTAGGGAGAATTTTTAACCCACCAACTTTCCTAACAGCCCTCTGATATTTATCTCTGAAGATGGTCAATAAGAGATGTTGACAATAGCCAAGATATGAATGCAGATATCTTTACTCACTAAAGTACTAAGGATCTGTAACACACTAGATTCCATTAACAGTGTTTTGCAGAAATATTTGAGATTCCCTTGGGAAGTCCTTCAAACCCACACTAGATGGTGAGACAGAAAGTCTAGACATATCTTTGCCATGCATTGGCTAAATGACCTTGATCAAATCACTTAACCTTTATGAGCCTCAGTTTTCTTCTCTCATCTATGAAATGAGGGGATTAGGACAGACATACATTAGGCATACAGTAATATATCAAATACACGGTAGACAGTCATTTAAGTGTAGTTTTTAAATTACTGTTTTCAGTTCAATGAAATGACAATTATATCTGACATGGGAAAACACTCACTTTGGCTTAGTGTTGAGGACTCTTATGGGTAGGTTTTGGTAGAGCACATAGAATGTATACCAATTCCTTCTCAGTTTGAATTATCCCTTTTCAGACTCTTAGAAAAAGGAGGAAATTCTGGTCTAGCAATTCGTATTTCTAAAGCTGTTGAAATGGTTCCAGTGTCCACAAATTAAAACACATCCTGTCATTGGTGTCTATCAGATATAAAAAAGGAAACTATGCATTTAACTCATCCTTTGTATTGTTTAAACAGGTAGGCTTCTTTAATTTCAGACTGAGATAATAATGAGCTTTAAGAATGGGAAAATAAAACATCACATTTTGCTATCAATCCCCTGATGTTAGTCTCTGAAACACACAATTTAATTGATGGTATAGGCTAAGTAAACACATGTGGGTATATGTATGTATGTACATAAATCTAAAATGTAATACTTTTTAAAATGCTATTAATAAAGAAAATAATAGAGTGTGTCAAACAGACCATCAGAAAACTAATATAGGCTCTACTTTAAAAATATGGATTGAAGTATTTCAAGTAAATAATAATGAAAGTCGCTACAGATTAGAGCCATCACAGACTCAGGCTCCAGAGCCACACAATTCAGCTTTGCATCCTAGCTCCATGAGTTACCTTGAGTGTATCTCTGTACTTCACTTTTCTCAAGTGTAGAAAAACAGCACTTCACTACCAGAACTATTATGAGAATTAAATGAGTGAATGCATGTAAAGCACCTAAAACAGAGTCTAGCACAATAAATACTAGCTTTTACTTTATTTGCTATTACAAACTGAAAAAAAGTTCTAATGTCTCACTCTTAGTATCACAGAAAAAGTTAAATTTATTATCATACAAAAAGATTATAACATCTGAAGGTAGAAAACTGTATTGTAAAAGATGAGGAAAAGATAACTCCCTAAGAAAATTCTGGATTTCCCAGGTGGTTCAGAAGTAAAGAATCCATCCACCAATGCAAGGAGATAAAGGTTTGATCCCTGGGTCAGGAAGATCCCCTGGAAAAAGAAATGGCAACTCATTCCAATATTCTTGCCTGGGAAATCCCATGGACACAGGAGCCTGGAGGGCTACAGTCTCATGGGGTTGCAAAGAATTGGACATGGCTTAGCAAATAAAACAATAGGAAAACTCTACAGAGTAGGTCATACTATTACTAAGCCTAAAAATAAGTAGTATCAACTTCCATACTTATTAAATCTACTTTATGGTTCTTTGAAACAAGACCAGACCAATGAATTCAGTGACAAAATTTAGGTTTGTAGAGCAGAAACCTGAATTGCTAGAATAATCCTAGCATCCAGCTTGAGATCCACCTCCTTTCCTGTACAGATGCCAGTCACAAGGCTCTGCTTGGGTGAACATCTCATTAGAGAGACTCCTTTGAAGCAGACACTGGAGAGGAGTTCTTGCTTCTGGGAAGACACTAGAGATCGCAGAATGCTCCCCACTGATGGTAATGCTGATGGTAGCTATACAAGCCCTTACTCTGTGCCTGCTCTTCTAAACTCTGCCATTTAACTCAAGAAATATAGCCAGTTACTGAGAGAAACTTGAGGAGACAAACTCTGGGAACAAAGGATGAGAACAGAAGTAGGGATTAGGCTGCATTCTGCAGTCAGAGGCCTTCGATCCTGGATCTCTGAGGGACTCCCCAAGCAAAGAGAACAGAGAGCACTGATGAAGTAAGGCAGCACAGGGCTGGCCATGGTTGAGGCTGAAAGTTGGGAAAAGGATAAGAAGGGAAGAGGGATCAATTGGATGACTGGGACTGACATATACACAGTACTATACACAAAATAGATAACTAATAAGAACCTACCGTATAGCACAGGGAACTCTACTCAGTACTCTGTAATGATCTATATGGGAAAAGAATCTAAAAAAGAGTGGACGTATGGACATTAATTTGAACAAACTCCAAGAGATAGTGAAAGACAGGGAAGCATGGCACGCTGCAATCCACGGGGTTGCAAAGAGTCAGACTTGACTTAGCAACTGAATAATGATAAATATGTGTATGTATAACTGATCCACTGTGCTGTGCACCAAACTAACACAATATTGTAAATCAACTATGTTTCAATAAAATTTGTTTTAAAAAGGAAATGAACATTTGTTTAGTACCTTCTATCATTCATGCTTCTTGTGTGAAAGAAGTTTTCTGAAACAAAGGAAACAAAGAGGTCAGGAGAGGGAGTTTCACAAATTTCATTCATTTGTCAAATATTCCTATTATCCCTTCAGACACTAACTGTTCTAATTAAATCTACCTCTTCTAGTAAAATCTAGTTAAATCATTCCTCTGTGTGTGTATGTGTGTGTTTTGTGTATACAGGCCATTAATAATCCAAACAACATCATTTTGTGTGTGTGTGTGTTCAATCACTTAGTTGTATCCAACTCTTCGTGATCATGTGGACTGTAATCCACCAGGCTCCTCTGAAATTTTCCAGGCAAGAATACTGGAGTGGGTTGCCTTCCTCCAGGGGATCTCCCCAATTCAGGGATCAAACCTGCATCTCCTGTGTCTTTGAATTGCAGGTGGAGTCTTTACCCCTGAGCCATCAAGAAAGCCCTATAACATTATGGTATACAAAGTTAAATGGAAATATTCAGGCTTACTTTCTTTAAAAAAAAAAAAAAAACCACTCTCATCTGGATTATGTCATTCTCAAATCAATTGCCTTTTAAATTAGTTTTTAATAAACTATACTCCATTATTTTCACTAAGAAAACAATTTTCTTGGGGTATTTGCTTTATAAACTAAAAAATTTTATTGTGTTGAGGAATCTCTAAATTGTTTAAATATCTGTAACAAAATGGCATGAATGATTGTGTAAAAGTGAGAAGAGGAAATGTTTTATTGTTATTAAACATGTCCAAGGTAACAATTTTAACATTTCATTCTTATTTGATTGAAATCACTTAAATTGTGTGTCTACCTAATTTCAATGAATCAAGGTGAAAATATGACCTTTCAGGTCCTGGCATGCTGCTCAATCAATCAACTTTATCATGCTCTGCATGTAATCCATCTGGTTGTATACTGAACTTGAAGGAAATCTAAAACAATGGTGTGAAAAATTGCACCCCCTTCACATACAATTGAATTGTACTCCCTACACATATATTTCTTGGCTTATGAAACACGGTCTGTCTTTATAATTTAACAAAGAGACAACCCACAGAGAATTAGGCAAAAAGTTTCTCCTAGGATTAATTTCTAATTACACCAGCTAGGAGGATGAAAGCAAGGCAGAAATACCAACACGGTGAAGGGCTTCACACATGCTGCTTCCTAAAAGAAAAGCTGCCTTGCTTCAACTTGTTAAAAAACTGTTCTCTTTACTTGTATCTTTGGAATACAACTGGCTTAAAACAAAGCAGAGGACAGACTCATTCTGAAAGCCACCCCTTTTCTGTCAAATGACTACCAGGTAGTTTAATTTCAACTCTGAATGAGCTGAACCTTGTACACCATTACCTTTTACCAAATAGAGCACATTTCCCAAACTTCTCCCCTTGCTCTCAGGGCAGGCAAGGCCTCCTCAGGATTGTTGCTAAGCCCATGAGCCAAGAATTCCTATAATAAGACAGATACCGCCACCACTTCCCAGGACTGCTTTAGGATAAAATGATGTCTGAATTTCAAATTCCATTATTTTAGAACCGAAATAAAAGTACGTAACTTCTTAAAGGGGAAAACTGTATTGGAGGAAAATTACTTTGACACACAAAATAGTTATGTCACACTTGGTATTATGATGATCTGAAGAGTTAACAAGCCAGTTATTTAGCAGGTTTAAACTCTGAATACCTAAAAGTCAAAATGCTACTTTTATTTAAACCGAAGAAACTGCTTAAAACAGTTTTAAAATGCAGTGAGTCGCGTATATATGAAATAAACATTTTTTAAACTGGCACAATTGTTCTTTTAAGAGTTATTACCTTAAATACAATGGGTATATCTCACTATGAGTGGATAAAGTTGGTTGAGTATCTAACAAAGCCTAATATAATCTTTGTCCCCAATTCCTAACACCAATTTGACAATCAGAATAACCTATACAGGGTGTCTAGTACCCCTTCAAGGAAGGAACAAAGGAATTTAAAATTAAAAGCTTAAGATTGCCAGTTTTTCTTCAAGTAAATATTCAATTACTATATTTTATTGAAAAATATGACCAAGATAGGAAGAGGAACCAATATTTCTACATGCAGAGAAGAGTAGGAAACACCTTCATGGATGAAGGAGCTTCTTGAAGAACTTGTAGCACTAAGATAAACAGAAAAATGGCAAGGTGATATAGCCCAGGGGAAAAGAGAAAATGGGGAAAGGCATGCAGGAGGCTGATGGCAGATGTGGGCTTCCCAGGTGGCATTATTGGTAAAGAATCTGCCTGCCAATGCAGGAGATACAAGAGACGCGGGTTTGATCCCTGGGTCAGGAAGATCCCTTCGAACAGGAAATGGCAACTACTCCAGCATTCTTGCCTGGAAAATTCCATGGGCAGAGAAGCCTAGCCAGCCACAGTCCATGGGGCAGATATATTTGTACTCACCATATTTGGCAAAGGTATTTGCACTATTTTCTTTATGCTTAAGAGAGGAATAACACTATCCACCCTTTGAAGATAAAGAACGACAGGTTTTCAAAACACTAAAAAATCTAAAGGGCTATAAGAACATAAACAGGATTATCATTATAAAAAACCTGAACCAATTTTCCTCAACAAGCAAATATAGCTGTTGTCAGGTTTTGATTAGTCTTTTTTTTTTTTTAAAGAAAAATGACCCAGAAAAGGAAATTGGTTAGAATTATGATTGAAAGAAGAGCCAGAGGAAGAGCTTAGGGAAATTAGATGAATATTTGGTATATATAGACAGGAAAGGAGGCAGCCAAGATAAGCTGTTATTGGTCAGAAACAGAAAATAATAAACCTGAAATTTAATGCAGATAAAATATCAATTGAAAGTTGAGATGTTACAGAGAATGACCTGTTAATGATAATTCTCAAATTTCAAGTCTAAGTGACTGAATGAATAGTAGTAGAAAACTGAAGAAGCAATTTAACTCAGGAGAAAAGATCAACTTAATTTGAGCCCTGCTGCTCAATATACAAGTGTGTGGTTAGATTTATCATAACTCCAGGGCAAGATGGGGACTTGAATAGCAATTTAGAAATACAGGAGCAAACTTGAATTCTGGCTGATCATAAAAAATAGTTAACCAGGTAGAAAGGATTTCTTCTTCTAAAGATGTGTTTAGCTCATTTAAGTATATGCCAACAAATCACAACCAGATGTCCAAAATCCAAATTCAATCTCTCAGGGTAGAAACATGAGATTCTAAGGATCTTGTCACATTAAAAAGCTAAGGTTATTCCTTAGGGAAAAACAGTAGTTGGAATAGAAAGATGTGAAAGTCAGACACCAGTCATTGGAAAGAATTTTTATGCATGGGAGGTAAGCTATGCGCTGAGGTTCCCAGAGCCAACAAAACAACTGTGTGTGCAAGTGGCTTTTGATTTTCATTTGGTTTAGTCCCTCTGTGGAGGATCCCCTTACTATTCTGTGTGTGCTCCTCACTTGTTCTCATATCTCACTGAGTCAGTCAGATTCATCACTTGGTTTCATGGTTCATTAAGTTGCTACGTATTTTTATATCTTAAATTTATAATTAATAACAGCTTATTATTTATCTTTGTGTTTTAAAATAAATACATTGTTGTGGTCAAAGTGGGTTTTATCTGATTATAAAGTTGGAATTTTCAGCATTTGACATAGCACCAGGAATCTGTCAGGGATAGACAGAGTTTCATGTCCTGACTTCTTTCCCCCTTCACTATTGGCAGTCTTTACTTTTTAAAAAATTGGTATTTTTTTTTTAATTAGAGGATAATTGCTTAACAATATTGTGTTGGTCTTTGCTGTACATTAAGACAAATCAGTCATTGGTGCACATATGCCCCCTCCCTCCTAAGACTCTCTCACACCTCCCACCCCATCCCATCCTTCTAGGTTGTCACAGAGTATCAGATTTGAGCTCCCTGTATCATACAGCAAATTTCCACTGGCTATATAATTTTGTATATGCTTCAATGGTGCTCTCTCAATTTGTCCCACCATTTCTTTCCCCACTGTGTCCAAAAGTCTGTTCTCTACGTCTGCATCTCCCCTGCTGCCCTGCAGATAGGTTCATCAGTACCATCTTTCTAGATCCTATATATCTGTGTTATTATACCACATTTGGTTTTTCTCTTTCTGACTTACTTCACTCTGCATAATAACTTCTAGGTTCATCCGCCTTATAAGAATTGAGTCAAATGCATTTCTTTTCATGGCTGAGTAACAGTCCACTGCATATGTGTACCACAGCTTCTTTATCCCTTCACCTGTTAATGGACATCTAAGTTGCTTCCATGTCCTAGCTACTCTAAACAGTGCTATGGTGAACACTCGGGTTTGATTCTTTTTGATTATGGTATCCTCAGGGTATATACTGGGCATATATCTTGAGTCTTTAAAAATAAAACAGACAAAAATAAAGTTATTTTCTATATTATTTACATTCACAGGCTTTCTCCCTCTAAATATTTCTTGAGTGTTGTCTATAATCTGTGTTCACATGAATTATCAAGGTGACTGTGAATATTAAGTATGACTATAATTCATGTTTGTGTTTGCCTATTCATCTGCTTAAGAATAGCTAGAAGGAATAAAGAGAAGCACTTAAAAATATTTTGGAGTAAAATCATCCATAGAATGACTATATTTCTCTTCTATAGGTGAGCCAACAATATGGTGGGTAGTTTAATTTGTGAACCATTTTATGAACTGGAGATTTAGGAATGAGCAGTCATAGACGTCTTTTATTGTACTCTTCTAAAAAGTAAAATTAAATAAAAAATGAAAGAAAGGAAATATAATCAGAATTGGTGCATAGACGATACTGAAATAGAAATGATGAGGCTCCAACTCTGAGCCAGAAGGTAGAAAGACAGCATTAACCACAAACTGATAGAAATACCAGATTCCCATACCACAGGCAATGTTTTCCTGACTATAAGAGAGCCAGAGATGTCTAAGGGAAAGTAAGGTAGGTACTTTCCTTAATTCAATCAAGATTTGGAAGACATATAAGTGAAGTAGGGAGGAAATATGAGATAGATCCATGAAGGCCTCGGGCATGAGATGAGATGAGCTCAGCATGTCCTTTTATGATCAGGTTGAGCCCTTTGAATACTCACAACATTCAAAGTAGTTAACTGTATACATTTTATATCAATGTAGAGTATAATTCTAATCAACCACTGGAGAGATTTTCCACTTTCGGTTTCTCATTATCCTGCCCACAGTATACCAAAGGGAAAGGACAAAAGGCCAGATATGAAAGCTAGTCCTAAAACATAATATCAGGTCATGGCAAATTTTTACCACTTCCTAATAAGAACTTGGGCTTCCCTTGTAGTTCAGTCAGTAAAGAATCTGCCTGCAGTGCAGGAGACCTGGGTTCGATCCCTGGGTTGGGAAGATCCCTGGAGAAGGAAATGGCAACCTACTCCAGTATCCTTGCCTGGAAAATCTCATGGACAGAGGAACCTGGTGGACTGCAGTCCATGGAGTCGCAAAAGAGTCAGGCACGACTGAGCGACTAACACAACACAATAAGAACTTAGTATGCTGTTATGCCAAGTGGCTTAACTTTCTTGATTTCCTAAGTACCTTAACAAGAGCAAAAATAAAAATTGAGTTGATTGTTCTCAACTTTCTTTACTTCACTACTCTCAGGAAGTCCTAATCTAAACAAGATTCATATTATATTTCTGCTGAAATTGCTTTTGTCCAGTCACTCAGTAGTGTTCAACTTTTTGCAACTCTATGTACTACAGCATGCCAGGCCTCCCTGTCCTTCACCATCTCCCAGAGCTCGTTTAAACTCATGTCCATTGAATTGGTGATGCCATCCAACCATCTCATCCTCTGTTATCCCCCTTCTCCTCCCGCCTTCAATCTTTCTCAGCATCAGGGTCTTTCCAATGAGTCAGCTCTTTGCAACAGGTGGCCAAAGAATCAGAGCTTCAGCTTCAGCATCAACCCCTCCAATGAACATTCAGGACTGATTTCCTTTAGAATTGACTGGTTTGATCTCCTTGCAGTCCAGGGGACTCTCAAGAGTCTTCTCCAACACCACAGTTCAACAGCATCAATTCTTTGGCACTCAGCCTTCCTTATGGTCCAACTCCCACATTCATACGTGACTGCTGGATAAACCATAGCTTTGACTAGATGGACCTTTGTTAGTGAAGTAATGTCTCTACTTTTTAATACACTGTCTAGACTTGACATAGCTTTTCCTCCAAGGAGCAAGCATCTTTTAATTTTGTGACTGCAGCCACCATCTGCAGTGATTTTCAAGCCCCCCAAAATAAAGGCTGTCACTATTTCCATGGTTTCTCCATCCATTTGCCAGAAGTGATGGGACTAGATGCCATGATCTTCATTTTTGAATGTTGAGCTTTAAGCCAGCTTTTTCACTCTCGTCTTTCCTTTTCATTAAGAGGCTCTTTAGTTCCTCTTCACTTTTTCTGCCATAAGAGTGCCATCATCTACATATCTGAGGTTATTGATATTTCTCCTGGAAATCTTGATTCCAGCTTGTGCTTCATCCAGCCTGGCATTTCACATGATGTATTCTGCATATAACTTAAATAAACAGGGTGACGATATACAGCCTTGACGTACTCCTTTCCCTATTTGGAACCAGTCTGTTGTTCCATGTACAGTTCTAACTGTTGCTTTTTGACCTGCATATAGCTTTCTCAGGAGGCAAGTAAGGTGGTCTGGTATTCTCATCATTTAAGAATTTCCCAGCTTGTGATCCACACAGTCAAAGGCTTTAGCACAGTCAATGAAGCAGAAGTAGATGTTTTTCTGGTATTCTCTTACTGTTTCTATGATCCGATGGATGTTGGCAATTTGATCTTTGGTTCCTCTGCCTTTTCTAAATCTGCTGCAATTAGGAAGTACTAAAAATGTTGTTAAATTTCCCATGATGTCTTCCTCCTTATAACAATCCAAAAATGTAATCAAGTAAAGCCTGTTCCAAAGTGACTTCCTTATGATTGGTGGTGGTTTAATCGCTAAGTCATTTCAGACTCTTGCGACCTCATGGACTATCGCCCACCAGGCTCCTCTGTCCATGGGGTTCTACAGGCAAGAATACTGGAGTGTGTTGCTATTTCCTTCTACAGGGGAATCTTCTTGATCCAGGGACTGAACCTGGGTCTCCTGTACTGCAGGCAGTTCTTTACCAACTGAGCTACCAGGCAAGCTCTTTATGATCACTGGCATATAATCTACCCTTGAAAAGACTGGCACTTTTTTTCCTTTGTAATTTAATAGAAAAAAATCATCAAAAGATGAAATGGCACTTTTATTGCTGGAGTATGCAAATGAGAGTAACTTCAACTGTGATAAGCCATTTTTCCCTGGAGTGACCAGTTAAAGGAAGATTGTGGAAGAGTCACATTCAATGTAATGAACAGAAAATGTTTTGAGAACTTAAATTTTCCTCATACCATTCAATATTTTCAAAATTGACCTACTTCCGTGGCATAGTTTATTATTCACTTGAACAGTAAGCAATCTCATCAGCACACTTGTACATAGACATAGTTTTAGTCAAATAAGGAATAGACTCAATCCTTAGACTTTCTGGATACAAGTATTTTACCAGAGGGAAGAGGAACTTGAACTTAAAGAAGACTAGGATAAACTGGGAGAGCAAGGCCCAAGATCTGGAGAAAACAGGAGTGAGGAAAAAGGTGATGGCTGAGGCATGCAGATACAGCCACAGGTATGGGAGCAGGAAACTGCAGAAGTCCATGCCTGGCATCTCAGTATCTGGAGGAGATGGAAGGAAGGAAGTAGATGGTCCCTTGGAGAAGGAGGAATGGGGCTAGATGGATGAGAGGTATGAGGAACGAGGTCATCTTTGGCGGCACTACCCAGCAGGATAGAGAGAAAATTAACTAGGAACATATGGACGGATCTCAAGCCCTACGATACTAACCAGCAGTATTCAAGACTCCATTTGAAAAGGAATCATCTACAAACTCAAGTTCACGCCTTCAACCCTCTGTGTCACCTTCTCTTCCAGGAATCTTCTTTCTTGTCTACAAAATGGGACAATGACTAAATGACTTCTGCAAAAACATCCAGTGCCAGATTTCTATAATTTTTGTTTTACATTTCATTCAATCTTTCAAAATACAATCTAGAGATTGCCAGACTTGACAGTAAAATAATGCTAGAAAAAAATTAAAGCCAAAATTATTGGATAATGAGCTAATCAGTTCAGTTCAGTCACTCAGTCGCATCCAACTCTTTGCGAACCCATGAATCACAGCACGCCAGGCCTCCCCTGTCCATCACCGTCTCCCGGAGTTCACTCAGACTCATGTCCATTGAGTCCGTGATGCCATCCAGCCATCTCATCCTCAGTCGTCCCCTTCTCCTCCTGCCCCCAATCCCTCCCAGCATCAGAGTCTTTTCCAATGAGTCAACTCTTCGCATGAGGTGGCCAAAGTACTGGAGTTTCAGCTTTAGCATCATTCCTTCCAAAGAAATCCCAGGGCTGATCTCCTTCAGAATGGACTGGTTGGATCTCCTTGCAGTCCGAGGGACTCTCAAGAGTCTTCTCCAATACCACAGTTCAAAAGCATCAATTCTTCGGTGCTCAGCCTTCTTCATAGTCCAATTCTCACATCCATACATGACCACAGGAAATACCATAGCCTTGACTAGACGGACCTTACTTAAGTCCAAATTAAATGACATTTGATTCTGAGGTAAGTTAAGATATAGATGAACAGAACGGCAGTCTTTTGTTTTTCTAGAGCAGGAAACTGCCCACATTTTCTGCAAAGGGCCAGAGAGTGAATCCTTATTTCCAGGTTTATGTTTTTATAAAACAAACAGCAAACTAATGTCCAGTATGAAGCAAAACAAAAATCTGTTTTGAAAGGGTCCCACTGGATTACATCCTAATTCATCACAAAATTAAGAGTAAACTGAAATTGATAATATTTGGGGGCAGATCTTAAAATCTAATTAGTAGAATTACTAGTAACTCACCATTTCTTAGATTTAAATTGGGTCTTGTTATTATTCATAATTTATGAAAACAAAATCAATCAAAATAATTACAATCCATTCCAAATTAGTGAAATTATTTATTTATACTCTCCCCCAGAAGAGAGAAAGAAACTTTTTCTATAATTAAATGCATTGCTTATTAAGGCAATTTCCATGGTCAAAATGGATAAGGTTTTGTTGTTAAATTTATTGAAATTTACTTAAATTGTGACTATTCAGACAAATGTTAAATGGTTAAATGTAAATCTACAAGCAAATACTATAATAAACTATTGTTTCTTGCTTTAAAGAAAACAGGAAATCTTCTTATGAATAATTTTAAATTTAGAAAACTATTGATTTCTACAACACATATTTACCTCAACAGTTTTTTTTCTAGTTACCCTTCGAGCCTGAAGAGAAACTCTACAGGCATCATATTTTCTTTACAATGAACAATAACTCCATTTACTGGCTTGAAACTTCATAAACCATAGAAATGAAGCCCTCTCCTGATGTGTTAATCAGTCCACCACAGATTCTCAATGAATGCTATCGAGTTGCTGGCACCTAGGGAGAGACCTTGCACAGGGCACTGTGGAAGGGCAAGACAAAGACCTCAACTGTGATTGACCTTCCAAGACTAAAGCGAGAACATCTTCAGAAATTCACAATGGAAAGTGTTTATCTGTAGAGGGTAAGATGGGGCTAGGTCACTCATATCCCACTTTGGATTCTGAGAGAGCTGGCTCAAAATCTATGATCATGGAAAAAAAGGAAACTAACAGCCCACTTGGCAATTGATGCTAGGGCAAAAGAAATATGCTTTAAATGATATCCCAGCATCTCTCCAGTTCAAATATTCCATGATTTAGAAACATTGTAGTCAGGTTGATCTGATTCCTACCGTGATTGTTACGACGGTACTAAAATAGGATGACTGGTCATTCATTTCTCGATATATTATTTTACAAAACAGATGTAGATAAATGAGCATGGATAGTTTTACAGATGTTGACATGCTTCCAAATTTTCACTATGCTTAGAAGTAACACCTATGAACAATACTAGCAGGAATATCTTCGGATAAACAATTTAGGTAGACATTCTGCTCACATACTACCCAAATTACAGTCAAACTAAAGACAAGACTTAGGCAATTTCAAAACAGAGTTATTTTCAAAGTTCCCATGATAACTGTAGCATACTAGGTTTGGGAAAAAAAACATATCTATTACTGCATAAGAACAAGGTCAAAAGCATGCTTCCTATTCATAGAAGCTTTTGGCTGGCTCCCCATTCCAAATTTTCCTGGCCAACATGTCTTTAATATTTTTCCAGAAATGGGGGAAAAAAGAAAGACAGGATCGATCAGTCTGCAACTGGTTTCCTGGAGAAAGTCCTCTAATGTTCCAAGAAAGATTATAGCATCTCCTGACATAGTCCATAAATACATATTTCCACAGGTTTTCACAATGACTTATATCCCAGACTGAGTTTTGCTCATATATTTGACATTTAGGAAGTACAACCAAGTTCTGAGTCATTTCACATTTGATAATTCCTCCAGAATTCTGATCAGTGAAAAATGTCACTGATCATGTAGCCTCCTCATTCTTTGTTGTTTTCCATTGTTTGCCTAGCTGCCTCTTTGTATTTTTCAAAATTATTTTACTACAGAACTTTTTAATGGCTTTTATAACTGGTTGTCTCAAAGACTGATTCTTCAAACATTAAATCATTATTTAATGTATAGTTCATTTAATGAGCACCTACTGGGATACAGCCCAGCCCTACACTAGGCCTCAAGGATACAGAGATAAAAGGCTTGAAGACCATGACAAGTAAATAAGCAATAAAATACATACCAGACTGATCTGAGAATATAAAGGGAAGTCCCACAATCCTAGTTTTAGGAATGAAGATGGGAAATGTCAGAGATCTCATCTGGGTATCTGAGTGGATGCTGGAAGGATGAGTCATCCTAATGAATGGAGTGAGGAGGTGGGAGAGTCAGCAGCACATTCATTAAACGTGAAGAACTTTGGTATGGCTGGAGGCAAGGTGTGTGTTCTAGACAAGGCGTGGGGCTAGAAAATTGGCCATACTACTGACTATGAAAGGCCATACAATTTTTGTGTGTATTTGAAAAGGAAAAAAAAAAACACTGAATACTTTTGTGTAAGAAACTGATATAAATAGGTTTTCTCCTGATATAAATAGGGAGGCAGCTCTATGGAAAATTGAAATGGAAGGGAGGAACCCCAGTTAGGATTCCGCACCATCTGGATGAGAAAACAATGGTGAATCAAATAAAGCAGAAGGGGGACTTCCCCGGTGGTCCACCTGAACAAGAGAGACAGAACTTGAGGGTTACTTGCTGGTTTCTGCCTGGGTGCCTAGGTGAATGCAGAGGTCATGGGTTTGATGCCTTGGGAAGCTAAGATTCCACATGCCATGGGACAACAAAGCCTGCGTGCCACAGCTACTGAGCCCGTGGAAGTCAACCAGAGAGTCTGTGTGCTGCCGTGAAAGAGCTCACACAACACAGTGAAGATCACACGTGCCGCAACTAAGACCCAAGGCAGCCTAAACAAACAACCAAATATTAACAAACAAACAAACAAAATCCCAAATAAAGTAGATGGATTAGAGATGGAGAAGGGCACACCCAACCAATCTGATGAGAGTGAACAAGAGAGACAGAACTTGAGGGTTACTTCTTGGTTTCTGCCTGGGTGCCTAGGTGAATGGTGATTCCTTTCATGGAGCTGGCAAACACGACAAAAAGTCAGTTTTAGATGATAGTGAGTTTAGCATTGGTCATTTTGAGCTTAAAAGGTCTATGGTAAATCAAGGCACACTGGCGGTTAGAGAGCTGAACATGTGGACTTAGAACTCCAGGAAGAAACATAAGGCAGAAGTAGAGAACGGCCAGGAGCAGTTAGGTAGCAGGAAAAACAATCAAAGAGAATGAGAACACTCAGCCTAAGTGTGCAAGAGTAAGAGGAAGGCAAGAAATGTTTATATTGAACAAATACATCCTGCAAAGGGGCATAATGAGTGACTCATCATGGAGATGAAAACCAGGAAAAACCGATGATCTGAGGCCAAAGGGGAAAAGTATCAAGAAGGGAATGATAAACAGGGTTAAAGCGGGCAGAGCAAACAACAAAAATTAGGGCAGAGAAACACATTGGAAATGGAACTCAAGCAATCTGATTACACTAGAAAATCAATCACGGTGAGCTGCTTCTCATAATGAGAAGGTAATCTGCCCTCTAAAAACTAACTTGTTCAAGAGTAACGTCATCTAAAAATCACAGGCTTGAGAATCATCTAGATCTGGGTTTGAATTATAATCCCCCAGTTACTAGCTATGTTTGAATAGAAAAGCTGTCTAATTGCTCCATGCCTCAGTCACCTTATCTCTAAAGACGGATAAGAATAACCCGTACAATGGTTATTTGCATATTAAATTAAAGCAGACAACAAATAATACATAAAAACACCTAGTGCATTGTCTGGCACCGAATAGTCAGTCAATACATCAGGAACCTTGTTAGACACACATATGCGCACATTATATACATATCAGTCAAACCACCGAGGGAAGATTTCCACCGAATCTTCATTTATCTACCTAATTTGAGTATCATCCTAAAATGAATGAAAGCTATACCTGAATAACTTTCAGGCTGACAAGAAATAAAATCAGCTCTTTTAGAAATGTAGTCTTACAGGCTACATACACCCTGATTCCTTGAAAGACTTCAGACATCCCACAAGGATGAATATTTGTTTACAGAGACTAGATAAATCACACCAGCGTGTCACAGGCTTAAATACAATAAAAATAGATATTAACCAATGAGCTTATTTTTTTAAATAGAGGAACAAATACCCATCTAGCAATAAGCTTTTCCCTTTAATTATGAAGCTGGGACATAGAAAAAGTAGCCAAAAGCACTCAAATGAGCTACAATGTACTTGAGGCCCAAGAACTAAAAGAAATTGTTTCCCCTCAACAGTAAGACAGAAAACAGTAGAAAGTTCTAAAATTTAAATTTAAAATTCAGGCTAAAACCCTGTATTGGTATTAGACTACTTCGTGGAACTGTTGTTCCATGTGATCAAAGAAAACATAATTAAGAGAATATTAGAACAGAGCAGGGATATATTGTTTTGTGATTTAATACATTTGAAAGGCTATCTGTTAAGTTATAGTAAAGATTTCTTTAACACTTGTTCTGAGATAATCTTTGTTACATAATATACCTGATTTGAAAGTATGCTATGCACACTACAAGACAAAAAAATGAAATATACAGATAGCCAACAGGGCCCTACTGTATAGCATAGGTAACTTTGCTCAATGTTATGTGGCAACCAGGGTGGGAAAGGAGTTGGGGGTGAATGGATATGTGTATATGTATGGCTGAGTCCCTTTACTGTCTACCTGAAACTATTGTATTGTTAATCAGCTATACTCCAATATGAAATAAAAAGTTAAAAAAAAAAAAAAAGAAAAATACAAAGGTATGGAAAATAAAGACTTGGCTTAAGAATGTAGATAAACCACGTATAAAAAGTTGACATAGATCAATAGCCTTTCTATTCATCGGAGCATCTAAGGCTCCACTATATAAGGCAGTGAAGTAGTTTATAGTTAGTCCCAAAGCAGACATCAGCAGGCAACACAGTTCCTTCCAGAAAATGCACCTTTGCCATGTTTGACTTCTGTATATGAAGGCACATCCACTGTACCCTAAGCAGTACACAGTTCTGCAAATACACAGTATTAATTTTGTTTTATTCACCTGACCCTCAACTTATTCGCAGTGAAACAGAAAGGACACTCTGAGAAAAATGAAGTTTGTATAGGAAAAGAAAAGGGAAATGGCCAAGAAAAGAATCACACTGAGTAGTATTGATAAGCAAGACTGATGGCTTCAGATTTCTCTTTGTGTTTACTGACAAAAGGCAGCATGCAGTAGCAGGCTCAGCTCGTTCCAGTGAAAAATGAAGGAGGGTTAGTAGACGGCCTACCTCCAAAAACACTTTCTCAAACACCAGCTATCTTTGGCCAGTCTAATATCTTCTGTGTCCATTGGACTATAGTTTATCTTTGGAAACACAATTAGAATCTATGCTTATGTTATTGCTTCAAGAATAACAAGGCCTTCTGAATAAGGGTAGATGATCATGGAAGATGTTACCAACAGTATTTATGCAACCAAGTATGTATACGAATTTGTGGATAGGCAAAAATATCCACATCCAAGTAGCTGATATCACTAAACATTCATAGCCTTCAAAGACTGAAAAATGAGCATCCACAAAACAAAATAGGAGGGAAAAATAGAAGAGTCCCATTCATAACCACAATCAAGCATGAATAATTACCAATTTTGAATGTAAAGATCATTCAAATAAATGTAACTGATGGATCATCCACATAGGGTGCAAGTCAAAGTAAAGAGACAGTCCACTTTACAAAGTGTCTAGTGAATTGATTTAACAAGTTTAATGCGAGCATCAGTGTGGGGCTATTACTGATCGTAAGCTTTACTGATGTTATTTGTTCGCTTGGAAAAATACCGCTCTTTGGAATGAGCACATTAAGGCTAAAATTGCAGAGAAAACCCTATTACAACTTTATTGCTGGCAAATTGGAACCAAACCTTGTCTGTATATCAATTACTTAGAGTTACCACAGAGATAAATCCTTTTTTTTTGTTTTGTTTTGTATAGGCTCAATCTCAAAGACAGTGATGAGAAACTCCTTATTATACCCTACCAACATCACTAGGTTTTCTTAGCAATTTCAAGAAATTGTCAATTAAGTTCTTTTTATTAGGTTCCAAAAGCTGTTAAGTCAAACACAAATCTATCATAAGACTTGTAACAGCATGTGATTTAGGCACATTTCAATGCCTCCTTCCTTCATTATCTACCTACCCCAATGTGACTGCAAAGTTCGAGTAAAGTAAAGGAATTTCTTCTTGATTATGTTAGGTTTGGTAGGCTGCAGTCCATGGGGCCGCTAAGAGTCGGACATGACTGAGCGACTTCCCTTTCACTTTTCACTTTCATGCATTGGAGAAGGAAATGGCAACCCACTCCAGTGTTCTTGCCTGGAGAATCCGAGGGACGGGGGAGCCTGGTGGGCTGCCATCTATGGGGTTGCACAGAGTCGGACACGACTGAAGCGACACGACAGCAGCAGCAGCAGCACAGAAATTTGGAGTAAGTGACCACTCACTGTATCAAATACTCTATTGAACTCCCATTTTTATTAAAAGCAGAGGGAGGGGGCAATAAAAGTTACATATACATGTGTGTATATGTATATATGTGTGTGTGTATACATACACGTGTGCATGTGTACATACATATATATATATAAAGGATAGGTTTGTTTCCAAACTTATTACAATGGAGGAAATGGTTTTGATGCAGTTACGCAGAATAGTAGCCACTCAAAAGCTTAAGGATTTTTAAAACAGTACTACAAACATGTTCATTTTTTGCTGGTTTCACTTGTGAACTGAGATCATTAAGAAAAAACATCAAGTCATCGCTGTGACAATGGATGACAACACAGCCCTTGTACAGCAGCAGGCATCACAGGGACATGTAAGTGGTTGTCCTTCTTACTCCCTGACCTAAGAAAGGCTAAATGCTTTAAAAGGACAATCCCACAGGTCCCCAGGAAGAAGGAAACAGTTAGTACCATTGAAAGAGCGAAACAATCAAGGTGCATAGAGGTCAGCCCAGGAAGCAGCTGCTCCTTTGACCTTCTAGGCAGACAAATGAGGCTTAATAAGAAAGGAAGACCAAAATGGCACATAATTCTAATGAATAAATATGGCCCAGTGCTATTCAGGAGCCTTGCACTGGAGGCATTCCATGACATTCACATTTCAGTTGAAAATTTTTTTTTAAGGAATTAAAATGGAATAAATACCATGAGCACCCAACTGAAGAATTCTCTGTTCTTTAGTTTGATTCTTTGAAGAAATTTTGACAATTGCCTTCATTTTTTTAAAAAGGCAAAAAGTAATAAACACTTTTACATAATCTTAAATCCCCTGCCAAACTTTCTAAATAAAAATGAATACTATGCAAATCTTCCAAATCTTTTTAGTCTCTAGATAAATATTTAAATTTAACTTATTTCCCAAGAAGTATCACTTAGCAATTTGACTTTGATTGGTATTGTAAGCTACCAGGGTCAACTGCTTACACCATGTATGTTCAAAGACAAGGAGTTCTGTAAACCCAGTTCTAGAAGCAGAACTTCCAAACCCAGAAATAGGGGTCAAAGAATAATGGGAAGAAAGCATACATGCCACACTGAAAGGGCAACACACCTGCAGAATTCAAAAAGGCATCTACTGTCTTTATTGCTATGGTTTTGTAAGAATTCTCACTTTGTAGTTAGGTTTCCACAGCATTTTTGCTATAGCCTGACTACTTGGTCACAGGCTAATGGCATCTGAAGAGGAAGAAGGTCAAAGCTATCATTATGGTGGTGACAACCAATCACAGTGGGAAAAAATAAGTTTTATTTATTACTCTTAACACAGGAAACCTTTATGGTGGAATATAATTGCACTGTCACTACACACCAGAGATTTTTAATCCCCAATCATTTCAACATATTTTACAGTTCATTACCTTTCCAGCTAGTATTGCAGGAAGGACTCTCCTGAGCCTATACAAAAGCATTAAAAATCTACTATTTTTACACTCATATTTCAGCCACACAAAATACTGAATAGAGAATTTAAAAGCGCTTAAAAACTTGTATATTTCAAGTGAACACTGGAAAGGAAATATACATCTCAGGATCAATTTAAAATCCTTCCACTAAAGATTAGAACCCCTAAAATTATGAATCGTGGAAAGAAAAGGGGGCTGTGAAGCATACAGGTTAGAATTTTAAATTGGTTTTTGACAACCAACATGGCAGTGTCCAGACTACACAAGACAGACTACACACCTATTGCCTGCAGCATGCACAACACTGCAGTGGATATGAAGTTATGAGATTACCTGTTATGAGTCTCATAAGTTCTAATAAGTGTCATTGTGAAAAGGTAAGCAGTTGAATCACTGAATTTTGTTCAGTAAAAACCTATCACTGACAGTCATCGTTTTTCACACATTGGAGTTCATGCATCTTGCCCTGCGTGGGTGGAATTCAGACTTCATCAGAATTGCACCCTGACAGAAGTTGTCTACTTATCTAAACTATATCATGAAAATTTAACACACCTTCAAACCACTTCTGATTCTGCAAATTCTGCTCTTCTGGATGTGGGTGATCTTTGCAGCTCCATCACGAACTTGAGAGCAGGCACACAGAGTGAACACGGGTGAACTTACATTCTCTCTATAGCTCTTACCGAGTAAACTGGCACTTATTGAGGATAATTTCCACAAAACAATAATAAAAATGGCTCTTGGCAAATAGGTTTTAATTAAAAATAATTCCACAGTTTCTACAAGCGTCCTTCTAAAAACCCTTCTTCTCATTAATGAAAAATGTTTGAAGTTAAATTGTTTAATTTCAAACTTGAGTATGGCTTTTACTGGAAATTGTGACAAATTCATAATAGAATGTAGCCATTTTATCAATCTGCAGTGAATTTGTCCCCAAAGTAGCAAGAACTTAAAGGGAAAACCTGCTTCAATGCAAATACCATACTGTTAATACATATTGCAATTGCTGGAATTATAACGTTTCCACTGATGGCATTTTTTTCTAAGGAAACCAGTGTGACTATTTAAAAATAAATGAGTCCAAAGCCTTCTCCTTATTTTTGAGTAAAGGAAAAATACCATTCTGGACATTTTTAAGGATCTCACGAGAAGAAAAATAGTGTAAAACAAGGAGCAATGCCCTCTACTCATAATGAGCTATCTGAGCTACTAAAGGTTCAGGTGGCTTCCGTACAGAATTGACATTTGAAATTCCTCTATATCTGCAAATGTATTTAAAAGAGAAAATATAATTAAAATTAGAAATAAATGATTATACCAAGTGAACACAGGTAATAATGGGAAGGGTGAAAAATAAGCAGTAAAACATGGACCCTTTTTAAAATTTTAGAATATAGAGAAACTTGCACAAATACAGCTCTAGGAATTTCTCCCTTAACCGACTATTTCATTAGCAAGTCTTAGATGACTGAATCTATGATTCTAGGAATAATGTGTTCCCTTCCAAAAACTGGAACACACGAGCAGACCAAGGTTGAAGCAAGTACTCTGGTGATAAGAATCAGAGCTCTGAAGGTAAGTGAGCAGGGAGGTCCCACCCGAAGTCAGATGCTGTGTGCTGCCCTCAATTAGGTCACCACAGGTGGTCCTCACCGTAATCTTCTGAGGCGGCCTGAGTAGTCTCAGTTACACAGACAGAGAAATCCAGACTCAGAGCATTTCATAAGCGCGCCCAAGGTCACAAAGCTGGTTAGTGACAAAAGCAAGCTCTGATCTCAGGCCAGGTGACTTCTGAATTCAAGTTCTAGCTTCCAACTATAAAGCTGCTGAAGGGAGAAATAACAAAAACTAAACGGCAAGATATGTCTTTGTCTGCTTGTATGTAAACAAGCTAGATTTATTGGAAGAAAAGCTACGACAAATCTAGAATGTAGACATTGCTGACAATGGTTCATACTATGGTTTTTTCATTAATCAGGTATGGATGTGAGAGTTGGACCATAAAAGGGCTGAATACCAAACAACGGATGCTTTTGAACTGTGGTGCTGAAGACTCTTGAGAGCCCCTTGGACTACAAGGAGATCTAACCTAGGAGTCAATCCTGAAAGAAATCAACCCTGAATATTCATTGAAAGGACTTTGGCCACATGAAGGAAAGAGCTGACTCACTGAAAAGACCCTGATGCTGGGAAAGATTGAGGGAAGGAGGAAAAGGCAGTGACAGAAGACCAGATGGCTGGATGGCATCACTGACTCAATGGACTTAAATGTGAGCAAACTCTGGGAGATAGTGAAGGACAGGGAAGCCTGGCATGCTGCAATCCATGGGCTTGCAAAGAGTTAGACATGACTGAACAATGGAACAACAACAACAAATTGATAACTGAAAATTAAAACATGATTTGGTGTTAAGACTGTACACTGGCTACAAAGCTTGAAGCTACGACTTGTCCAACTATTTCTTTAAAAGTTAAAAATTATCTCTCAGAGCCTGAGATAGTTTTGGGATTCTTCACTAACATCGTGTCAGGAAAATGTTTACTTTGACAGGACAACCAGACAGGGCCTACAGGAAACTGTAATGGGTCCTCACAGCAGCCTGTTTCGCTCTAAAAATTTAAATCCTGTTTGGAAACTGCTCACTGTCAAATTTAAGAACATTTCTTATGAATGATTGGGAGTGGACAGAGGATGCTCATCTCATGTTTCTCAGTCTGGTATCTTACTCCTGGAAGAAATTTACATTATGAATCATTTCAAAGTACCCTAATTTTCAGCAGGCTACTTTAAAAGAATACAGTATCTTGGCAACAGACATACCCTATTGCAAAACCATCTCAGAGGTACATATCTGGGTTTGGAAGGGATCAGGGAAAAGCATCAGCTTGGAAAGAGAAGTTAGGTCAAAGACTTAACAGAATATAAGTGAAGTACTCTCAATCTGGAAATTGATTATCTGGTAGTGACTTGTGGTTCTTCTAACTGGCTAGTTCTGGACCATCAGGATTAAATGAGACAATCCTTGGTACCCTTAATGCAAGTTGGCACACAGGAATACAGGTTTAGTAATATTAGTTATCATTATTATTATTCTTAAATCAGACTGATAATTACAGCTTTCTAGTAAATTTCTAATGTAAACTCTGAATCAGGTAGTCTGACTGAAAGCCAAAGTCACTCAGTTTCTGACTCTTTGCAACCCCATGGACTATACAGTCCATGGAATTTTCCAGGCCAGAATAATGGAGTGGGTAACCTTTCCCTTGTCCAGGGGATCTTCTCAGCCCAGGGATCAAACCCAGGTCTCCTGCATTGTAGGCAGATTCTTTGCTGAGCCACAAGGGAAGCCCAAGAATACTGGACTGGGTAGCCTATCCCTTCTCCAGTGGCTCTTTCCAACCCAGGAATTGAACAGGGGTGTCCTGAATTGCAGGTGGATTCTTTATCAACTGAGCTATCAGGGAAACCAGTCTAATTAAGACTACCATGCTATTTCATGAAAGTTTTACAGCTGACTAAGGAGAGCTCCAAAGATAGGAACCATTTGCACAGAGCTATGATTCTCAAATAACTTTCTATATATTTTGTTTGTATGTCAAGGTAATGTTTCCTTAGATAAAAAAAAGTTGGAAACCATCAACCTGCAGAAAAATCACTTTTCCATCAAACAAGTACAAGACACAGTCAGAAGAAACAAACAAAGCAGGGAAGGGAGGTCCATTCAAGTTGACAAGAGTAACTGGCCTCCATGCATTCAATGCTGAGTCAGGGTTTAAGTCTCCAAAAGGTAAGGTGCGGCAAAGATAAATAGTTACAGACTCTGGTAACATGGTAGAGCTAAAACAGCATCGAATTGATCGCAACAAGTATTATCCCAATACTGACTGTATCACACAATGGCCTTGGGCCACAGGGTCAACTCCTCTTGGTCTGTTTCATCCATACAGTGGAGACAGTAATACACCATAGTTTGTAGGAGATGAAATTAAGAGAATAAGGTATAACAACAACAACAAAACTGCAGCAGATAAACATAGGGAGGTTTTATCTTTAATTTGCACCTATATGATATAAGGTCCAAGACTGCAGGAGCTACAAGCATTTTATGTGCCACTATCAATCCAGACTTCATTTCTAAAAGAAATCAGAGTCTGGACAACCGAATATTCAAACATCTTTTGAGCTAGATCAACTCTAGATTCTAAGAAAGAAAAAAAAAGAAATATAACTACTTGAAAGATGATGCTGTGAAAGTGCTGCACTCAATATGCCAGCAAATTTGGAAAACTCAGCAGTGACCAAAGGACTGGAAAAGGTCCATTTTCATTCCAATCCCAAAGAAAGGCAATGCCAAAGAATGCTCAAACTACCACACAATTGAACTCATCTCACAGGCTAGTAAAGTAATGCTCAAAATTCTCCAAGCCAGGCTTCAGCAATACATGAACCGTGAACTTTCTGATGTTCAAGCTGGTTTTACAAAAGGCAGAGGAACCAGAGATCAAATTTCCAACATCTGCTAGATCATGGAAAAAGCAAAAGAGTTCCAGAAAAACATCTATCTGCTTTATTGACTGTGCCAAAGCCTTTGACTGTGTGGATCACAATAAACTGTGGAAAATTCTGAAAGAGATGGGAATACCAGACCACCTGACCTGCCTCTTGAGAAATCTGTATGCAGGTCAGGAAGCAACACTTAGACCTGGACATAGAACAACAGACTGGTTCCAAATAGGAAAAGGAGTACGTCAAGGCTGTATATTGTCACTCTGCTTAATTTAACTTATATGCAGAGTACATCATGAGAAACGCACGGCTGGAAGAAGCACAGCTGGAATCAAGATTGCCAGGAGAAATATCAATAACCTCAGATATGCAGATAACACCACCCTTATGGCAGAAAGTGAAGAGGAACTAAAAAGCCTCTTGATGAAAGTAAAAGAGTAGAGTGAAAAAGTTGGCTTAAAGCTCAACATTCAGAAAACGAAGATCATGGCATCCGGTCCCATCACTTCATGGCAAATAGATGGGGAAACAGTGTCAGACTTTATTTTTGGGGGCTCTAAAATCACTGCAGATGGTGACTGCAGCCATGAAATTAAAAGATGCTTACTCCTTGGAAGAAAAGTTATGACCAACCTAGATAGCATGTTGAAAAGCAGATACATTATTTTGCCAACAAAGGTCCGTCTAGTCAAGGCTATGATTTTTCCACTGGTCATGTATGGATGTGAGAGTTGGATTGTGAAGAAATCTCAGCACCGAAGAATTGATGCTTTTGAACTGTGGTGTTGGAGAAGACTCCTGAGAGTCCCTTGGACTGCAAGGAGATCCGGCCAGTCCATTCTGAAGGAGATCAGCCCTGGGTGTTCTTTGGAAGGAATGATGCTAAAGCTGAAGCTCCAGTACTTTGGGCCACCTCATGCGAAGAGTTGACTCATTGGAAAAGACTCTGATGCTGGGAGGGATTGGGGGCAGGAGGAGAAGGGGACAACAGAGGATGACATGGCTGGATGGCCTCACCGACTCGATGGACGTGAGTCTGAGTGAACTCCGGGAGGTGGTGATGGACAGGGAGGCGTGGTGGGCTGCGATTCATGGGGTCGCAGAGTCTGACACGACTGAGCAACTGAACTGAACTGAACTAAAGTGCATTAATGGGGCTTTCCTGGTGGCTCAGTGGTAAAGAGCATGCATGCTCTTGAGTATGTACTCAAAAAAACAAAAGTCCAGATATGCATTCCTTAGGATTATCAAGAAAGAAGAACATTCTCAGACATAGTGATTATGACTAAATAACACAGCTTGCATTATCCTCTCCAGAAACTTTCTCTGAGGAGAGATTTCTGCCTCCAAGATAAAGTTATTCATTTATTTTTCTCCTCTGAGTTCACAGTAGTACAGAAAACAGCGTGTTAGCAATGACTTTTGCTAGTTGTATGAAGGAAGCAAGGAAGGGAAAAAGGGAGGGAGGGAGGGGGAAACTTAGCTTTTACATTTCCATGACTACTGAGGTTATGGGCTCAACATCAAGGTGGGGAAAAAAAAGATTAAAAAAAACCCAGCCCTCTTAATCTGTTCCTCTGTCAAAACTGTAATTAAAATGTGCTTAAAGTTTAAACATCTTCAAGTGGAGAAGAAGGCAGGACACTGCAGAAAACAGATTTTAAGAAATGCTAATTTTGTTCAGTTTTTTCAATCAAAGGACATACTTCATGCATTTCTATATCACAGAAAGTCACAGTACTGCATGAAAGACAAAATACTATAGAAAATAACATTTGTAGCATATTGCTGTAGATTTACTTGTAGCAGCATAAATACAAATTATATTATCTCTGAAACTGCTGTTTAGATTTGGGCCTAATCAGAGGACTGTTCATTAAAAATCATCCCTGAACTAAAAAGTTAGCAAGAGTTTATAAAACAATATTCAAATCTCTAAGGGTCACATGATTCTTAGTATTTTGAGTAACACTGATGTATCAGAAACTCTCTCCTTTCCTTGCTCACCTCTTATCTTCTGCTTGCTTTGACTAGGAAGTTAGAAAACACTAAGAGGGAACAATTCACTAAGCTCATTTCTGTTTTTATAAGCAAACTCTTCAGACTCAGACACTACCATATATTTTCCACCTGAGCTGTGGAAAGAACCATCATTAGGAATTTTATTACAAATGGGCACTTATGCACCATTTTCAGGAAGAAAAAGAAAAAAAAAAACAGGACAGGTGGTCATACAAAAACCTGGAATTCCCACAGCTTCCTGTCTTTTATAGCAGAAGTATTTGACACTTCTGCTGTCAAATGTAGAAAATTCAATTCATCTTGAATTTGAGAAGGTTACAGTAAACCAAAATTTATCTTATATTCTTCTTTTTTTCTTTTTAATACTGTTCTTTGTTCTGCTAAGTTTGGATCTTATTTTTCTTCACCAAAAAAGTTGAGCCTTGAAATACCATAATACAGCCACAATAAAATCATAGCCTTCTCTGAGTTATTAGCGTATCAATTTGAAAAGGAAATCTTGTAAAGGAGAGTTCTAAGTGGTCTTTTATCAGAATTGCTACTTGCAAAGGTTTACAAACAGAGAAGTTTATCACTTATTATTTGAAACATGAAACTATTTTTATGTAACATCAATATGCATGTCTAGAAGCTTGTTTAAGGAAACTATTCACCATGCAAAGTTTTAAATGCACAATATCAAAGAATAATTTTTGACATTTTGATTCATACATGCTTATAAAGCTCCAAGACAACATGGTTTAATTATAAAACATATTTCTACTGCCTTAGTCATGCCAATTAAATTTGATTGGATACTTTCTTTATTCAACAAGCCCCTTTCATGTCATTTTAATTTACTGTCAAAGCAGCCTGAATATTGGAAACTAAATTATTTACTACAGCCCATAAGCCAATAATGTTCCATTTGTCTCGTACAGAGGGAGACTAGACTAACAAGATTATTAAGGACATTACTCGTAATAGCGAATGTCCTTCACTTTATTTGAGCTTCATGCTGTGCTTTCAGAGATCATACTTCAAAAGAGATCCATTTCATTCCGTCACAGAACCTCTGATATAAATTATTCCCTACTCCCTTTGTAATATTCTGATCATAGAGAAAGTGGATCCAGTATGGAAGCACACTCTTCTAAGAAAGCTATATAGTTTATTTGTGTTAAATACCTCTGATGCATTCCCTTGTGCCAATACTCCAAAAGAGGGATAACTCAGTTGAATTTATCTTGTATTTCACACATTATATTCATAAAAGCATTTTGTGTTTATTGTCTTGAATCCACACAATGCTTCTAAGATTCTCAGATATATGAGTCAATCTATAATCTTAGTTTTTAGAAAATCATAGAGAGTGCATTGGGCCTTATACATCTGGACAGACACTTCAGGCAGGGCTCCATTACTGTGAAATCCAAGAAAATGAATTAAAATGTCTCAACCAGAAGCACTCTTAAAGGCAGAGAAAATAGAGCTACAGTGAACTCTAATATGCCCATGGAATTCTGCTGAGGTTAGCCTCATGCTAAGACTTATTTAACATCTTCATTAGTGGTCTGGAGAGGGAGGAAACACATCAATTATATTCACAAATGGCAATTAATTGGGAAGTGTTGTAATTATTAGTATAAAAATGAAAAAGAACACAAAGAGGACTATAGAGGCCAAATCCACAGAAAAAAAAAAACTTCTAAAATGGCAACTGATCAGTAAATTAAAAGGCTATGTGAGGGCAGAAATAGTAAGTCTCAAAGAAGAGCTTGGAAACAACATTTTAAAAGATCACAAAGGGATGTCAGACTAGAAACTGGCTGCAAAAACAGTTCAAAATAGTGGCCGAAAAGGGAGGTGGGGTGACATGATCTCTCAGGAGAGGAAAAATCAGAGCCACCAACCCTCAGAGAAGTCACAGGGTACAAACAAATGTTTCCGTGCATTCTACAATAATGAACCAGAGATGATTAAAGAAGAATTTTAACTAGAAAAAAGAACAAAGTGTTTTATGTGTTTATAATAATATATTTTATGTGTTTAGCTCAACTATAAATGACAATCTTATAGATATGGGTGCAAATACAAAGCAAAGCTTCTCTGTATGTAATGAAATTAGACAATGATTATTTTTATATAACTTATGGTGCTCCAAAAATTTCTTCATAAGGTTTAGAGGGATGCATGAAATATAAAAATCAGAAGTGGGTAAGAAAGAAAAATAATAGTAAAGATACAAAATAGAGCCAGGAATTAATTAGCCTAATATAAAGATTTATTTTCATTTTAAACCAGATATATGTTCAGTTGAAAGTGATATTCAGTAAATGAGTGAAAAGGGCAAACAGCAAAGGGTCTCAGCTTTTGGAGTGAACCAATTCCTGTACAAAATATTTCAGATATCCTGGAATATCACAGAAGATTATCAAGCCATTCTCTATCTTGTATGCATGCCTCTATGCAAGGTAAAACAATTCTACCAAAATAATAGAAAGAATTACACTGTGCAATTGATGTAAAGCACATTTTCTCCAGTAATGTGAAATAAGCTATTTAGTAGTGCTTCAACCATTAAGCAATCAACCATCTTTTGCTAAAGGAAAATATAGTAGGTCTTTAGCCACATTTGAGGGGTTCTATATGCTACGGGTAAAAGCAATGCACTCTCTCACAAGTTTTTCTTCAGTGACTGCACTGTTTAACTCAATTATGAAAAGGAAATCTATTTCTAATTTTGTTGAAGTAAATGCTTGTGAAGGGAGCAAATTGCACTTTCTGGGTGATGGGTCTCAGTTTTGCTGCTGGAGAGCACAAGGTGACACCCCTGTGCCTGGCTGAGATTTACACAATCATGGGCAAATATTTCTAGGCAAATGCAGCTATAATGTTTATGTTAAAAACAATAGGTTATGACAGCAGTCAGATGTTCTATATCCCTCAAGTGTTGAAAATAAATTGTTTCTTTTTGCACACAAGAGATGGAGATTACCAAGGTGAAACATGACAGAAAATTTGTAGAAAATGATCTTGTCTGTAAGCAAGGCTTGCTCCCTGGTACTGACTGATAAAACCGTACCCCACGGGACACTGTGTGCTGCCTTAATGAGTCAAATGACAACGAATTTTGAACAAAGAGCCCTGAAAAAATGGTTTTGTTCTTTTCTGTCCTCTATTAAAATTCCATTCAACTTAAAATGACAAAGTTTTGAGTTCACACATTGCCTAGAGACAAGTTTTTATTTCCTCTTGAGATGGGGGTAAGCCTAGTACACAATAGGTTCTCAGTAGTGATCTGGTGATGGTATGGATGAATTGGTTCTCTATAAGCTCACACATCTCTCCTACCCTCGTCTCCTCCCTTTCCTGAAAACTCCACATTATTATCACTTAAATAAAGGAAAAGCAATATTTCTTGGCATCAACACACTGACAACTCTTCTCACCTCCCCTCTCCTAAGAGCCCCACTAAGAACAAGCCAGACAGTAATAAACGAGAAGCCAACTATATGTTATTTTTAAAAATATAAACTGGCAGATATCATCTTATTAACAGGTCACCCTAAACTCTCTGAATTCTTGATCATATACTTTGCTTCATAGCTGACACAGCCTCGCACCTGAAGGACAGTGGGTGAGCAGTAATGCTTTGTTATGACCCTCAGGACCTTGGATAACTTGCAAAAGTTGAGACTTTACCCCAACTTGTGTACATATTAGTTATAGCTGACTAAATTGCCAGACGTTACACAAGAAACATATTCATTTTATATGCCATTCTGTGATTTATTCCTTCATTATTAGACTATTTGCCTTGGTAAAAGAGTTAATTACTAAATTCACTAACACAAATGGAAAGAACTAACTCATTGTGCTGCCCCACTAGGTAAAAGTTACAAGAAGAATTTCATTACAGCCTTGATTCAATTATACTTGGATTTCATTTCAATAATATATGTCTACAGACAGTATCATCTTTTGTCATTTTAATTTCTTAAGGCTTTGGAAATAACATGTGGCAGAAAATTAAATAAAACATTACATTTTAGGTCATTCAAGCCACTTGAATTTTTTAAATGCAGAATTCATTTTCCCTCTGTATTAACAATGATTCATCTTCCTGATCCATGATATATTTAATCTGAAACTTAAACATAACCAGTACTAGTTTATTCATGAGAGTGTATGGTTTATAAAATTTGTCTGCAGGACTACAGAAAGGATAGAAGCAGAAACCAACTAGTAATTGTAAGAAACAAGTAAATGTTTTCAATGAAATAATCACATTTTAACTCATTAAATCGTTTTCCATTTGTATGCATACTGACAATTCATTATTGCCATATTTCCTATTTGAATATTATCAATATCAGCTCTAACATAATCCTAGAATTATCTGGGGTTTGCAGGTAATATGTTTACAATCTTGGTAATTTCTTTGGAGTTAATATCACACATTTCTTAGTTCCTAATTGAACATGAACAAAGGCATGCCTTATGGACTTCTGATTTATCAATCATTTGTCTTCTCAAATGTGATACTTCATTTTCTATCAGCTGATCAATGTTTTAATTTTTTTTTTTTTGGTATTTCATTTTGAAGAATGTGCTATGGTTTTACGAGATTAGATTCTTTATGCAAAGGTGGAAGTGTATACTACATCCTGCTGTGAAAATGTACATGAGAGAAACCTAACATGTATAAATATATTGTAAAGATATGCATTTTAATGTTGTAATTATAGTGCATGCAAAATGCACAGTATATATATTGCATTCAAATATTTTAATATATTTATCTTCCTTATGTAAATATCTATGCATAAGTTTCTATAAATAAAATTGTAAGTTAGAGTGAATAACATTTCAATATAGAAAAATATATGTATATGCAAATCCATAGATATATATGTATGCATGTATATTTTCCTGATTGAACTCTATATACTACCCTCCATTTTGACTGAAACAGTGAAATAACTAGCATGTTGCCTCTGTGAAGCCGAAAGCAATTTCCTTTTCTAATTTTAGTTATGCAAAGCCTATGGGCATCATCAGCATTTAGTAATTAGTTTTATAATTACTGCTGTTTTGCTCACTGTCATTCAATTTTTCTTACAACATGGTCTGGGATTGAAACATCCCACATCCACAGCTGTGTAAATTGCTATCCATTTATAAGGCAGAAAAGTAAAGTTCCACATACATCATTATTCAGTCAAAGATGAACTGGTAGTACTTAGGTGATGTTTTCAGTACTTAAGCTGCCCCCTAAAACACCATGAAAAACAGCATTCCAGATTCCAGAAAGCACTGTCTAATAATGCAGAGAGAGAATATGAAAGCTGCCACAATAGTAAGATTACATCAAAGAGAACAATGAAACACAAGAAATCTAAAGTTTGTGATGTCAAAGGCAAGCATTTAAAATGTTAAAGTTCTTCCTTCCTATAGGAAAGAAGAAATGAGAACACACATGTGTCTATAATTGTTGACTGCTGTGTTAAACACTATTATGTTTCTTCTAAAAGGTTTTGATCATGAGAGATTGAATTTTTCCTAAAACCTACTGAAAAAGTCAGTCTAGCTCTTAGATACTTCGCTTTAGCTTCACTGATAAGTTATAAAATCAAAACACTGATTTAGCTCTCATAAAGACTGAAAGCTTAAACATTCAGTATAATATTGCCGTGGTAAGTATTAACTTAAAAAGCCTCTCTAAGTAACTCAGGGTATTCTTTGAATATATCTCTGAATATACTCTTTGTAGCTACATTCTCTTAAAATTTGTGAAACATCAAAACAAAATGACTGTGAGATTCATTTCACAAACTGAAGTGTTTAGGCCAGACCTAGACATGTTCATCAACCGAATTACAAGGAGTTGCTTTGAGCCATAAAAATGAGCCATAAATCTCAGGTCATCCCTACCTTGGGAAAATGCCAACAACATGCTCCAGAATTAAGAGCCCATCTCACCTTGAACAAGTCACTCCGTGTCCTTGCACCTCAGTTTTCTCATCTGTAAATCCACTGCGCTTCATAGGATTCCTGAGTGTCTGAAGCAGGACAATGATCATGAAGGTGACTAGGGGGACAAGATCTTTCCCTGGAAGGCCACTATATGGTTCCAGAATATATTCCTTTAAGCTTCTGGTTACAGAAAAGAATTGTTCTTTAGTTTAAGAAGCAATCTGCCATACCTGCTACTGAATTTTCCCACAAATGCTTTATAAGATTTTAGTTTCAAAAGTCTTATTTCCACAGATCAACTGCAAAGGTTTGAAGAGTGGAGTTGCATCTTCTATTAGTCTTTTCTATCTCTAAGCCCTGGGAATACACAGTAGGTAACCTATATATACTTATTATTCTAAACGAATAAATAAAACTACTATAGGTAAGATAAAGGAGTAAAGTGTAAATAACTGACTTTTAACTGTGACATCCAGAAACAAGCCCCGGACTTGAGGTGAAACAACAGATGAATGGTCAAGTGGAGGGCTTCAATCTCATCCCAACATTTCTGATGTGCAAGTAGATGTGTGCTAAGTCGCTTCAGTTGTATCCAACTCTTTGTGACCCCGTGGACTGTAGCCCGCAGGCTCCTGTCCATGGGATTCTCCAGGCAAGAATACTGGAGTGGGTTGCCATGGCCTCCTCCAGAGATTCTTCCTGACCCGGGGATCTCATGTCTCATTATGTTTCCTACATTAGCAGGCAGATTCTTGACCACCAGTGCAACCTGAGACGCCCCTCTGAGCACATAATATGTACCTAAAATCCTTTCTTCCTTGATTCTTTTCCTGCAGAGAAAGAGCAATGAAATCTAGGAAGCATACAAGCCAAACCAGAGTGAGTTCTGTCTTCTTTCTCCCTTTAAATCCTGAGAATGGGGACATAGAATCCACTGACTAAAACGACTAAAAGATACATCAAATACATGCTAAATAGCTCTAAGAATTAATCCAACAAAACACTTATTTGAAGATATACTTTTGGCTAAATATTCTTTTGGTCAATTGTCTCTGAGAGTAAGAAGTTCAGACTTAAATCTTATTTCCCCATGAACTAAACAAGAGTAGATTTGGACCAAATACTTTATTTCAACGATTCAAATATTTCTTTTCAAAACTATCTCTATATTTGGACACACATATATATGTATGTGTGTGTGTGTGTATCTAAACCATCTGCTTAGAGATTCTCTGGTGCCTTCTCCCCACCCAGTTTTTATTGTCCCTCTCAAATATAAGCCAGAAAAGAACATTGAATGGTTCTCTGAGGAAGGGACTCCCATAGAGTTGTTGATTTTACTGTCAGACAGGCTTACAAGCTGCCGTATGCTTAACCTGCTAGCTGCAGACTGCTAAGTGAATGAAAAAGGAAAGCCATAAACTGGACAAAAGCTAACGAGATCAACCATTATTTCTGTGAACACAAAAGCCACAAATTCCCACTCTTCATTCATACTACTGCTTAATTGACACATACAGGTAAAAGGAGGCCAAACAAAAGACAAAAAAAAAAAAAGAAGAATGAAAGGGTTTGTCTTTAGCATATTTACACAGAAATTAATGAAGTTAAAAGGGTTTTAAGGCAGGAAAGGAGATGAAGAGAAAGAGGGATTCACTCATTGAATATAATCCTTGTAAACCTAATAACTGTGGACAATCTTTATTTTTAAAAACATTTTATTTAGTATTCTTGCCTGGGAAGTCCCAAGGACAGAGGAGCCTGGTGGGCTACAGTCCATGGGCTCGCAAAGAGACACGACTTAGCAGCTGAACAACAACAACAACATTCTAGTTTGTAGCTTAATATTTAATTTCTGTACACTGTCCAAAATTTACTTTGTCATTCAAAATGTAACTACAATCCTTTTGAGATGTCAAAAGTCCTCACGAACAAAACTTCTCATTTAAGCCAAATGTTTAAGGAAAGCACACTGCAATGTGAGCAACAGAGAACCAAACAAGAGAAACTATCAACAGTAACAGAGAAACGAGCTTGACCACTACTGCAACCTGCAATTTATAGTTACAGATTTCTGAACTTATAGTGAACCTGATAAAAAGCCAGTAAAAGTAGGCAATTTTTTTTCTTCTCTCTTTGGCAAAGAGTTGACACAAAGCGTGTCCTCTGCGTGGAATGTGCTCTGGTCTGGCCACCCCTCAGCCCCGGTTTCCTCTGCTGCAATTCCAGTTCTAGTCTGTTAGCTGAAGCAAACACTAGAGATGGGAGACATGTCACAACAATGACTGGTTAGAATTCGGCTACAGTGAACATTCAAACCACTAAGGGAAAAGTCATTTAATAAGCTGCATCGGAAAAAAAAAAAAAGCACAGCCCTAATCATAAAGGCACCCAGTCTCTTTGTGCCTCAAATCTCTGCACAACAATTTTAATCAACAATTAAATTCCTATTTATATCCCCAAATCCACTACAGCTGCTTCTTGCTTCCCCATTTTTCGTGTGCAGTCTGACTTAGACAAGGATGCTAGAAAGATCACACAGGAAATATCTGGACAACTTAGATTTGTTATCTACACTCACCTGAGGAATACACATACTTAGGCAAGTATAAAAACAATTATTGATTTTTTTAAAAAGAATAGCCACCAGAAGAAATTTCTCTGGAAAACTGAAAAAAAAACACACTGATTTGAAATTGAAAAAAACAATTTTTTCAATTGAAAATTGAAAAAAAACAAAAATACACGTTTACAAGTTTCAAGGACCCTTTTAACTTAGACATGTGTTTTAGAGTTTCACTGTTACTGAGATATCTAACACACATTTGAATTAACAGCATATTTGTGTCTGGTTACAAATCCTTTTATGTAATATAAATGCACATTACAAAGAGAGACATCTTCACTAGGAGTAACACAAAGGAGGAAGAGCAACCTAACAATGATTTTCCATTATCTTTGGCTGCATACAGTTAATATGCTTAGATGTGAATAATTACAACTTTTTAAAAGTAACTACAACTTTTTATGAAAATAAATTTCAAGTAAATAAATGCCTTAACTATGATGACTGAACTTTCGTAAGACACTTTAGAAAAGGCCACCCCCAAGTCCTTCCTAGGACTGCTAATGTCTGTTAATTAAGCTTCTCTGATGGCCCAGATGGTAAAGAATTCACCGGCAACACGGGAGACCCGGGTTCAATCCCTGGGCTGGGAAGATCCCCTGAAGGAGGGCATGACAATCCACTCCAGTATTCTTGCCTGGAGAATCCCCATGGACAGAGGAGCCTAGTGGGCTCCAGTCTGCTACAGTCTATGGGGTCGCAAAGAGTTGGACATGACTGAGCAAGAAGCACAGCACACAGATATTAAAGGGTTAAGATAGGCATAAATTAACTTTATTGTCAATCACTACATACAGAAGAATAATTAACTCGGTATGTTTATTTATCTACTTTTGCTACTTGATTAAATGAATGATTGATGACAGGTTCCTTGTTTTCTTTTCTTCCTTTTTGTCAGTATAAATGATCAGTATGAAACTAAACGGTGACATTACAATGAAATCATTAGCAACCTAAGATGCAGGCAACCTGCATGGGAGAGCTTCTGTCTCTTTCACTATTGAGAAATCTAATCAGATCTCTTCACACCCCAAACAGATGAATAACATAGTTAGACGTACTTCCTAAATCAGGTTCTATCTCCTCATTTTCCACTGTGTCTGCTATGTCTATGATTATGCTAAAGGCTATTCATTTCTTTTGAAGTCATTTTTAAATAATGCTAATTACAGCATCCTGCCTTCACTGTTGGTGAAATTTATGAACTATGTTAGTTTGGCATTTGTGTCTAACAGAGACTAATAGAAATATCAAGAAGTCCTTGAGGTAAACACAGTCAAAATTAAAATATCAGATAAATGATCAATGATCACTTAAGTAATTTGATTGGTCTAGGATTTGTCACAATTTGATAACATTTGAAAAGGTTATTAGTTCTAGCTCTCAGCAAATCAGGTGACTAACATTAGCTGCACAGATTTATGGCACAGAATCAATGTGAATGTAAGGTTTATCAAAGATACTGGCTACAGTGGCACACAATGTACTGAGGAGTTTTCCTTGCCCCCTAGGTCCACTGTCCAGTGCTACATGTCCTAAAAACAAAGTGACATATTAAGATCTTGCAGAAGCCTGCATCTGATTTAGACTGGCTGCTCTTCTGAGCATTGCTTAATCATCATTTAAAATGTTACCACTGTTAACAATTCTGCTCTGCAGTTCTTTGAGCAATATCATAAAATGTAGCACCTCAAAGAATAGTTTAGATAAGAAATAAAGAAGAGAAGGGAAAATGAGTATTAGAAGGAAGCCAGAGGTGGCTGCAGAACAAAGTCTGAGAACTCAGATTTCACTAACATATCAATTTTCATTAATCACATGAAGGCTGAGGTTTGCCACAGACGTAATTCAAAAGAGAGAGCAAAGCAGAAGAGGAGAATGCGTTCAGTAAAGAGCTAATGAGATTGGGAGATTATAAACCTGACACCGAGAAAGTTGTCTCACTGTTTTGCAGTATAATGTCACATCGAAAAACCATGGAAAAATTTAGTGTGAAGCTATAACCTCATAATATATTTTCAGCCTATAAGTAACTACAAACTAGTGTGAGTGCAGTTATTTGTTCTATTAACAGACACGCTCTGTTGTAAGGACGAGTTCCTCCAAAGAACCCACAAACTCTTACTCCCCAGACCTTGGCCGCACAAACTGGTTGTGGTTAGGATGAAGTCTAGAAACTGAATCCACATGTTTTTCTGCTTGCATTGGAATTAATTTACTCACATGCTAACAAAAACAATGATACTGACATCAGTTGGACCAGAATCTAAGCAACTGTCTACTTGCCAGTCTTACTTAGTTTACTTTTGCTACAATGCAATCATTTCCTAGTGGCTGATAAGACACGATGGCATAGCTCCTAAAAGCAAACAGTTGTCCCTAAGAAAGTTTTACCTGAATTGTGACAGACATAAACTTATAAACAGTAATTTTTTAGTCTTCCCTGCTTTTTGTATTAGAGGCTAGTATTAGTGGATTTGGGGATCCTGAACCTCTTGTGTATATCACTCACCAAATCAAAAGAATTTCATTTGGTAAAACTGGTCAGCAGAACTTAACAAAGCATTTACGTCCACTTTTTAAAGAGTCTTGGAATATTCCCCTCCCTTTCTTCTGATGTATGTATCTTTTGCACCTACAGAGCAGAATAATTAAAAATTCCACGTACAGAGAAAGCAATGCCCATCTCATGGAGCTTTGTAAGTACTAAAATGTGATCACAGATTGCAATATCTTTTGCATATTTTTCACACAATCATATCAGAAAATAGTTTTGTACACTATAAAGATAGGTCAATTCTATGATTTTGGGAAAATATAATGCATTAGTATAAAAAGTGATCACAGATTTCCATACCTGAATAGCAAAAAACTATAGACTATTCAGACTACTTAATTAATAACTGATATGAGTAAAGCAACAGAAATGTGATGTGGATAATTTTGTGTCTCCCAATATTTTTCTGAAATATATTGCCTTTAGATATATCATTAACACAAATTTGTTGTTTATATTTCCATTTCCTTACTTTTAAAAGCTTAAAGGTTGAAAACAAGAATTTTAAATATATCTTGGTTAGAAACATCACCTGCTTTATTGAAAAACTGTTCTTACAAATATGAATTACCACAGAAATCCTTTACCCTAGACAGTTTCTCAAATATATAAGATGTGATTTTATTAACATAGTTATAAAAAAAACATTTTATATACAATTTGTCTGGGATTTGTATTTCAAAAACGCTGTACCCTTCCACTGTGTGCTTATACACACACACAAACAAAAAAGAATTGTACTTGTCACTGTAGTGAGTGAAGTGAAGTCACTCAGTCGTGTCCGACTCTTTGTGACCCCGTGGACTGTAGCCTACCAAGCTCCTCTGTCCATGGGATTCTCCAGCAAGAGTACTGGAGTGGGTTGCCATTTCCTTCTCCAGTGGATCTTCCTGACCCAGGGATCGAACACGGATTTCCCACATTGGAGGCAGACGCTTTAACCTCTGAGCCACCAGGGAAGCCCACTTGTCACTGTAAGTCACCTGAATAACTAATTTAAACACATATGTTCATTAGTAGAATAAAATAACCTATTTTAGTAAGTTCCCACAATGAAAGTTAATGCTTTTCATTCATATATATATAAAAATGAAATTATATATAATACATAATATATAATTATATACATTATATTGTATAACATATAATTATATATTTAATACATAAATTATAATTATAATTGTAATATATAATTATATAGATTTAAATTGTTAAAATTTGAAAGGACAGTATAATATGAGTGGACTGCATTTTGAATGAAGCAAATATAATTCCATTTAACTGAGTATTTTTTAGACTATTCAGAATGCAAATGATTGGGCTTTTTAAAAAAGAAAACAACAATAAAAAAGACTTCCGCTCTCAGAGGCAGAGGAAGCTTTTGATCTAGGTAGCAAAATGTCCAAGGTCATCTTTGCTCTATGATCACCCTTGCTGAATGAATCACTATTAAATTATATGCCATTTTGCATGTATGATTTTATATTTTAATGATATAGAGTAGGCGGTCTAATTCTCTCCTATGTAAATATCAGCTATATTGCTGAATAAAAACAAAGATGAGAATTCTGTCAGATTTTATCCTTACTGTTAAGGGAAGTTTGAGAGTCCTTTCCCAGGGGCCTACAGTTTATAAAAATCATTTTCTTAACTCCATCACTAGAGTCAAAGCTAGCAGGGTCATTTGCTTAGATGTTGGAGAACCAGAGCAAAGACAGATCTGAGGCTAGACCTGGTTTTGATACTAGAAAAACTGCATGGTGTCTATGATGTTAAACTACAGAGAATTAACACATATTAATTTGGCTCTGGTTACCGAAATGCTCCTGGCATTTCCTTCAGCACTTAAAACTCATTTTCAGAGAATGGACTGCTGTAAAAGAATGCAGGCTCATTAAGAGTTTATTTCCTCAAAATGCTGAAGGATAGCAAGTTTCTCCTGAGAGGGGATCAGAAAACTGCATTTATTTCCTTCCTGGGGAAAAAAAAGACACCCCAAAGCTTTTTGTTTTTGAGCAAGCATCACAGGTTTGAAAATAAAGGATTTTGTCTTGTTATTATACCCCGCCTTACCTCGTTTCAGGACTGGCTGTGTTTTCTTTACACAGAATGAAATTTTAGCAAGAGCAGAAGCCAAATGCTTAAAATGAATGATCAACTTACGACTCATATGAATCTATTCTTTCATGCCGCTCTGCTTAAAAATAGCATCATAAATGCACATCTGCAAAGACTGTGCCACCCTTCTTTCCTGAATCGTACAAATTATTAGAGTCGTTGACAAAAGATTTTTTTTTTTTTTTGTTTAGGGGTTGGTCTGGGCACTCTCTTTGGCAGACTGCCACTTTTCTAGCAGTAGAAATATTGCTTGTAGAAAGCCACATTGTACTGAACAGCTGTTCTGCTAAAACATTGAGCTAGCAACCCAAGAAATGACTGACTTCACATGTGAAGCAAAATTGTTCCCTCCCTTTGTGCTAATTTAAATGAAATAAAAGTACAAAACATTCTCTTCCACGCTGTCTAGCTTTCCCTCCCAGTTTCAGGTTTCAGTGGGACATGTGTGGGCCGGGTACCAAGGGGCGCACTTGATTCTGGCCACTGCACCAATGGCAACCTTGAACTATGGCTGTTTCACTGAGAGGCTCCCAGGATGACAGCTATCCTTCTGATCTGAGCCTCCCCATATTCAGGTTTTAGATGCTGAACTATGTACTATACATACACTAGGACTGTGAAATTTAAAAATACACCTAACTCTAGCCTTTCTTCCAACTCTAAAAAAAACTGAGATATTAAAAGAAGTATTCTAGAAGATTATATTTGATTAAGCTTTTCGTTCAGAAGTTCAGTATGTGATTCCTGCTTTTGGTTATTTGAGATTATGGTCAGATAATAGAAATATATACAAGTACTGCATGTTCAACATGGCATTTGGATATTCAATGTAAAATACTCTTCTTAAAGGAAAAACCGTCACAAGCTTACTTAACTAAGGGAGGGAGCACAATCCTCATGAAATATCACCATGTTTGCAGCTCTATTTATGCATAATAGACTATCTAAAACTAATGGGTATCTAAAATAATGACTTGGAAAAAATACTTATTTAAAAGTAGAAATTCATGAAGTATAATAATTCTTTTGGAGAACAATTATATATATATTTAAGGTGCTTTATATAGATTCAGTATGCTCACCTACGAAAAGCTGCAATTTAAAATCCTACCCATCTTTAAAGTCCACTGTAAAGGCTAACCTCTTCTTCTCTCCATTTACTATTAATCACTTGTCTGTCATCACACAGTATTTTGCTTAGACATCTTTCAACATGAATAATATCATTCTTTATTATTTAGTGAGCATGTGGGTCACTCTCATTAGATTATAAACTCCTAGAAGAGAAGGTTCATTTTTTTTTCTTCTTTGCATCCCCCATAGAGCCTAACACAGAGTCTTGTAATATAATGAGTATTCAAATAGGATGAATAGTGGAGTAAAATGGAAAATGAAATATAACTCATTCCTCATCTCTAATGATAAAAAAACAAAAATTGTTATCTTAAGTGTCCATCAACAGAAGAATGGATAAAGAAATGTGGTACATATATACAATGGAATATTACACAGACATAAACAGGAATAAAAGTGGGTCATTTGTAGAGATGTGGGATGGACCTAGAGTCTGTCATACAGAGTGAAGTCAGAAAGAGAAAAACAAATATTGTATATTAATGCATGCATGTAGAATCTAAAAAAATGTTACAAATGAACCTAGTGCCAGGGCACCAAAAGAGATGCAGACATAGAAAACAGACTTGTGGCCACAGCCAGGGAAAGGGAGAGTGGGATGAACTGGAAGATTAGGTTTGACATAAATATATTACCATATGTAGAACAGACAGCCTGTGGAAACTTGTGGTTATACAGCACAGGAAGCTCAGCTCCATGCTCTGTGATGACGTAGATGTGTGCGATGGGGGCTGGGGGGTGGGAGAGAGGCCCAAGAGGGAGGAGATATATGTATATGTATAACTGATTCACTTTGTTGTATAGCAGAAACAAACATAACATTGTAAGGCAATTATATTCCAATAAATAAATAAAACCTCCTGTAAGATTTTATCTATAAAGCCAAACTCCTGGGAAGGGGCAATATCTACTATATTCATTGTTTTATTATATAACCATTCATTTCAGAAATAGTCTCCGAGTGCTCTCGAGGAAATAACCACATACTAATAGTTTTCATAATCAATTTTCATAGACCTTGTTTTAAGGATTCAAATAACACTAAGTTGCTGTAACTTCACCATACCACCTGTGTTACTTAAGAAAGGCTCCAAATTTCCTCTCCTCTGTCATATGATACAAGTTAAGAGTTTTCACTTCTTAGAAACCCCAAAAGTATTTCAAAACAAATGCTACATGTTGACAGTCTCTTCCTTCTGATTATCATCATTTTGGAAATACAGCCTTACACACACCAAAAAGGAAATTTACCTTTAACACTTGATAAATATCATCAGTAGGAATCCTAACCTGTCTTTAGTAGTTTCTATGTGAACTTAAGCCTCCCAAAACAGCCTGGGATTACTATAACATGAGACTAGTTGGATTCTCAGGCCTAACTGCATCATTTTTTCCAAAAGAAAACTGAGGCCAAAGAGATTTCACTTTTTCCGTGTCACAAAGATTTGAACTCAGGAGAGTCCAACTTCATTGATCAAAACCTTGCCACTAACAGGGCATTCTAATGATACATTAAGATGACTGGGATAATTAGCTTCCACTGCATTCATACATTTGGGTGACTCCACTGGCCTTTTTTTTTTTTACAAGGAGAGTGCCTTTGTTATAAGCTGTTAGAACTCACTAACAAAAGAAGAAGAGGAAACTCTTGTTCCCTCTTCTTATCTTGGTAAAGGCATTATTTAAGTTTCCCAAGATGAGATGTCCATATAGCAAAAATGTGACTCACAACAAAGAGGTCTGATCTGATCACTCGGCAAACGTAAATTATAGAACAGCAAAGGCTGAGTAACTTGTTACAGAGTTTTCTGCTACTTTAGGAGCTCAGTATCCATTGGCCATACAATGAAAAACACATTAGGTCAGGTATCAGGTAAGAAAATATCACCGTACCTCTTTACAAAAGTTCCTGAGTATCCTCAAAGTGATATATTGTTAAGTGTTTTCATACTCTGCTCTGTATATTATTCTTTATTATGTATATATGAAAGTTTAAGAAATAATTCCCCTACTGATCGATAATTCAGTTGTTTCTATTTTTCTATAAAGACAATGCTATAATGGGAGAAAAAAAAAAAAAAGTGAGGCTTACCTGCACTGGCATCTCCATTTGCCTTTCCTAACTCTCTAGCATATACTGCGCTTTACAATTTTTTATGAGAACTTCGCATCTCTTTTCAAAATGGAAAATGACAGTAATTTTGCTTTTATGCTAAAATTCTTGTAAAAACCTGGATAGTATTCATCTATTTTAATAGAAGAAAGCCAGTATTTTAAAGTATTTATATAAAACCCAAACTGTATACACAGTCTGTTTTCATCATCAGTGCTGATATTCAACACAGCCGTATTTCCCAAAGTGTAAAATTATATATGAGGAATGTGATTTAATTACAAAACAGTACTGAATACTTTTTTAAGTCTCTGCAGTGCTTTTGCAAGTTCTGACTATGAAATCATGAATTTCAGTTTCTTCCAACTTAGGCACACAGTAGCACTCACTGTTTGAGCACTCTTTCAACACCTAGTGATCAACTGATCTCAAAAGACAATGGTGGAGACCACAGTAGCTATTTCCAAGCGATAGCATTTGGTTCTTTTAGTAAACTGTTTAGGTTGGTAAGTTGTGAAAATTAAATTATACTAGACAATTTAGCCATATGTCTTCACTTCATATACCCATGGTTTTGGAGATGTGTTCAACTCTACTGGCAAATGACTAGCTCAGCTTCAGCAATCTTATTCATTCTAGTGCTGATAATAATACTAGATTATTGATATACACATCTCAAATTTCTTATTTCTACTAAGTTTTTCATGATGGTCATAGCCATATCATGCCTTAAGCCCCTCCCCCCACCATGGTCAGGCATATAATAAATTATGTAGGAAAATAAAAGCAATTATTTAACTGAACTGGCCAGTTGTTTCATTAGTTAAGTCAAAAGGATCAAACAATAGTCTTAGGTAGACAAAGCTTTAATCATGTTTCTCTTTAATAAGATCCTGCATCTAGGACAACTATCTGAAGAGCCCTAATTTGGATTATATGCAACATTAAATTGAGGAATCAGAGAAAAACAGTAAGCCAGACCATGCCAATGACTTAAAATGACTTAAGTTTTCTGGAATGTATGCTAGGCAGAAGATAGCATGCACCCAAGGAAACTTAGAAAACTATGCAACATGGTACCCCAGCTGGCTTACAATTCCGTTATGTTGGCTACTACAGTAAGTTCATTATGTGAACACACATTAGCTATGAAGATATTAAAAAGAAAAAACAACTTCATTTAACTTGCCATTTATTGTTATCACAATACCTATATACCAAAAACAAGACACAGCCTTTTATAACTAGCAATATGCTTTCTACTACAATGGGTTCTAAAAAGGTAACTAAGTTTTGTGGAGTTCAAATGCTCTTTACAGGAGTTGGCATACTACAGTCTGCAGGTCAAATCCAGCCTGCCATGTATTTCTGTATAATTCATAAAAATCCATAAAGAATTTAAAAAATTTTAACAGTTAAGAAAATAATAAGAATATTTTATTACATGTTATAATTAGATCCCAGTGTCTACAAATTTGGGATCTAACAAAGGTTCACTCAAATATAGTCACACTCATTCAGTTACTAATTGTCCATAGCTGCTTTTGTGATGTAATAGTTGTATCACAGCAGCAAAGACTCTGTGAACCACAAAAGCTAAAGGATTTACCATCTGGTCCTTTACAGGAAAAGTCTGTCAACTGTGTCCTAGAACTCTATAACTAGTTTCTGTCTTGGCTTTCCAACTTCCCATTTAGGCAATCTCTCCTTGGAAGGAAAGTTATGACCAACCTAGATAGCATATTCAAAAGCAGAGACATTACTTTGCCAACAAAGGTCTGTCTAGTCAAGGCTATGGTTTTTCCTGTGGTTATGTATGGATGTGAGAGTTGGACTATGAAGAAAGCTGAGCAATGAAGAACTGATGCTTTTGAACTGTGGTGTTGGAGAAGACTCAAGAGTCCCTTTGGACTGCAAGGAGATCCAACCAGTCCATTCTAAAGGAGATCAGTCCTGGGTGTTCTTTGGAAGGAATGATGCTAAAGCTGAAACTCCAGTACTTAGGCCACCTCATGCGAAGAGCTGACTCATTGGAAAAGACTCTGATGCTAGGAGGGATTTGGGGCAGGAGGAAAAAGGCACGACCGAGAATGAGATGGCTGGATGGCATCACCGACTCACACCATGAGTCTGAGTGAACTCTAGGAGTTGGTGATGGATAGCAGGCCTGGAGTGCTGCGATTCATGGGGTCGCAGAGTCGGACACGACTGAGCAACTGAACTGAACTGACCAAGAAGACAATGCGGCACGAGTCACAGTGCAAAAGGAGGAAGAATAACCAGGGTGTACATGCGTGCTCTGACTCCTTACTGATGGAAATAAGTTATTTACAAAGCTTCTAAGAAAATCATATGTAAAATGTTAATCAATTTTCATTTCTTCCATGAAAGTAAAGTGAAAGTGAAGTCGTTCAGTCGTGTCCGACTCTTTGTGACCCCATGGACTAAAGCCTACCGGTCCATGGAATTTTCCAGGCAAGAGTACTGGAGTGGGTTGCCATTTCTTCTCCAGGGTATCTTCCAGAACCAGGAATAGAACTCTGGTCTCCCACATTGCAGGAAGACGCTTTACAGTTTGAGCCACCAGGGAAGCCACTATTTCTTCCATATCCTGATGTTATTAAAATTGCTCGTTAATCACGTTCCTTAAATACTACAACCAACTATGAAGCCCTAGAGAAGGTTAACCTGTATGGATTCAACAGTGACCAACTGAAAAAGTAGGGAACTGGGACACAAGTTTCCATATGGGGAGAGATTGGTTTTAAGTTTCTGTCTTGAGAGTATAATCAGAGAAGGCAATGGCACCCCACTCCACTACTCTTGCCTGGTAAATCCCATGGATGGAGGAGCCTGGTGGGCTTCAGTCCATGGGGTCGCTAGGAGTCGGAAACGACTGAGTGGCTTCACTTTCATGCATTGGAGAAGGAAATGGCAACCCACTCCAGTATTCTTGCCTGGAGAATCCCAGGGATGGGGGAACCTGGTGAGCTGCCATCTATGGGGTCGCACCGAGTCAGACATGACTGAAGCGACTTAGCAGCAGCAGCAGCATGAGAGTATAATAGTGCCTTTTTAAAATAATTTGATTTTGGAATGATTTTAGGTGTACAAAATAGTTTGATACAGAGAGTCCCCATATACTTTTCAGACGACTTCCTCTAATTTTAGCTTTTAATACCTTTTTAAAAGAATTATTTTCATTTAATTTTAAATATTTCACCTTCGAATAGCCTAAAAACATTTTTCTGAATTTGGACACAATGGTAACATTTGACCTAAAAGGGTAGATTTCTACACAAGAGCCTTATATGTGCACATATGTTCATGTATAACGGAAAGAGGAAAAAGAAACACCAGTGGACAGCTGGAACATATGCTAGACTTAGAAATGGAGGAAAATGCGCCAAATTGGGATTCCAGAGGTTCAAATTCCATTCCTGTGCTTGCTACTGACTTTGTATCATTAAACTTCTTTCTATATCAGTATGTTTAACATAGGAGTGAAGGGACTGAAACACATGATCTGTATGATCCTTAAACCAAAGATGCTATTGGCCTTCTTCTCCTGTCCAGGCTCTGATATTCACTGACACATTATGGACCCAGAAAGGATGTGAAAAGCTGCGGTCAATCAGTATTCAAAGCCACATTAGTTTTACAGGTGGAGGTCATCACATGTTTATTAAGGTACAGCTAAGACTTATGCACAGCATCTAGAAAGCTATTTCTGATAATTAAAGCCACAGTACAATTTCAATCATATAAAGCAGTCAGAGGTGACTCCTTTCTTTGCTATATCCATAAAATATGTTATCTGCAGAGTGCTGAAACTATATATTGTGCTTTGCAAGAGGTGATGGGGCTAACAAAAGCCATTAGAGAATTTCAGCCCTAAAGAACAGAGCACATTGACTTGAAGGTCCTAAATAAGTGAGCACAGTGCCATGTAAGGCAATACCGCAGGATCCCATAGCTAAAATATTACATTATCAAGTAATGGGAGACTTCTTAAATTAAGTTGAATGTGATACAAAACTTAAGTACATTCCCTAAAATTCTGTCAAGTGTAAAAATAAATCAAAAATATACAAAGTGCTAGATTAATATTTTGTCTACATCATGTGTTTGGCACTTGACTAATTTAAAACTTGATTGTGTGCTTATTATCCTCTCTTATTTATAATGATTGCACATATGCAAATCCTGATAATCACCAGATAAATGTTTTTAAGAGAAGAAACCATATTATATATTTTAACCTATAGCACAGGGCGAGACATACATTCACAGAAAGGGAAATTAAGTAAAAGAAGGAAAATAGAAATATTAGTAGACTGTGAAGAGGTAGAGCCTGTGGCTTTTGAAGTTATTAATAAACAGCTTCAAGAAATCCCACAGTCCCAGGAAAAGTTGTGACAATAATTGCTAAATTGTTTCTAAGGAATTTTGAGTCTCAGGTTAGAGGATAAGTCATCATCCAGATCAGAATCACTGACAAAAAGTAAATTCAAATGAGAGACCTGAGGTCTAGATAGGGTTTTATTAACCTATATACATGGTATATTTAATTGTGTCAAAAGCTCTCATCTTCCTTCTCCCCCTTTTTTTCTAAAATTTATTTCTCAAGAAATGGTAAATATCTTCAAGGTCAGGTTCATGCCTCATGCTTTCTTTATATGCCCCCACAATATTCAGCAGATGACTCAGAGGACTTACTAACAGAAGGTACTCAGATGTGTCAAATAGACTTGAATCCATACACTCAAGACACTTAGGGTTTCTTTACACTATTTTTTGTTTTAATTTTCAACTCCTTAGCCTTCTCATTACATGAGAGAAACATGTTGGCAGGGGAAGGCCATTTCATGGTATGACTGATCCCAGAGGTGGAGACAGTACAGGGCAGTGGTGGGATACCACTCCTCCTAGTTCTTCCTACCCCATACACTGTTTAATTTCCCCTTAGTTTCATACTACTTCCATCATTTTCTCTACATTTTTCTTCTGTCCCGCCTTGTGTTTTTGCTCTCCCTCTTTTTCTTCTTCCTAGCCTTGGACATAGCCCCACCCCTAGCTCCCATCAGCACTGTTTCGCTCTGTTAATAGCAATGCCAAGACACAATCCAATTCTATACAATTTAATTGGAAAACATGGCTGAAAACTTACTTTCCTGGGTACTGCACATGGGGACATAACCATACATAAGATGACCCAGACTGTTCCCTTAAATAGCTCGTAGTGTAAATATAGGGAGAGAAGTATATAATGAATCATGAATTCATACTAAAGCAACAGAAGGTATATTGGTAACCTATAAAAGAAATGACCAACATTCTGGGAAGGAGAGAATATTTATTAAGCAAGTAAATCTAAGCTGCTTTTGGAAGATGAATAAGAATTCAGCAAAACCAAAAGAAGAAAAGGACAATCCAGTCAGATGATGACATGTACAAAGGCATAAATGTTTGGTATGGGGCAGTCAGTGTTGCTAGAGAAAAAGGAGATGACTATTCAGAGAGGAACATACTGATGAATCCTGATGTAGGATACAAAATAGTACATAGGCTCTCTTTTGTCCACATTCCCAGAAGTCTCCACAAAAATCCCCATAAGAGATATCATTTTTGTTCACCCCTCTTATACCTTTGCCAGCACCACGAAAAGACCTTCTCCTACAAGTATCTGATGCTGCTTGGCAGGAGGCAGACTCGAACTGAAGCCTAAGCAAGAAATAAAGTTCAGCCAGAGCTATGGCAAAAAGTAGAACCACACAGCTAAGCCCAGCCTAGATCTGCCAACCCCCAGACTATGTGAAGTCATGAGAAGAGTAAAAGCTTTATGTCATCCTACTGAGATGCTATGATTGCTTGTTGCCCTGGCAGTGTAGCTAACATTTTGTTGTTGTGATTGTTTAGTTGCTAAGTCATGTTCAACTCTTTGGTGACCCCATGGACTATAGTCCTCCAGGCTCCTCTGTCCATGGGATTTCCCAGGCAAGAATACTGGAGTGGGTCACTATTTCCTTCTCTAGGGTATCTTGCCAACCCAGGAATTGAACTAGTGTCTCCTGAATTGACAAGGGGATTCTTTATCACTGAGCCACCGGGTAAGCCCATAGCTAACTAGCACACCTGAATTTTCACATGTTCACAGTCACATACCCATAAATACACTTTCTTTGAGTTGATGTTTGGAGTTGAGTCTAATTCAGGATACTCAATAATGTCAAATGGACTGAAAAGAATGACAAACAAATACTGCAACAGCAGCATGTGGCAAGAACCCAGCAGTGCTTTATATATTCTTCATGCCAAACACACACTGCAGTCTCCTCATTCATAGACAGTAAAGCTTTTCCTGATACCATGTGAAACTTTACAGAATTAAAGTCTCAGAGAATTACTCTACCATTATTAAGCCCACATTTGTTAGAAAGCCCTTCCTGTCCCGTATCAGACATGGAGATCCTATTGGTGTGTGCTGATATTAACAGTGCTCATCTCACCATGATGCAAAACTAAAGAAAACAAAAGGCTAATATTTAAATTAAGGCAGAAATAAATGGAAAAAAAAAGGAGACTATAGCAAATATCAACAAAACTAAAAGCTGGTTCTTTGAGAAGATGAATAAAATAGACAAACCATCAGCCAGACTCATCAAGAAAAAAAAAGGGAGAAGAAATCAAATCAACAAAATTAGAAATGAAAATGGAGAGATCACAACAGACAACACAGAAATACAAAGGATCATAAGAGACTACTATCAGCAACTATATGCCAATAAAATGGACAACTTGGAAGAAATGGATGAATTCTTAGAAAAGTATAACCTTCCAAAACAGAACCAGGATGAAATAGAAAATCTTAACAGACCTATCACAAGCACAGAAACTAAAACTGTAATAAAAAATCTTCCAACAAACAAAAGTCCAGGACCAGAAGGCTTCACAGGTGAATTCTACCAAAAATTTAGAGAAGAGCTGATACCTATCCTACTCAAACTCTTGCAGAAAATTGCAGAGGAAGGTAAACTCCCAAACTCATTCTATGAGGGCACCATCACCCTAATACCAAAACCTGACAAAGATGCCACAAAAAAGAAAACTACAGGCCAATATCACTGATGAACATAGATGCAAAAATCCTTAACAAAATTCTAGCAAACAGAATCCAACAACATATTTAAAAGATCATACATCATGATCAAGTGGGCTTTATCCCAGGATGCAAGGATTCTTCAATATTATCAAGTCAATCAATGTGATACACCACATTAACAAACTGAAAGATAAAAACCATTGATTATCTCAATTGATGCAGAGAAAGCCTTTGACAAAATTCAACACCCATTTATGATAAAAACTCTCCAGAAAGCAGGCATAGAAGGAACATACCTCAACATAATAAAAGCCATATATGATAAATCTACAGCAAACACTATCCTCAATGGTGAAAAATTAAAAGCATTTCCCCTAAAGTCAGGAACAATACAAGGGTGCCCACTCTCACCACTACTATTCAATATAGTTTTGGAAGTTTTGGCCACAGCAACGGAAAAAAAAAGGAAATAAAAGGAATCCATTTGGAAAAGAAGAAGTAATACTTTCACTGTTTGCAGATGGTATGATCCTCCACATAGAAAACCCTAAAGACATCAACAGAAAATTACTAGAGCTAATCAACAAATATAGTAAAGTTGCAGGATATAAAATTAACACACAGAAATCCCTTGCATTCCTATACATTAATAACGAGAAAACAAAGAGAAATTAAGGAAACAATTCCATTCACCACTGAAACAAAAAGAATAAAATACTTAGGAATAAATCTACCTAAAGAAACAAAAGACCTATACATAGAAAACTATAAAACACTAGTGAAAAAAAAATCAAAGAGGACACAAATAGATGGAGAAATATACCATGATCATGGATAGGAAGAATCAATATAGTGAAAATGAGTATATTACCCAAAGCAGTCTATAGATTCAATGTAATCCCTATCAAACTATCAATGGTATTTTTCAGAGAACCAGAACAAATAATTTCACAATTTGTATGGAAATACAAAAAACCTCAAATAGTCAAAGCAATCTTAAGAAAGAAGAATGGAACTGGAGGAATCAACCTACCTGACTTCAGACTATACTACAAAGCTACAGTCATCAAGACAGTATGGTACTGGCACAAAGACAGAAATAGAGATCAAGGGAACAAAATAGAAAGCCCAGCGATAAATCCACGCACCTATGGACACCTTATCTTTGACAAAGGAGGCAAGTCTATACAATGGAGAAAAGACAATCTAACAAGTGGTGCTGGGCAAGTGGTGCTGGGAAATCTGGTCAACTACTTGGTAAAAAAAAAAAAAAAGGAAATTAGAACACTCGTAAGACCATACACAAAAACAAACTCAAAATGGATTAAAGATCTAAATGTAAGACCAGAAACCCCTAGAGGAAAACATAGGTAAAATGCTCTCTGACATAAATCACCGCAGAATCTGCTATGACCCATCTCCCAGAGTAATGGAAATAAAAGCAAAAATTAAAAATGGGACCTAATTAAACTTAAAAGCTTTTGCACAATGAAGGACACTATAAGCAAGGTGAAAAGATAGTCTTCAGAATGGGAGAAAATAATAGCCAATGAAGTAACTAACAAAGAAGTAATCTCAAAAATATATAAGCAGCTCATGCAGCTCAATTCCAGAAAAATAAATGACCCAATAAAAAAATAGGCCAAAGAACTAAATAGACATTTCTCCAAAGAAGACCTAGAAATGGCTAACCAACACATGAAAAGATGCTCAACATCACTCATTATCAGAGAAATGCAAATTAAAATCACAATGAGGTACCATCTCATGCCAGTCAGAATGGCTGTTATCAAAAAGTCTACAAACAACAAATGCTGGAGAAAGTGTGGAGAAAAGGGAACCCTCTTACACTGTTGGTGGGAATGCAAACTAGTATAGCCACTATGGAGAATGATGTGGAGGTTCCTTAAAAAACTGGGAATAGGACTGCCATATGAACCAGCAATCCCACTGCTAGGCATACACACCGAGGAAACTAGGATTGAAAGAGACACGTGTACCCCAATGTTCATCACAGCACTGTTTACAATAGCTAGGACATAAAAGCAACCTAGATGTCCATCAGCAGATGAATGGATAAGAAAGTTGTGGTACGCATACCCAATGCAATATTGCTCAGCTATTAAAAAGAATGCATTTTAATCAGTTCTAATGAGGTGGATGAAACTGGAGCCTATTATACAGAGTGAAGTAAGTCAGAAAGAAAAAACACCAATACAGTATATTAATGCATATATATGGAATTTAGAAAGATGGTAACAATGACCATATATGCAAGACAGCAAAAGAGACACAGATGTAAAGAAAAGAATTTTGGACTCTGTGGGAGAAGGCGAGGGTGGGATGATTTGAGAGAATAGCATTGAATCATGTATATTACCATATGTGAAATAGATCACCAGTCCAGGTTCGATTCATGAGACAGGGTGCTCAGGGCCAGTGCACTGGGATGATCCTGAGGGGAGGGATGGGATGGGGGAGGAGATGGGTGGGGGTTCAGAATGGGGGACACATGTTCACCCATGGCTGATTTATGTCAGAGTATGGCAAAAACCACTACAATATTGTCAAGTAATTAGCCTCCAATTAAAATCAATTAATTAATTTTTTTAAAAACCCCACTAAAATGCAGTATGAGCAAAGATGTTCATTGTAGCACTGTTTGCCAAATTGTAAAACAACAAAAGAAAAACAGTGAAATGAATTATATAACATAACTAGGGAAACCTCATTCATTTTTTCACTTTTCATTCATTCATTCACTTACTACTGTGTCTCAGAAGGATTTACAGTGGTTCATATAATGATTTATTTATACAACCATGAAAAATTATGTTAAAAAAACGTACACAATGAGAAATGCTCATGAATATTAAGTGGAAAGGGTGGGATACAAGATACTGTGTGTGCAAAAGTAAGATTAAAAGCTAACCTTTGTTTAACATGTACAGAAGAAAGGGAAATTCATCAAAATACTATCAATGGTATTTGCCTGGGTGGTAACATTAGAGGTGAATTTTTCTATCTTTTACTTTTATAAGTTTCATAAACTGAGCTTATAATTTTATAATAAAGCTTATATGTATAAAAAATATTAAAAAGATAAAAACTTTAACACTAAAAAAATGAACTTCAGAAGTAATAACTTTGTCAGAAATATATAAAGGGATTATAGCATATAATTAAAGATCCTTCCTCAAAGCATATCTAAAGAAAGACAGTTGTGCTTAGTGGCTCAGTTGTGTATGACTCTGACACAATATGACTTGCCAGGTTTCCTCTGTCCATTGGATTCTCCAGAAAAGATTGCTGGAGTGGGTTGCCATGCCCTCCTCCAGGGGATCTTTCCAACCCAGGGATCTTCCCAACCCAGTTACTGAACCCAGGTCTCCTGCATTGCAGGTGGATTCTTCACTGTCTGAGCCACTAGGGAAGCCCAAGAATACTGGAGTGGGTAGCTGATCCCTTCTCTAGGGGATCTTCTTGACTTAGGAATTGAACCTGGGTCTCCTGCATTGCAGATGGATTCTTTACCAGCTGAGTAGCTGAGCTACCAGGGAAACCCAGAAAGGCAGTTATATCATAGCATATTTCCATATACCAGTAAAACTTGTCACCTGCTACCAAAATAAACAGCAATGAGCATTGTCAGCTTGGATTTTAGAAGGTTCTGTTTCTGTCTGGTGCCACCACTGACTTTGGGATGAGGCAAATAAAACTAGAGTCTAGACTAGAGAGTCAGGCTCTCTGTCTACTGAGGGTAATGGAGTTAAGAATAGGAACCAAGTTTCCATCTTCTCTCCCATTCTCCCAGGCCTATGCTGTGTTTAGTAGATCAGTCGTGTCAGACTTTTTGCGACTCCATGGACTCTAGTCTGCCAGGCTACTCTGTTCATGGGGATTCTCCAGGCAAGAATACCGGAGTGGGTTGCTGTGCCCCTCCTCCAGGGGATATTCCCAACCCAGGGTTCGAACCCAGGTCTCCCACAGAGCAGGTGGATTCTTTACCGTCTGAGTCACCAGGGAAACCCAAGAATACTGGAGTGGGTGGACTATTCCTTCTCCAGGGCATCTTCCTGACCGAGGAATCAAACGGAGGTCTCCTGCATTGCAGGTGGAATCTTTAGCAGCTGAACTCCCAGGGAAGAGTGATAGGAAGCTCTTTTTCAGAACCTAAGGAGTCACCATTAGGCATTTAGCTGTTTGAAAATAAAGACTACCACAGGTTGATATACATGCCATGTACTGCTTCTAAGAATTTTCATTTTACATGACTTTTTAATAACAAGGAATATGACACTTGCACCCAAACATGAATGTCACTTGGGAGAAGTAACATAGTGTCAGCACACAGTAAAATGCCAGAAGAGGAATCAAGACCTTTGAGCTGCTTAGACCAAGAAGGCCTATCACTCAGCCTGTCTTGGAATCTCTACCTTCTATGGAACTAGAACCATTTTATAAAATACTATTTATATCTCAGAGACAATCATTATAGTAGTAATTCAGTGGTATTCTGAAGGATGTCCTATACTCTTTTACCCTACATGAATAACGTAAATGAATCCATTAGACATCATTGCTTAAGTAACAGTATGTTCTTTGGCTAAGAATAAATTCTATGTTGCTTAAATAAAGACCTGAAAGTTTCTCCTCTCAGAAACATCTACATTAAACCACATAGATACTTGAAACAGTATAAGGAAATTCCATGAAAATATTCAAGTTCCTCCTTAATGTGTTCAGTCGATTTCAATCATGAGTTGTCTTGCATAGTTTTCAATTGTTCCCTTCCAAAAGCTAAATATGTCTTGTATTTTACATACCGTAAGATTGCAGCCTGTCACATATATAGGAAAATTGTTGTGTAAGAGCTGCAATGTTTAAAGTGAAATAAAACTTACGCTTACAGTGGTAAATATTCCTGGATTAATAGAGTTGCAGCAGACACAGATATACTCCAAAAACTGACTGAAGTCTGTGGTATTAGAAAGAAAGAAAATTTATCTAGTTTTAGCAAATGTCAAATCAGCAGCCATTGCTTTTAAGATTAATAAAAGATATAATGGCTTCTAGATAGCCTCTAAACAGAGATTACTATGAATGGAGAAGTGATTTACCAACAGTCACCACAATGAGATTTCTTTAAAGGTTACAATCATCAGTTATTTAGCTGAAACACTGCTGAGAATGCCTGGTCATTTCTTGAATAATGCATAATGTTCATTGTAGATTTGATCTGTATTATAACAATAGAGATATTTCTAAAATAATGGAAAAAAACTATCTGTTACCTTCAAATTGCTTAACATATCATTTCCATGAAGTAATTGACTCAGGACATATTACACGCTGCCACCTGAGTGTGCTTTCTGCAAGCATAACTTGCAATCATCTGTACACAATGGGCATCACAAAACAAACTCATCAATCTTTAGAGACTTTTAAGAAAAGATATGATGAACACAGGGCAGAATAAAGAACCTTTCTGAAGCAGTAAATTAAAATAATTAAATTTCTATATAGTTGTTTGGGACAAATTTAAATTTAAGCTTTGAAATTTAATTATTAACATGAACAACTCATCACATTAAAAGATGCTGCCTACATCGTGTAAGCACTTTTCATATGAATTTCCAAATGCCTTTAGGTTTATTCAAGAGACTGCTTGGAGAAGCACGAAGTATAATGTCTACTGTTTTATTGTTGGATTATGAACTGTACTTCACATGAGGCTGGAGGCTATTTATATAAGCTTGTTTATCCATATAAACTCTTTCAAGGGCACAACATAGAAGACCTTAGCAAATTAAAATGAATTTCTTTTGATGTTGTTGTTTCATGAATGTTTGATCAGAATGAGTAGCAGGTTTGCATTAAAGAACTAAAGGAAAGCAATAAAATATACATATATTGTACAGCAGAACCAGCTTACCGAAAGCACGCATTGGCATTCCTAGTAACCTTTGAGAGCCAGAGTAAATAGTATCAAGTCCCATACTTCAGTACAGTAGAGACTTCAGTTCTAGGCTATCATCAGATTTCTAATAGAGGGAGTAAACATGTGCCAACTGGATGATCTGTGATAATCTGGATAAAATTTTTAAATAATAAAGTCTGGTATACAAATTCCAATCTTCCCACTTTTCTCACTGACATCCCCATGTTCCTCTATAGACTGAACTTATCCTATAAGCAGAGACAATATTTTATCTTATTTTAATCCAACTTCATCATTAGTATTTACATAGTTAAGTACCCCACTCCAGTACTCTTGCCTGGAAAATCCCATGGATGGAGGAGCCTGGTGGGCTGCACTCCATGGGGTCGCTAAGAGTCAGACACGACTGAGTGACTTCACTTTCACTTTTCACTTTCATGCATTGGAGAAAGAAATGGAAACCCACTCCAGTGTTCTTGCCTGGAGAGTCCCATGGACAGAGAGCCTGGTGGGCTGCCGTCTATGGGGTCGCACGGAGTCGGACACCTTGAAGCGACTTAGTAGTAGCAGCAGCAGTTAAGTTGATTGGAGGTCACAAAAATGAATTATTAGCCATAGTCCAAAGCTAAGAGCATTCTCACCTGGAATGCTTGATGATGGTGATAGAAATCAAATATTATTGCTAGAAATAATATCTGATAGAAAGAGCCCTAGACAGAAAAGCAAATCAATGGGATTCTAATTTTAGATCTTCTAATACTTAACTGTAAGCCCTTTCTACATCATTTCCCTCACCTGTAACATGAGGCCTTAGTTCTATATTATCTATAAGTATGCATCTCTAAAAGGCCATGATTCCAAAAGCAAGCAGAATTATCACATTGTAGAAGAATGAACCGGGCTTCCCTGGTGGCTCAGTGGTAAAGAAACCACCTACCAGTTCAGGAGACGTGAGTGCGATCTCTGGGTCAGGAAGATTCCCCTGGAGAAAGAAATGGCAACCCAATCCAGTATTCTTGCCTGGGAAATCCCATGGACAGAGAAGCCTGGTGGACTCTGGTCCAGAGGGGTCACAAAAAGAGTCAGACACGATTTAGCGACTAAACAAGAGCAAGAAGAGTAGACAGACCATGGAATCATTAGACTTTTCTACTTTGGCAGTAACCGCTACCAAGGAAGCCTCTAAGCTACCAACTCTCTTAAAGAAAAGAGGGAAGAAAAGATAATTATGTTAAACAAGTTAATGTAAATTCCTCAGTCAATGTATTTCAAATGGAATAAAAGATTAAGAATATATTTTATATTTTTTTGTGATTTCTAACCTGCTACATGTATCCATTCATCTTACTTGATTTGGAATAAACACAAAGACAATCCACTAAATAAACTCTTAAGTATTTACTAGGATTATACTCACATCCTTGGCTTCGGAAAATTCCCCTTTTAGTATCTGGAACATGGACTGGTATATTACCAAGCTGACATCAACATTCTTAAGGGTAGAAGGGCTGTGTAAGGAAAGCATGAATGTGCCTTGGCCTATTTGTCAAGTGCTTCCTCATATTGACACCCTGCCCTTGAGAGCTATCTCTGTTGTATGTTCTTCTCAACCTTCAAATGTCATTCTTATACTTAGAGCAGGAGTCTGTGAACTATGGCTTGTGGGCCAAACTTGGTGGCAGCTGCCTGCTTTATGCAGTATGGTCTTATTAGAACACAGCCATACCTTGTTGTTTATATTTGTCTATGATTGATTTCATTCTACAATGGCCGAGTTGAGTACTCCCCCAAAACAAAAATATTTACTATATATGGCCTTTACAGAAAATGTATGCCAACCTCTGCCCTAGAGAAAAAAACCTGTTACAATTTGCATTCAAATTTTCCTTCTCTAATAAGCATAAGAAACAGAATCTCTAAGTAACAATAGCAAAGATGCAGACAGATTCACACAGGTATCTACATAGCTATGATTACACCTCTTAGCACAGAATTGTCAAGTCACTGCTGTTGAATCCTATAAGAAGTTATAGCTTCTCCCAGTATCCTTCCCTACAACAGCCAAGAATACAGGGACTTCACAGGTACTCATCAAGGTGTAATCACATAGCTAAGAATCTAATTCCTCCCCCAGAGAAGCCTGCCTGCAATTCCATCCCATGACCAGTTATTCCATGCTCATGAAGGGCTTAGATACAAAGTTAAAGCAGAAAAACCCACAGGTCCCATTCCATGCCTTGAGTGATACATTGTTAAAGAAAATCAGTGGCCAACATCACATGTGCATCAATAAACACATGCATGCATATTCATATGCTTAAAATCTCATTAATTATTGATGTTTCAGGAGCATGCAAGACAATAACCCTCTTAAGTATCAGAGTAAAAAGACCTAAAGTTTTAATAAATTTTAAGGGTAAGTACATCCAGATTGGGACCATAAATACACGTTTATATTTATAAATTGTAGGCACTATATATAAAGAGTTGAAATAATATATAGATTGATCACTTTGTTAGTCAATAAAATCATTATTCAAAATGCCTGCTACAACTGTACTCTGCTCCCTTGCCTCTCTTTGGTAACTAAAATCAGCAAATGTTAGTCCTAACCTTTACCAAGTATTCTCTTAACCACCCCTCACTTAATAATAATTTGCATGTATTAGCATAACATAAGTTAAACCCAAGAAACATTTTAATGTAAGTCATTTTATTCTCATTTCCTGAACCTTTATCTAAAGTGACAGCATATTTAGGCTGACAGACTTTGAAAATAAAATAGAAATAGAAGAAGTTTATTTCACCTTCACATGGTGTCTTTCTCATGCAGAGTTCAGATTTCCACAATTGTATCCCTTTAAAGGATTTGATATGCAGGAAAAGAAGAAAGGATGATGGTAAACGTTTCATCTCAGAGACACCAACAGACCACACTCCAGGATCAACAGGGGCTGAAACCTTACCTTTTACTGACGTGTTAGGCGGAGGGCCTTCCATTCGCAAGTTCCATGGAGGGTCCCCTTGGTTAGCAAAGTCCCTCATTTTCAGGTAGCTGATTGTAAGTCGAATGATGGAGGCCTTGTCAAGCTGGCTAGTGATGGCTGCAGGAAGAGGCAACAACTTGGCCAATTCATAGAACTCAAAGTTTTCTTTTCCCCGGCGGGAACGGGCAGCATCCCGGGACTTCTCCTTTCTCAATGCTTGTAAACTGGAATCAAAGAAGTAAAAAGTGCTGTTTAGAACGTGTGATTCCGTCAATCAGATGAACACTGCTTTTCTTTTTACTTCATCTGCGCCTACCCACCCTCCCTGCAACCAGCAAAAGTCTACCAAAATTTTCTTCAAAATTTCAGGGCCACGGTAAAAGGAGTTCCAGACAAAGACCATTAAAACCATAAATTCTACCTCTGGGCTTATATGCCATGAGCTCATGTGCAATGAGTAAAAATAGTTTACTTGTTAAGTTTTTCCCTCCAAATACCCATGCGCTGAGATATAGTCATTGTTTTTGAGACATAAGATTTACAGGTGATGCTTGCTATTATCAGCTATGAGCAATTTAAATGACTGTGATTATAATTCCATATTTGCATGTGTGAGTGTATGTTCAGTTGTTCAGTTGTATCTAACTCTTTGCAACCCTATGAACTGCAGCCTGCCAGGCTCCTCTGTCCAAGGGATTCTCCAGGCAAGAATACTGGAGTAGGTTGTCATTTCCTCCTCCAGGGGATCTTCCTTTTCCAAGGATAGAACCACATCTCCTGTGTCTCCTGAATTGGCAGGCAGATTCTTTACCACTGAGGCACCTGGGAAGCTTTATAGATCTATTTTTAAGCTAATGGCTTTGTTCATTCAACTATCATCACTATGGGATCTGACACCCTCAAAAGTGTAGTTGCTCAGTCATGTGCAGCTCTTTGTGACCCCATAGACTGTAGCCCTGCCAGACTCCTTCGTCCATGGGATTCTCCAGGCAAGAATACTAGAGTAGGTCGCCATTCCCTTCTCCAGGGGATCTTCCTGACCCAGGAATTGAACCCACGTCTCCCTCATTGCAGGCAGATTCTTTACCATCTGAGCCACTAGGGAAGACTAAACCCTCAAAAGGACACATTAAAAATTTTTTTTCTATTACCATTTCGAGGAACAAAGGCTAAACAGAAACACAATTCACAGAATTAACAAATAAAATGCTGATGTATTCCAGCCCTCAATAAGAATCATAACCTTCAGTCAGATAAACAAAACCTCTCAATGAAAATGATGATTTCAATGGAATTTTATTAATGTACGGGTAATTGGTTGATAAGAGAAAACTTTAATTCTTTGTTAAGGAGCATACATTCATAGACGGATAGATCTCTAAGATATTAGAGAATAAAATATATCACCCAGAAAAGTCAAACTTTAAAATAATATAAATTTAATGTTGAAAGATAAAGCCCCATATGGGTTATTAAAATTTATAAACATTATAGACATATTACTTCACAGAAGAGGCAACAGGTGGGAATCCAGCATTTTCCTTTAACTATTTATGCACATTTCTGTTTGAAGTTTGCTCATATTGCTGAGGGCAGAATCTGGCATAACTGAAGTTATATGTGAGCATCTGACAGGAGAAATCCACCTACTCTGAATTGCTGTTTTGTGTCTGATGAAAAATAAAATTCAAAATCAGACTGTGATGATAAATAATTGGGCAATATTTACAGTATCAAGGTATTATTAACATCATATATAAGTATCCATTTTATTGGGCTTTGAAAGCATTTAAAATCTTTGAATCTAGCATCCTGGTTTCCCCAATATAAAATATCAAGAAAGAAGACCAAGACCAGAGGAACAGGTCAAAATGAGTCCAGTAGTATGGTTTCAACCTCTTAATATGGCAATAACATTCCATACTACCTTAGACCATATCTGATATTGTTCATCGTGGAAAACTGTTTTCACTGCAGACCCTTCGAGTGCTTTACTGAGTATCTATGTAATTTAAATAACTCCATGATGTTTGGGTCAAATACTTGCTAGGCTAATAGCCCGACAGGTTTCATGTTCGCTCCATTAATAAAATATTCGACATTAGCCAGCTAATGTATTTCTCAGAACTAGACCAATTAACACTACCATTTTCAGAGTCAAAGCAGTCACAGGTGACAAATCTTTGTCCTGATATCTCTGGTGATAATCTTCAGTGGAAACATCACTAATTTATAAGGAAAAGCTATGTCATTTTGTTTCCCAAAATTTTAGCTGACCTCCATTCAATTATTCAAATGCTCAGTGTGGCTTATTGATAACTAGGTACATAAAAGTTAAGAGACGCCTTAAAGTCTGACCAAGTACAAGTAAAATCTGAATCTATGTCAACATCTTAGGATAAAACAATGATTCATAGCCCTCCTCCCCTCATATAATAAAAGTAATCTATCTAACACCATTTAAGTCAGCTGTACCCAAAGAACTATGTCACTTGACATGTTTTATCTACCACTTGTAGAGTGCTTCAAGTTCAGTGCTTTGTTCTTTTGTGTTCTCATAATCAAATACTACTCCAGAAGGTGGGCTGAACTATATATATATGTATTTTTTTTTTTTTTGGTCCTGTAAGTGACTATGATGGAGCTGTGGAGCAAGGCTGCTAACTCAAGGGCTTGCAGGGTTAAGGCAGGGAATGTCAATGAGTAAAGAGGCCTGATGCTGACTGTGAGAACTGGAGGATGACAGCCCAGGCAAAGGAAAGCATATACAGTTTTTGCCTTGTGTGTTCTGCTTTGGGGGAAGGCTTGCATGTGCTGCCAGATTTCAGCTACTGCTATTTCTAGAAAACAAAAATCTGAATTTTTACATAGTATTTCCAAGTTTATGTTTTAAGCTTATGTTAACTAATTGGCATTTTTGAAAACCACGCAAGCCAAATAAAACATGCCATTTGGTCAACAATGGAGGAGGGACTCATTTTGCAATTGGGTAATAATTCGGGAGGTCAATTCTGCCAGAAGTTTCACATGGACGTTATATGTAATTTTCCATATATATGGCATTCAGTGGTCACAAATGGATTCATCTGATACCTAATCAATATTACTAAGATTCATAATGGGAATTTCTCTATTCACTTGAAGCCAGTAGAGGATTAAGCAATCATTCTGAAATTGATATTTACTGTATGGGCTTATCAATAAGGAAAACAACTAATCCTAAGGTAGAAAATCCAAAGATCACAGGGAGTAGCCCAGTGGGCCCCCAGGGTGAAGTAGAGTGGAGATGACTTCTTTTGTCCACTTAGGGAAGGTGGGGTATGTGGACACTCATGCTTTGGGGTTCCTCACTTAAACACTGCCCTCTGACACTTGGCTTTTCTAAAATAGCACTTACTTTATGTGCTTCTATATATTATCTTATCAGTTCTTCTCTATCACTCCCTCCCTTAAAAAAAAATCTCTTTACACACACTGTGTTATGCTACTGGAGTAATCTTCCTGTCCATACTCTTAATAACAAAGGGTTTCCATGACTCCCCATCATATCTTTATGCAGATACCACAGTACAGAAGATTTCCAGAATGAGGGCACTCTGTCTGTAATAAGTAGTCATTGGTTTTGAGGGCAACAGCAATAAAATACAGTCAATGGATTATAAAGGTTGTGGAGATATTGATACAATAGATGAAGCTAAAGACCTTAAGACAATGACAGATTGTGGATTAATCGTTTGCCTGCTTTTGTGAAGTAGAGCCTAGATAGAAGTAATTCGCAAACTGAATTAAGGACTACATTAAAACCTAACATAAATTTGCACTTGTACATTGTGTTCTAAATCAAAACATTACCGTTGCATTTCTAAATACTAGAGAAAGAATGGATTGACTGTGAGTAAATGTTACTGCCTGATCTCTGACACCTAAAATATGATTAAGTAATAAGTTACTTCTTGGGCCCCAAATTCCCACTACTTTAATGCTCTTCCACTTAGACTCTGAATAACAGAAAATCCTCCACAAATCAAAATTTTAACTCTGTGATGACAACAGTATCATCTTCATTAATAATTACCACCAACAATAAATCAACAACTATTTTCAAAGACACACATACATATCTGAAAATCATATCCACAATAATGCATATATATGTATATTTTTGAGGGTTTATTAAATGATTCTCAAATTTTCAAAAGGGATCATCACTCCATCCAAAAGAATAATGATCTAACATATAGAATTTATTCTTACAAGGGTTATAAAGCTGGATTCTGCTCTCTTTTTGCCATTGATGTTGCTAGAATTAACTTATCCTTAAAATATCCTTGGTTAAAATAATACTATTTAATGAATGTTTTCATTCAACATCTTTAAGAAATTTTTACACATTTATAAAGTTATACCTTTAAGCATATACCTAACAAGCAATCAAAAAGAGTTTACTAAGAACGAAGATTCAGCAGTCAGTATTTGTTAAACATAGTTATTTTTTGAATCCTCCATGTATTTTAAGTTCCTTTGGCAAGCTGTATGTTTCATGGAAAGAGCTCCAATGAAGGAATTCTGAGATCCACTTTGGCCATTGTAGACACTGTAATTCTAAGTCACTATGTTGAATTTCAATTTTATCATCTTAGATCATGAGGATGACACACAAGTAGCATTTGGCAAATCTTCTGGGGCCACTGCAATGGCTCGCATGATAATTTCATAATAATATAAAGAGGTGAACCTCCTTTGGACAATTCTATATGGCAACAGTTAAGAGAGTTTGTAAACGCTAAATGTGGTAGAGTCTCCTTTACAGTTTTACAACAAAGAACTTTAAGAAGACTGAAGAATGCCTAAATATAGTCAAGCTATACTTAAGCTTTCTTGGAAGCACAGATGTTTGGAGTAGGGACTCCATGTCCACATCATCACACAGTTACCAGCTGGCAATCTTGGACAGAAGTCTCAGCTTCTTTGGACCTCAATTTCCTCATCTGGGAAACAGACATTATAGTAGAACATACTTTACAATATTCTTCAGAGGAGTAATTGAGCTAATATATGTCAAGTGCCAAATGCCTTGACATATATTACTTACAACTGCCATGTTGTAAATGCCACATAAACATGGAAAGTGAAAGTGAGAACGTTAGTTGTTTAGTCTGTCCAACTCTATGCAGCCCCATGGACTGTACCCTGCTGGTTCCTCAGTCCATGGAATTCTCCAGGCAAGAATATTGGAGTGGGTTGCCATTTCCTTCTCCAATGCATGAAAGTAAAAGTGAAAGTGAAGTCGCTCAGTCGTGTCCGACTCTTAGCAACGCCATGGACTGCAGCCTACCAGGCTCCTCCATCCATGGGATTTTCCAGGCAAGAGTACCAGAGTGGGGTGCCATTGCCTTCTCCAATACTGTATAAGATGTGTTAAATGAAAACCCAAGCTCCTGTCACACTAACTGTTCTATGCTTTGAGGTCCTTTATAATTTATAGTGCGTTCTCACCAATAAGATTTCCATCTACTGGTTGTGACATACCACACTGTGTATTTAAGTGAAATAAAACTACTTGATTGCAGAGATATTGATTTTTCATTATGTTCCTCCTTACACCTAGGTCTACCTGTCTTTTACTATAGGTATACTCAATGACTTGTTCAAATAAAAAATGCATGTCTCATTAATGTAAGATGAAATGTTTATAAATAAGTGATTTCCTATGCTAAGAATAATAAAGGATCATTTTTTAGTTCTCTAAAGTAGAAAAAACTGGCATTCAAAATTGACAAGCAGTTGTGTTTATAGAGAAAAATGAACATCCAAACAGTAATTAAGGGAATGGGTGGGTTACTCAGGAAGACTGTGAAAGCGTCTATGGAAGACTTCAAAATCGCAATGATAATTATTCATCAGAAAGAGTATATGTGTATTCCTAGCAGGAAGAAGATCTTTCAAAGCATCTCCCAAAACATCACAAATATGAAAGCTCTGTCTGTCAGGCAAAGCTCCAAATCCAGGACCATGGAGAGCTCACCCCAGAACATTTGGAACAGGGAAGAAACTTGGAAGGACAACAACAGTTTCCAGTTCTAGCCTCCATACTCGGGGCAAGGCTGAATCGTGAAACTCTACTCGAGCCGGAAATGAGACAGGAAAAAAGGTAAAAGAAAGTTTTGTTGCTTCTTTTAAAAAAAAAAAAAGGCACTGCCACTATCACAAAGCCAATATTATGAAACTGACTTAGCACTTGCGATCTCTCTAAAGCTGTCTCAGAGTTGGATAAAGGTGTCAATTGTTCATTGGGACACTTGTCCATAGTGGAAAAAACGGGTAACTTTGGATGTGATGACTTATTAAAAGAATTAAGTTGCCTCTTTGTTAAATTTAGCTTTGTAAAAGTCATTTCTTTGGTTTCCTACTTCACAGAAATGGTGATAGTGATTACAGAAACAATATAGTTGGATACTTACAGAATATAACAGAGCAGAAATAGTAACTGTCACAGAGGAACCAACAGAAGTAAGTCACCGTAGTCATGTTTCTTATTCAACGACTTCTTCACAGCCAGATATCTATCAGCTATTTTAATACTTTAATTATATTTATGGAATGATTTCTTATATGGACATTATCAACAGATCCATACTCTCTCTACATAAAAATCCTCTAAGCCTCAAAGTTAACACCTTCATGTAAACTTTTAGAGTACAATAACTAGTCTTTATAAAAGAACACGGCAGGTTTTGGTCATTAACTCTAGGGGAAAGGAAAAGTAGGGTAAAAACCACTTTAAATTTTACCTTTGTAAAGTACCTCTAAGGAGCCAGACAGGCAGGTTTTTTTTTTTTTTTTTTTTTTTATGGATTTTCCTACTTGTTTTGCTTAGGAGAATCCGGCACTAGACTTCTACTATTTATCAATTAATCTGGCATGCAGCCTCAAAGGAAGAAGGTCGACCTGTATTAAAAATGCAGCCATCAAAAATTCATCAAAGGCTGCAGCATTTTAACTCATGAACCTTTGAACACCTGCATACTTGTCAGATCTCTGGTCATAGTTAACGGTGAAATCTATAGTTACTCCGGTACCTACACCTGCCCTGACATGAACTGAATGAGGCAGCTTCCCAGGGAAAAAGTACAGTAAAGATTCTATAAGCACTGCTTGCCCTTCCTTCATCACTTTCAATAAAATAGTCCACCACACATTGGCATCACAGAGAGTTCAAAGTCAGTCAAATCAGTCCACTGCAAAGAATAAAAATCTTTCAGAAGTATTTTCCCCCATGATTGTAAATACCACCTTTCTTACAAGGTAATATCATTGAGAAATGCATTAAAAACTGATATCTGGTAGGATTATGTATAACATAACTCCCAACCCAAAATCTTTTAATGCTCTTCAAGAAAGGGGTAATAACTTCAGAAACCTTCCTTTAATGTGTGAAGAAAGCAGTATAGTACATACTGGAAGTTAAAACTGGAACCTTCAAGTTCAAGGTAAGAACTCTGCTGCTTAACTAATGCACTGCTCATAGCTGTCATCATTAATTTATGTTAGCCTCTGTAAACATCAAGAGTATAATAGGCCAATTTCACAACTAAATATAGATGCACATTTTGCCCTTATATAAATGGCAGATTGCTGCCGTAGATCATCGCTGCAGCAACACGTCAGTAAAGATGCACTGTTTGATGGTCTGATGCTCTCACAATATATAAAACCAGTTGTAATGGTTGTTTGGAAGCAAAGTGTAACATAGCAGCAAAATTTCATTTGTTCCACAAACTCAGGATATATTAAGCTTGGCTGACAAAGACTGTTTGATGTGCTAAATCAGTTTGACCTTCATTCTTGCCTTATTTTTCTCATTTAACAAGTGAAATTACCATTATTTTTCCCACATGTGAGAAACTATCATGAAATTGATTGCTTAAAAACATTGTCAAAAACATGTGCAACTGCTAACATGCAATAAAAGATGAAAATCAAGATGCATCTTTAAAATCTTTATGATATATTCTGATTGAATAATCATGACCTATTTTTGACTTGTGGTAAAATAGATCCAAAGAGTAATTAAAGCCATTCCACTGAATGCTTTCCTCATCTTCAGAAAATGCTTTGTGTATGTTTGAACTTAATAATTAAATTAATTGGTTTTAGCCAATGAGCATTCTTATTCTTAACACTTTAAGTAAGAGGATTTAATACCAGAATGAGTCATTAGAATAGTAATAAAGAACACTGAGAGGTCCGCACAATCCTTTTCAACCAGTGTTCACCTTGATTCAAATAACCCTTGAATGAACCACAGCAAGACCCAACTATTCACTGCATGCTTTGGTGTCTGCCAAAAACCTCCTGAATCAAAGTGTTTTGTTCTTCATTTTCCTCCAGAACTTTAAGCTACCAACTGGCAGTTCCATAATAATGACAAAAACTGCAGTTTTATCAAGTAATTTCTCTCCACCCAATAAATAGCACTTTACCTTGGAGCAACTTGTATATTTCACACCTTAAATTTCTATTTACCAAATCAGCTAATCACTTCACAATTGAACTCAGAACAAAAAAAATTATCAATTAAAGTGGTTGAAACTCCTGCAAATTATCATTTAGCAATGAAGTAATTGCTTTCATCAGGGCAGAAAAGCCCGCCAGAACAGAAATGTCACTTTAGATTAGTGTTCTCACTCCTGAAGCTATGGATGACACAGCTGATATAAGACTAAATGCCAAGACCAATCAATTGCTTTTGTGGCTCTGCTCTGAGCTGCTGTAAAAGGGGCCATTTTCTAGGATCTACTCTTCATTATAGTAAATGCTATCTCCTTGGTAACATAATTCCATTTCTCATAAATTCTGTCTGAGAGCATTGTCCTAACAATGGATGTTTGTGGAAAAGAATGCTGTTGGTTTAATGCACAGAATTAAGTGTGAATGGCTGTCAAACTGCTATAGTTTACTAGTTCTTAAACATAAATTGAAGTCTTATACATTAGAAAGAATTCTTGGGGAGAAATGAATGTCCTGAACAAGGGTAAGATATTGTATTTGAAGGTTCTGTGCTGCTGGTTTCGAATTTTGACTATTCTAGTATTTATCTGTCCTGTACATGAAATCAGTCAGCTCACACCAGAGGTGGGTGAACACTTCACCTACTTTCTCAGCAGTATAGTTTGCAAATGTGAAATCTCAGAAGCAAATACGGACTCATTAGGCAACTGCATGCGATTTGTGAATAGCCACAACTGTGTTAAAAGAAAAAAAAAAAAACTGTTCTTTGAGCTGAGCCATTCCTGGAAAGCATCCAGATCTTAATTTGTATTGTTCATCCCCCCGAAGTTACAAGATTCTGGGTTGCAGGGTCCAATTAAAAGGAAATTGAAGAAGCTAATATAGTGAGAAAGCAGCAATTCCCTGCACTGCTCTCTTCAGGTCTGAAGTTTACAAAGAGATTCAGGATCACGGGTCTTTGCCTGACATGGGATAAAGGCCTTTCTCATCCTGGTGAGCACACATGTGTAACTTCCATTAGCAGTAACAGAAGTCGTGAGCACACATTGAGAGGGAAGTCTACTGCTAAATATTTGAAAGGGTCAGAGCATCTCCGCTGAAAGGCAAAAATGAGAAGGAATGGTGGGCACTCTCTGATGGCAGGACATTTTACTAACCATGCAAAGGGATTTCTATCACTCCAAGGGACTATAGTTTTAGTTTTCATATCAATGACAGGAAAGTACATGTGTTGTTTCTGCTTTTTAATATTCTTCAATACCATCAACAAATAGCATAAACCTTAACATCACAGTAACATTGAATGAAAACAAACATCTTTGAACATCTACTAAGTTTCAGGCTCTAATTAAACATTATCCTACTTAATTCACCATTGTCAATATCAGCAAGGATGGAAAGGGGAAGTAACAGCATCTATGGAAAGGAGATCATCACTATATACATCTGACCCTAAAACACTGCTATTTTAGCCCGTTTTGGGGGGCCACTATATTTATGCTCTATTTCTAATTTTCTGCCCTCATCCCCCAAACTAGGAGTTTTCTTGTCTCAGAGAGAACTTTCCCTGGATCCTAGATTTTTAGTACTAAAAGAGGGATGGGCCTGGGCAAACCAGAACAGCTGGTCACCCTGAAAATATGATTGTCCTCCATCTCATAAATAAGATCACAGAGAGGGAAAGTAACTTGCCCAAGATCACTGACAGCTGAAAATGGAATCTGAACATTGGCTAGATGACTCCATCCTTACGTCCTTCTCACCACTGCACTGCATTGCCTCTATAGGAATAAAGTTATGAGTCTCCTTCTCCTGATTATATGACTATTAAGTCACGGATAAAATTTTATTTAACTGATAATCACCCATATAATTTCTATCATAATTGTTATAAAAACATTAAGTCACTAATAAAATGTCCAATAACCCCCCTTTTTCAGGCATATAAACATGTTCCAATTTGGAGTAGATAAATTTGCTGTTAATTGCTCTAAGTCCCAAACTAACTTGCTTTGGAATTCAAATTCAAATGACCTTTTCTAGAGGGAAAATTCACTTTTTCCTTTAATTTTCTCTAAGTGTGATTTCAAACACTTTTGAAAGCACGACGGAGTGGAAGAAAGATTTTGAAAACTTTTAAGCCTGATAGGAGAAACTTGGAAAGGAGAACGTAGGCTTTGACAAGTTTGAAGATTTTAAAGTCTGAAAAATGAAAGTTATGGTCATGTGAATACTGCAGACAGCACACCCATTTACTTGACATCAATGAGCATGTTTATACTATAACTGCCTGCATTTTTAATGAAATACATAAAGTGGCGACCCTTTCTTTAAACACTACAATTGAGAATAATGGTGCCAACAGTCTGAAGAGACAACACACTTTATTCCCTACCTGACTTTATTTTAAAGGCATGCATTTTTATTTAACCTTTCATCAAGGTTCCAAAAGCATGGTCGAACTTACCAGAGGTGTACATTGTTACAATTTCTAGGGAACACTTTGGCAAATGCAGATCTCAAGCTGGCCAAGGAGGCAAACAAATGCATTGTAAAAGAATATTCACTGCCTCTTTTGATAGACTTTAGAAATAAATTATGAAATATTCTCAAGATACTGAATAAAGATGTTGAAAAAAATATTCAATGACTAGAAAAGCATTTTTACAGTATGTTAAATGATAAAAGGAAGATCATAAAGCAGAATGTACAGTGGGTTGAACAATTATAGCAATGTATCTATAACTATATATAGATACAGAGAAAATATATCCAAACCAGGGTTGAGTCCCACAAGCCAAAATATTGAGATTGGTTTATTTCTACATGGTAAACATTTTTTGTCAGGGGCGGTCAGAAGATGGGAGGTAAGCAGGCAGGAGATAACTAATTTCTAACATTTCTTCAATAAACATATTTTTAATACAAAAATTACTTTTTGAAAAAACAACATGTATGTAATTTTATTGGCTCCAAGTTGAGCCTCAAAACAGCTTAATGCTCAAGGTACTTTTCATTTAATGAATGATTTTCCTGACAGTGCTATCAAATGTCACCCTGTCATCACTGCATGTAGTGGTACGACCTGAAAAGTATCTGGAGAAAATGCTTGTCTTGGGCATTCCTCTAAAAGAGAGCTGAAGTAAAAAGGCTGGAAGAGGCCTTTATCCCATCTCAAGTTACCCCACATGAGCATCCAACCAAATGACCAAGTCTTCAGCCACACAGCCTTGGCTCTTGTGTCCTCTGTGGTCCCTCAAAACCCCAAGGCAGTGTGTGCCAGTGTACAGTACCCCAGCTGCCTGGGTGGGGAGGGAGATGCTATCATTTAATGAATGACTTCTTCCTGTGTCTCTTACTCCTTGCCAACCTGAGGGCATCTACGGACTCTAACCCGGGAGAAAACACAGACAAATAAACACAAAATACTTCACACACTGAACTTTCTGAAGCAAAATCGCAGATACTAACTCAAGTCTTGGTTAACAAGTTGCCTCAATAAATGGTATCCTAAGATCTCTACTAAGTTCTAACACTGACCAAATTATCGGGATCATTGTTTCTTCATTGACTGCTCCACCTCCCACTTCTAACTGATGATGGCCCTTGGTGGAACAGTGTATCCATGGCATTAGATTTCATATATGAAGCAGCAAAGATTTTAATGTGCCAGGAATTATCATATGAGATTTAATGTGAGGAGTCATAACACCTCACTGAGGTACTTTATAAAGCAGGACCCCACAGGAAACATCTGTTTATTTATAAGCATCCATTATTTAGCCAGAAACTAAGTCCTTTCCAAACACTAAAATCTTTTGAAAAACCTTGATAGATGCTTAGTCCTCTCATTAATATCTGACTTTGAGGAACTACAAGGAAGTTATTCTGAGTCATATCTAACTATGCAACAAGATAATAAAGATAGGTACTATTTTGTTGTATAAAATTAATGTTTATAGCATGAAATTAAATAAAGAATAAATGAATAGGCTTTTTAATTTCATGAGTTTGCAAGCTGCTCATGGAAAAACAAAAGGTTGTATCATGATATAAGTATACATGACATTAAAAAGACCCAGTTGTCTTATTAACTGAAAGTTAGCACTGAATTGACGGATATTGAATAATTACAACTTTAACAGTAACATGAATTCAAAGTGTTGGTAAAACATACTCGGATGTAGGAAAGCACATGATGACCGATTTGTAAGCTGGTGTAAAAGGGACTGCTTAATTGAAATGGAGCAATGGAAGCCAGCGATCTGCTCAACTCGCCTTTACCACAAAGCTTCCATAAACAACCTTAGTATCTGAATCTATAAACCACCAAATAATTAGCTTAAAAATACAAAGGTAGACCTAGGGTTGAATACTTTCACCCTGACTTGTCATCCCAATATGGTCCTCAATCAAAACAAATATCCTGTAACCTTTTACTTACCCACAAGGCACTTCACAGGAGCCCTTTTCTTAAATTCACCTTCTGTCCTCTCTGTATTTCGTTTTGTTTTATTTGGGCTGAGATATTCATCTTAAAGGGTTTTCCCTCAAGGTCTCCTTTTGAGTCATCAGGGACAAAAGAGCATTTAAGTCTTTAGTTTCAGTTCTGATAACAGCAACATTTCCCAATAATATATTTACAAAGAGGCTCTGGAGATCAATGAGTCAGTGATAGCAATGCGGCAACTGGGTCCTGTTCCCATGGCTATGAACCTGAGTCACTTTTTTTTTAAGTTCCCAACCAGGGATTGAACTCATGTCCCCTGCAGTGGGAGCACAGCACCCTAACCACTGGACTACCAGGGAATTCCCAGAGTCACTTTTCAAATACATACATGTACATGTGCACACAGGTGCACATGTGTGCATACAGACACACACATGAACACACAACTGGTTTAAAGGGACTGATTTATATACACTGCCCTTCACATTCTGTTTTCTTACCCTCTCAGTTTTGTCACCTCATTTTCTTCTACACAGTTTCTCAGAGAATCACTCATTGAATTTGTTTATATCTCTTCTCATAAAATTCATATATGCAAGAAGAGTGAGTCAAGGTTTTTTGTTTGCTTGTTTTGTGAATTATGATTAGTTTAGCACAAATGAATTTAAGTTTGAGATCATAAACTCAAATACCTGTAGGATCCAACAGAATTATACAAATGAATAAAGAGGACTAAGTGAGAGAAAGCAATGCAAGCATGACAATAAATGGCAATTGGACCCTCAGTGTTGAGCAGTAACCGGGAGTGGTGTGGACTGTGGCAAACCAGAGAGCGCTAGCCTAGTCACCAGAGGGCATACATTATTCAGGAAAAGCATTTGTTACTAGATGGGAATGTAGATCCCAAAGTTGCCAAGTCTTCCTATTTAAGAGAAGTCAGAAATGTTGACTATTTTTCTAATGCAAAATCTTTCATTTTGTAAAATATAGAGTGAGCATCTCATTTTTAAAATGCAACTTTTCTCAGGCTCCTAAGGGTCTCATTTGGCCTGTGGCAGTTAACCATCTACGGTTTAACACCGGTAATAGCCTTTGTTGACAGTAAGTTTAATTATGGGATACATAATGTATAAGATGAGGAAGAAGCATAAAACGGAGAGAAATGCAGAAAGTGAGATTGGAAGAAAAGAAACTACTAACATTGATTTTTCTCAGAGTGGTAGAATTTGTCCTTTTCACTCTGTTTTACAAATTTTCTATAAATAATCAGGAAAAAATAAGATTAGTTTCTATTCCACAGGATCAAACTTATTATTAAAAGTAGCTAAAAAATTGAAAATACTCATATTTTCTCATATGAATATTATACTCATATTCATGCACAGATCTGTTTACCACAATTCAGCCCCACAGTTTCAAACACTTTATCACAAATGAAATGTCAACCAGTTCACCATGATCACGTCATAAATTAAAAAAGTGAAGTAAAAGTCACTCAGTCATGTCCAACTCTTTGCGACCACATGAACTGTACAGACAATGGAATTCCCCAGGACAGAATACTGGAGTGGGTAGTCTTACCCTTCTCCAGGGGATCTTCCCAACCAAGGGATCAAACCCACGTCTCCCACATTGTGGGCGGATTCTTTACCAGCTGAGCCACAAGGGAAGACCATATACAAAAAAATCTTTCATTAAAAATTAAAATGAGAGCGATCAAGATGGTAGAGGAGGAGGTGAAAAATTAAAATAGCCATTTTCAAAATCAGTCATAGTGTGTCCCCAAAATTAGTGATTGTGTTAGCAATTTCTTAAAAGTTTATGCTAAACAAGACTGTTGTTATCAATTCACATTAGAGTAATCCAAGTCTATGCCCCAACCAATAATGCCAAAGAAGATAACATTGAATAGTTCCATGAAGATCTAAAAGACTTTCTAGACAAAAACCAAAAATGTGTTCTTTTCATCATAGGGGACTGGAAAGCAAAAGTAGGAAGTCAAGAGATACCTGGAATAAGAGACAAGTTTGACTTTGGAATACAAAATGAAGCAGGGCAAAGTCTAACAGTTTTGGCAAGAGAAGACTCTACACATGGACATCACCAGATGGTCAATACTGATATCAGATTGATTCTATTCTTTGCACCTGAAGATAGAAAAGTATTATACAGTAAGCAGAAACAAGGACAGACAAGAAGCTGACTGTGGCTCAGGTCATGAACTTCTTATGGCAAAATTCAGACTTTAATTGAAGAAAGTAGGGAAAACCACTAGGCCATTCAGGTATGATATAAATCAAATCCCTTATGATCATACAGTGTAAGTGAGAAAGAGAGTCAAGGAATTAGATCTGATACATAGAGTGTCTGAAGAACTAGGGATTGAGGTTCCCAACACTGTATGGGGAAGCAGTGACCAAACCATCCCCAAGAAAAAGAAATGCCAGAGGGCAAAGTGCTTGTCTGAGAAGGTTTTACAAACAGCTGAGAAAAGAGGACATGCAAAAGGCAGAGGACAAAAGGAAAGATATAGCCATCTGAATGCAGTGTTCCAAAGAACAGCAAGGAGAGATTAAAAAAAAAAAAGTCTTCCTAACTGATCAATGCAAAGAAACAGAAAAACAACCCTTGTAGCTCAGCTGTTAAAGAATTTGCCTAAAATGCGGGAGACCTGGGTTCAATTCCTGAGTCGCAAAGATCCCCTAGAGAAGGGAAAGGCTACCCAATCCAGTATTCTGGCCTGGAGAACTGCATGGACAGAAAAGTCTATGGGGTCGCAAAGAATCAGACATGACTGAGTGACTTTCACTTTCACAAGAATATTTCATGCAAAGATGGGAATAAAGGATAGAAATGGTATGGACCTAACAGAAGCAGAAGATATTAAGAAGTGGCAAGAATACACAGAAGAACCATACGAAAAAGGTCCTAATGACCCAGATAACCACAATGGTGTGATCACTTACCTACAGCCAGACATACTGGAATTCGAAGTCAAGTGGGCCTTAGGAAGCATTACTATAAACAAAGCTGGTAGCGGTGATGGAATTCCAGCTAAGCTATTTCAAATACTAAAAGATGATGCCGTAGAAGTGCTGCACTCAATATGCCAGCAAATTTGGAAAGTTCACCAATGTCCACAGGACTGGAAAAGGTCAGATTTCATTCCAGTTTCAAAGAAGGGCAATGCCAAAGACTGTACAAATTACAGCACAATACCACTTCATATGCTAGCAAGGTAATGATCAAAATCCTCCAAGTTAGACTTCAACAGTATGTGAATCGAGAATTTCAAGATGTATAAGCCGGATTTAGAAAAGGAAAAAGAACTAGAGATCAAATTGCCAACATCCGTGGGATCACAGAAAAAGCAAGGGAATTCCAGGAAAACATCTGCTTCCTTGACTACACTAAAGCCTTTGACTGTGTGGATCACAACAAACTGTGGAAAATTCTTCAAGAGATGGGAATACCAGACCACTTTACCTGCCTCTTGAGAAACCTGTATGCAGGTCAAGAAACAACAGAACCACACATGGAACAATGAACTGGTTCAAAATTGGGAAAGGAGTACATCAAGGCTGTATATTGTCACCTTGCTTATCTAATTTATATGCAGAGTACATCAAAATGCTGGGCTGAATGAAGCTCAACCTGGTCAAGATTGCTGGGAAAAATATTAATAACCTCAGATAAGCAGAAAGTTCAGTTCAGTTGCACCTGACTCTTTGCGAGCCCATGAATCGCAGCACGCCAGGCCTCCCTGTCCATCGCCAACTCCCAGGGTTCACTCAGACTTGTGTTCATCGAGTCAGTGATGCCATCCAGCCATCTCATCCTCTATCGTCCCCTTCTCCTCCTGCCCCCAATCCCTCCCAGCATCAGAGTCTTTTCCAATGAGTCAACTCTTCTCATGAGGTGGACAAAGTACTGGAGTTTCAACTTCAGCATCATTCCCTCAAAGAAATCCCAGGGCTGATCTCCTTCAGAATGGCAGACAACACCATTCTAATAGCAGAAAGCAAGAGGAACTAAGAGACTCTTAATGAAGATGAAAGAGGAAAGTGAAAAAGCTGGCTTAAAATTCAACATTCAAAAAACTAAGATAATGGCATCCAATCCCATCACATCATGACAAATAGATGGGAATACAATGGAAACAGTGACAGACTTTATTTTCTTGGGTTCCAAAATCCCTGCAGATGGTAACTGAAGCAATAAAATTAAAATAATGCTTGCTTCTTGGAAGGAATGCTATGACAAACCTAGACAACTCATTAAAAGGAGAGACTTCACTTTGCTGACAAAGGTCTGAATAGTCAAAGCTATGTTTTTTCCCAGTGGTCATGTATGGATTTGAGAGTTGGACCATAAAGAAGGCTGAGCACTGAAGAATTGATGCATTTAAACTGTGGTGTTGGAGAAGACTCTTGAGAGTCCCTTAGACTGCAAGGAGATCCAACCACTCCATCTCCAAGTAAATCAACTCTGAATATTCATTGGAAGGACTGAAGCTGAAGCTGAAACTCCAATACTTGGCCACCTGATGCGAAGAGCCAACTCATTGGAAAAGACCCTGATTCTGGGAAAGATTGAGGGCTGGATGAGAAGAGGATGACAAACAATGAGATGGCTGGATGACATCATTGATTCAAAGGACATGGGTTTGAACAAATTATGAGCAATACTGAAGGACATGGCATGCTGCAGACCATAGATTACAAAGAGGTGGACACGACTGAGCAAATGAACAGCAAAATCAATGCAATAATAAGATAGTGTCTTACATATATGTTATGTCCTGAATAGGTATTTTTTGAAAGATGATTATGTTAATGATGATCTAAATGTCCTTAAAAGTCATGATTTAAGATAGTAAATAACATGTCCCGTAGTACTTCTCTTGAAACTAAACTTACCCAGTAAATCGATCCTTGGATGCTCTTACAGCAAACAAGGGAAGGAAAACCAAAAGAGAAGAAACACAGATACTCCTCTGTCCCCACGAAACCCTGATATTCATAAGTTCTTCCCTGACAAAAATATTTAAACTCTCAAAACAGTTTCCCCCTTTCTACACTCTGGAAATGGGGTTACAATCAGTACCAAACTGAGGCAAGGAGCAAGAAAAGTGAAGAGTGCATGTCATTTCTCTTTATTAATCATACACTGTTGCACTCAGAACATCAGCTCACCATACATTCCCAGAAGTCAGACAGAAACCTATCAGGTAGATATGTCTCAGAGGGAATCCCCGAGCCTTATATAATCATTGTATTTCTTTGCTAGATCTGTGTTATTTACGTGTAACCAGAAATAAAAAAAAAAAAAAGGTGAACAGAGGCAGTGCTCTTAAGAGCACACACAAAAGATCACAGAGAAAAGATTCCAGACAGCAGGGAACCTACAAATTATGGTGAACTATTAAATCTCCAAATGTTCCAGAATGATTGAACAAGACAGCCATCTAGAGAGGCCTCCTGAAATTTAACGAAAGTTTTGGAACTACTGTTTTCCTACAGCTGAATCTCTTCTGCTTCTGGGTATGGGTTTTTTGCCCTCTTGTGTATTTTTAAATAAATAAACTTCATTATTATAGAAATACATCTATTAAGTGAAATGTATATGCTTCCCCTCCTGGGTCATCTATGACCTTCTCACACCCTTCAAATGGCATTGAAACATGTATACTACCATATAAGAAATGAAGCGCCAGTCTATGTTCAATACAGGATACAGGATGCTTGGGGCTGGTACACGGGATGATCCAGAGAGATGATATGGGGTGGGAGGTGGGAGGGGGCTTCAGCATTGGGAGATCGTGTACACCTGTGGCTGATTCATGTCAATGTATGGCAAAACCAATACAGTATTGTAACATAGAATAAAGTATTAAAAAAAAAAAAAGACCTAAGCTCCTGATTTCTGGCAGCATCTCTCTTCCTCTTGGATGGAGTTTGACAGCTCAGGTGGAAGAGACAGCCATGATGTCTAAGGGCAGAGTCTGTTGCTATTTGAAATGGATTACAATGGCAAAATTCTTGTCAATTTCATTCACAGTAGGTGGAAGCAAGAGATCATTCCCAAGTGAGAGTCAGGCATCACTCTTCCTGTGCAGCTTCCAGGACTGAGTGTACAGTAGATACAAAATGAAAAGACACATTCAGAAGTATACACACACATATACACACACACTCATTCACTGCTGGAATGTTTCAAGGGCAGATACTCCAATTTGTGCCCCCTCGTGTGCCTCCTATATAGGCAATACTATAAAGAATTACATATGCCCAACAGTAGGCTATAATTTTATTGATAGGTTCTGATGACATTATAAAATCCATAAGGGCAAAGAGCAAGTGATTTGCTCATGTCACTAGAAATTCAATACAAAATTATAGCTTTCATTTAGAAGCCTTTTTAGAACTTTTAAAAAAATCAGTCATGATGCATAGTTATCAATATCTGTATGCCCACAACGACAAGACAGGAAGAACTGCCAAGCCAATATCTCCACAGAAAATCACCCCAAATTCTTCAATAGCACAAGGAAATTACTGATTTTGCAAAATTTTATATACATGTTGAATAATATGGCAAGCAGAAAATGAGAGCAAACTTGACTCATTGCCTAAAGAGTTCTATAAGCACTCAATTATACGGTTCAGTTCAGTCGCTCAGTCATGTCTGACTCTTTGTGACCCCATGGACTGCAGCACGCCAGGCCTCCCCTGTCCATCACCAACTCCAAGAGTTTACTCAGACTCATATCCATTGAGTTGGTGATGCCATCCATCTCATCCTCTGTTGTCCCCTTCTCCTCCAGCCTTCAGTCTTTCCCAGCATCAGGGTCTTTTCCAATAAATCAGTTCTTCACATCAGGTGGCCAAAGTATTGGATTTTCAGCTTGAGCATCAGTCCTTCCAATGAGTATTTAGGACTGATTTCCTCTAGGATGGACTGGTTGGATCTCCTTGCAGTCCAAGGGACTCTCAAGAGTCTTCTCCAACACCACAGTTCAAAAGCATTAATTCTTCTGCACTCAGCTTTCTTTAGAGTCCAACTCTCACATCCATACATGACTACCGGAACAACAATAGCCTTGACTAGACAGACCTTTGTTGGCAATGTCTCTGCTTTTTAATATGCTGTCTAGATTGATCATAACTTTTCTTCCAAGGAGTGTCTTTTAATTTCATGGCTGCAGTCACCATCTGCAGTGATTTTGGAGCCCCCAAAATTAACATCTGACACTGTTTCCATTGTTTTTCCATCTATTTCCCATGAAGTGATGGGACCCGGATGCCATGATCTTTGTTTACTGAATGTTGAGCTTTAAGTCAACATTTTCACTCTCATCAAGAGGCACTTTAGTTCTTCCTTGCTTTCTGCCATAAGAGTGGTGTGATCTGCATATCTCAGGTTATTGCTATTTCTCCTGGCAATCTTAATTCTAGTTTGTGCTTCATCCACCCCAGCATGTCTCATGATGTAATCTGCATATAAGTTAAATAATCAGGGTGACAATATACAACCTTGAAGTACTCCTTTTCCTATTTTGAACCAATTTGTTGTTCCATGTCCAGTTCTAACTGTTTCTTCTTAACCTGTATACAGATTTCTCAAGAGGCAGGTGAGTTGGTCTGGTATTCTCATGCCTTTCAGAATTTTCCACAGTTTGTTGTGATCCACACAGTCAAAGGGTTTGGCATAGTCAATAAAGCAAAAAGAGATGTTTTCCTGGAACTCTCTTGCTTTTTCAATGATCCAACAGATGCTGGCAATTTGATCTCTGGCTCCTCTGCCTTTTCTAAAATCAGCTTGAGTATCTGGAAGTTCACAGTTCAGGTACTGTTGAACCTGGTTAGAGAATTTTGAGTATTACTTTGCTAGCATGTGAAATGAGTACAATTGTGCAGTAGTTTAAGCATCTTTGGCATTGCCTTTCATTGGGATTATAGTGAAAACTGACCTTTTCCAGTCCTGTGGCCACTGCTGAGTTTTCCAAATGTGCTGGCATACTGAGTGCAGCACTTCCACAGCATCATCTTTTAGAATTTGAAATAGCTCAACTGGAATTCCATCACCTCCACTAGCTTTGTTCATGTGATGCTTCCTAAGGCCCACTTGACTTCACATTCCAGCATGTCTGGCTTTAGATGAGTGATCACACCATTGTGATTATCTGGGTTGTGGAGATCTTTTTATATAGTTCTTCTGTGTATTCTTGCCACCTCTTCTTAATATCTCCTGCTTCTGTTAGGTCCGTACCATTTCTGTCCTTTATTGAGCTCATCTTTGCATGAAATGTTCCCTTGGTATATCTGATTTTCTCGAAGAGCTCTCTAGTCTTTCCCATTCTATTGTTTTCCTCTATTTCTTTGCATTGATCATTGAGGAAAGCTTTCTTATCTCTTCTTGGTATTCTTTGGAACTCTGCATTCAGATGGGTATATCTTTCCTTTTCTCCTTTGCTTTTTGCTTCTCTTTTCACAGGTATTTGTAAGGCCTCCTCAGACAGCCATTTTCTTTTTTGCATTTCTTTTTCTTGGGGATGGTCTTGAACCTTGTCTCTTGTACAATGTCACGAACCTCTGTCTATAGTTCATCAGGCACTCTATCAGATCGAATCCCTTAATTCTGTTTCACACTTCCTCTGTGTAATCATAAGGGATTTGATTTAGGTCATACCTGAATGGTCTAGTGGTTTTTCCTACTTCAATTTAAGTCTGAATTTGGCAATAAGGATTCATGATCTGAGCCACAGTCAGCTCCCAGTCTTGTCTTTGCTGACTGTATAGAGCTTCTCCATCTTTTGTTGTAAACAATTTAATCAATCTGATTTCGATGTTGACCATATGGTGATATATATGTGTAGAGTCTTCTCTTGTGTTTTCGGAAGATGGTGTTTGCTATAACCATTGCATTCTCTTGGCAAAACTCTATCAGTTTTGCCCTGCTTCATTCTGTACTCCAAGACCAAATTTGCCTGTTACTCCAGGTGTTTCTTGACTTCCTACTTCATTCCAGTTCCCTATAATGAAAAGGACATCTTTTTGGGAGTTAGTTGGAGTAGCCATCACAGTCGACAAGAATCCGAAATGCAGTACTTGAATGCAATCTCAAAAACAACAGAATGATCTCTGTTTGTTTCCAATGCATTTGTATGGTACTATGTGGTAAATGTAGATTTATATCTTAACCTGCAAAATCAAGTACAGGGCTTTTATATTGTGTGTTACAAATGAATCTGCATAAAGTCCTAGACAATGTGTATGAAAAGCAGAAATAAGGAAAATAATGCCCCTCTATTCCGTGTCCATGTGCTCAGTTTTCACGGAGCACAACAGGCATTGCACATCCTGACTTGGCTAGCACAGATTTGTTTCAGGGCTTCTACTCCCTGAAGATCCACCCATCCACACACTTTCCCAGCATCAGTTTAACAGATGCTTAGATGGGGGTGGAGGTCATATGGAAACATGTCAGTGCCAAAAAATTCTACTGCTCCCAAGAGGGAGGGATTTTCTATTGAAAAGTAAAAAGAGTTTCCTTCCTCTCTGTGCTCAGGGTATTTGTATTCCTAGGCAGAAAGAGGTTAAGCCATTTAAGACAGTTCCCCATTAGCAGTTCATACTATCAGTGGGAAGTCCTAGATGGAACCCATGTGCGTCTAGGGGTGATTTGTAAGCAGGTCTAGACTAAAGCAATTGACAGATCATCTGGAAAATAAGTAGACTTAATTAAATAGGTACAGGTGGTCCACATAAGGAAGCTATTCAATTTAAGAGATAATATGACTAAGGAAATCACAGTTATTCATTACACTCAAATACTGATCTATAAGTTGTAAGACCTGGGTTCTGGGCGAAGCTCTATGATTTCAGACAAGATATTTAATGTCTGGCTCTGTTTTCTCACCCGAGAAATAAAGGGAGTGTTCGCTAGGATACCTTTCCCCTTAAGGATTCTATTTTCACTTGTGATTTTGTCATATAACACTAGTGGAACTGCTGGAAATATGTCTGATGCACATTAAAGGTATTATCCATCCTCTTTGCAGTTTTAAAATGCTGTGTCCTCCCTCCACTTTCTCCTTCTCCCTCTTGTCAGCCTGTTAGAATCTAATACAGTCACAAAGCCTCCAAAGTAAATACGCAACTCGACCTTTGTGTAGGATTCAGTGAGGTTGCATGGTTATTAAACTCATGGACATCACATGAAAACTGGCTTAACTAACTATTCCTGATTAATAGCAATGAAATACTCTCGCTTCCACTTTTCCGAAGGAAAGTCTGGGTCTTCTCCAGGACTGACAGAGCAAAGCACAAAACACTTACCCCTGAGTTAAAGATCATGAATATCAGCCATCTAAACTAAAAGATGAACACCATTTATATAAGAGCTATAGCTCCTTTTCAAACATAAATGAAAACTTTTTTTTCAATGGTGGGTGGGAAAGGTTCAAATGATCACAGAGCCTGCATTTTTAAAGTTTGCCAGTTTACTTTCTTTTTATCTTCATTTAAATTTATTTTTAATTGGAGGATAATTTGCTTTACAATGTTGTGTTGGTTTCTACCATAGAGCAACATGAATCAGCCATAGGTATACATATGTCCCCTCCCTCTTGAAGCTTCCCCCACCTCCCACCTCATCCTGTCCCTCTAGGTTATCACAGAGCACCCGATTTCAGCTCTCTGTGTCATATGGCAAATTTCTACTGGCTATCATCTAATTTTACATATGGTACCTGCTTAGTTTCTCTGTACTGTATAATGTCCTAGAACATTCTCACAGGATGTTAAACATCTAAAACAAGGAATCCACAAACATGTTAGATGCTGTTGAGGATTAGGCTAAAGCCAAATCAACCCATTATCTTTATCAGGTGAGCATCAGTATTTCTGGTATTGTGTAGAAACCAGGGCAGTACTCCTATCTGCCCCCAAGGTAAGTAATATTTATACATTTTCGAGTCTGTTTGTGTCACTAACTCCACGGTTCTTCCAAAATATAGGCCTGAATCACACAGGATGATTTGGTCTGTAAATTGCATGAAAACAACCACTCTAAACACCTCCAGTACATATAAGGCCATTAAAAACATCACTGGCAAAGTAGCAATACAACCAGCAAGACTCCAGTGAGTGACATGACTCATGTCTTCTGAACTCACTCAGAGGTACGTGAGTATTGGAATCGTATCAAAGTGCATTATTCTTTCACGGACACATAAATCTGATCTACTGTTAATAATACATACTATACCCAGAAACAACACAAGCAGGTCCCAGTGTGTAATGTCTGAAATTACTTTAAGTACTCAGGAAAAACCAGAAAGCCCTATGAACCACATGTTAAATAAAATCTTCTGACTGAAATGGACAGAGAATTGTTAATAGGTAAACAATGTTTATATTCATTTCACTCAAACTTTTGCAGGCAGAAGCAACACATTTTTAGGAGCTACTGGTCTTGATTTGTTAGTGAACAATATGAAGCAACCCATGGGCTGCATCCTGCCAGGCTCCTCTGCCCATGGGATTCTTCAGGCAAGAATACTTGAGAGAGTTGCCATGCCCTCCTCCAGGGGATCTTTCCGAGCCAGGAATTGAACCCACATGTCTTGTGTCTCCTGCATTGCAGGTGGATTCTTTACCTGCTCAGCCATTGAAGAAGCACCAATATTAAGCTCAAAGTTCTAGAAAGTCCCAAACTATAAGTATTCTAATCTGGGATGAATAAAGGTAGAAGCTTAGATGAAAGAGACTACAAGCAAAAAGAAAGAACCTGTACAAAGCGCTATTATACCTGATAGGCTCCACGCAAGACAGTTGAAATGTGAGTTTCAGTATTCAAAATATAAAGGATACAATCATATGTCTGGTTAACTTACAGGAAATAGTTCCAGAGACAATTTTACACTAACTACAGTGATTTGGGCAATTTTTAAAATAATACCAGCCAATTTCTCTCCATTATACTCTGCTGGCAGAAAATAAAACATTTTTCTTTGAAATGATTGCCTTTGGTTTTGTTAAATCATGCATTCTGTCAACATGTGGTCACCATTTTTACATGATCTTTCTGCTTCCCTAGAAAAGAATGAATTCACAGTCTGAACCCTGATATAAATATGTAATCTTGCAACTGTTAAGGCTTCTTCTATTACTGCAAAATGAAGAGATAAGAAATAGATGTGATATCAAAAGAAATGAAACAGAAAAGAAAAAGAAGATGACCAAACAAGTTTAAAACTCAGATTCTTACATCTACTTCATAGATAAATGAAGAAAATGCCTGTGCTGATCATTTTTGTGTAACACAAAGGGTCTGCATGTAGTTCATCATCTTAAACTACTAATATTTGAAAACAAAATTGAAAACCCTACTAATGCCAAGAAAAATGTTCCAGTAACTTCACTGTAGCTAGCAAAAGGTTCTAGCAGCTAAGGCTATAATAAGGTCTTAAAAGAAGAAACATTACCTTTTCGTTAAATAAAAACTTGTGGGGTGTAATTACAAAATGAGTGGGCTAAAACTGCTTCCAGTCACTGTCACCCTCCAAGATGGAGATCCTGATCTCTATGCTTCAGCCTGTATGTCTTTAAATCTTAAATTACTTTGCAAAAAGTGTTGGTATTTCTTTTGCTGCTGCCCACCTAGGCTTTTGCTTAATGATACAGTGAGACCATGCTTCTTTTGAGGATAATCACTGCTGTGTCCCCTAGCAGTGGGATTTCCCAGAGTAGGCACTCAGAAAGAATCCTGGACAATGCTGGTTTGACTTTATACAATAGCTTGGGCATCTCAAACTAACTCATAGAAACTCCCACAATGTTAATACTATGAAAAACTACTAACAGATGTTTCAATGAGTAAAGAAAAAAAATTCAGATGAATCTTCAACTGGATAAAAATATAAAGTGTCAAAACAAAGTGAGAACTTGTTTAAATGAAAGAGATGGTAAAAGAGAAGGCTCTTAACACTCAGAAAGACAAGAACTACCAACTTGACCAGGCTCAGAATAAGTGTTTTAAGAGTATAGGCAGAGGAGACAATCATTTGTTCCCTCCCTCTACATTTAACATGTTGGAGAAGGAAATGGCAACCCACTCCAGTATTCTTGCCTGGAGAATCCCATGGACCGAGAAGCCTGGTGGGCTACAGTCCACGGGGTCACAAAGAGTTGGACACGACTGAGTGATGTAAAGTGAATTAAAATGCAGACCAGAGAGGATGCTGCTTAAAAAGAACTTTTACCACCGAGAAGCAAATGAGGCAAACGTTTAGATAAGATTTCAATTGAGGTGACTCTCTGCTAGTGACAGGATGGTCTGCGTCTCAAGAGCACAATCACTGTATAGAGATCACAGGGAAGTGAACGCTACTTCTTTGTCAAGATAACATCTCAAGTTACTAGAACCCAGTCGGAAATTCCAATTTAATCAGAATTATTTTCGTACTCTTGATTTCTTAGGTGACAAAAACAAAAGGAAATCACCAAAGAAGCCAGTGGTAACAGATTTTTTTAATTTTTCTATCAACCACAATTCTCAGATATTTTATGAAGTGGATGCACATTCATCCCCTCCTGTATCTCCATTCTATAGCGGCTGATTTGATTCAGGGAAAAAAAAAAGACTTCAGTCTTGGCAAAAACCTGAATAATTAAAACCCAGTCTATGAGGATCCTGTAATGAAAGCATGGGGAAGCACTGATTCCTAGGAGGAAGCACAGAGTAGAAAGGGCAGCAGTCAGACCTTCTTCTCCCTGGGTCTTCTAATTTATAAGATGGAACAAAAGGTATTTACTAAAGCATCTAAGCATGCCGCCCCCGCCCCATTCAATTCTAATATCCATTTCATTCTAAGAATTTCATCAAGGAGGTTAAAAGAAAAACATGATTTTGCCTAACCCAGGACTGACTAAAATATAACTATGTAGAATGCCATATTTTCTAATCAGACATCTGATAGCAATGCTGTGATACAGAATACTAGCGTCATCACTGATTTTAAAAGGAAGGCTTCCAAGGGCCTGGTTGGTTTTCATCTGGTCCATACTGGAAAGACCCATCTGGCAGCATCCACTCTGAAGTGTTGGTGTCCAGGCTATACCGCATGTTAAACTGTGGAACAAACACCCACATCTAAAGGCTATCTCATTCAAGGGAATGCTTCCTCATCATTAAACTAACTATGTGACCTATTTTTTTAAAAAACATTTACAAAACTTAAAAGAATTATAGTCCATTCCTTGTATGTCCCACTGGCCAATGTTTTTAAAAAAGAATTTCATAAAAGTAGCTAATAACTGAGCACTTACTATGTTCTTAGTGCTGGGCTAATTAATTGCTTCCTAGGTTTTTTTCTCACCAAATCCTTAAACAGTATGGTTATGTATTCACAGATGAAAGTAGAGACGTTTTTAAATGGTCATATTATTTACCTAAAGTTTCCTAGCTAAGTACTTGCACAGCCATGTTTAATCCCAAATTGATCTGTTTGTCAAAGCACTCCTGTTGAACCACTAGGGTCAACATGTGGCAAATGAGCTGAACAGGAAGAAAAGATGTGCATATCCTAATCACTGACAAGGAGGTGACTCTTAAATCACATACATTACTATTTTTAAAAACCTCACCAATAAATTTAGAGGACTTTCTAAAATCTAGGATTTGATTCTGGGACCTAGGATTGTTGTGGTAAAATTGAGAAGTCTTATTTTTTAATTTATGAGTTCAGTTTACATAAATTTGGAAATAAAATAACATGGTTGCTTTGTGTGGCCATCTGCCACTCTCACAAGCATCTCAAGCTACAAAATTGAGAATACTGGTAGTTTCACTGTGGAGTTAATTGAAGCCTTCCTAAGAATAATTTTAATTCAGTGTTTTAGAGCCAAAATCTGCTTTATGATCCACATTTCACTTAGTATTTCTGAAAACTAGAGCAAGCCAAGTGTCTGATTGGCATTTTCAAATCTTCCAGATTAAAACATGATCCAGCTACTTTCTGCTATTCATCTAGTGTTGACCCTAGCACCCATATAAGTGAAAGCAGTTTTCCAAGTGCCCCGTAGGCATGACCTATGAACCTGAACAGAGAATTGGCCCAGAAGAATTTAAACCATCTTTCTATCTTGATCATTATGCTGTTGCCTCACTTAATTACAATTATCTCTGTTCTCTCTACCTTTAATTCTGTAATAAAAGGGCTAAATGTTCCTCAATAAATTTATAAAGCTCAACATTAGTTTGGTTACAAAGTACAAAAACATATTACATATGGCTTTAAATTACTGTTTCTCCCCAACACTCTCTTCCATGAGAGAAGCATCTTTTTAAATTTCTGCTTAAAAATGCCTTTTTTTTTTTTAAGTGGTTCCTCAGATAGAATTCACTTTGTGGATAAAGGCAGTATCTCTCTTCAGGCACAAGAAAATGCACACATTCAAGCATTCACTGGTGACTCCGTATAACGTCTTAATTCAGTCGTGGTCTGAAAGGACTCAGTTGCTTTCCCTAAATTTAATTTTTACCATTTACATGGTAGAAAGTGAAGAGGAACTAAAAAGCCTCTTGATGAAAGTGAAAGAGGAGAGTGAAAAAGTTGGCCTAAAGCTCAACATTCAGAAAACGAAGATCATGGCATCCGGGTCCCATCACTTCATGGGAAATAGATGGGGAAACAGTGGAAACAGTGTCAGACTTTATTTTGGGGGCTCCAAAATCACTGCAGATGGTGATTGCAGCCATGAAATTAAAAGACGCTTAGTACTTGGAAGAAAAGTTATGACCAACCTAGATAGCATATTCAAAAGCAGAGACATTACTTTGCCGACTAAGGTCCGTCTAGTCAAGGCTATGGTTTTTCCTGTGGTCACGTATGGATGTGAGAGTTGGACTGTGAAGAAGGCTGAGCGCCGAAGAATTGATGCTTTTGAACTGTGGTGCTGGAGAAGACTCTTGAGAGTCCTTGGACTGCAGGGAGATCCAACCAGTCCATTCTGAAGGAGATCAACCCTGGGATTTCTTTGGAAGGAATGCTGCTAAAGCTGAAACTCCAGTACTTTGGCCACCTCATGAGAAGAGTTGACTCATTGGAAAAGACTCTGATGCTGGGAGGGATTGGGGGCAGGAGGAGAAGGGGACGACAGAGGATGAGATGGCTGGATGGCATCACGGACTCGATGGATGTGAGTCTGGGTGAACTCCAAGAGATGCTGATGAACAGGGAGGCCTGGCGTGCTGTGATTCATGGGGTTGCAAAGAGTCGGACACGACTGAGCAACTGAACTGAACTGAATGAGATTTAAGACTCACCAATATTCTGAACACATTATGTAAACTATGGAAATAAAACAAAGAATTTATAGGGAAAATCTCTAAGCATCCATTATTATCATAACAAAAATAGCATGACTATCTATTAGAAAGAGACGGGAGGGAAGTGAACAAAAGTAATTATCCAACATATAATTCAGCTCTGACAACAGAGTACACTTTTTCAGACTAAGCAAAGTCTCTATAATGGTGAGCCCTAAAGGAGAGGACCACAAATACCACTTTGGGGAGAGGGGTCGCCAGAACAATATCCTAAGACTGACTGCAGGAGCTATAGCATCCTGTACACAGGGGTCCCACAGACGTGTCATCTGCGAGATCCAGGAAGACATGGAGAGTGAGTGTTAATTGTGCCACAAGAACATTAAAATATATACTCTATTTCTGCCACACTTTCCACTCACTTGTTTATCAAATGGCTTCCAGTATGAGAAACAACCAATCCAAGAGTTAAGGATTCAATTCAGAGTATTTCATGTCTAAATTAAAATACAAATACTTTATGATTTTCTTTAAAAATGTAAACAACATAGAAGAACACAAAGGCAAAAGCAAAAGTCCACTAGCCTTAAGTCTTTCCATTCCCCTACATCATCATTATCAACTATTTCCTGTGTATTTCTCAAAAAGGGATATAAACTCCCAAAATAGACACATATGTTATTTAACACCTTATTTACATGAATAAAATCATCTTGTTGGCATTGTTCTGAAACTTGAAAATACGTACCATGAACTTCAACACATATAAGTCTATCACAATCTGTTTAAATATTACCCAGCATTTCACTCAATGAATATAATAATTTATTCAATTGCCTATAGAAACATATTTAAGTTTCTCCCAAATATTTGATAGTAGAATACTGAAATAAACATTTCTACACATTTTCGTGATTTTTTGTAGGAGTTTGTCTGTAGAGGTAGAACTTCAGTGCAAAAGAATATGCAAATCTAGAAGAGTATCAGCACGTAGCACAAAGAAGGTAAATCATGCTTCACCGTTTGTAAGAAAAAAAATCTTTTCTTTTCTTGATGATGAAAATAATATAGATTCATGAATCCACTTGTATGTATAGATAATAAAAAGTTGTGTTTGTATTTTTTTCTGCTTATCTTTGTATTGTAATAGAATTCCACACATTAATTCTAATTTTTGTAATCATGTGGAATTGAAGTACTCTTCCAAATAGTCATATCTAAATAGTAATTAATGTGAATGCAACATATTTCAAAATGTATAAAATGACCATACAAGATCCTGCTATATCCCAGCTGCTTTTCTACAAACTAGCTTAAACATAATATAAGTGAAAGTCTATGTAGAGATTGAGTGCTGGTGGCCCATAAACACTCATTTGTTTTTGTCCTAGGAGTATTACCATTAGGCACAATTTTCTGAGGCAAGTTATGTCAGTAGTCAAAGGCCACTGCAATTAGTAAAAATATCCCCCCTTTCGTGTTCTAAGGTGTTTAAGTTCTGAATCTACACAACAATAATTAATTTCCACCCCACTCCAATGTTCCCTCCAGGGCCTAGCTCAATGTACAGTCCAGATAACAAAACCCACTATGGAACTTTCTAAGCAGCCAATCAAGGTGAAACGTGCTGTATACCCAAGTGTTTAGTACACAATACATGATTTTATGAACCTCTCACCTCTAGTGTACGAACACGTCCCTGAAAATTAAAGTGTGAAATTCAAACACCTTTGTCCTTAAAACAAGCAAAATCTGCCAAAAATGCTCTCTTCTGTGAACTTCTGGCATCGCCAGGGCAGAATGCAATATCCTTTGCATTCAGTTGCCAAAGACATGAAACTAGATCCGAAAGGAAGAAGCCAGGTAAATTGTTTAGGCACCTGACCTAACATTCTCCTTGCCATAAAAAGATTTATTCGTTAGCTTTCCAATAAATGTAGCCAATTGGAAAGGCAATAAATTCATTATTCTACACAGTGAGTAATTCAGATAAACAACCTCCAATGTTTAAAAACTGTTTTCTCATTTCTTAAAATTTCAAGGCCAGCATATAAAGGAATTATCCTTCAATCCTCCCTGAAAAAATGATCACTAATTCTTAAAGATAGACTAAACCGGAAATAAAGAAAAATTATACTCATATATCTCTATCTCTATTTTTCAATAAGGTATGAGGTCTATTTTCCTTATTACTTAGAGTAAGACTATAAAGATATGCATAAAAGTTCAGTTGCTATTTTTCTGAAGACAATTGGGGCATAATAACAACTCAATGGCAAAAGTTTTATTACACTGTTAAAAAATATTTCCATATATAACATTTTCCCATAAGAGTACTGGGTCTTGAACAAAGCTGGAAGTACTAGGGTGATTCACAGGTCAATTAGTCCAACATATTTATTGGTGAAACCACTATGGAAAACACTGTGAACTTCCTCAAAAACTAAAACAGAACTACCATTATGATCTAGTAATTCAACTCCTGGGTATACATCTGAAGAAAATGACAACTCTAGTTCAAAACAATACATGCACTACAACGTTCATAGCACAGTCAAGATATGGAATCAACCTAAGCGTTCCTCAACAGAGGAATGGACAAAAAGGATGTGGTATATCCAGTTCAGTTGCGTCTGACTCTACGACGCCATGGACTGCTGATACACAGACATATACACACACAATGGAATATTACTCAGCCATCAGAAAGAATGAAATTGTGCCATTTGTGCCAACATGGTTGGACCTGGAAGATATCACGGATAATGAAATAAGTCAGACAGAGGAATAAAAAAATGCATATTATCACTTATATGTGGAATCTGAAAAAATGAGACAAACAAAGGAATTTAACAGAAACAGACACAGATATAGAGAACTAGTGGTTCCACCAGTAGAGGGAGGGAAGAGGCAAGAGGGAATTTGGAGTTAGGGAGTTAAGAGGTGCAAACTCTGTACAAAAATAAATAATCTACAAGGATATATGGTACAGCATAGGAATATAGCCAATATTTTATAATAAATTTAAATGGAAAACAATCCATAAAAATATTTGGGTCACTATGCCTTTATATCTGAAATTAATATATTAATGTAAATCACCTATATTTCAATAAACAAATCTTTTTTAAATTTAGAAATATTCTAAATTTTTCCAAAAATCAGAGAGACAATCAGAAAAATTAGAGAGACAATCCTCCATGATAATACTAGGTCCTAAAAATAGCCTTAAGTGCGAGGGTGACTCAGGAGTCAATTAGTCTAACGTGTATGTACTGTCTTCTATACAATAAAACCGTAGTAGGTACTAGGGGCTGCAATGCCATGTATGTGGGAAGTTCATAATCCAGTGCATAGATAAAAGACAATTATACAAATAAACGTTATAACAAAGCATGGGTAAGTGTCTCAAGAGAGGCAGAAACCAAGCATACAAGACAAATCTTTGTGACATCAAATGACAGGACTCCAATCCCCCTTAATAGTTCCTTTCTTCATTCATGTATTCATTTATTCAGTCAAAATAAAAACACTACCTGGCACATGGCTAAGAAAAATGGATACAGTGAGAAACAGAAGACAGAAGTCTAGTGCTTCTGAAGTCTTCCTTTCAATGGAAGAGACAGCATGAAATAATTATACAAAAAGAGAAACAATAAACATACCAATAATAATAACTGACATTTATTCAGCGCTTTCTATACATCAGTGAGCTACATGTTTGACATCTGTATAATCTTGATAATCCTCACAGCAACATTATAATGCAGGAAAGCACTGAATTGAAGCAGATCTGGTTCATGGCATCAGACAGCCTGGATTGGAATCCTGATACTATCATTATCTGTTATGTGATCTTGGGCAAGAGACTTAATCTCTCTGTGCTTCAACTTCCTTATCCATAAAATGGAATTAATACCATGTTCTGCCAAATTTAAGATGCCATTGACAATAAGACACCACCTAATTTCAGAGACATTGAGGAAAAGACATCTGAGACTCTACTAAGAAAGGTAACAACGTAAAGTAACAACTACCACACATGGTTGGTTGTGAGGCTCAAAGGAAAATACAGAGTGCCTAGAAGGGTGCCCGGCCTAAGTGTTAAGCTATTTTGGGCTATTATTATTTTATGTTTGCCCATTTTTAAAAGAGAAAAACAGATTTACAACAATATTAAGTGATATAACAAAAGTCCAGGTCTATCATAATTCATAACAAAAAAATTAATCTAGAGTTCAAAAGCACTACTCAAAGTACACAGATATTCAAGTTACAAACTAAAGAATGAACAGTGGAATTAACAAGATAAAGGTTGGGGAGAATTCTGTTCCAGGAACAGAAGAGTGTGTGTGAAAGTCATAGGCAGGAAGACCAAAGCACAGGCAAAGATGAGGGGAAAAGCCACTACAGCTAGAGAACAGAGAGCAAGCTGGCAACAACAGGGATAAGGGCTGGAGCAGCAACCACAGCAAGACCCTGCAGGGCCTTCCCTACCCTGATGAGGAAGTGTCACTTTTATCCTGACGCTAGCGAGAAGTCAGGAAGGGTACTGGTGCTGGCTTTGCACTGCTTAAGATTAACTGCAGGAAGGGCCAACTGCAGTTCAAGGGCTAATGTGGTAATGTAGGAAAGAGAAGATGCTGGCTTGGGCTAGAGGAGGTATTCTCAACCTGAGCATGACTGACAGCTGAAACTGGATCATTCTGTATTTGGAGGGCTTTCCTGTGCATTACCGAATGCGTAACAGCATCCTTGGTTTTTGCCCACTGGTAACAGTAGCAATCCCTATGATAGCCAAAAATGTTTCCATGTCTCCAGCTTTGCCAAATGCCCATCTGGGACACAACTGCCCCTAGATAAGAACCACTGGACTAGAGTGATTTTAAGGGAGTTTGAGAGACGGAGATAGACTCTGGAAACACTAAAGAAAAAAGGCAATGGAGCTTACTGATAAACTGGATATAGGATGAAGGAGAAGCAAGAAGGAAAAATACATTCCTAGCTAAGATTTCTGATTGTATAACTCAATAGGTGGTGATGCCATGCACCCAGATAGGAAACACTGGAACCGGATCAGACGTGAGTGGCAAATCATGAGTTCAGTTTCAGAGCTATGACACTGAAGTGCTCCTGATGCTGCATATACACTTTGATATTCAGATAGAATCTCAGAAAGGAAATCTGGTGAGAGAGCAAAATACTTGAGAGTCACAAAAGAGATGACAATTGAAGGTATCCATGCAAAAAAAAGTTTCACTTAAAAAACACTTACATTCTATTGCTTCATTGCTGGAGACCAGACATCTCTACAATAAAATTATAAAAGCCCTTAGTATTGCAAGATAATGTCTTACAAAACTATTGCAGTATTTTCAGCCAAACAGGTCTCCAAATGCACAGGCACAACCAGAGTGTACTTACCCTGGAGAGAGAGAGTTAAGCAAAATATAACTGAAAAGGACACATGGTTCACCTCAATCAAGGATACTATTTTAGAGACTTAATTTGCAAAGCAAAGTTAAAAACAAAGATCAAGAGTGGCTTTTTTTGGTCTCTACTTGTCTTTTTGCAGAAATCAAGGATCGCCTATCCCAGCATCTTGAATTATATTCTGATTGCAGCTACCTTGACTGAGGCCCCAGCATTCCTCATCAGAGCTCAGATTCACTTGATTTCTTCCCTAGTGGCGTATGATAAACATAAAAAGCTCAATTCTTAATCACTTCAGACTTCTAGAATTTTTAAGACAGAGTCCATGACCTTGGGGGTGGCTTGCTGAAAGAAAGGAAAGAAAAAAAAAAAAACCCTAGCTTAGTTCTACTCTTTAGCTCCCCAGTCTTAACCTTGACTCACACTGTCCCTCACTGCCAAAGGAACCAAGAACATCTGAGAACATCTGCTGTTCCTCAGCGACTCTCTTTCAAAGAATTTCCGTGGCCAGCATTATAACACAGTCCAACAAGGCCCTTATATGAGACTGGTGTATGTGTGCCTGTGACGTCTCAAAAATTTCTCCATTCAATCAAGAACTCACTAGGCTATCTTTGAGGCAATGTTATTTTACACAAGAATCTTTACTACTTTTGTTTTAAAATATCTAGGGATAATGCCAGATTAACCTCAAATGAATATAATACAAGGGGGAAATGACACCCATCCATACACAGTTTGAAAGGCATGATTCCTTTTCTCATTATGTAGGTAACTGTACCTTGCAAAAATCTGAACTTCTTGGAGTTTAAAACTACAGTCATTTTTCATCTTCTGAACATTAACACAGGTAACACAAAGTAGGAGTATCTACGTGAGACCTTCATTAAAGTCACAAACAAACTGAATCTTGGGAAGAAACAGTGAGAGAGCAGTACCAACCTGGGATCAGAAAAGATTTGCTTATAAACTCTGAGGAGGGAATCGGCTCCTACCTTTATCTCTGACATTTTAGGGTGTATTCTTGTTTCCAGTTCTTCTGCTATACTAGAAGTGTTCATGATAAGAATTCTGAAAAGGCTAACAAGATAATCTTGATTGGCTACAAATTCTAAATACAACCCTTTGTGGAGAAGAATAGGTAGGGAAGTTCAACCTAGAGAGTATTTCCTTTTCGTTCATTCATTCACTCACTCAAATTGTTCTTAAAAACCAATTGTATGAGAGTCACAGGCATTCAAGGATGACTGAGACATGATCAAAAATGTTACAACTCAGTAAAAGGGAATAAACAAGTCAGACTGTCTTTTGGTTTCAGACTGCCTAGGAATTATCCTTATTTTCACATCACACAGAAACCTCAAATCACAAAACTAAGATTTTCACCTTCCCCGGCCAGCTTGACTCTCCCCAGTGGTGTTTGCTCTTGTTAAATGGCACCACCCACTGTCCACATCAAAACACTGAAGCATCCTGGATTTCTTCCCATAGCTTCTTCAGATATCCAGTCACTTACAAATTCTCTTATTCCTAATCATTTCTATAATTGACTTCTATCCATGTGGGGTACCACCTATTATAAGCCACCATCATCTTTCCTGAATCACTGCAGTAACCTCCTAACTCCTCTCTTTGTGGCCCATTTCCAATCTTTCTCATCACAATAATCAAAGAAACCTTTATCTGCTCAGGTTTCTCTTCTACTCACACTTACATGTCTCCCCACTGCTATTACGTAAGCTCCAAACTCATCAACATGTTGCAAAGGCTTTGCAGGAACAGATCCTATTTCTTCTCCAATTCCACACCTGAATTCACACTCCAGCCATAGGAAGACGGTCAGTTCCTCTCTCTCTCAACTCTTCAGGGCCTTTCCTCCTGGAATCATTCCCATTTCCCTCTTCTCCCATTCCTAGATAAGACTTACTCATCCTTCCAGTCTCCCACCAGCAATCACTTCCTCTTAAAATCTGAGTCAAGCATCCTTCTGAAATGCTCTGTGACACCCTATTCTTCCCAAGTACCAATCATACTAAGTTTGAATTGCTTGTTTAAACTATGTTTCTTACTAAAGTATAAGCTTCAAGAGGGCAGGAAAAGCAGTTCAGCATACCATGAAGCTACAAAGAAAATAATGGTTAATTATATCTCAAATCAAGGACAGCGTCATTGGATAAGAAATCCTTCAGACAAGTCATTAAAAGTGAGAGTTCTCAATGATACTGGCAGTAATGAGGTGGGGGTGTTGGACAAAACTAACATCATGGGGAAAATGCTAAATCATAAAGTAGTATGGAAACTTACAATGCACACACACACATATTCATATATAATGTGAGGAGTGGAGGAAGACTGTGAGGCTGAAGAATTCATCAAGGGTCAGAACACAGAACTGCTTAAAGCTAATCCAAGGAATTTCACCATTGTATTTTGACAATGAGGAGTCATTATAAGCATTATAAGCAATGAAGAGACGTGAGTTTTGTGCACTCTAGGAATACTCTGAGTTCAATGCAGAATACAATTACAAGATTACCAGAAACATGTCACAGAGAGTAATAAGGACACTCTGTAGGCTTTGGCCAGGAGATCACATGGGTCTGAACTTGATATAAAGAGATATGATAAGGTGGATGAAAAAGCATCTGATTTAAGTCCTCCTGGGCTTAGATGAGCTATAGGAGAGAGCATAGAGTGAGACAGCAAAAATCCAAGGATAAATTTCTTAAGTTCATCACAAGACAGGAGAGCTAGGGGGAAAGGGAGCCATAAAGGCAACTTAAAGGGAGGTGGTAGGATTCCCAAACAGTGGAGTCACTGAAGTCAAGGGAAGGGAGGTTTTGTAGTAGAAGGTACTTGTCCACAAAGTCAAAAGAGGGGAGTTAAAGAGCCTGTGGGATGTTGATGGTAAGTGGTCAGTGCCAGAAGAATTCCCTCAAAGTAGAAGGATGGAAGACAGCGGGGAACCAAGAGCCAGATTCCCATGGAATAGCAGAAATTTAGAGCATCATTGTAGTTTAGTGAAACTTGGCTGTGAAGGAAAGAAAATATAACTAGAAATGGACACAGAATGAAGAGAAGTTGTCTTAATGCTGGGAAGGTTTGAGCCAGCTTACATGTTGGCATGAAAGAGAAGAGGGAGAAATTGTAAATGACCACTGGATGAGAGCAGATCCCCATGTGGACAATTACAAACTGAATATAAAGGAAAGAGTCTGGAACCCAGAGCAGAAAAAATTTCAGAATGATTACATGCCTAACATTGTCAAATTCAAGGGTAATAAAAGCTAAATATGATAAGAATAATAAAATTATACTATAACAGTTGGTACTTATTATCTAGTAACACAACTATATGCCCACTCATTTTAATGGTACATTTTGTTTTGCTGCTATCTTTAAGTTTGGTTTTCTAGGGATATTAAAATGATGCTATTTATTTAAACTACCTGTAAAATAAAATATGCCATGAGATATTGCTTAATCTGATGTAACTGAAGAAAAAGCTTGAAAAACAAAGGGAGCCGAGAGGGATTCCAGAGAAAAGTGTTGAAAATATCAAACTACTCACATATTTGTTACTGTGAAAAGACAATCAGGAAACATATTAAATGTATTTTTAAAAACTAAAACAATATTTTCAGTTAGTAAATTTAAAATCTAGACCCAGCATATGCAATTGCCATCTTCCGAAAAGGATCCATGTGATTTATTCATTCAGTCAATTTTTCACTCATCCATCATTCATTGATTACTTATTGAATGCTCTGTATACATCCTATACCTTGGGAAGAGAGGGAGATTTCAAGAAGAAAGCTCTTACAGGTTAAATAATTTACTATATTATTGGTAGGAAAGCCATACACACACATGGTAGCCACACTAGAACCACAGAGAAACAAAGAGATAAATGAAGAGCATTGTACGGTTTGTCTGAATGTATGTTAAAAAGGAAAGAAATGGTTTTAGATAGGAGGAGATTTTGGAAGATTGTTCACTTGCTTTTTATATGCAATGAAAATGGGCTGACAGAAAGTAAAAGGAGACTCTTGGTAAGGAGGAAGCCGGCACACAGATATGTGTAACCCCAGACAAAAGACTTTTCCTTTTTGTCATTTGAATCACTAATCACATTTTATAGTAGCCATTTAATTTTAATTTTTTCCTTGCTGACATTAAATAAAAATGTTAACAAGTTACCAATTAGACAACATAAAAGCATTATTAAGCATAACCTTCCAAACTACTCAATGTTTAAAAGATAAAATTTGAAATTACATTAACAATTTCTTCAAATGATATTGCAATCGTGAAAGATTTTTCTTGAATCAAAAGACAGTAATTTATATTATGGGAGGGACTTTTTGTCCCATTATCCCACTAAGATTTGGATATTCCCTTTTCCTATTTAACATCTGTTCTCCATATCTATACCTATACAATCTGATTTTCTGACATCACGTCCTCCATTTAGTGCCCAATCCTTGTTAAGGATGAGTTCAATATTCATGTGAGTAACTAAAATTCATCCTTCCTCTGCCTGCCCCCACCCATTTTTTTTTGTTGGTTTGTTTTGTTTCCATAAATATACACACACCACGTACTTTCATTATACATCTACACATTCATATTAATGACCTTGCAATCTTTGAGTACTCAAGTTTCAAATTTATCTAATTTGGTTCCCTAGTGGTTCAATCTGAAATCACCACCTCCCAGTGCTATTTCCCTCAATCAGGAGAAAATAAATGCCATGTGAGTCAGCTTGAAGACTAAGGCTTAACATCCAACCATCCTTTTATTTGAGGAGTAGTTTCACAATATTAAAGTGATGGCAAAATGAGGTACATGCAAAAACGTTCCTGTATTTCCTGACAGACCTGGTAACAAGCATGTGAAACTTTCTAGCTTCAAATCTATAGCCATATCCTTGTACAATTACCTCAAACCTACCAGTTCTACTGAACTCAATAAAACATTTCACTCACCCCCTCCTCTGTCCTTTACTTGAGGGTTAAAATGTGGAAGGTTATTTGCTACATTAAGAATATGTACACTCTTATAAACGGTAAGAATTAAGTACAAAGATTAACTGCATTGTTAACGGAGATAACCCAACCTCCAGGTAAAACAGTTCTCTCCCTTTTCTCAACAAAACTGATCCCTGCCAGTCATACTCAATGACTCAGACTTCAGCCTCATCTGAGAGGACCATATTTTTAAACCAAGTTTACACAAGAGATTTTAAGATGCCAAAACCATCAAGAATTCTCTCTTATTCTCACTCCAATCTTGTATTAGAAAGTATTCTCCACAAATATCCAAGTCACCAGATGGCCTCTGTTCTATTTATGTGTTCTAATTTCTGTGACCATCTCTCAAAATCCCCTGCCTTGACTTTTCTTTTAGTGCCCATCTTCACTCCAGACAAATTTCCATCAAATATTCAGCCACTCTCCCTCTTATTTTCTCCCGTTCCTTTAATATGGCTCCAAATACTTCTGACTTCTTAAGACTGACAGTTAAGGTAACCAGGACATGACAAGGAATCAAATCTAAGAAAACATACCTTCTACTCATTTTTCTCTCTTCTCTCCCTCTGTGAGAAGCACGGTGTGCCTCAGTATACTGTGCACAGGGGCATCACTGCAGGAACTACTGTCCATGTGTCTGCTTCAGGCGCTCACTGTCCTGCACAGCTGATGCTCATCATGCTCTCCCCTGACATCTAGAACTATATTAAACATCGCTGTGCTCAGACATTCAGTTGGGTCTGACTCTGACACAATGGACTGTAGCCCACCAGGCTCCTCTGTCCATGGGACTTTTCAGGCAAGAATACTGGAGTGGGTTGCCATTTCCTCCTCCAGGGGATCTGCCCGATCCAAGGATCAAACCCGCGTCTCTCATATATCCTGCCTTGGTAGGCAGATTCTTCTCTCAAAGTGTTCCCTTATCATCTTAACTGCTTTTTTTTCCTCCTCTTTCTCTAGTCCCCTTTGAGTGACTCACTGCAGTTTATTGTAGGTTATCAGCAGCAGTCCACAAACCATACCCAGCAGGACACAGAGACCAGGATGGAAACCCAAGAGGTCAGACTGAGAGTGACTGCATGAGAGCTGCAGCATCAAGGTCTCCTGTAGAGCTGCTGCTGCTGCTGCTGCTAAGTCACTTCAATCGTGTCCAACTCTGTGCGACCCCATAGACGGCAGCCCACCAGGCTCCCCGTCCCTGGGATTCTCCAGCAAGAACGCTGGAGTGGGTTGCCATTTCTTTCTCCAATGCATGAAAGTGAAAAGTCAAAGTGAAGTCGCTCAGTCGTGTCCGACTCTTATTGACCCCATGGACTGCAGCCCACCAGGCTCCTCTGCCCATGGGATTTTCCAGGCAAGAGTACTGGAGTGGGGTGCCATTGCCTTCTCCAATTCTGCTACTGAAAAGATAAGACTTACTGTGCATTGGGAAAATGGTGGCTTCATGCCTATATAATACCTAATAAAGGTATATTTCATAAAAGTACATAAGTTTATTTATTGAAATGCTTCATTTATTAAAAAGGAATACCCTCATGCCTCTCAACTACACAAAGTAAATTTCAAAAGAATACTTCATCTTTCTCCTTTCCAAAGACATCACTACTTTAGAACATCAGAGTAGTGACATCTCTGGAATGATGGAACAAACAGTGCCATCATTACTGGAAATGTAGGAGTGTAGAAAACTCTGAAGGTGAAGGTGAAGTCCCTCAGTCATGTCTGACTCTTTGCGACCCCATGGACTGTAGCCTACCAGGCTCCTCCCTCCATGGGATTCTCCAGGCAAGAGTACTGGAGTGGGTTGCCATTTCCTTCTCCAGGGGATCTTCCTGACCCAGGGATCAAACCCTGGTCTCCTGCGTTCCAGGCAGACACTTTAACCTCTGAGCCACCAGGGAAGTAGAGTAGAAAACTCTGGACAGACTCATAAATTTAATAAAATGTTTCTATATTTCCATACCAGTTTTTAACTAATCTCATCCCTGCCTCCACCTAGTGCAACATCTTAGAAGGGTCTAGGACACTCCTCCTGTGGCGCATGTTGTGGTAAGTCCAGTGTCCAGGATAGTCTGTTGTTAAACCTTTGAACATCACTCATGGATGGAAATAATCCATTTTTCAATCAGAAGGCAATATATTTTTGAAATCCTTGCCTATTTTTCCACTTCCTATATCTCATCTATTATCTTTCAAGTCTACTGTTTTATTTTGACGTTGTCCATATAAAGGACAGTCCTAGGAAGTTTTCTTAATTAACTTTAGCTATCTTCCACCAACCAACACAAATTCAGGCCCAAATCTGCCCCATTAACACACTCTTTTAAAGCTCAAATTTGATTCTACACATTTAATACTTGATATTTTGATTTCATCCTTCCCTACTCTATTTCCGTTTAGAAACAAAGATGTCACCCAAAACCTGCATATGGTCAGCACAGAAGTGATAAGTGTAAAGAGAAAGAAAAAAAAAAAGAATAAAGAATAGGATTTGATGCAAATCTTTTATCTTAGACACCAACTTATCTTAAAATGAAAATCAGTATGTTCCATATCTTTTACCTGACCCTGTATCCTATAAAGACCACCACTTCAGGAAACAGAAGACTCAGCACTTCCAAGTGCCAGTGCTCAACAAAGAGGGGTGCATTCACAAGGATGGTGAAGCAAGAAAAGGCTTCTTCAGGCTGATTAACTTTGCCAATTTTCAATACTCATAATATGACGATTCTTAATATAGTACAAGGGCTTCCCTGGTGGTTCAGATGGTAAAGCGTCTGCCTGCAGTGCGGGAGACCTGGGTTCAATCCCTGGGTTGGGAAGATCCCCTAGAGAAGGAAATGGCACCCCACTCCAATATTCTTGCCTGGAAAATTCCATGGACAGAGGAGCCTGGTAGGCTACAGCCCATGGGGTTGCAAAGAATCGGACATGACTCAACGACTTCACTTTACTTCAATATAGTATAAAAGGAATCATATCCAATGCCCTATTGTTAAGGCTGTCAACATCCCTTCCCAGGAGACAAGTGTCTTCCCATCTGGGAAGGGCCTGCTCTTCAACCAGATGTGTTCCTATTTGGAGATCAACAAGGGCAGTGAAATGGAGCCTGATGATCAGTGGCATGGCGGATGTCACAGTCCAACTGCCCCCATACTCTACTCTGGAATAATTGGTCGGTGACATGAAAACACTAAAGTGTATATCATTTTCCAGTGAAAACGAAAATGTTAATATATTCAGGTATATAGATGAAGCATTTTTTTTTTCTATGTCACTTGGCTCATGGAGTCTTAGTTCCCTGACCAGAGATCAAGCCCAGGTCCCATAAGTGAAAACGTCGAGTCCTAACCGTGGGACCATGAGGGAATTCCCTCTATGAAGCATCTTCATGAACCTCCTAAGATTTGCCACTTGGAACTGGCAACGAAGCTGATTACAGAACAGGAACTTTCCCAAGTGAAGAAAAGCAACTGTTAGAGTTGGGGTAGACTATATTGAAATAGGCGCTTGAAATATTTGCAAGTAACACAAAATTATTTTATTATCTCTTTTTAATACTGAGCATTTCCTAAGAGCCAGCCATTGAACAGTGTGCACAGGTTACACTGTTAAACAAAATCCATTCTCTGCCCTCGAAGAACTTATGGTCTTAAAGGGATGGCTAGTTACTTCCCCTTGTGGCTCAGCTGGTAAAGAATCCACCTGCAATGTGGAAAACCCCAGTTCAATTCCTGGGTGGGGAAGAACCCCTGGAGAAGGGAAAGGCTACCCACTCTAGTATTCTGGCCTGGAGAATGCCATGGACTGTATAGTTCATGGAGTCGCAAAGAATCAGACACAACTGAACGACGACTTCTACTTGAGTAAACAGAAAACTGCAAATCAGGGTGATACTGCCACAAAGGGGTAAGAATAGGGTGCCATGCAAGGACTTAAGAGTCGGTGACTAATGAAGGCTTAGAAAACCTAGGAAGACTTCTTAATGGAAACATGACCAAAGAGATTTTAAATGCATGATCCAGGTAAAGGGGCTGGGCGTGGGGGGGTGAATTCATGATATATTGTACAATAATATTTTAAAATATTAAAAATAAGATTCATTCAATGAAAAGCACTGTCAGTCTCACTATTCAAGATAGGGTATGCGGCTATTTCTGATGTGGAGAGAAAAATAGAATGCCATTTTTAAAATCATATTCAAATATACCCCAGGGCTAACATCTTCCTGGGATTCATGCACAATTATTTATTTGTTGCTTGGCAGAGTATCTTATCACTAGCCAACACACCTGTTATGCCACAACATTTACATAGAAAAATCACGTTGTTTTACTGAGAAATCTTGCTGTCCTTTAAAATGCCTAAGATGTTTAGAAATGATAAAGACTGATTCATGAGCATTTAGATTATAAAGATTCTATTCATGCCATTCTCAATTTCTTATAATATTTTTCCATCAATTCACCCACTCATCTATAGTATCTGAATATAGCACAATAATTACTCTAGTCCCGTGAATTTCTGCTGCATTCAGTTATTACTGTGTTTGAATAGTTCTGAACTAGGGTAAATGAAGACATGTAAGCAAACCCATCATAAGGTATTCTGTGGTTACAGGCACTACTATTCTTTCTTTGCATTGTTGAATCAGATTCATGTCTCAGGTTAGACATTATAAAGTTAGGAGTCAGGAGTCAAGGACTAAAAACAGGAGCTAAAAACCCTTGCTTTACCATTTACTAGCTCCAAGCTTCTACGTCCACATTGTGAAGTAAGGACACTAATAGTTACTACTTTTTAAAGCAATGTATAAAGTGTTTAATCCATCATCTGACACCTGATACTTCATAAGTATGTCCAACATCACAGATGAAACTGTTTTTGTATTACTTAAATATAAATGCCAGTTATAAAAACTTAAGTAAAAATTTGTTTTGATTCACTCTGACAATGTTTTGTTGAAGCATGCATCCAAGAAAATCCAGTCTGGCATTCAGTAAAATTCACATAACCAGTCCTCAACAATATACTAGCCAGTCAAATCCAAAAGTGTATAAAAGTGACTATACCCAATGTGAGCTCCAGATTCAACTCAATCTCTATAAAAATTCTAACAGCCTCTTGTGGAGAAATGGAAAAGCCAATCCTGCCATTCACTGGAATGTCAAAGAACCCCAAATGATAAAAATAGTAGTTGGAAGACTGACACTTCCTGGTTTCAAAACTTACAATAAAGCATAGACATCAAAAGAGTGAGGTACTTGCATGAAGACAGACATATGGACCAATGGAACAGAATTGAGATTTCAGAAATAAACCCATTCATCTCTGGCCAGCTGATTCCAGATAAGAGAGACAGGTCTACTTAATGGGGAAAGAACAGTGTTTTCAACAAATGGTTCTAGAACAACCAAATGCAAAAGAAAGAAGTTGGGCCCTATTATCATACCACATGTAAGAATGAACTCAAAATGGATCAACAACCCAAATATAATAACTAAGATTATCAAACTGTTCAAAGAAAACAAAGGAAATTCTTTATGACCTTCAATTTGGCATCATTCTTAAATATGATACTAAAAGCAAGAAAAACAAAAGAAAAATTAGAAAAACTAGACTTCAAAACCAAAAACTTTCACAAAATATAGGACATTATCATAAAATCGTAATAGTTAAAAGAAAACCTAGAGAAAGGAAGAAAATATTTATAAATCATTTATCCTTATAAGAGTTTAATATGCAGACTACATAAAGAACTAAACAAAAAGACAACCCAGTTTAAAAGAAGGCAAAGAACTTGAATAGACATTTCTATGAAAACAGATATAAAAAGTCCATAAGCCCAAGAAAAGATGCTCACAATCATTAGTCATTAGGGAAATGTAAATTCAAACCATAATGAGATATCATTTCACACACTCTGGATGGCTATAATCAAAACAAAAACAAAACATGGAAAATAACAAGTTCTGGTGAGGATACAGAGAAATTGGAAGCCTAATACTTTCAGGTGGGAATGTAAAATGGTACATCTGCTATGGAAATCAGTTTGGCAGTTCCTCAAATACTTAAATGCAAGATTGCCACATGACCCAGCTATACTACTGCAAGGTGTATACTAAAAAGAATTAAAATAGGACTGAAACAAATACTTATACACCAATGTACAATGTTCATTGCAGTATTATTCACAATAGAGAAAAGCTGGAATTAGTGTCCATCAACACAATAAATAACATACAATATGTGGAATATACATGCAGTGGAATGTTATCAGCCATAAAAAAATGATGTTTCGATACATGCTATAACCCCTGTAGCTCAGTTGGTAAAGAATATGCCTGCAGTGCAGGAAAGCCAGGTTTGATCCCTGGGTTGGGAAGATCTCCTGGAGAAGGAAATGGCAAGCCACGCCAGTATCCTTGCCTAGAAAATCTCGTGGACAGAAGAGCCTGGGGGCTGCAGTCCATAGGGTCGCAAAGAGTTGCGCACAACTGAGCGACTAATAATATACATCTACCAAGAAAACACACTGAGTAAAATCAGCCAGACACAAAGGACAAATATTATACGGTTCTACTGTATAAAATATCTAGAATAGACAAATTCATAGAGAGAGAATAGAGAGTTTACCAGGGAGTCAAAAGTGGGGTGCAATGGTGGGAATTACTGTTGAATGGGTACAGAGTTTCTGGGGTCAGGACAAAATTTTGGAAGTACATAGTGGCAATGGTTGTACAACACTGTGAATTTAACTAAAGCCACTGAATAGTGTACATCAATGGCTTAAATGGCCATTTTTATATTATGTGTGTATGTGTATACATATACATATATATACACATATAATCACACCACAATTTTAAAAATTTATACAACTACAATGTTTGGCATTTGCCACATAGGTACCATTTGTCTTCACTAAGCATGTATAAATCACAATTATGTTGGTAAAATAAGACCTTTTATCTATTCCCTCTAAAAATAGAACAGATATGTAATAAAATTAAGTGAATGAACAAATAGCAAATTCATAAATAAATGAATGAACACATGATGATAAGAACTTTGTAAGTGCTATCTCCTGGTAATTATACTAACCTTTGATTTTGTTGCTCTTCTAAAACGATATTGCAATAGTGCTGATTTAGTGTTATCAAATAATTTGTTTTTAAATTTATTCTAGAGATCGAGTAGATCAAAGACGATAGTGTTAGTTGTTTAGCTATGTTTGACTCTTTGTGACCCCATGAACTATAGATTGCCAGGCTCCTCTGTCAATGGAATTCTTAAAACTAGAATATTGGAGTTGGTTGCCAATCTCTTCTCCAGGGGATCTTCCTGAACCAGGGATCGAACCTGGGTCTCCCACATTGCAGGCAAAGTCTTTATCATCTGAGCCACCAGGGAAGCCCAGATCAAGGATAACACTCTATAAATACTAGGATACTTTAACTTGGTTTGTTGCTAATTACTTTTTAAGATAATACTCTGCTGAATATGATGCCATCCCATTGGGATATTGCACATAAGATCTCAATAAGCCCAAGGCAATACCTTATGAATTAAATTCCATTTTTCACTCAACTATTCAATAAAAATGAATATACTAGCATGTATTGCCACTTATTAAAACACAAAACACCTTCGTAGAGAAGCAGATTTATCACGATGCCAAAAAGTTAATTGCTTGTTACATTGTTAACAACTATGAATAAAAAAACATTTAAACATCTCTTCATTTTATTTTGCTTCCACTGAAACAAGTAGACATGCTTCCTAAAGGAAAGAAATCTTTGAATGGTCAAATTTCAGTTTCAACTTGGTCAGTATGTCAAAAAAAAATAAAGAATGGTTTTTGTACAAACAGGTTTTTAATGAGATTATTTTCAGAAATGAAAAAACAGACTATATACGTTCTAAAATTTTAGGCAATATGTAGCTCATCTGATGGCAACCCTTCAAATTCTGGAAAAGCACAGGAAGAACTTTTTAGAAATGTATTTTGGGCATAATCTGATAACATACAAGGATTCTGCCTTTACTATCTACATTTTAAATTATGTAAATCAACATCTGTCAAACACATCAGATCAATTATGGTTTTTTCTATCGATCCTTAGATATAAAAATTTTGTATAACTATCAGAGAAAACTTCAGTAATTTAGGATCATTAAAGTATCAGCAAAGACAGAATTCTTTTCCCCAAATGTTTCTTCTTGTTTCCTTTTCCACATCAATCTACACGTAAGTCACATGAAATGACCAGTGAAGCAAACAACTTTCCCTCAAGTTGCTTAGCATCTGTGGCCATTACAGTCCGAATGCTTCTCTTGCATCTCCTCTCCATGGAAACTCCGGACGCACAACCTCAAACCCTACCATCCCTGCTAGCTCTCCACCTGAGCTGTCTCTAAGGCCCCCTATTGTCACTCTATCCTGATTATTCTTTCTTGCTTGCCCTCTCTTTTCCAAAATCTTTAATCATCTCTGTACCTCACTTCCATAACCTCCATTCAGCCTCTGATTTACCTGTAAAGACATTCCATGGAGATCAACAGACCCCTGGATTGGTGACCAACAAACAAATCGATGGGGCCCCGGAACAGGATGGTGACTGTGCATGTTAGGACATGAGTAGAGACAGAGAACTAACCAAATCCACAGGGAAAAATGAGATGACAGACAAGAACATTTATGTCTCTTTCTCTAGATCCCTGGGTATCACCTTGTAGTAAGTATTGTTAAATAAACCATGGTACCATTTTCAAAATCATCCCAGGAATAAACTACTTGGCATACATTCCAAACACTTTAGGTGGAGTAATCACCAGGATACCCATACCAGGGCTCCATCACCTGTGAGACAAGGACATTTTTAAATTCTACATTAGAATCCTACGCAAGTACAACAGTAGCTCTTTAATTCTCTTGCTTAGGAGCATACTGAAGCATATGCACAAAATAAGACAAATCATGGCTTGTGATAGCACCTGCACCTACAACTCCTATGAGTTGTAACCCTCTTTAAAGAGTGCAACACAGTATTAATATTTTTACAATAAACTATGTCTGCAAAAATATTAAAACCACTTAAGTCCCCTCTCACATAGGCATTTGTTCAGAATCTTAAAATATTAGGAAAGCCCAACAAAATTTTCCTGATCACCAGTGGATTCTTCAGGTAATTTCTATACATTCATCAAATTACATTCCCCAGTGTTAGCAATGCTCTGCAATCATGTTTTATTACAATTAATTTATCAAGAAGAAACATTTCCTGTTAATTATTGCCTTAATATAATCTTATACACACTTCTGAACATATTGCTGCTACAGTTTCTGAAAGGAAGAAAATAGCACCTGACTTTAATAATCAAAAAGGCACAAAAGGTACAAATTGATCAGAGAATAAAAGCACATTCAAAGTGTAAGAAGTCAATGCTTTTCTAGAATTCTTCATAGTTAAATATACACTGTAATTATTTTCTTACATTCAGTATGACACTATTGGATGTTAAAACATTCCAAGAGTTCTTGGAATAAATCTGAATCTGAAACTATTCATCTTTTTTTCAAATAGCTGACATATTGCATAAACAGAAAGTTTGTGTAGTTTTTTTTTAAATAAAACAATATACCATGTGAACTTTGATTTATTACATAATTTATCTTTCTGTCTTTCTCTGCTATACATAATTCAGATCCACATGAAATAATTTCTATACCATTAATATCTTCCAGCTCTTTTAGGCAGTAAGGCTATGATCATTTTTAAATGTTTCAAACGTATGCCATTTATCATTAATATTATAGTGGCATCATTGCTATTTAAACTATAATATCTGGGAGTTCATAACTTGGCATATAAAACTTGCTAGATGATGATGAAACTTATCTTGCTATAACCCAGTCTGGGGAAAATTGTTCAAGAGAAAAAACAAAGTGCAACCTAGTAATTTCCAAGTCCAAATATATCTGAAATATTTTTAAATCCTTTCATATACATGTGAAATTATTAAGAATACTACAATATCATCAGGCTAATTTCTTTTCCTCAATGTTTAAAAATCCAGATTATAGAAAAATCAAAACAAGCAATTTTTAAAACATTAAAACTTCCCATATTAAAAAAAAATCTTTCTATCTGGAAAATATACTTTTATATGACATGATTAATAACAACATCCTTTTTAAGAAATTAAGTAGTTACATATGACCCAAACTATTACCCAAGGCCTATTAGGCAAATAGTCTCTGCTAACAAAATTATTTGTAGGTTTACTTAAGTAGACAACTTCTGTGATGACATGAATTCCATTTAACAAATCTGTTCTAGATGCATCTAAATTTTGGATAAGCCCTTAGAAATTGAATGAATGAATGAAAATAAATCAATAGTTCTTAAATGTCCATTCATTGATTTTCATTCACTCAATTTCTAAGGGCTTATCCAAAATTTTAAAAATGTATCCAGAATACTAATAGCATAGGAAACTCTATTTAAGGCACTGTGGTGACCTGAATGAGAAGGAAGTCCAAAAGGGAGAAGATATATGTATATCTATACGGCTGATCAATTTTGCTGTATAGTAGAAACTAACACATTGTAAAGCAACTGTACACCAATAAAAAGTGATTTAGAAAATTAGTTTTTGGAATGTCCACTATATACCAAGTGTTAAGTCAGACTGAGAATACAGAAAAGACAAGACTTCTACCCTCAAGTAAGTTTCAGTACACCAGTGAGTTTTTATCTTTTAAATTAATTTATATAATTTTAGAATTATCATAAATGTGTATTTTCTTCCAAAGAGTCAACAAAGTTCATCTTTCCAATAACAATATAACACTCCTAGAAACTGTACTGGATTTTTTGTTTTAATAATGTGAAAAAAATGCCCAAACCACAGAACTACAAGACATGTTAGAAGTTATGTCTTGCGCTACCCTTCACTGATGTGAAAGGTCTTCCAAACAGGTGCTGTGACCTCTCCAGAATCATGTATCTACAGGGTGAGAAAACAGACTAAAACTCAGGTCTGACTTCAATTCAGTGTTCTTTCCTCAATGTCAAATTGCTATCATACAAAGACTTGTGACTGTTCATTTGCATAGCATAGATGCAAAGCAGCACTCTGAGATCCTAGCAGCCATTCTGTACTCAGAGCCCACAGAAGTCTCACTTGCCCCCTCCGTTTTAGATTCCTGTGATTAATCACTTAATAAAATTGTAACAAAAATGGAAAACATAGGCAAATGTTTAATAAGTACTGTATACTTTATTCACTCCCTGAATTTGAACCAGAGTTATTTATATCAATGCAAAAATGGAAGCATTAAAAACAAATGTTGAGGTACTTAATCACAGATCTCTGAACAAAAATGACTTCCCTCAAATCAAAGAGTGAAAAAAATTTTAAGTGGGTTATTCAGTTATATTGAAAACAGTTAAAATCTATAGTCATCAAATATTTCCATTATGGTTCTCTTGACACTCCACCAGAGGGCTACAAAACTCCCAAAATGCTCTCTTACTAAGTTTTTAAGTTTTCAATTGTATGTTAAGTATTCCTTTTCTGAAAACATGATTTTGGAAATATATAAATATTCTTTAGGAGAACGGTCTTCTATTACAACGTAGCTTCAATCAGAGAGCAATAGGATGAACCCGATTTTTACTTTATTAAAATTGGGACTGCCTAGGAGTTCCAAGATTATCAGCTGGAATTCATGCTTGAGAGGAAGCAGAAGGGAAGGAAAGGTAAATGGTGAGAAGGAAAAAAGGAAATAGGGTGTGGAGTCGGTGAAGGAAGGAGCTGAGACACAGAAGGGACCCAGAGAGGCAAATGCAATTTGCAAGTGTCCTGTTGCGCCAGCTGGGTCCCACCAGGGAACTCCAGGCCAACCACACAGACAGGACAAAAACAGGGGACGGCAGCTGGAGATCTATGCCATCAGGTGGCATGATTTTTAGTGTGATTCCTATTTACTCTTCAGGGCTCCAACTTGGAAATGATTCCAAGTTAGCTCAAAGTCCTTCTTAAAAATTGTAAAATACTTCCCCTCTCTGGCGAGACTCATGTCTTTGTAAGAATGCACTTCTCAGAGTTTTGGTTGTTTCATCTGAGAGTTCCCAAGCCACTTGTCTGGCATCTTGTTTTCCTTGTGGCCTGAACTACCCTTCAAGGCAAAGACCAGTCCTGTTAACACCCTTTAGGCTTTACACTATGTCTTGTATATAGCAACTGGTCTCTAAAATATACTAAAGAGAGCTGACATTGTCTCAAGATTTCTGGTATCTACGTTCATCTCAACTTTAATGACTATATTTAGAGGCAAATGGGTCCCAAATGAGCACCACAGTCCAAGTTGAGTCTCTGTAAGCGATCGTGGGCTCCTCCATGGCTGTGCTCTCCTACGTGTGCTCTGAGAGTCCAGTGAGCAATCCATGAGAAGAGAAAATATGTAAAGAAAAGAAAGCTAAACAGATAAAACAAGCCACAGAAATTAGGCAAGACAATCATGGCCCTCCAGCCCTCCTCTGGGAGAGGTAGGAGCCACTGAGGCTGAGTGTGAAGCTTGGGTAAGACAACCACACTCTCAGGATGTGGCATCCTCCCAGAGCTGTTTCACCTACTTTTAAGCAAAGATTTTCACAATCACAAAGCATGTTATCCCCTGTACATGCATGGCACAGGCACTGTCTTAGACTTCCCATATTCAAGTATAACCCTGGTTTTGACATGGGAGCACCTAAATGTCCCTCAAGAGAGGAATGGATAAAGAAGATGAGGTACGTATATACAATGGAATACTATTAGGGTATAAGAAAGGAATGGAACTGAGTCATCTGTAGTGATGTGGATGAACACAGAGTGTCATACAGAGTGAAGTCCAATGAGAAAATCAAGTATCGTGTTATTAGTGTGTCCATACACAGGGAATTTAGAAAAGTAGTACAGACGAACCCATTTGCAGGGCAGGAATAGAGACACAGACATAGAGAGCAGACGTGTGGACACAGTGGGGGATGGAGAAGTGGGATGAAATGAGCAAGTGGCACTGACACGTACGTGCTGCCACGTGTTAAATGGATAGTGAGCGGAAAGCTGTTGTGTAACAGGGAGTTCAGTCAGTGCTCTGCGAGGACCGAGGGGGTGGGATGAGAGAGGCTCAAGAGGGAGGGGATACATGTATACCTACAGTGATTCACACTGTTGTATAGCAGAAACAAATACAACATTGTAAAGCAATTATCCTCAATTTAAAATAATCTGAAAAAAAAAAATAACCCTGGCTAGAAGTCGGGCTTTACTTCTAAATGTAGCAGTTAGGTATTCCCTTTTACAACCATGTGGCAAACTGTGTTTTGTCTAACTCTTCTTCTTAAAGTCACACCGCTCACAAATGTGTATGTGTGTGTTAAGTTGCTTCAGTCATGTCCAACTCTGCTCACAAATATGCACCCAAAAGTGGACAAGCTCAGGACCTAAGACCCTAATCTGTATGTAAATACATAAATCTATTTTCAGAAAAACAGCATCATACTCAATAGATATATTTTATAGCCCAGAGATTTTATATTTCAACAGTACCAATGCATGTTCAATAAGATCTGGTTTTCTTACAGGCTGGCTTTTTAATTTAGCTTTATAATGTGTGGCTGTGTTATATATTCATTCCTGTTTCTATTTCTCATTTATTGGTTCTTAACTTGTCTTGAATGCTTTGGGAAGATGCTTTGGGAGCCCTCTGTCCAGAAATTCAAACACCCCAAGACACATTTTCCTACAGCTGGAAAGAGTGTACAGGACGTCCAAAGTCAGTTATGGCCCCTCTGCTAAAAATGCCTGCAGCACAGCAAACTGTTCTCTTCTGTGCTCAGTCAACAACCCCTGAATATCTATATGGGTTGTGAAACTGCTAGGGTTCCACGGCCTGTGCAGACAACAAGCGCTGCAAATTCTATTCCTCTAAGAGGTTCAGGGGACCATATTATGAAATGTTCCCTGTATGAAAATAGCACTTGTGAACCATGCAAAATTAAAATGATTTAAACTATTACAACATCTTACTCAAATTATGCTAAAAGGAAATCCAGAAGCAGTACGGGGAAGTTTGGTAAGAAAAGAGGATTGCCTTTAAATCTCCACTTAGTGATATGCTAAGCGAAATGAAAAGCATTCACTTTAACCTTAGTTAACCTTTTCCTCCTAAGCTCAATTTCCATATTCTTCAAATGTCTTAAAATTAGTGAAATGATTTCATTTATATTTTCTCCACCCCACATTTATAAGTGAGGCAGAATCAAATGTGTACCATCTCATCACATTTGCCATTTGATGGAAGCCAGCACCGTAATTCAACATCAGAAGAGAACAAAAATGAAGGCAGTATGTCTATCAAAGGGGCCTTATATTAAATGTAAATTTCTTTACTCTTTCAGATAAAAGGGCAAATTATTTAATTCACTTCAATTCAACAAGCATTTATGGAACACTGAAAGCCATCGGGCTAGGATATGGAGGGAGAAGAACAGGAAGATTCTAACAGGAAGAACAGGAAGATTCTCTCCAAGAGCCCACCTTGGTGGAAGGAGACAGGTGTACATAGTGAGCTCAGGAGGGTGCCATGCAGGTTGCAACTGAGGCACACACACAGGGGAAAGACGCTCCACACCTACAAAGGAATCAGAAAGCTTCGCGCATGAAGCAGCACTTGAACTGGTCCTTGAAGGAGGCAATTTCTCTAGTGCTGGGGGAAGCAAGGGAGAAGAGGCTTATACAACTAGGGACCGCCTACACAATCTGTGCAAAGAACCCAGTGCAAAATGAAAACGTGGGGCCCTTTGATTAATCATCGTTAAGAATTTGAAGGGAATGACAGCAGAGGATTAAACCCAGTGTGGGGCCTTCTCTCATTCACAGGTCGCAGGCCAGGCAGCACCGTAGCCAAGGCCGCATCGGTGGAGACACAGGAGGCCTGACTGGGAGATGGCTGACAGTCCTTACTGAAATAAGCATCCAGGATGGCAGCCACCAAACATGTGATGTGACTGAAGACTGGTCGGTTCTTCCACAAACAACATCAAGGCGCTCTCATCATGCCTGGGGGTGCAGGAAACCGGGTGCTTAGAGGATATAGACAGAATGTGGGAAGCAAACAAACCTCTCCCAGCACAGAGGCTTGCCTGGTGGCTCAGTGGTAATGAATCTGCCTGCCAATGCTGGAGACATGGGCTCAATCCCTGGGAAGATCTCCTGAAGAAGGAAATGGCAACCCACGCCAGTATTCTTGCCTGGGATATCCCACGGACAGAGGAGCCTGGCGGACTGCAGTTCATGGGGTCACAGAGTCAGACACAATTGAGCAACTAAACAACAACAGCATCCCAGCACAGGGATTCCTTTAACCCCTACAAGTCTAAGTGGAGAGACTTTGTTACTGAAAGCATCACTCCCCTTGCCTGTTATTTTTGTGTTGTGAAGTGAGGGAGTTAGAGGAGTGAAGAGCAATTTCTCTATCTTTCCAATTTCCCTCCAGTTGAAATACAACAAAAATTAGAGGGAGTACGTTTTAAAGGGAGTGAAGAAACAGGTTTTCACATTTTAAGCATGGAATATATTTCAAATTCCCTTTTTCCCTCTCATTCAACAATAAGAGATTATCAACCAATGCTCTGATAAGGCCTCCAGATGAGCAACCGTTCTACTGACATTGTCTTATTTACAGTACACATGCTCTCAGTTTTACAGTTCAGCAGCAAGTAGAGCTACACAGCTCCTCACATTAGCCCTGGAGCTACTCTGAGCTACAAGCGGCTGCTCTGTAAGCATTGGAACGAATTCTCCGTAGTCCCCATAGAAATGCCATGGAATGCAGTTTCCTGCTGGTTTGTTACACTGCAGCAGAATAATGAGAATACGAGGAGTGCCTACTAGATTATGCAACAGAACAAAACTCGCGCACCATGGTCCACCCAGCGAGACTGGAACCCTGCTCTCCTGCAATTAAAGCTTCCTATTTACATCGAAAGTTGTTTGTGAATAATCCCACCAGGGAGTCGGCTCAACAAAAATAAATCACCCAGTGCTTTCCGACAGGCCAAGCCCAGTGCTTGGCACCCAGTACAATAAGCATTTGTTGTACAAATGATGAATGCTGACCCATTTATCCTGATTGATTTTTTTTCCGCCCCAAACCTAACTTACACTCTGCTAAATGTGCCGCTCTTGTGTCTTTTACAGAACACTCTGAATACGTTTTTTCCACATTGTAAAACAATTCCCTTAATAATTTTCATGACTCTGTATCAAAAGTTCTATTAAATTCATAATGGGATAACCAGGAAAAGGAAAATTATGGTATTAAGTCCCTGTCACCAGTACAGAGGACAGCGAGGGCATTGACAGCCAAAAAAAAAAAGAAAAAAAAGTCAAGTATAACCCGTTTGCTTCCTCTGTGTGCTCTGTTACAGTAGAGAATGAGCACCGGGGTTCTCAGAGTCAGCACCCCATCTCTGCCCTGACAAGCTCTGGCATCGGTAAAGTTATTCAGCCTCTCTCTGCCTTGATTGGCCTCTAAGTAAAATGGGGATGCCTTATGGAGTTACTGTGAAGATAAAGTAAGACACCGTAAAGTACCTGTTAGATGGCAACGATTCAATACTAGCTACGATTACCATTATTCTACTAAAAGCAGGAGACAGCATCTCTCAGTTTTTAAATGATCAATTTAAAGAATATTTGAAAATATTTAATAACAAACATGAATTTCAGAGACAACCAGGAATAACATGTTACTACTAAGAATTTCTTCTGAAACATAAGATCTTAAATCATAATTCAAGACTGATTGCATAAAACACATGTTTTCAACTTGTTGTGTTGGAGTCATATAGTCACTAAGTCATGTCTGACTCTTATGCGGCCCCACAGACTGTAGCCTGCCAGGCTCCTCTGTGCGTGGGATTCTCCAGGCAAGAATACTGGCGTGGGTAGCTCATTTCCTTCTCCAGGGGATCTTCCCAAATCGGAGATGGAACCCTCATCTCCCCGCACCACAGGTAGATTCTTCTACCACTGAGTCAGCAGTTATCTTGAGTCACTTGGTAAGTTTTCTATTCCATTTTCTAACAAGCAAAACTTAACAAAAATGAAATCTTTATAAAACTCTTTTGCAAATATTAAAAGTAGTTTAACAATTACTGATGGGACTTCAGATTGTTTTAATATTTTGTCTTATAAGAGAAAATGGTAATAAGAATACCACTGGCTCTCCTTATACAATAGCCAAGCTTTAAAATACCAGAGATCACATGGATTTTTCACAAGTGCTGAATTCAAACCTCACATCAAACCTTATTATCATTTTGAAATATTTGGCTGTGCAAAAACCAACAGACACGCTGTTTCTGAAAGAATTCTGTCATTTCTTCACTGCCTATAACCCTGCCAGCTTCCCAATGCTCCTTTGACAGTATAATCAGTCAATTCAATCAGAGAAATTCTAAAATACAATGGTAATTTTCTCTCACTTTTTCTTTACACTGTCAGTTCAAGCCACCTGCTGAAAGCACTGATGTGGAACAGCTCAGTATTAGCTCTGAAATTAGTACCAGTCCCCAGTTAAACACCTGGCACATTCTGTGTAGGATAGACTCTTAATGGCATATAAGACCATCAGCAGAACCTGCACAATACTTAAGCTAGCCTTTTTGAAAGTAATTCATATTGGTCATTGTTGGTATCGTGACACAGGACTGAAAGAAAGACAGAAATGGAAAATGGGTTCAAGGACAAATACAACAAATATGAAAGATTGATATTTCCATAAAAATATTTTTAAGTGTGATGTCACTAGATATACTTAAAGCAAACTTCTAAATTCAATATTTAGCCTATAACAATAGCTAAAATACCAAATAAGGTCTCTATAGAAGGGAAGATTGCTCTTGAAGATTCATTTCCCTTACATTTCTACCCCCAATTTGCTACTGCGTGCACATCTTTCACAGGCACACTTAAACAGAAAAGGAAGTGTAATTACCTCTGGTATCTTACATGTTCCAGCACCTTGCCTGGCCTGCCCAGCTCAGCAGGTAGGTCCATGAGCACTGACTGAGGCCTCAAGGATGAAAGGCATTTACTACAGCTACTCAGAGGGTCATCAGTGGACAACCTGTACAAGATTTATGCTTTAAATAATAAATGAACTAAACACCTTGAGGTAATTGGCTATGTGAAGCTTCACAATAGGCAGATTGCATGTCTGAACAAAGTAAAATAAGATTAAATAATGAATGAGGAGAGCAGAGAATTTCAAGCCAAACTCATACTGCATAGTTTGTTTGTTTTTAAAGTGAAAGTAGATGGTGTGTCAGGTTTTTATGGTTTTAAGAGGTGTCACTGGGACTTCCTCTTTCTCTGTCAAAAGAAATTATTTCATAGATACATGTTTTTCTAGATTTCCAGTGCTGGGTGCCTAGCAGCCAGTCCTGGCAGTTCAAGAAATTGCCTGCAGAGTGATAGAAGTTTGTCCAAAGTCTACCCAGCACTCAATTCTACTTGCATTTTATACAGACAGAATCAACATTCAGTGATGTCTGGGGGAAAAACATCAGAGCAAACTTTTGAAAAATAATGTTTCTGACACATGTACAGATTTAATACCATCTGCCACCACAGAGATCAATAAAGAGAGGTTCTGTCAAGTAACTTTTCAAGTGAGTTGCAGTATAGACACTACTCTCAGGCTTTTTTTTTTTTAAAAACAGGAAGTTGATGAAGTTTGGTTTGTCCCTTTGTAAAGAGTAAGAAACTGTAGCCTTTGGATAGTCACGTCATGAGCCTGAGAATAGTCTAAAAGGAAACAGAAACCTAGACATAGATCCAGGTACATGTTTTTACAGATGTCAATTTCAACATAATTTTTAATGAGTCATACTTAACCTTCTGTATTAAATGTTTTTAAAGATCAGAAGATTAAATAATCATTGTTAGTTCTAAGAATAATAATTTTCTGCACGTGTGCATGCTAAGTCACTTCCGTAATCTACCCTTTGCAACTGATGGCCCATAGCCCCAGGCTTCTGTGTCCATGGGATTCCCCAGGCAAGAACACTGGAATAAGTTGACATGCCCTCCTCCAGTGGATTTTCCTGACCCAAGGATCGAACATGAGTCTCTCATGTCTCCTGCATTGGGAGGTGGGTTCTTTACCACTAGAGCCACCTGGGAAGTTATGTAAATAAAAATGCCCTCACCGATGAAATATGCACATTGAGGTATTTACAACTGTAAAGAATCAATGTCTGAAACTCGCTAGAAAGTACCAAAGGGGAAAAAATGAAGTGGAGGTTCAGTTCAGTTGCTCAGTTGTGTCTGATTCTTTGCGACCCCATGAACCGTAGCACGCCAGGCCTCCCTGTCCATCACCAACTCCTGGAGTCCACCCCAACCCATGATCATCCAGTCAGTGATGCCATCCAACTATCTCATCCTCTGTCGTCCCCTTCTCCTCCTGCCCTCAATCTTTCCAAGCATCAGGGTCTTTTCAAATGAGTCAGCTCTTTGCATCAGGTGGCCAAAGTACTGGAGTTTCAGTTTCAACATCAGTCCTTCCAATGAACACCCAGGACTGGTCTCCTTTAGGATGGACTGGTTGGATCTCCTTGCAGTCCAACAGACTCTCAAGAGTCTTCTCCAACACCACAGTTCAAAAGCATCAATTCTTTGGTGCTCAGCTTTCTTTATAGGCCAACTCTCACATCTATACGTGCTGCTGCTGCTAAGTCGCTTCAGTCGTGTCTGACTCTGTGCAACCCCATAGATGGCAGTCCACCAGGCTCTGCTGTCCCTGGGATTCTCCAGGCAAGAACACTGGAGTGGGGTGCCATTTCCTTCTCCAATGCATGAAAGTGAAAAGTGAAAGTGAAGTCGCTCAGTCGTGTCCGAATCTTAGCAACCCCATGGACTGCAGCCCACCAGGCTCCTCCGTCCATGGGATTTTCCAGGCAAGAGTACTGGAGTGGGGTGCCATTGCCTTCTCCATCCATACATGAACACTGGAAAAACCATAGCCTTGCCTAGACAGACCTTTGTTGGCAAAGTAATGTTGCTGCTTTTTTTAATATGCTGTCTAGGTTGGTCATAACTTTAGATAAAATAATATTGGAAAAAATCTTAATATTTGTTGACTCCAAATATGAGAACATGGAGATCCATTACTCTATATTCTTGCTTGTTGTGTATTTGACATTTTCTATAGTACAAAGCTTACTTTTCAGAGACTAAGTATAAGTGCCTTACAGTTCTAGATTGACAGAGATGTACTTAAGTCGATACATAAGAAAATCCTCTCTTCAGAGCTTTGCAGAATTTAGTCACCTTGAAGGGTCTACTCTTAGGCAACTATGGTGCCCATTCTGTTGCAGTGGTGAGAAAGCCTGGGGCTCGTTGTCCATCTCTGCACAAGAGTGGCCAACTCAGGCTTGTCCTGATAATCAAGGGTCGCAATCAGCTCTATGACCTGCTCTTCAGCGCTTCAGGCTCAGGTTAAATGTCACCTCTTTACAGCAGCCATTTCTATTTCCTGCATCTTATCACTTCACCCTATTGGCCTCTGCCCAACCCCAGGCTGTTTCCTTTAGAGGACCTAAACACTTCATAAGTACTTCAATTTTTCAAGCCCTTCATTGTCTCCATCTGCCACTACAGAGCAAACAGGAACCCTGCCTTTCCTGTTCTCCCCCATATTTTTGGCGAAAGGGTTAGCAACTACTGATCCCTTGCCAGCATCTCCCCACGTACACTGTGGAGTCCAGCATAAACGTCTATTCCCAAGAACATATACTCCCGTAAGACCACAGAACCAGCATGTGAAACAGAATCAGTGTGCCAAGTACAGTGACACACCAATATGTTAGTAACAGTTTCCTCAATCTCAAATATAATTTTCTTAAGTATACAGCATTTACTGACTAGGAGACAGTGAACTGGAGCTTTTGGATCAGACACACTTGGGTTTTAAAGTCTATGAGCTGTAAATTTGGGGAAGTTACTCAGTATCTCTGATCCTTGCTGCCTTCATCTATAAAATGGAGAGGGTAGTACATAACTCACAGGGTTTTGAGAAGTCAAAAATCATATATGCATCAGAGTAACATATAATCATATATGTTACACTTAGGATAGTGCTTGGTACATAATAGGCATTCAATTAATGTGCCTTGTGTGTGTGTCCTAAGATGCTTTAATCATGTCCAACTCTTTGTGACCCTATGTACCATAGCCTGCCAGGCTCCTCTGCCTGGGATTCTCCAGGCAAGAATACTGGAATGAGTTGCCACGCCCTTGTCCAGGGGATAAACTGACTTGGGGACTGAACCCACTTCTCTTAAGTCTCCTGCACAGGCAAGTGTGTCCTTCACCACTAGTGCTACCTGGGAAGCCCCAGTATGTGTCTTGTGTCCCTCAGTTGGGCCCAGTTCTTTGCAACCCTATGGACTATAGCCTGTCAGGCTCCTCCGTCCATGGGATTCTCCAGGCAAGAATACTGGACTGGGTTGCTATTCCCTTCTCCAGAGGATCTTCCCAACCCAGGAATCAAACCCACGTCTCCTGCATTTCAGGCAGATTCTTTACTGTCTCAGTCACCAGGGAAGCCAAACATGTGCCTTGCTGCTGCTGCTGCTACTAAGTCACTTCAGTCGTGTCTGACTCTGTGCAACCCCATAGACGACAGCCCACCAGGCTCCCCGGTCCCTGGGATTCTCCAGGCAAAAACACTGGAATGGGTTGCCATTTCCTTCTCCAATGCATGAAAGTGACAAGTGAAAGTGAAGTCGCTCAGTCGCGTCCAACTCCTTAGCGACCAAGTCGTGTCCAACTCCTAACCTACCAGGCTCCTCCGTCCATGGGATTTTCCAGGCAAGAGTACTGGAGCTGGTGGCCATTGCCTTCTCCAACATGTGCCTTACGCACCTAATATTCTCCCCTTCTAATACTTTCAGGAAAACTGATATAAGAAATACTAAAAGTTTAAACTGAGGAGATAACTTTGTTATATATGTTAAGTACATTTAAATTATCTTAACATTCCCTAACTTGCTAAGCTGTCACCCAAGTTGTATAAATATGTGCTGAAATGTTGGTCGTCTTCCAGTGTTCACTGTTTTTGAATTATGTGTATTTAACTCCAAAATATGCTCAAGGACATATTCCTTCAATATGCACTACAATAAAGACTAGTCAGGAGCTTGCATGAACTAAACATGTCAGTTAGAGAAGCTAGAAAAGAAATGTCTCAAGGGCACACACAGGCTGCCAAGGGCACATGGCAGGACTTCCAAGATGAAGTCAAAACTGTGGGAGGAAATTACTGTAGGAAGCAGTCTTTAAGAGCAGTTCCTAAGGTTCTGTGACTTTAAAAAAATGTTTTAAGTATTCAAAAAGTCATGACTTTTTACAATAGTAAGAGTTTATAAGATGGATGGAACCACAGACTTTTCTCTGGCTCACAGACTATTAATTCAGACTTTTTAAAAGCTAAATACCTACCTAAAGAAACTATAAAGACCTATATATTGAAAACTATAAAACACTGATGAAAGAAATCAAAGAGGACACTAATAGATGGAGAAATATACCATGTTCATGGGTCGGAAGAGTCAATATAGTGAAAATGAGTATACTACCCAAAGCAATCTACAGATTCAATGCAATTCCTATCAAGCTACCAGCAGTATTTTTCACAGAACTAGATCAAATAATCTCAGGATTTGTATGGAAATACAAAAAACCTCGAATAGCAAAAGCAATCTTGAGAAAGAAGAATGGAACTGGAGGAATCAACTTACCTGACTTCAGGCTCTACTACAAAGCCACAGTCATTAAGACAGTATGGTACTGGCACAAAGACAGAAATATAGATCAATGGAACAAAATAGAAAGCCCTGAGATAAATCCACACACCTATGGACACCTTGTCTTCGACAAAGGAGGCAAGAATATACAATGGAGTAAAGACAGTCTCTTTAACAGGTGGTGCTGGGAAAACTGGTCAACCACTTGTAAAAGAATGAAACTAGACCTCTTTCTAACACCATACACCAAAATAAACTCAAAATGATCAAAGATCTAAATTTAAGACCAGAAACTATAAAACTCCTAGAGGAAAACATAGGCAAAACACTCTCCGACATAAATCACAGCAGGATCCTCTATGATCCACCTCCCAGTATACTGGAAATAAAAGCAAAAATAAACAAATGGGATCTAATTAAAATTAAAAGCTTCTGCACAACAAAGGAAACTATAAGCAAGGTGAAAAGACAGCCTTCTGAATGGGAGAAAACAATAGCAAATGAAACAACTGACAAACAACTAATCTCAAAGATATACAAGCAACTTATGCAGCTCAACTCCAGAAAAATAAACGAACCAATCAAAAAAATGGGCCAAAGAACTAAATAGGCATTTTTCCAAAGAAGACATACGGATGGCTAACAAACACATGAAAAGATGCTCAACATCACTCATTATCAGAGAAATGCAAATCAAGACCACAATGAGATACCATTTCACACCAGTCAGAATGGCTGCGATCCAAAAGTCTACAAGCAATAAATGCTGGAGAGGATGTGGAGAAAAGGGAACCCTCTTACACTGCTGGTGGGAATGCAAACTCGTACAGCCACTATGGAAAACAGTGTGGAGATTCCTTAAAAAATTGCAAATAGAACTGCCTTATGACCCAGCAATCCCACTGCTGGGCATACACACCGAGGAAATCAGAATTGAAAGAGACACATGTACCCCAGTGTTCATTGCAGCATTGTTTATAATAGCCAGGACATGGAAACAACCTAGATGTCCATCAACAGATGAATGGATAAGAAAGCTGTGGTACATATACACAATGGAGTATTACTCAGCCCTTAAAAAGAATAAATTTGATTCAGTCCTAATGAGATGGATGAAACTGGAGCCGATTATACAGAGTGAAGTAAGCCAGAAAGAAAAACACCAATACAGTATACTGACACATATATATGGAATTTAGAAAGATAGTAATGATGACCCTCTATGTGAGACAACAAAAGAGTCACAGAGGTATAGAACGGACTTTTGGACTCTGAGGGAGAGGAAGAGGGTAGGATGATTTGGGAGAATGGCATTGAAACATGTATACTATCATGTAAGAAATGAAGCACCAGTCTATGTTCAATACAGGATACAGGATGCTTGGGGCTGGTGCACGGGATGATTCAGGGAGATGATATGGGGTGGGAGGGGGGAGGGGCTTCGGCATTGGGAGATCGTGTACAACTGTGGCTGATTCATGTCAATGTATGGCAAAACAAATACAGTTGTGTAATGTAGAATAAAGTATTAAAAATAAATAAATAAAAGCTAAATATGAAATAATAAAAATTACTACTTTTTGGTCACCTGTTCACTTGTTTAAATGGTTTTACTATCTCAAAACTGGGTTACTAAACCTGGAAAGATAGATTTTATATTATCATTTTATAGACACTAAAATTAAGGCCCAGAAAATGTGACTGCCTCAATTCTGGTAACACTAATAAGTGGAGAAGCTGAGATCTGAGCGCAAGTTCTTCCAAAAATATGCTTTTCCTTACCTAGTATATAGTCACCTTAAACATGCTTTTCCTTACCTGGTATTTATCCACTTTATTATGCAAAGATTAAGAAAGGAAAGCTTTTGCATATTATTATCAGTCTTGCCACAGTGTAAGTTAAATTTAATTATTTACAATTTATTTTATAACATACACAATATTGAAATAATGTTTCACTTTTCAAAATCTAACATGATTAACTTGTTTTAAACTTTGGAAAACTTGCCCCTTGCACATAAAATTGTAAGTCAGTATTGTAATTACAGTTCTGTAATTGTAGAATAGAATAGAATAGAAGGCTAAGAATAGAGCCTTATTTAAGGCCTCTCCATCATACGGCCTTTGCACTAGGTGTTTCATCTTCTAGGATTGCCTGTTCATCTCGTTATTATTTATGGTTCTCAAAGTTAAGTTTAACCTCCGGTGTCATATCCACAGATCTAAGAATCCCCTCTTCAAGGGGTTCCCTTGTACCCTCAATCATTCACCAGTATCACTTACTTGTTTTGGTTTTTTCACACTTTTATCACCTGAAATTCTTGTTTTTAGTGCTTCTTCATATATTTATTATGTGCCTGTCCTCATAAGGGATGTCCTCTAGAGATGTCTACTGTGTTCAGGTTCTCCCTATTACCCAGAGTAAGATAGTGGGCCCTCAACAAACACAAGCTTAAGCCAGGGGCCCTCACACTTCACTGTGCATCACATCATCATCTAGAGGGATGCTGAAGATTTCTCAGGCCCACCCAAAGTTTCCGATCGAGTAGTTCTGAGGCTGGGCCTGAGAATTCAATTTTGTAACATGTTCCTAAATAATGTTTGTGTAAGTAATTCATCAGCCACAGTTCATAGCATAATCCACTGATACTCCAACTGCTTGATGATTTTGAAAACTAAGATTCAGCCAAGTAACAGATTCTCTCCCGAAGAGATAAATGTGACTATGAAATTTTACAATTTAATTTCCAAGTATAAGCTTAAGTGTTTCTTTCACATTTTACATGTGATTAGTATCCTTTTTAATACCTAACATTTACTGAATACTGATTCCTAGTGTCAAACACTATCCAAAGCACTTTTTTTTTATTATCCTGCAGTCACCTTCTCAAAACAACAACTCTACAAAGACCTATATATCCCCATCTTACAGAGAAGATGACTGAAGCGCAGAGGCACCAGGTAACTTGCCTTGGTTACTTGCAAGTGGACAGGAAGAAATTTAAAACCAAGCAAACCATCTCCAGATCTCAATTCTTAAATATGATGGTGCAGTCTTACATAAGATACACATTCTACCAATAGTAGATATGGGAAAGTTAATATAAAATATTGTCTACTTTTCTGATTCATGGTTCACCTGAACAAAAGATTTTTTTACAAGCTATTATTTTCTCTTACCCACCAACAGAATAGGAGATAAATGATGAATTCTATATTTATACTACCAAACGGAAAAATGCGATTATGATACTTTAACATTAGACAAATACAGTATACGTGTGTGACGTACTGGCTAGCTCTGCTTGTGAATGTTCCTGCAATGTAAGAATTTCTCTATCCAAGGACAAGTTCTTTCACCTTCCCATCTGTCCTGTGAATTTTTAAATGTCTGAGACAGGTGGCCTGTTGGAAACCTAAAATCCTGTGGGTCTAAGATATGATTAAAATCTGATGTTAGTCTCTCTAATAAAGAAGATACCTCTGTTTAGGCAAGAATTTGTAAGTAAACTGCAAAATGTGTCAAAGATAACTTGAACCCTTACATAACCAACATCTCTTTAATTCTAGAATAGCATATGTCAGGACAAACTTTAGCTTGCTCAGTTTCCCCATAGAAAACTACAGCGATGCCTCCATGCCACTGACATGAAGGAATAGAATGTAATCAAATAACGAATTTTTTTATGGTTTGGGGTTTTGCCCTTTTCTGAATTACTGGTGATTTTAGAAACAATGCAGTCTGCTCGCCTTAAAGAGTTCTAGCATAGTAGTAGTTTATCAGTTTTCTTCTTAAGTCTATCTTTAGTAAATGTAACTACAGTTCTCCCAGCAATATTTATAAATACTGCATTAATGATAGTTAATAAAATCAGTTAATAATGCAGGCTGAATTCCGTAATTGCATATTACAGAGCTCACTGCAAAATATATTACTCAAAAAATCATAACCATGATTATACTTCACATAAATGCCTAGTGCAGTGTGACTTCTCTGAAAACTAAAATGCACATGAATTAAAAGGCTATTTGCCATGAACCACTCCCCAGTTTATATTTGTCAATGAAAAGTATAATATAATTTATTAAACATAATCCATTTCTTTCCTAGTAAAGCTGGGAGGAATTTAATTGCAATCTATTTAGTGAGAACTTAAATCTATGTTGAGTTTAAAGTTTGGCACAGAATACTAAGCAATGATCAGGCAGATAATTAAAATTTTAAATGTTAAATGATTTATCATCTAGTAAATAATTAAGGGAATTTAAAAATCCAAGTAAGGAAATGTTAGAGAGAATATGTATTACCAATCTCTTTTTTCTAGAACAATAATATATGAGTGTATGTTGCCTACATTTTGTTCTTGGTAATGTCAGAAGTGACTTTAATTTAAAAAGCTTTAGCAAACTTAATGAAATTAACCTAAATTGATTGGCATTCTGATCCAGCAGGTATTAAACACATCAAGGTAAAAACAAGGCCACTGTGACAAATTCAATAGATCAATCTGCAGTGATGCAAAAATCCAATAAATGGAAATTTAACTAAAGAATATTGCACAAATGCCAATCCCTTCTGAAATAAAGGAGTATTCATTTGAGACTATATTACTTACTGTAACTACCATGAAATCTGTAATTGTGTTGTTCTTTGATTCTACAGCCTTTGACTGGTTTCCTTCATTTTTCATGTTCCCATTTTATTATTTTCAGTGCACAGAGTGCATCACTAGGCCTCCTCCTTGTACTCTGTTCATTCAATCATAAATCTTTACTAAGTAGAGATCTTTGCCAAAGAAGAAGTTTTTTAAAGAAGTTTAAGTTAATGAATAAATTATCAGAAGAGCTCTAAAGAGACAGAAGTCTCTTTACAGTAGTGAAATTATGGTAATATTAAATATTTAAAACCAAGCACTAGTACTCACTATTTTGTTGTTGCTGGCATCCCCCAAATGGAAATAAATGCAAGCAAAAGAAAGTGCGTGTATTTGTCATCTACAGTATCAGGTCGGGGGAAATACCTACCCAATTTCTGCTGACACAACTTCTGTAGATCACTTTCCTTAACCATATACCTAGGACTATCTTGTTGACTTTTGGCAGAAAGAAAAAAATCTCTTCCGTGACTGTGTTTCATCTATAAAGGAGCTATGTCCCTGGTTTATATTCCTAACTCTTAAGCAACTAGCACCGTGTGTAATATATAGTCTTTACTCAAAAAAAAAACCTTGAAATTATTTGAAAATACAAAGGAGAAAAGTAAAATAACAGAAGAAAAATGGTTGGAAAGGAGAGAAAAGGGTTGTCAAAAGAGGTACAAAGAAGTGGCTTGAGCTGGCTTTGAAAAATTCTTCCATCAAAGCAGAAACCTGAGCATGACTACCTTGATTCCAAGCAGTGTTTCGATACCAAGAGACATTCAGTTTATCATCACAGGGTTGAAATCTGGCAACAGGGGAAGAACACTCTAAAGTTTTAAACTGGGGTCAGCAAACAACTGTCTGTGGGGCAAACCTAGCTCACCACCAGCTTTTATAGATGCATGAGCTAAAAACAGCTTTTAGATTTTTAAAACAGTTTTTTAAAGTCAGAAGTATATTTTATGGCATGTGAAAACTGCATGAAAATCAAATTGCAGTATCCAGAAGTAAAATTTTATTGGAACACAGAAACCTTGATCAGAAACACAAATCAACTGCCCATATCCAATCTGACTGTACTAACTTACAAGGCAAAATCCCGGACAGAAAACCCGGGGTAGAGGCTTTAAAGGTCCGTTTCCAGGCAGATCTTAGAGTTCTCCTTAGAACAACAGTATCAAAATCAATTTGAAAACAGTACAAAATAATTTGGTCAACATCTTGCATGTTACTAGTTGTCTTCTTGGTTAGTTGGGAAGTAGAGTACGAATCAAGAGTACTAGAATGTTTTTCTGCAATTAACTGAAATAACTGATGTCACTGTATTTTAGGTACCTTTTCTAGCATGTATTACCTCTTTATGGGACCAACACTTTTAGCATCTTGAAAAGATGAATGGTTTGAGATTTGCAAAAGCCTTCAGAATCAGTGAATGAAAGTAGCTTCACAAGTACAGTGTCCCCTCAGTGGTAAAGAGAAGTCAATGAGCACGTGTCCCTGCGTAAAGGTGGGTCTATAAACCACCAAGAGGAGACATCTGGTCTATGGGCTTCAACTCACAGCCTCTGACCACCAAATGCTCACAGACATTAACCTAGGTTATTGGCATAGCAAACATTTTCAAAAAGATTATGCACATGTCCTTCAGGATCAAAGGTTAGTTAATGAAAAGTGTAGTCAGGGGCATAAAGTAAGGGCAAACTCATGCAAGGCCAATGAATTTCATATGGCTAGTGTCACAGCCATCAACAGAGTTGTCAGTGCAGTGAACTAGAGACCTGGCTTTGCCTTAGAAACAGCTCTAGCGGCTTACAACCAGGGCTCTGGGAGCCAGAGTGGAAATCCAAACTAGGAAGTAGCAGCAGCAAACCATGAAGAGAAAAGGCCAACTCTACAATATCCTACCATAATGGAATCTCTAAGATTCACACAGCTAAGATGGCAGCCTGGACCAACACTGAATGCTCTCTTGACACCACACTAAAACTACAAGAAAGATTAGTTTTCAAAAGTCATAAACCCATGAGGACAGGGAAAAGAGAAGAAGAGCTATCAGCCATAAAATTTTTCTAGGTAGTTAGAAAATGGATTAGCAGCAACTGATTGAGTACTACTGAGACAAAGGAACTGAAGCCAATAGGAGAAAAAGCTGACCTAAGCCAGTCTACCACAGAAGCCACAAAGGTTTTAGGACCTGGAGTACCAGTGACCTAACGAACAGGGAGAGAGTGTGCTGTTGCAGGGAAGTATGTAGTTAAAATAAGCCGGACTGTACGAAAGCTGCTTGAGAAGCAATTAGATGCCAGTCCAGTTGCCAGCACTACTTCTGGGGAATTAGGAGTGGGAGGTCTTGGAGGTTTATTCTCTGGAGTGGATAAACTAGGGGATAACCAGAAGCAGTTGAGGACCTCAGACAGGGAGGTTAAGTAATCATACACACTCTGGAAACCCCACACCTTTCCCCAGGGGATTCCCAAACACCTGCAGCCCTCCAAGACAAGAGGTAGAAAGTTCTATCTTTGAGGAAGCTGACCACTCCAAGAGGAGAAATTTAAAGATAACAGATGTTGAAGTTCCTATAGGGTTCACCTCAACTACTCAATGATGAATTTCAAAGTCAACAAGCCCAATTAATTCATTCAGAATGTCCAATCCACTTGCCCAGAAATTGACAAGCAAAGGTTAAAAGAAAGCTGACAAAGTCTCTAACATGGAAGACTAGAAGAAACACACAGAAAATGGTAACTTGGAAGAAGTAGGATAATCAAAGAGAAGAAAAGTGAAAAACAAATGCTTTCTTGTTATTAGTTATAAAAACAGACTGCATCTATAAATTGGAAAAGAATAAAAAGAACACTTAAGAGAACAAAAAGTTCTTAAAAATTAAAACTATAGTATATATGAGAAAAAAATCAATTTTGAAGCAACCTCCTAGACAACAAAAAGATAAAGTAAAATTATAAGAGAACAAATATTTCACAAATTCCAAAATTAAAATAGGCATCCCCAGATGGAACAACAGGAAAGAATTAGATGAAGTTATTTAAGATTTTCCAGAATTGTAGAATAAGTTTTCTGATTAAGAGTCCACTAAGATTCCAACATACTGAAAAAAAGTAGATACAGCCATGACACACAGATCAGTGGGAAATTTCAGAACATCCAGGGGAAAGTCTACGTACAAACAATCATCAAAATGTCTCAGTATCTCTGAAAACTGAAAACAGAAGCTGTATGATGATGGAGAAATAACCTCAAATTCTCAAGTAAAATTATTTCCTCCCTCGAATTCCACATAAAATATCAACCATATGGGAAGGTAAAATAAAAAGAAAACATATTTAGAAAGTCAAGTTTGCCCCAAGTTTACTTTTCATATACCCTTTCTCAGCAGATTACCAGAGGATGTGCTCCATCAAAATGAGAAAAGAAACCAAAAATGTAGAACACATGTGGGAATATTGACAAACTATGAGTACCATCTTGTCATCTCCTGTTTGACCACTTCCAATTTGCCTTGATTCATGAACCTACCACCCCAGGTTCCTATGCAATATTCCTCTTTACAGCATCGAACCTTGCTTCTATCACCAGTCCCATCCACAACTGGATGTTGTTTTTGCTTTGGTTCCATCCCTCCAGTATTTCTCCACTGATCTCCAGTAGCACACTGGGCACCTACTGACCTGAGGAGTTCATCTTTCAGTGTCCTGTCTTTTTGCCTTTTCATACTGTTCATGGGGTTCTCAAGGCAAGAATACTGAAGTGGTTTGCCATTCCCTTCTCCAGTGGACCACATTCTGTCAGAACTCTCCAGCATGACCCGTCCATCTTGGGTGGCCCCACCTGGCATGGCTTAGTTTCATTGAGTTAGACAAGCTGTGGTCCATGTTATCAGATTGGCTAGTTGTCTGTGATTGTGGTTTCAGTCTGTCTGCCCTCTGATGCCCTCTCTCAACGCCTACCATCTTACTTGGGTTTCTCTTACCTTGGACTTGGGGTATCAAAGCACACCCACTGCTCCTTGCCTTACATATGCCAGCACATTTGGAAAACACAGCAGTGGCCACAGGACTGGAAAAGGTCAATTTTCATTTCAGTTCCAAAGAAAGGCAATGCCAAAGGATGCTCAAACTACCACACAATTGCACTCATTTCACATGCTAGCAAAGTAATGCTCAAAATTCTCCAAGTCAGGCTTCAGCAGTATGTAAACCATGAACTTCCAGATGTTCAAGCTGTTTTTAGAAAAGGCAGAGGAACCAGAGATCAATTTGCCAACATCCAGTGGATCGTCAAAAAAGCAAGAGAGTTCCAGAAAAACATCTATTTCTGCTTTTCTGACTATGCCAAAGCCTTTGACAGCGTGGATCACAAGAAACTGTGGAAAATTCTGAAAGAGATGGGAATACCAGACCACCTGACCTGCCTCTTGAGAAACTTGTATGCAGGTCAGGAAGCAACAGTTAGAACTGGACATGGAACAACAGACTGGTTCCAAATAGGAAAAGGAGTACGTCAAGGCTGTATATTGTCACCCTGCTTATTTAACTTAGATGCAGAGTACATCCAGAGAAGGCAATGGCAACCCACTCCAGTGTTCTTGTCTGGAAAATCCCAGGGGTGGGGGGAGCCTGGTGGGCTGCCGTCTATGGGGTCACAGAGTCGGACACGACTGAAGCGACTTAGCAGCACCAGCATCAGAGTACATCATGAGAAACACTGGGCTGAAGGAAGCACAAGCTAGAATCAAGACTGCTGGGAGAAATATCAATAACCTCAGATAAGCAGATGACACCACCCTTATGGCAGAATGTGAAGAACTGAAGAGCCTCTTGATGAAAGTGAAAGAAGAGAGTGAAAAAGTTGGCTTAAAGCTCAACATTCAGAAAACTAAAATCACGGCATCTAGTCTCATCACTTCATGGCAAATAGATGGGGAAACAGTGGAAACAATGAAAGACTATTTTTCTGGGCTCCAAAATCACTGTATATGGTGACTGCAGCCATGAAATTAAAAGACGCTTATCTTTGGAAGGAAAGTTATGACCAACCTAGATAGCATATTGAAAAGCAGAGACATTACTTTGTCAACAAAGGTTCATCTAGTCAAGGCTATGGTTTTTCCAGTAGTCATGAACGGATGTGAGTGTTGGCCTATAAAGAAAGCTGAGCACCGAAGAATTGATGCTTTTGAACTGTGGTATTGGAGAAGACTCTTGAGAGTCTGTTGGACTGCAAGGAGATCTAACCTGTCCATCCTAAAGGAGACCAGTCCTGGGTGTTCATTGGAAGGACTGATGTTGAAGCTGAAACTCCAGTACTTTGGCCACCTGATGCAAAGAGCTGACTCATTTGAAAACACCCTGATGCTGGGAAAGATTGAGTGCAGGAGAAGGGGACGGCAGAGGATGATATGGTTGGATGGCATCACCGATTCAATGGACATGGGTTTGGGTGGACTCCGGGAGTTGGTGATGGACAGGGAGCCTGGCATGCTGCAGTTCATAGAGTCACAAAGAGTAGGACACGATTGAGCGACTGAACTGAACTGAACTGATGAGTACCATATTTGTAGTCATGCTAAAGAGGCCAGCTAAGTACAATGAATGTCAGCGGAACTTTTGCTGTGAGATACATAATAACTACAGTTCAGCATGGAGACTGAGGATTAAAAATTGTGATGCTTCTCATATGAATGGCAGCATGGAAGTTTGGCATCTCTATGGACTCAGTAACTTGGAAAAGCCTTCTGATTCTTATGGACCAGTTTCCCAATCTTGGAGTCACTGACTTGGGACCAATGAAGTCATTTTTTCCTGGGCAGGATAGAGGTGTTCCTGAGTATTGCAGGATATTTGGCAGAATCTCTAGCCTCTACCTGGTAAATATAACAAAGCCACACACATGCTTGTGACAACCACAAATATCTACAGACAGTGTCAGATGTCTTTTGGAGACAGCTAAATTGCTCCTGGTAGGACCTAGTGCTAAAGAGTAAATGAAGAATAAGATAAAAATATTCCTGATAAAAGGTATCTATGTAATATATCTATCCAACACTCATATCACACATGCCTATACTTGCAAAAGATTGCAATCAGCTCTATTTCTTTTTTAATTTATTTATTTTAATTGGAGGTTAATTACTTTACAATATTGTATTGGTTTTGCCATACATCAACATGAATCCACCACAGGTATACACGTGTTCCCCATCCTGAACCCCCTCTCCCTCCTCCCTCCCCGTACCATCCCTCTGGATCATCTAAGTGCACCAGTCCCAAGCATCCAGTATCATGCATCAAACCTTGACTGGTGATTCGTTTCATATATGATATTACACATGTTTCAATGCCATTCTCCCACATCATCCCACCCTCTCCTTCTCCCACAGAGTCCAAAAGACTGTTCTATACATCTGTGTCTCTTTTGCTGTCTCACATACAGGGTTATCGTTACCATCTTCCTAAATTCCATATATATGCTCAATTTCTATTGATAGTTGAGATACTTCATTCTTTCCTCATTTTAAAGGAATTTTGTATCATGAACATGGATTCTTTCTCCAAAAAAACTGATGAAAGTACACACTCAAAACTATAAGTGAGCACATCCTCACATACAATTATACTTTTAGGAATCTGACCTCCTAAAGTATGCTCCCACACACATATAAAATTATGTGTTCAAAATTATCATTTGTGACATTGATTTTAACAGCAAGAAATAATCTAAGTGTTCAATAATAGAATATTGTGAAATCAACTGAACTTCCCAGATAGCTTGGTGGTAAAGGATCTGCCTGCCAATGCAGGGACACAGGTTCAATCCCTGGGTCAGGAAGATCCTCTGGGGAACGCCACTTGTGTTCTTGCCTGGAGAATCCCGTGGACAGAGTAACCTGGCAGGTCCGCAAGGTTGCAGAGAGTTGGACACAACTGAGCAACTGAACACTCATGTGAAATCAACTGTCATATCATAATAGCAAGCAGCCATTTAAAAAAAGTGTCAGTTCATTATATACTAATATGGAATGATTTCCAAAATAAACCATGATGTTAAAAAGGTAAAGAGTAAAGCAGTATACATATTTCATGCATACACAAACAAATTCACATTCTTCCCACCCCCTTTTCTTTTATACAAATTGATGGAAGTGGTTGACTCACAAACAGGGAACCTAGCTGCAGAAGGCCAGCGTTGGGGGTAATTGATATGTTCTTTTGTACCTTTTGAATTTTAATCACATAAATATCTTATTCATATTAAAATACAATAAAAATTTGCACCATGTGAATTTTTGTGCTCCAGTAGTACTCTAAGGTTACTGTCTTAAGAGGTAACTAGCAACCAGTGTCTCAGAAGGCATCCTTGGGGAAGCAGCTGAAGCCCCACTGCCATCATGTAGAAAATGTTGCTCCTACAAGGATATGCTTCAAGGAAACTTGACAAAGAGGACCACTATGCCTCTGAATGGCATTTTAGACTGAATAGAATGGAACAGTTATCATTCTTCCTTTTACCCCCAACAGAGATTCAGATTCCTGATTATTAAATGTCAGGAAAAAAATGAACATAATGTAAAAAAAAAAACCCACCAGTCCTATGAATGATTATAATAGAACTAGATTTAATAAAAGGAAAAGTTTTGCCCTGATTAGTAGGCTATAGAAGTCATTTTTGTAAGAGTGAATAGTCTCTGCTTTTGAGCAGAAAGCCAGCAATGAAATTGACTCAGAGAAGAAAGGGCCAGCAGGGAGGTGGGAATATGACTTCATAATCCAAAATTTGACTTCTCACTTAGACTGCTCTTAGGTTAAACTGAAGAAAAGAGCATGAGATCAAAGACAGGGGCAGTGAGTTGTGGCTTAGCTGTACTCACAGTGTAATCTTGGGGAAATCATTTAAGCTATTGTCAAAAGGGGACAATCCCTGAATGCAGAAATGTGGGGAGGATTAACAAGCAAGAAACCAACAACAAAGGGTATGTGAGGACTGAAGCTGAGAAAACAAAATTTTCTAACTTTAAACATTGAGTTCATGAATTCAGAGGCAATCTCTAAAGAATTAAACGTATAGGAAACTGTGGAGCATTGTCAAAATACTAACTAAATGGTCAATATTTGATGAGCTTGTTTTATAATAAGAATAATGTTTAAATTATAAAACAAAATGATGCAGCCTAATCAATCAATCAACTTATTGCTGATACAAGGATCCCAATGGTTTGCTTGTGTCTTTAGGTGAATTCTGACGTGTGACACCATAAAGTCAAAATAACTCTGATAAAGGATGAGGATGGAGGAAGTACTGTTAATCTCTTAAACCTCAGCAGGTGTTCTTTTAATTCAATACTTTTTAGAATGCCCTCTATGTTAAGACATAACCAGACCAACGAGATGGAGCCAAGGTAAATAAGCCAGTCACAGGCCAGAGATAATTTAAAAGGAAAGGTAGACCAAAGGAAAAGGAATAACACATTAAAGCAAATTATGACAAAAACTACAAGGAAAAGCAAGTCACGTGCATCCAAAGACCTAACGAAGTACACTATGTACATCTGTAGACATTTGAGAAGGTAGCTAAGAGAAGGTATAATTAACCATGTCTTTGAATGACAACTTTCTAGAATTGCAAGGTTTTAAAAGTATTTATGAATCTTGGTCCTCCTCATTTACAGGAAGTACAAATACATTCTAATACTTCAGCATAAGAAGGAAAGTCACAAAGGATATCAAGTTTCCAAAGTCATTTAAAGTACAGACTGTTCTTTTCTTTATATGTCTGCATATATTCTTATGTTGATGGCTAAAGATAAATAAAAGTCTGCTGTTTCATATATGCCACAGATGACTCACAGATAAGAGCTATCAATGAACCATCACCATCAGCGCATTTATGTACAGTGTCAGAACTGGCACATCAGTACTTAACTGACTTGCTCAGGTAATTCTACAGTAGCCCTGTCCCACAGAAATATAATGCAAGCCAAATACGCACAATGACCCAGACATGGATACAACCATGTATGTCCATCATACATGTCCATCAACAGATGAATGGATAAAGAAGAGGGCATGTGTGTATATACACACAATGGAATACAACTCAGTCATAAAAAATGAAGTAATGCTATTTGCAGCAATATGGGTGAACCTAGAGATTATCACACTAAGTGAAGTAAATCAGAAAAAGAAAGGCAAATACCATATGATATTTCTTATATGAGGACTCTAAAATATGGCACAAATGAACTTATCTACAAAACAGAAGCAGACTCATAGAGAACAGGCTTATGGTTGTGAAGGAGGAAAGGATTAGGAATTTGGGATTATCAAACATTAAGATATAAGATGAATAAACAACAAGTTCCTGTTGTAGAGCACAGGGTACTATATAAGTATCCTATGATAAACCATAATGGAAAAAAAATATATGTATAACTAGTCACTCTGCTGTGTAGCAGAAAACCACAAAATTGTAAGTAATACTTCAGTAAAATTTTAAAAAGAAACATAAAAAGTCACATAAGACATTTTAAATTTCTATTAGCCATATTAAAAATTTTAAGGGACTGTTCAGTCGCTCAGTTGTGTCCGACTCTTTGCGATCCCATGAATCACAGCACACCAGGCCTCCCTGTCCATCACCAGCTCCCGGAGTTCACTCAGACTCACACCCATCGAGTCAGTGATGCCATCCAACCATCTCATCCTTTGTCATCCCCTTCTCCTCCTGCTCCCAATCCCTCCCAGCATCAAAGTCCCTTCCAATGAGTCAACTCTTCTCATGAGGTGGCCAAAGTACTGGAGTTTCAGCTTTAGCATCATTCCTTCCAAAGAAATCCCATGGCTGATCTCCTTGCAGTCCAAGGGACTCTCGAGTCTTCTCCAACACCACAGTTCAAAAGCATCAATTCTTCCGTGCTCAGCCTTCTTCACAGTCCAACTCTCACATCCATACATGACCACAGGAAAAACCATAGCCTTGACTAGACAGATCTTAGTCGGCAAAGCAATGTCTCTGCTTTTGAATATGCTATCTAGGTTGGTCATAACTTTTCTTCCAAGGAGTAAGCGTCTTTTAACTTCATGGCTGCAATCACCATCTGCTGTGATTTTGGAGCCCAAAAAAATAAAGTCTGACACTGTTTCCACTGTTTCCCCATCTATTTCCCATGAAGTGATGGGACCGGATACCATGATCTTCGTTTTCTGAGTGTTGAGCTTTAAGCCAACTTTTTCACTCTCCTCTTTCACTTTCATCAAGAGGCTTTTTAGTTCCTCTTCACTTTCTGCCATAAGGGTGGTGTCATCTGTATATCTGAGGTGATTGATATTTCTCCTGGCAATCTTGATTCCAGCTTGTGTTTCTTCCAGTCCAGTGTTTCTCATGATGTACTCTGCTGAGTTTACTCTGCTGAGTTTAAAGGACTAGCTGAGTTTAAATTTTTAAATGTATTTATTTGAATCTATTCAAAACATTATTTCAATATGGAATCAACAGGAAAATACTGGAGATAGTTTACATTCTTTTTTAAATTTTGAAATCTAGCATATATTTTTGTCTTTGCAGCATACCTCACTTCTGACTAGGAGCATACAGAGTGGTCAATAGGCACACGTGTCTAGTGGCACGTGATTCTAAGCTATTATTGATACATCAAAATAGTGTCCATAAGGCTAGCTCATAATAAATATGTGAATTAAGAATAGATGAATGGCAAAGTGACATAATACTCTTATAAACTCTCTTTTCCTTAGGTTAAGCCATTTAAATATATTTCTAGACAAAGATGAGACAATAAACAAAATCTCCCAAAATTAATAAAAATAAAAATTTTGATAAAAGTATATTCTATTTAATGCTGAAGCAAAAGTTAAATACTCAGGATATAGTACACCCTGGGCTACTCATATTATTGTAAATGCCCTTCAGAGAAGAAAAGTGGCAAGGACAGATTAACAAAAAGTAGACTTTCTACTGTTCATTCATATTTCAATTTTTTTCTTAAGAACTTTGCCTCTTGCTATTTATTCTAACTAAATATATTCTTATATTATGACCCAATTTTGAATTAGAATTTATTTAGGGTGTACCAATATACACAGAGCCCAAGGAGTGGAGGCTGTACGGGTGCAGGAGGGCTGAGAGGAACTACTCCACGTTCAAGGTCAGGAGGGGCAGCCATGAGGAGATACCCCTCCTCCAAGGTAAGGAGCAGAGGCTGCGCTTTGATGGAGCAGCTGTGAAGGGATACCCAATGTCCAAGGTAAGAGAAACCCAAGTAAGACAGTAGGTGTTGCAAGAGGGCACCAGAGGGCAGACACACTGAAACCATAATCACAGAAAACTAGCCAATCTGATCACACAGACCACAGCCTTGTCTAACTCAATGAAACCAAGCCATGCCATGTGGGGCCACCCAAGATGGACGGGTCATGCTGGAGAGTTCTGACAGAATGTGGTCCACTGGAGAAGGGAATGGCAAACCACTTCAGTATTCTTGCCTTGAGAATCCCATGAATAGTATGAAAAGGTAAAAAGATAGGACACTGAATGATGAACTCCCCAGGTCAGTAGGTGCCCAATATGTTACTGGAGATCAGTGGAGAAATAACTCCAAAAAGAATGAAGGGATGGAGCCAAAGCAAAAACAATACCCAGTTGTGGATGTAACTGGTGATAGAAGCAAGGTCTGATGCTGTAAAGAGCAATATTGCATAGAAACCTGGAATGGTAGGTCCATGAATCAAGGCAAATTGGAGGTGGTCAAACAGGAGATGGCAAGAGTAAACATTGACATTCTAAGAGTCAGTGAACTAAGATGGACTGGAATGGGTAAATTTAACTCAGATTACAAGGAAAGTTTTGACCAACCTAGATAGCATATTTAAGAGCAGAGACATTACTTTGCCAACAAAGGTCCATCTAGTCAAAACTATGGTTTTTCCAGTTGTCATGTATGGATGTGAGAGTTGGACTGTGAAGAAAGCTGAGGGCAGAAGAATTGATGCTTTTGAACTGTGGTGTTGGAGAAGGCTCTTGAGAGTCCCTTGGACTTCAAGGAGATCCAACTAGTCCATTCTAAAGGAGATCAATCCTGGGTGTTCATTGGAAGGACTGATGTTGAAGCTGAAACTCCGATACTTTGGCCACCTCGTGCAATGAGTCATTTAAATGACTCATTGGAAAAGACTGTAATGCTGGGAAGGATTGGGGGCAGGAGGAGAAGAGGGCGACAGAGGATGAGATGGCTGGATGGCATCACCGACTTGATGGACATGGGTTAGGGTAGACTCCGGGGGTTGGTGATGGACAAGGAGGCCTGGCGTGCTGTGGTTCGTGGGGTCACAAAGAGTCTGGCACGACTGAGCGACTGAACTGAACTAAATACACACAAGCTTTATCTGATTCATTAAAGTGATTCAATATTACATTGTGAAGTGAAATTTTTCTTAATGTATTTATATGAGAATTGTTTACCCATTTGGCTATATAAATCTATCTGCATCGAAATAGGTGTTATTTTATGCCCTACTTTGAGGAACTATTTTGTGTCTGCTTCTGTAATTATTGGGGGAGCTTGCCAGGATCAGTTAGTGATGCTTATCATGGGTACAGGAGGGCATTCCCCCAGCTCATGCACTACATGTGTCCCGGCTAACCTGTTAGAAAGGACAAGAATAAAGTATTCACAGAAACTGTTATGGGTTGATTACATCACCTCTCAGCCTTCTAAATTCGTATGTTGTAGTCCTAGCATCCAGGACTTCAGAATGTGGTCTTATTTGGGGATAGAGTCCTATAGATACTATTTGCTAAGTTGAAATAAGGTCATAATGGAGTAGCATAGACCTTAAATCCAACAGGATGAGTATCCATATAAAAGGGCCAATCCTGAATTTCATGTTTTTAAAAAATGACTGCCTAGCACTTTCAAAAGCCTAACAGAGTTATAATTATCTATAATTTAAAAATCTTAAGAGTCATTTTCATTTCTATCTCAGCATACTATTTGTAATTTACTACCCTAATTATGAGATAAATTTGTCATTAATATTTCTTTTTCCTTTCCTCCCAGAGAATTTTAAAGCTGTAATACAACTTAGAAATATTCTAGTCCAAACGCCATATTTTGCATATGGGGAAACTGAGTACTGGAGAAATGACTTGAAAAGATCAACTGACTTCATAATGACTCAGTCAAGTCTTAATTTCCAATGAAATCAATGAATATGAATGCGCCTTCTTTACTCACTTCAGTAAGGAGATTTATACATTTAAAAATGCTTCTTTATTCTCTATAGAATGTGGAAGAATGAAAGATTAAATTCAATCAGTTTCTCATTCAATTACTGTAAGGATGTTTTTACTTATTGCAAAGATAGACCATTGTGACCATCCTTTGAAAAAAAAAAAAAAAACCTGAGATACAAAAATCTTAACTTGCTCCACATATAAATTAGGGAGTAATTATTTGCATTACAAAAGATTTCATTTTACCAAAAGATATTGTAGTAAGGTTCCTTGAAATATCAAGTCTCTTGGTAGAGCACAAATTTAATCCAATTTACAGAGGGAAGAGGGAGGCAAAAGTTTAGCTTGAGTATAACTTCTGCTTAAAAACCTTCCCTGACAAAATAATGGTCTTCTTCTGTGCTCCTCCTCCCTGCCCTCTGTTTAACCTCTAACCTGGCTGTTTCTCACTTAATGCATCCTGGTATTCATAGAATAAATTGCTGATTCAACCACAGTTAAGAGGCATTCGGAGGTCAGGAACCATGCCAAGTACTGGAGTAAAAAGGTAAATAAGAGGAGAGTCTCTCTCTAGTTCAATCTTATTATAGGATATTATCATTATTGCTAGTTTCCTTTTCTGCATACCCTACTAAAATTTGCATTCTTTGGAGGCAAGATATGTCTTATTCACAGCTGAGTCTCCAGGACATAACATGGTACCTGATTCACAGCATTCAGTAGATGAATACTGACTAAGTAAAATGCTGTCATATTCCAAGTACTGTTCTACGTTATAATGTATCCTCATCTCATTCAGCCCTCAAGCTACCTAGAGATGGCACTTGTGCAGAATGTAACACTCAGGCTCACTTCAGTCGCTCAGTCATGTCCAGCATTTTGCAACCTCATGGACTGCAGCACGCCAGGCCTCCCCTGTCCATCGCCAACTAACAGAGCTTGTTGATACTCATGTCTATCGAGTCAGTTACACCATCCAACCATCTCGTCCTCTGTCTTTCCCTTCTCCTTCTGCCTTTAATTTTTCCAGCATCAGGGTCTTTTCCAGTGAGTCAGTTCTTCACATCAGGTAGCCAAAGTATTGAAGCTTCAGCATCAGTTCTTCCAATGACTATTCAGGACTTATTTCCTGGTTGCACCTCCGTGCAGTCCAAGGGACTCTCAAGAGTCTTCTCCAAAACCACAGTTCAAAAACATCAGTTCTTCAGTGCTCAGCCTTCTTTATAGTCCAACTCTCACATTCATACATGACTACTGGAAAACCAATATAGTTTTGACTAGATGGACACTTGTAGGCAAAGTAATGTCTCTGCTTTTCAATATGCTATCTAGGTTGGTCATAGCTTTACTTCCAACGAGTAAGCATCTTTCTATTTCATGGCTGCAGTCACCACCTGCAGTGATTTTGGAGCCAAGAAAATAAAGTCTATCACTGTTTCCATTGTTTCCCCATCTATTTGCCATGAAGTGATGGGACCAGATGCCATGATCTTAGTTTTCTGAATGTTGAGCTTTAAGCCAACTTTTTCACTCTCCTCTTTCACATTCATCAAGAGGCTCTTTAGTTCTTCTTCGCTTTTTGCCTTGAGGGTGGTGTCATCTGCTTATCTGAGGTTACTGCTATTTCTCCTGGCAATCTTGATCCAGCTTGTGCTTCATCTAACCCAGCATTTTGCATGATGTACTCTGCTTATAAGTCAAATAAGCAGAGTGACAATATATAGCCTTGATGTACTCTTTCCCCGATTTGGAACCAGTCTGTTGTTCCATGTCCAGTTCTAGGTGTTACTTCTTGACCAGCACACAGATTTTTCAGGAGGCAGGTCAGGTGGTCTGGTATTCCCATCTCTTTTGGAATTTTCCAGTTTGTTGTGATCCACACAGTCAAAGGCTTTGGCATAGTCAATAAAGCAGAAGTAGATGTTTTCCTGGAACTCTCTTGCTTTTTCAGTGATCCAACAGATGTTGGCAATTTGATCTCTGGTTCCTCTCCCTTTTCTAAATCCTGCTTGAACATCAGAAAGTTCACGGTTCACATATTGCTGAAGCCTGGCTTGGAGAATTTTGAGCATTACTATGCTAGCATGTGAGATGACTGCAGTTTTTCGGTAGTTTAAACATTCTTTGGCATTGCCTTTCTTTGAGATTGGAATGAAAACTGACCTTTTCCAGTCCTGGGGCCACTGCTGAGTTTTCCAAATTTGCTGACAATATATTGAGTGCAACACTTTAATAGCATCATCTTTTAGGATTTGAAATAGCTCAACTAGAATTCCATCACCTCCACTTGCTTTGTTTATAGTAGTGCTTCCTAAGGCCCACTTGACTTCACATTCCAGGATGTCTGGCTCTAGGTAAGTGATCACATCATCGTGATTATCTGGGTTATGAAGACCTTTTGATATAGTTCTTCTGTGTATTCTTGCCACCTCTTGTTAATATCTTCTGCTTCTGTTAGGTCCATACCATTTCTGTCCATTATTGTGCCCATCTTTACATTAAATGTTCCTTTGGTATCTAATTTTCTTGAGGAGATCGCTAGTCTTTCCAGTTCTATTGTTTTCCTCTGTTTCATGCATTGATGACTGAGGAAGACTTATACCTCTTTGCTATTCTTTGGAACTTTGCAGTCAAATGAATATATGCAGTCCTTTGTCTTTAGTGTCTCTTCTCAACTATTTGTAAGGCCTCCTCAGACAACCATTTTGCCTTTTGAATTTCTTTATCTTGGGGTTGGTCTTGATCACTGCCTCCTGTACAATGTCACAAACCTCCATCCATAGTTCTTCAGTCACTCTATCAGATCTAATCCCTTGAATCCATTTGTCACTTCCACTGTATAGTCATAAGGGATTTGATTGAGGGCATACCTGAACGGTCTAGTGGTTTTCCCTACTTTCTTCAATTTAAGTCTGAATTAGGCAGTATGGAATTCATGATCTGAGCCATAGTCAGCTCCCAGTCTTGTTTGTGCTGACTGTACAGAGCTCCATCTTTGGCTTCAAAGAATATAATCAGTCTCATTTCGGTGTTGACCATCTGGTGATATCCCTGTGTAGAGTCTTCTCTTGTCTTGTTGGAAGAGGGTGTTTGCTGTGATCAGTGTGTATCCTCCTAAATTCTGCATTTCTTAAAGGCAAGATATGTCTTATTCAAAGCTGAGTCTCCAGGACCTAATGTGGTACATGATTTATAGCATTCAGTTGAGGAATACTCAGAAAGAAGTATGATTTCTCAGTGCTACCATATTCCAAGTACTGTTCTATGTTCATAAATGTATCCTCATCTCATTCAACCTTCAGGCTCCCTGGAGATGGCACTGGCACAGAATGTGATACTCAGGCTCAGAAGTTACATAAGGTGGTGAAGCTCACACAATTCAAAAGTGATCAAATAGCTATGCAAACTCACATGTAAAACATTCTGAAGTTCATGCTTTCCCACTTTACAAACTAGCAAAATAAGATGTCTGCGGAACTCAAAAGATATAAGCAAATGTGTTAATCACAAACACAGAAAAGAGGCAGGTAAAAAGTGAAATTTCCCCATCTTTATTACTTCATCTGTTTCCTGGAAAAACACATTATATATTTATGTACAAGATGACGCTCTAATAGATACACAGTATCTGCTATGTGAAATTGTAAAGCATCTATGAATCTACTTTGTGAATCATTTATAAGATAAAGCTTTTGATAACCAAGATTTTCATGCAAGAGCATTCTATCATTCTTATTTTTATAAACATTATTTTTCTTTAAAAATAACTTAAAAACTACAAGAGCACAGTGTGCCGTCATGCAGGCCCGGGTTACACTCTGTTCCTCCCATTTCTGGGCCATGTAGTCATTGAAACAACTTTAAGAAAACAAGTAAAGACAAGAGTTGAGAGATTGCAAAGAGCTGGGCATGAGGTGAGGTGAAGTCGCTCAGTCATGTCCGACTCTTTGCGACCCCGTGGACTGTAACCCACTACGCTTCTCTGTCCATGGGATTCTCCAGGCAAGAATACTGGAGTGGATTGCCATTTAACAACTTTAAGAAGACAAGTAAAGACAAGAGCTGAGAAATTGCAAAAGAGTTTGGCATGGAAAGAAAGAAAACAACATGCAAGAGGAAAAATAAACTACACTGTATATTACAAACTGTACAGTGAGCATTGCAGAAAATCAAAGCACTAAATGGAGGGCAATATTGCATTGCTAATTCAGAACTTTGAAGAAGGAAAGTGAATCGAAAATAATGGGAGGATTATTATGAAGAACAGAAAACAGATCTGCCTTTTGAATTACATATATTACAATGGGAGAGTTAAAAAAAAAAGAGCAATTGGAATAAAAGCAGATTCAAGGACACAACTGAAGAAAAACTTCAGAGATTTAAAGATAAATTTTTAAGGAGGCAAAGAAGATGCAAATCAGGAGGACCATCATGGTCCACAGGAAAATAAAGAAAAATTCTCACACACATCTACAAACCTCCATACACCCTGGATAAAGATTTTTAATACAGGGCCTGGGGGAGGGGGAGAACAAAACTCGCAAACCTCTGAGAAAACCAGCTTATCTTCAAAGTAACAAAATTCTTGTTGGTATCAATATCTACCTTGCCATTTTAACCCCAGGAGAGAGACAAATGAGCAACACTAACAATAATTTAATTAAGAGGGGAAAGTTTGTAAGCCAAGATTTTTGTAACAAGCCAATAATACAATAATAATAAAAATAATAATTACTTTAGTACAATAGTGCAATAATAATAATTAAAAAGTCAGATATTCAAGAGCTCAGAAAGTCTAGCCAAAAACCCCTTTAAAATTACATAATGATATACTCCAGTTAACTGAGAAATGATCAAAATTAATGGAGATGCTATGGCATAAAAGAACTTAAAGGCTGAATGCTAAACATAAATGTCTCAGGAAATGATGAAAATGTTACAAATGTACCTAAATCTAAAAATTTTTTAAGTTATTTAGTCTCAGTAAACCAAATTCAAAACAAAAGGTTTTGCCTGCGGTACATTAAAATACATTCAACACCACTCTTCATTAAATACAAATCAAAACTACAATGAGAGACCACTTTATACCTAACAAGAGTGTTATAATTCACAAACATAAAAGAAGAAAAAAGAAAGTAAGTATTGGCAAGTATACAGAGAAATTGGAACTCTTGTATGTTACCAGTGAGAACATAAAACAGTTTAGCCTCTGTGGAAAAGATTTTGACAGCTCCTCAAAACTTAAACAAATAAAGGATGACCATAAAGCCCAGCAATTCCACTTGTAGGTATACACACACACACACACACGCACACACATGCACACACACACACAAAGTTAAACACAAGTATGCAAACAAATACATGTACCAACATGATAGCAGGAGCAATTTTTACATGAGTTTAGGAGGTGGAAACAACCCCAACACCGGTCAATGGGTAAACAGATAATCATACTTTCCTATTATAATGTATATAATAGGTATATACAGGCCATGGAATATTATTCAGCCATTAAAAGGAATGAAAATAGTGATATGTTCTACAGTGTGGATGAACCTCAGAAATACTATGCTCAGTGAAAAAAATCAGTGACAAAAGATGGTATGTGGTATGATTCTATTTGTAGGAAATATCCAGAATAAGCTAAATCTACAGAGACATAATATAGATTGGTGGTTGTCAAGGGAGGGGGCAAGAGAAATGGAAAGTAAACAGCTAACCAAAAGGATTTTTTTAATGGAGAGATGAACATATTTTAGAACTGGGTAGAGGCTAGCTGCACGACATCGTGAATATACTAAACACCACTAAACTGTTCCCTTTCAAATAGTTAATTTTTAAAATAGTTAATTTTATGTTCTGTGAAGTCTGTCTTAATGAAAAATAGGTTTTAATAAAACAAGTAGAAAGCAAAGTAGGGAACAGAAGGATAGTTTTTTAACCTAACAAACTAAGTGGTAAAAGCGTTAAGTATCATATGCTTAAAGGAGCAGGTAAGATTTAAGAGGCACTTTCATTAAATCTTAAGAGAACTGCTAAATTTTCTCAAGGACATAAAAGAATGCCTGAATATATACATACGTACATACACACAGACACACAGACACACACACACACACACACACGTAAGAGAACTATACATTAATAATTCTCAATGGAAAGATGAGGTATTTTAGAAATACCAATCCTTCCTAAATCCTAATAAAAAGGCAAAGTGGATATTCAGTAAGTTGACTAGTGGTGACAAAATTTCCCGAGAGAAATAAATTGGTCAGAATTTCAAAGAAAATTTAGAAAAGTAAAGCCCCCACCTCATACCAAATACTATTATACAAGTATAGTAATTAAAGCAGTATGATTCAAATACAAACACTGACATATGGCAAACCAAAAAAAAGAAAAAGCCTGAATCCTAGTATATGCTACGTAACCATTTGGGATGTTCAATTTTCTCTTTAGCACCCACTGCATCCCACATATTGTCCTAAGGATGATAGTCAAACCTACATCTCATTGGACATCAATATAACTTTAGCACTATGGCAAAATTAGGAGTAAAAAAATATATATATTCCAATGTATTTTCAACTGTTCGTGTATGTCTTGTCTTCTGTAGGGAAGACTTACTTCTCCACTGGAAAAATAATGAAAAAATTCCAAAAGGAAGCATGTACAAAGTTAAAACATAGAAAAAGAAAAATGCTTATATCCTAAAATAAAAACAATTATTCAGCAAAAGTAAAACTTCAGAAATTATTAGGGGTATAAATGGTTATACCATTAAAAAACAGCTTACAGCAATCAATCAAAATCACTAAAGTTCTAATGTAAAAGTAGGCAGAGTCCATTAAATGACAGAAGAATGAGGTAACAAAATTATTTATTCAGTAATGATACAGATACACAATTTTCAATGGAATACTAACTTTCACTATCAAATTAAATGCTTTAAGAAATCTATTAATATTAATAAAAATATAACAAAGTGCTATTCCCTTTATACAATGCTGACAGAAACATTGGGACACTTGCTAGAAATCAATCTGTCGATATACAGTCGATCCTTGAATAACACAAGTTTGAACGGCATGGGTAGCCTTATAAGCAGATTTTTTCAATAAATATATTGGAAATTTGGGGGAAGGTTTGCAGCAATTTCAAAAAACTTATAGATGAACTGCACTGCCTAGAAAAGTGAAAAAATTTAGAAAAAGCTAGGTATGTCATGAATGCATTAAACAGATGTATATATGACACAAAAATTTATGTTAATTGACTGTTTATGTTTTCAATAAAGATTCCAGACAACAGTAGTCTGAGAGAGTCATCCTGACTCTGAGAGAGTCAACAGATGTAATGTTGGTTTTCAACTGCCTAGAGTTTGGTACCCCAACTCACACATTTGATCAATAGTCAATTGCATGTCAAATTTCCTTGATGTATGTATCTACATTATAATTCTCCCTCATATAATAATCAGAGAAAGGCAAACATTTCATATAAAATGTACCTAAAATGTTCATCACAGGTTCATGTATAACAGTAAACACACAGGAAACTAAATATCCAATCATAGAGGATTTGTTAGCTAGGTTACTGTATATTATATATTGTATACTATTTAAGCCATGCTTTAAAAAAATATTTAATGATATGAGATATGGTAAACAAAATTTTTAAAGACAGTCTTTCAAAGTATACTCAGATAATTTTAAAATATGGAAGGAAATAGTTCTGAATTATAAATAGTATTGCCATGATTGGTAGAATCATCTATTTTCATCTTTATATTTCCTTGTAATTTAAACAATCTCCACAGTGAGCTCATTTTACTTTGATAATCATGTAGGAAATAAATAATGAGGTCAGTGTGACAACTCACTCTGGAGTACATTATAAAAAGTATTATTCTGCTGTAAATGATTCCCTTAGTTATGAAATAGAAGCATGAGTAAAAGCTCTAAAGCCCAGAGATGATGTACGTTAGCAAAGAATATCAACATGCTTAACAAGAGGTATTTCATGATCAATTTCAAGCAAGCATACAGTGCTCATGCAATTGATTGGCACGTCAAATTCTTGACAAAATAATAAGTGACTCTAGGTGCCAATCACTGTCTCACAATGCATTCCATTGTACACTTTTTGGTGTCAATGATTAAATTATGATGGCATCCCAAATACAGCGAAATGTTAAGAAATTACTCCTCCTCTTGGGAATCTGCTGTTCTGATGCTCTGCCAATCTCTGGCCTAAAAGTCGAGGCAAACACACGTACTGCTTTTCAATTGATGAGTTGAGAGCAGCCAACTTTAGGAATTCCTAGTTATGGCTGGCTATAGTCAGCAGATTTTCTTAATTCCATCGTCTACTTTCAAAGGCAGCCAGTCCTGACAGCTCTCTTGACACTGCCCACCCACGACTCTTTCCAGTTCTCCCTATACCTTTCACCTTCAAGAATGACCTCTGTTTTCTCCATTGTTACACAGCAGGAAAGGAGAAATTTCTGCTACTTTAAAAAGGTGGTGGTGGGGTACTTTTTTTTAGTAACTCTTCTCTATTGAATTTCCAATGCATTGAAAGTTAAGAATTATAATCCTGCATTGATGGAAAAAGCAAAACAAAACTGAAGTATGAAAGGGAAATGACACAGTGGAGGATGCATGAATTCAGTAAATGAATGCAATGCAAATGAGAGAATCCACCGAAGAGCAGACATAAATACTGCTAACACCAACACTTGCAGAAAAGACAAGACATGCTAGTCAGAGAGTCACAAGAGGAGGTAACACTCTTAAACAATGGCCACCTGCTAATGGCCTACATTTTCACCCCTATAAACAGCACAACAAGGCAAATGAGCTAAAAATAATAAGCCCTATTATTTTTTGTGTTTTCTTTCCCCTTCTTATATTTTAGTGAAATCATCTTCCATCCTCTTGTTTCCTATCAACAACAGTACAATCCATTCCCTAATATCTGGGTGATATATTAGCCACCTGAGTGTCAAACTTGTTTTTCCTCATTTTCAGGGGATATTTATGTCATGATACCCCACACTTATTTCAATATAATTTATTGTGCAACAGTGGTGTTTCTATGAAATAAAATCAAGGCACTGAACCACATCACCAAAGAGGAGTGGTGAAAGTACACTTCATCACAGCCTAACTGAAAAATGTTTTAATATATATTCAGAGTATGGGAGAATTACTGTAATTATTAAAGAGCACCTACATGCAAAGGACACTAAAAAGATGAAAACCACTTAAAACTCAGCTATTTGTTCTTTTAAAAAGCAAAGACAGTCATGCAGGCAGAATATTCTGGGACTGAAAGATCAGGACTGGAGGTTCAGACACCGAAAGCATCTGAATATCTGAGGTCCCAGTTAATCGGTGATGTCCAATAGAACTATCTATATTGCACGATAGAAACCTTCTATGATCTGCATTGTTCAGTATAGTTGTGACTAGTGCCATGTGGCTACTGAGCCTTTGAAATATGGCTCGTGCTACTGAGAAATTATTTAATTTGATTTCACTTTCATAATTAAATTTAAATAGCTACATGGAGGTAGTGGCTACTATACTATAGACAGTAATGTCCAGTGTGCAGTACTATAGGAAGCTGCATTAGAAAAGAAATAAGGTGAAACAAAGTCTGAGGAGTTTAACTCTCCAATGTGACCACACACCCAATACTTAAAATATTTTGAGTAACTACCTGCTTTAGTCCCTCCTCTGTAGCCACCATAATTTTCCCTTAGATTTGAAACTGATAAGAAAATTCCAGAAAAACTGAATTTAAACACAACATATATATATGCTTTGTATCTCTCTAATCCAAAGAGAAAACAGAACTCAAAGAAGAATAGTGATTGAACGTGAAACTGGTGGACAGATGTCCTTTCAGTTCTTAATTGGCTAAAGACTCTTTCAACACTTTCTAACCCGAAAGACAAACAAACCTAGTCCTTTGTAACAATTTATGCATAGTCTCTATATGACCATGCTTATATCCAAGAAATAATATTACATGACTATGATATCTGATGCAATGCTATAGATACTGATGAGAAGTGATTAGGATGTGGTCAGTCTTGTTTCATTATCAGAACTTTAGAGATATGACAAATTGATATCAAGAAAAGTGATAGCTTATGCCTACTTCTCCATGACTTGGATGAAAGAAATGTCCCACCACACCTGATCTTTTGAAGAAGCAGGAAAGTTTATATAAAAAAGCCCTCTGCACCTACCAGATCATTCTGTTCAGAGATCCTCCTCTTTCTCTCTACAACCTACTGAGAATCACCAGGCTTTTTGACATGAGACATCCAAATTTGAATGTAGATTAAGATTCTTCCCAACCTTGCAGTTCATACTTTAATATTTAAGATATCACAAACCCACACATTTTTCTGTTGGACAAATAAGATATTGGATCATTACTGATGTGTTAAATTTAAACAAACGCTAGAACATATTGACAGTATTATCAACTCTGGCCTAATTGTTATAATATGTAACATGGATTAGGCTTTTTTTAATTTATGTTAAAATGTCCCACTAATTTTGATTTTAGCTGAAGGCTCAAATAGCTGTAGCATTGTACTCATACATATATTGACTTGGAAATTAACTTCATTTAAAATAGCACGAGTTATAATTTACTTTAAAAATACAACAGACATTATAAATACTGGTACATCACTTGCTTTAAGAAAAAATAATAATCTGGGTTGACAGTGAAGCAAATATTTCTTCCATAATAAGATGCCATGTAAATGATTCAGTTTTGTCTGGAAACTCCTCAAATGTTGCCAGAGGCTACATCAAAGTCACATTTAAGTCTTAAACATCTTAGATGCTTTGATTGAGATTTTGATTATAATAGTCCAACCACTCACCCTTAGTCAATAAAAACATCCATTTTATCACTTAATGTCCTCATGCTAATTCAATTATGTTTATTTCCGTCTACATTTTATATCTAAAGTGCTACTTTAGCATCCATACCGTTGGAATTTTCACTTGAATCCTTCCAGCAAATAATATATAAGATTAAACAGTTTGCTCTATTTTTGTATTAATTACACTGAACTTCCATAATTTCTTAAATTTTCCAAGGAGCAGAAAGAGTCAAGAAGCTTTGACATTTATTCATCTCAGTTTTCTATCAATGGTCATAAAGAAAAATAGCAAAAATTTACTTCTATGGAGTTAAGCCTACTACTTTGGGGGACCGATTACAACATAGGGAAAGAATGAATTAAAAGTACCTCCTTCCACAGATAAGGCAAAGGTGGTATTTATAAACTGCTCCAATCATCTTTGTAACAGGTATATAAAGTACACCACCCAAATGCAAAGGTCACTCGTACTAGACTTGGAGGAGCAACAGCTGCTAACAAGTGACCCTTGCAAGTGCCCTCAGATCAAGGAGTGCCTGAGATAGGACAGACTGTGTGACTGTCACAGCTGGAGAACATCAGCGGCACAGCACAGACTGAAATGAGGCTGACTTGAGTTCAAATCTCAGGTCCACTTCAGTGGTCCCCGACCTTCTTGGCTCTAGGGACCAGTTTCATGGAAGACAATTTTTCCACAACGGGGGAGGGGAGGGATGGTTCAGAACGATTCAAGAGCATTACATTTATTGTGTACCATATTTCTATTATTATACCAGCTCCACTTCAGATCATTCAGCACTAGATCTAGGAGGTTCGGGACCTCTGTACTATAGGACCTAGGGCAAGTCTCACTGTTCCTGCCTTTCAGTTATCTCATTTGGAAAATGAGGATCCTACCACTTATGAAAGAAGTTGAAGGGATTACATAAAATTGAATTACAAGTATAATTACTACTGTACATTAGTCATAAATTTCAGGAAACAATATAAAGCCAATCATAGACTCTATTATCGTTGTGTTAAATATTTTACAGGTAAGTCAACCATGATGTCTTTCTTCTTCCCCAGAGCCAAGAAACTTTTCCTTTAAAAAGGTAGCATTGCATATCAATGATTACAGCTTTTAGGTCCACTTAGACCATGTCTATTTGTACTGTCTTTACTTCATAACGCATCATATTGTGTCCAATAGAAAACCTTGCTGGATCCATTCCAATTATATCAGGTCCATTTCACTGAAAAATTGCCTGCCACATCCATTCAGAGTCTAGGGCAATGGGCTACCAGTGGCTTTTTCTAAGTGGAACACTGGCTGCTGGAACTAGTTGTGTTCATTCATTTTAAAATGACTTAACTTTGCCCCATTCCAGTGCCACTGTTTTGTTAAGTTTCTTTTGGTCTTTTCCTCCCCATTTTCTTCTTCAAAAATCCAAAAGAATCTAAAGGGAAATATCTCAGATCTATTTTCCCCCCTCTACAAATTTCAGGCTGCTATGTTTGTAATCAGTGACCTGAGTCCAAGATAATCGCATTTGCTTTTCACAATCAGAATTCCCAGAAGCAGCTCAGCTTTTTCAGCTTATTTCTTCAAAAATATTAGACTTCTTGTATGACAAAGAAATATGCATCTGGTATAAGACTTATTATGAATAAATAAAATATTTTATGGTAAAATGCTTTTAACATATATTTTTAAATACATTCTCTACCACTGTTGAAAACATAGTTTTCTAACTGAAACATGTAGCAATGGACTCCAAAAAATTATAGTGGCCAAGGAAAGACATTTCAAAATAAATCCAGAAATCTGTAAATTGCAAGATATATTTTTTGCAAAATAGTTGCAAGTCTTAATAATGAACTTAACATAATACATCAAAGAGGGAAAATTTTAAGGGCCAAAAGTTGGCACCAGCTTTATAACTAATAATTCTGGAACAAGAGCTCTATTTGTAGTATAACATTGAAATTCAAGGTTGGGGTGCCTGAGAGCTTAAAACCAGAATTTACCTATGAACATCACTCTGTAATGAGCATAATGTAAGAGAAAAAAATCAGTCTTTAAGTATCCTCACCAGAAGAACCATCATATATCTCAGACATTACATCTTCCATGTGAAGAACTAATAGATTAATTTCATAATAGAGTGTTGGGTATGAAAATTACTAATTTCATGTCAAGAAGACACCACAGTTATAGAGAGCCAGGTAAGTTGTGATTCAAAACCAAACTCCACTGGCTCATCATGTTACTCACTTCAGCGCCTAATTATACATACATCCACCTATGCTCACTGCAAACCAGACAGACCTGAGGCCAAATATCTCCTTTAAAATATCTTCACGTAGCTGGAGAAAGTGGAAACTGTCCCCAAAACTAAATTAAAATAATCAGACCTCTAAATGCTATTGTTTTAACTAAGTAGAATTTTCAGTTTTTAAAACACCACTTAGATAAAATATTTGCTTATGAAAGTGTTTCTCAAGTGTTATTTTGACGTAAAATTGAGTGTTTAAGGATAGAAATTCCCTCAAGCCCTCTGAAATGATAGCAGGTTGACAGTGTCAAAAGCCATGCTGAGATCAAGGGAAATGAGAATGGGAGTAGCAGTCACTGCATTCATAAAGAGGCCATTTAAAAGCTCTTTGCTATCTTATAAACTCAAACACGACTAGAATTTCAACCAAAAAAATAGTTTAGGTTTCCATCATAAACGATAAGAAGAAAACCAGTCAAAAATTCAAAAAAACTTGAATGTCTAGGAAAAAGTTCAATTGCCAGATTCTAGTCAATTTGCATTTGATAGATGGAAAAATGCAATTTAATATTACCTATGAGTTTTTAAAAGAAGAGATTTACCCTCATTTTCAGACAAAAAGCAAACTTCAGTATTTAACCGTTCAGTTCAGTTACCAGTCTGTCCGTCTTTGCGACCCCATCTACTGCAGCATGCCAGGCCTCCCTGTCCATCACCAACTCTTGGAGTTTACTCAAAATCAGGTCCATTGAGTCGGTGATGCCATCCAACAATCTTCTCTTCTGTTCCCCCCTTCTCCTCCCACCTTCAATCTTTCCCAGCATTAGGGTCTTTTCAAATGAGTCCGTTCTTCACATCAGGTGGTCAAAGTATTGGAGTTTCAGCTTTAGCATCAGTCCTTCCAATGAATATTCAGGACTGATTTCCTTAGGGATGGACGGGTTGGATCTCCTTGCAATCCAAGGGACTCTCAAGAGTCTTCTCCAACATCACAGTTCAAAAGCATCAATCCTTTGGCAGTCAGCTTTCTTTATAGTCCAACTCTCACATCCATACATGACCACAGGAAAAACCATAGCCTTGACTAGACGGACCTTAGTCAGCAAAGTAATGTCTCTGCTTTGTAATATAGGTTGTCTAGGTTGGTGATAACTTTCCTTCCAAGGAGTAAGTGTCTTTTAATTTCATGGCTGCAGTCACCATCTGCAGTGATTTTGGAGCCCCCCAAAATAAAGTCTGACATTGTTTCCACTGTTTCCCCACCTACTCACCATGAAGTGATGGGACCAAGATGCCATGATCTTCATTTTCTGAATGTTGAGCTTTAAGCCAACTTTTTCACTCTCCTCTTTCACTTTCATCAAGAGGTTCTTTAGTTCCTCTTCACTTTCTGCCATAAGGGTGGTGTCATCTGCATATCTGAGGTTACTGATATTTCTCCTGGCAATCTTGATTCCAGCTTGTGCTTCATCTAGCCCAGCATTTTTCACAATGTAATCTGCTTACAAGTTAAATAAGCAGGGTGACAATATACAGCCTTGCCGTAGTCCTTTTCCTATTTGGAACCAGTCTGTTTTTCCATGTCTAGTTCTAACTCTTTCTTCTTTATCTGCATACAGATTTCTCAAGAGGCAGGTCAGGTGGTCTGGTATTCCCATGTCTTTCAGAATTTTCCAGTTTGTTGTGATCCACACAGTCAAAGGCTTTGGCATAGTCAATAAAACAGATGTTTTCTGGAACTCTCTTTGTTTGATGATCCAGCGGATGTTGGCAATTTGATCTCGGGTTCCTAGATCCACCTTGAACATCTAGAAGTTCACAGTTCATGTACTTATTGAAGCCTGGCTTGGAGAATTTTGAGCATTACTTTGCTAGTGTGTGAGCTATTACTTTGCTAGTGTGTGAGATGAGTGCAATTGTGCGGGAGTTTGAACACTCTTTGGCATTGCCTTTCTTTGGGATTGGAATTAAAACTGACCTTTTCCAGTCCTTTGGCCATTGCTGAGTTTTCCAAATTGCTGGCATATTGAGTGCAGCACTTTCATAGCATCATCTTTTAGGATTTGAAATAGCTCAACTGGAATTCCATCACCTCCACTAGCTTTGTTCACAGCTCTCAGAATCAACTTCCTTTTTTTTATTTTTCTACTTAAAACTTTTTCTATTATTATAATGATCTGTAATGCTATCTTACTTGTTCCCAACTGTTTTTGAAGTCCTACCTCAATGAAGTTCTCAAAATTGACTAGATTCCCCAAACCAGAAATCCTAGGATTTCTCTTCTCTTGAATGCCATATTATGTCACCAAGGAGCAGCTTCAAAACTTGGAAACCTCTGGGAGAGAGTCACATGAAGACAAGAACTATGTTCTTGCAAAATTCTCTTTTAGTTACACTCCTCATTATTTGCATAGAAAATGCTTGGCCCTTGTTGCCTTCTCTACAAACCATAGATATGTATAATATTTTATACCATTTACTATTATGGACATAATGCTATTTTACTATTTACCATTAATTATTTTATATTTAGTTACTGATACCTTGATATTCCTTAGATAGCAATCATAGTTTAGTTACATTAGGCCTTGGGTAACACATTAACAGAGGAAAGACTTCACAAATCTATCCCATGTAAAACATTTTATCTGTTGTTTTATATAGTACCTAAAACCATTTCATTGCTATGAAATTTGCTTTAAGATAGAGCCACCTTTATGTGTTTATGTAGTCTGTGTATATGCTTGTCTTAATCACAAAAATCTTAATCCTGATGCCCACGTGTGCATGTGTGTTTTGTCACTAAGTCCTGTCCAACTCCTTTGTGACTCCATGGACTATACCCCGCTAGGCTCCTCTGTTCACGGGATTTTCCAGGCATGAATACTAGAGTGATTTCCTCCTCCAGGGGATCTTCCTGACCCAAGGATCAAACCTTTGTCTGCTGCTTGTCAGGCAAGTTCTTTACCACTGAGCTACCAGGGAAGCAATGCCTATGATATACTTTATCATATACACATATTTGATTCTCTGTCGCTAGGTTACCATGCAGTTGCCTGATGATGATCTGAGTAACACCGGAATTAGGGGTTTTATGATAATAAATCGAATATAAAGGTTATTAATCTTGTTTCATAAAACATACATGAATACTGATCCTTTTGCGGTCATATATTTCATTATTGAGAAAATAATGATCAATCTTATCTATCTTATTACATTCATAGCACTAATTTAAGACTAATGATGAACTAGAGATTTAATTTTGGCTCTTTAACTTATTTGTTGTACAATTTGGGCAATATTTCTTTGAGACAATTTCTCATCCACAAAACACCTCCTTCACAGGGTTCAAATGAGAATGAAGCAAAAAAAAAAAAAAAAATCAAGAAATACCTAATAAAATACCTCCAGCAAAGCAGTTACCAGCGAATGCTAGCTACTTCCACGTCCTCGTTTGCTTCTAAAGCCACTGCCATCTGGCTTTGGACACTGACACTCAGTGAAACTGCCCTCGGTTTTCCAATCACCTCCCTTGTCACTTTCCAGTCTTCTATGGCAATGAGACCTTCATTCTCAACTGTCCTTTGCTTCACGACCGTGTTTCCTGGGCTGCTAAGGCTCTGTTTGCCATACTTGGGTTGCTTGAATTGCTTGCTGCCTGGTTTTTCCCTCCTCTCACCATTCTTCCTTGAGGGCTCCATCTATGCCCTCATCTTCCTATTTCACATGGCCTCTTGATGACGTCAACCACCATACTCCATCCATCTCTAACATTTCTCCTGAGTTCTACTCCAAAACTTCTAGTCGCTTCCCACAGGAAATTCAAAAATCAAAGTCATTTCCCATCTCGCCACCTCACACCCTTCACTGCCATAAACTTACCTCTTGGGGCCTCAGGACCCCAAGCTCAAAAGATAAGAGGCACATTGGAGCAGCCTTTTTTGTTGCCCCTATCAAAATGGTCACTGAGCATTTAGAATCTATTCCTCCTATTCATTCCCACTCCCACTGCCTTATCCAAGGTCTAAATCAACTTTATCAGTTTCTCAGACTTCTTTTCTCACCAGCCTCTGATCCAATTGCCGTATCATTTACAGTTCAATCTAAGATACAAACCACTTGAAATTCTTTAACGGCTTTCTTCCTTGTGGTTTTTAGCTCTTTAGGCCAGTTCTTCTCAGTCAAACTATTTAGCTCTGTGCCCCAGCACATGGATCCCACCCGTACAACCAACCACAACTTCCTAGGCAGCCAGCTCGCAGCATGACTTTCCCACTCTGTCTGTGTGATAAAACCAAATTGATCCTGCAAGTCACAACTCAAACATTATATTCCCAGTCCACTCCTCTAATGACAGATAATAGTTTACTGTGACTTTTTTGACACCTTGCTTTACCAACTAGGCAGGAGATTTTTAGATTATTCAAATCCATAATAGGTATTTAACAAATAATGACAGAATAATTTACATTTGTGCACATGTGTACATATGTACATGAACCAGGGCTATGGTGAGTTCAGTATATTTTATCATTTTTATTATAAGCATCAGGTAACAAAAGGAACTGCAAATTGATAGGAATTATTCTCTAAAAATGTTGTATCTAGTGTTAAAGACAGATATACAAACTCCTAAATCTATCACTCACATTAAATACACATAAAACTAATAACAGGTACAATTTCATGGTTGTTGTTGGTTTTTTTTTTTTTTTGGAGTGCATACATGCTAAGTCGCTTCAGTCATGTCTGACTCTTTGCCATGCATGGACTGTAGCCCGCTAGGTTCCTCTGTCCATGGGATTCTGCAGGCAAGAATACTGGATTGCCATTTCCTTCTCCTGAGGATCTTCCCAACCCAGGGATCAAACCCACATCTCTATGTCTCTTGCACTGGCAGGCGGATTCTTTACCACTGCACCACCTGAGAGAGTTCATAAATAGCTGTTTAAATTTTGGGAAATAATAGGTTGACCACATAGAAGTCAGATGAACACATGGTTGGGTACAACTGGTGGCCCAATTCAAGACCTTGCTGGAAAACTTGGAGAGGGTCAAAAGAAACTATGTAAGCCAAACATTTAAAAGATTATCAATGGGCCTATAATAAAGCTAACATTTGGATTATTTATTCTAGAAGACAAAGTGGCCTAATTACAAATGGATGACCTAATTAGTCTTCAGCACATAAAACATCATTACACAAGAGAGAGAGAAAACCTAATTTTTCCTTGAGGGGAAAAAATATCTTTGCAGTCTAAACTCCCAAGGCATCTAGCATGGAGACTTGATCCAAGAGTCACTGAGCAGTAAAGAGGAAAACAAGGAAGTTGCTCAGTCGTGTCCGACTCTTTGCGACCCCATGGACTGTAGCCTATCAGGCTCCTCCATCCATGGGATTTTCCAGGCAATAGTGCTGGAGTGGATTGCCATTTCCTTCTCCAGGGGATCTTCCCGACCCAGGGATCGAACCCGGGTCTCCCACATTGCAGCCAGGTGCTTTGCCATCTGAGCCACCAGGGAAGCCCCCAAAGAGGAAAACAAGGAAACTCAAATAGGCGGGCTTTGGGCCAGACAATAAAGCTTATCTGATAAGTGAGCACAGATTGACCCTAGTATGGTTTAACTTCTCTGTACATCTTTAAGAGTAGAATAAATACCCAGGTGTGGAGAAGGCTTCAGCTATCCTTTCTCAAGGTGAAAGGCTGCAGTGGATGAATTTCTTAAGGTTTCTTATAACACAAGCTTCCACTCGTCAGAGATGCTATAACAGTTTCAGGAAGGAAGAAATGCTCTATAAAGAGTGGATGTGAAGAATGCTACTTACTGACACCAAGGCTCTATTTCTAAATATAGGGATTAAAACCGAAGAAAACTGAGTAATACAAGGAAAATCTTTCATTAGTTCAAACTTCTTCTTCTAAATTTACTAGGCCAAACATAAAAGCATAAGACAATTATATTTCCCCCTTTCAATTCATAAAATTATTTTTACCCTTTTTTTTTTTTTTGCACAAGGGGCATAAAGACTCAAAATGCATTATGTGATTACAAATAAGAATGGTGATGCTTCCATGAAGTGTAACTGATTTCAAAAGCAGTTTAAGATGCAATAGAAATACTAATGATTTTTAAGCCCACAAAACATTTAATTTATTTCTTGCTAATTTACACATTCATGTATTTATTTTATATCAAGGAAAAGGAAAAATAATCTTCCAGTTCAAAGACTATTCCTCTTTCCCCTTCACTTTCTCTTCTTTGCTTACACTGGCAAGCTCTACATTGCTCTAAGAATAGCTTAACCTGCTGAGATGGTGTATCTAAGGCTGTAAGAGACTGAATAAGAGAGGATATTATTAACTTTTTAAAAAGAAGATTTCAGAGGACTATCAACTGAAAAAAATCTTCATATTAAAAAAAGGTAAAACAAATCTTCCTCCTATGATCTGTTATAGTCGTAGAGAAACAATTGACAATTAAAGCAATTCCATGAAGTCAATATACTTCCATTACTTTATCAACTATAATTGCTATACCAGAAAAAAAAAATGTAACACATAGGAACTACTGAGTAAACAGTAGTGGTCCCTTGTCAAGTGTGGAAAATATTCTAAAGTGACAAAAGTACATGTAATGCACTATTTGGGAGCCATGGTAAAGACAGACAGTGGTTGTTTGACTATAAAACTGAATAAAATGTATCACTCTTAGCTCAAGGATTTTTAAATCCCAATGTTATTTTTAAACTGTCTTTAAAAATTATAATTGCTTATTCTTTTTACCCCAATTAGTCATTCACATGTTATTTCAGCAAAGTAACTAAGGTCCTTCTTTTCAAGGGTAAATAATTCCTCTGGATATATGATATTCCCATCTGTAACTAAGAATGTCTATCACACTCCCGAATTTGCTAGTTATATGCTACTGCCATGGGGCCTGCCAGGTGGCACTAGTGGCAAAGAATCTGGCTGCCAGTACAGGAGACTTAAGAGACTCCAGTTCATCCCTGGCTTGGGAAGATCCTTGGAGAAGGGCATGGCAACCAACGCCAGTACTCTTGTCCTGGAGAATCCAATGGACAGGGAAGCCTGGTGCACTACAGTCCACAGGGTTGCAAAGAGACATGACTAAAGCGACTTAGCATGCATGCAGATACTGTGTCATAACTGTACTGGATCTCAAAACTACAATTGGATAGACAAAATGGACTAAAATCACTTGGGTATTTTTTAAATCACGTGTTTACCAAGGCAAACCATTCAATATCACAGTAATTCAAGTCTATGCTCCAACCCACTAATGCCAAAGAGACTGAAGCTGAATGGTTCTATGAGACCTACAAGAACTTCTAGAACTAACACCAAAAAAAAGAAGTCCTTCTCACCATAAGGGACAAAAATGCAAAAGTAAGAAGTCAAGAGATACCTCAGGTAACAGGCAAGTGTGGCCTTGGAGTACAAAATGAAGCGAGACAAAGTACAAAATGAAGAAGGGCAAAGGCTAACAGAGTTTTGCCAAGAGAACACTCTAGTCATAGCAAATACCAGTCAGCAAAAACGGAACCAGGAGCTGCCTGTGACTCAGATTATGACCTCCTTATTGCCAAATTCAAACTTAAATTGAAGAAAGTTGGGAAAACCACTAGACCATTCAGATATGACCTCAATAAAATCCCTTACACTTATATAGTGGAAGTGACAAAGAGACACAAGGGATTAGATCTGATAAAGTGCCTGAAGGGCTATGGATGGAGTTTCATGACATTGTACAGAAGGCAGTGATCAAGACCATCCCCAAGAAAAACAAATGCAAAAGGCAAAATGGTTGTCTAAGGAGGCCTCACAAATAGCTGAGAAAAGAAGAGAAACTAAAGGCAAAGGAGAAAAGGAAAGATATACCCATCTGAATGCAATGTTCCAAAGAATAGCACGGAAAGCTAGGAAAGCCTGCCTAAGTGATCAGTGCAAAGAAACAGAGGAAAACAATAGAATGGGAAAGACTAGAGATCTCTTCAAGAAAATTAGAAATACCAAGGGAACATTTCACGCAAAGATGAACACAATAAAGGACAGAAATGGTATGGACCTAACAGAAGCAGAAGAGAATAAGAAGTGGTGGCAAGAATACTTTTTTGGTACAAAAAAGGTATTAATGACCCAGATAACCACAATAGTGTGATCATTCACCTAGAGCCAGACATCCTGGAGTGCAAAGTCAGGCTGGCCCTTAGGAGGCATCACTACAAACAAAGATAGTGGAGGTGATGGAATTCCAGCTGATGCTGTGAAAATGCTGCACTCAATATACCAGCAAATTTGGACAACTCAGCAGTGGCCACAGGACTGGAAAAGGTCAATTTTCATTCCAATCTCAAATAAGGGCAATGCCAAAGAATGTTCAAACTACCACACAATTACACTCATCTCACATGCTACTAAACTAATGCTGAAAATTCTCCAAGCAAGGCTTCAATAGTATGTGAACCATGAACTTACAGATGTTCAAGCTGGTTTTAGAAAAGGCAGAGGAATCAGAGATCAAATTGCCAACATCTGTTGGATCACATAAAAGCAAGAAAATTCCACAAAAACATCTATTTCTGCTTTATTGACTATGCCAAAGCCTTTGACTGTGTGGATCACAACAAACTGGAAAATTCTTAAAGAAATGGGAATACCATATCACCTTACCTGCTTCCTGAGAAATCTATATACAGACCAAGACCTGTAAGCAACAGCTAGAACTGGACATGGAACAATGAACTGGTTCCAAATCAGGAAAGGAGTACATCAAGGTTGTATACTGTCACCCTGCTTATTTGATTTATATACAGAGTACATTATGTGAAATGCCAGGTTAGATGAAGCACAAGCTGGAATCAAGTTTACAGGGAGAAATATCAATAACCTCAAAAACACAGATGACACCATCCTCAAGTCAGAAAGCAAAGAGGAACTAAAGAGCCTCTTGAAGAAAGTGAAAGAGGAGAGTGAAAAACTCAACATTCAGAAAACTAAGATCATGGCATCCGGTCCTATCACTTCCTGGCAAATAGATGGGGTGACAGTGGAAACAGTGAGAGACTTTATTTTCTTGGGCTTGAAAATCTCTGCAGATGGTGACTGCAGCCATGAAATTAAAATATGCTTGCTCCTTGAAAGAAAAGCTATGACCAACCCAGATAGCATATTAAAAAACAGAGACATCACTTGGCCAACAAAGGTCCGTCTAATCAAAGCTATGGTTTTTCCAGTAGTCATGTATGGATGTGAGAGCTGGACTATTAAGAAAGCTGAGTGCCAAAGAACTGATGCTTTTGAACTGTGATGTTGGAGAAGACTCTTGAGAGTCTCTTGGGCAGCAAGGAGATCAAAACAGTCAATCCTAAAGGAAATCAGTCCTGACTATTTATTGAAAGGACAGATGCTGAAGCTGAAACTCCAATACTGTGTCTACCTTATGCAAAGAACAGATTTCTTAGAAAAGACCCTGATGCTGGTAAAGGTTGAAGGCAGAAGTAGAAGGGGACAACAGAGGATGAGATGGTTGGATGGCATCACCAACTCAATGGACAAGAGTTTGAGCAAACTCTGGGAGTTTGTGATGGACAGGGAAGCCTGGCATGCTTCAATCCATGGGGTTGCAAAGAGTCTGACACAACGGAGCAACTAAACTGAAACTGTCAAGTAATATTTTATATTTCTTGAGTCAAGATTCCCCTAAATATCAATTCCGTGACTTGGCCATTTCTGTGCTTGCCACACTTTCTTTATTAGCCAGAAAAATTATTAAGTTATATACTTTTGTTTAAATTCACAGGGTCTTAAATGGGAAGTACCCAAAAGACGATCTGGCCCAATCAATGCATTTACACAAAGCTTATGCCACAGTGACTTTTCTATAACCACAGGCAGCAAAAGATTTGAGCGACAGAGACTAGAGACCCTGGCCCCTGCTTCTTGTCATGGTACTTTTTCAGGATACAAAGACCTGAAGAAAAATCCCACAGGATATTTCCAGCGGGACTATGATTGTTTGGAATGAGGCTGAAGGAGATTTATAAGGAGACAATCGTTGTAAGAGAAGAATATATGTAAGATGATGGCTAACCATCTTCCAGGCTTAGTTATGAACACAAAGATGGCTCTTCTGACATGGTATTTCATGTACACATGAGTATGCCTAACTTTTCTAGTTGATAGTCATTCTGTCTGAAAGTAATTAACATCACAGACAAGAATGACATTGCCTTACAGACACAGTATCTTTAAGAAGTGGCATGGTTTATTCAATTTATTCATTTCAAATATTTATTGAGGACCCCATAATGACCAGTTACCAATTTAGCTGTGGGAATGTAGTATTTAAAAACTCATACTCTTACTCCCTTCAGATATGAAATCTAATGGAAATACTTTTAATGTAAATATTAAATCTACCTCCCTCCATGACCCTTAAGAAAAACAGCACAAACATTATAATCCCAAACAATTTTCTTTGAAGTATCTTATTCTTCTCAATTACTCTTTAAAATCATGAAATGGTTATCTTTATAAAAGAAGAACTGTTTTCAACCCATTCATAGTACCTTATTAAGCAATATTTACTACAACAAAATTCTAATATATGAAAATAATTTAAAAAAACTTCTTGAGGTTTCCTTTAATTGGCTTTAACTTGTTAATCAAGAAACAAAAAATTATTTTCCCACATAGATCCCACATCCATATCTTGGTAGACAGATGTAATTTACATTTTAAAGTACATATAACCAATTTGACTAATTATCCTTCTCATTTTCTTTACTTCTGCTCACTATTCAGTTGTTTTAGTTGTCCCCAATCTTCCACAAAAATATAGTACCACTGGGACTTAGATGTTTTTCAGTCCACTAATTTTTATGTTTTTTTAGCATTCTAATCATTCTAAAGTTTTATTACTAACATTAAACCATGACAGCTTTGAATATTTCTCAGAAATATGAAAAAGCAAAATTTCATCTGTTTCTCTTGCCATCAACAAGGCTAGAACCCCATTTTAATTAATTTAGTGAACACAGGTCCATTAAAAAAACACACACACAGAGGAAAATTTGGCAGTTAAGTATCAGAAGACTCACATTTAAAAGCAGAAACAAAGAAAAGCAACAAACTATGATTCACGCAGGATGTGTTGTTAATAAAGACCTGGCCCCAAATTATTTATTTAGAGTTAAAATCAATAAGAGGGAACAACAAATTAAATAATCAGGATCTCTCAGTAAGGTTTGTGAGCTGGGGAAATCCAGGTAGCTTCAATAGTAAGGCTAAGGTTTTAGTGCTTTAAACTGAGAGGTGAAATCAAAGGGATCTAATTTATAAATTGTACAGTTCATATTTGTTACATGTATTTTTATAACCAGTAAGCATTTCACAAATTTGAATCATTTAAACCACATGAGTTACTTATGTCCCCAACCACAGGCTTCTTCAGAGGGTGGAAACAAGTCTTCTCTTCAGAGGTAAGTGAAATCCATTCCACACATGCTTGTTGAACGCTGGTACAACATTAAGTGCAAGAAGAGATGTCAAATAGAGTAAGGGCATGAGCTGTTCATCTTTACCCTGCTGTTCCTCTATCTGTAGCAGGTTGCTACTCCTCCCTCCCTAAGCTTCTGCCCCCACATCCTTCCATCCTGGCCATGCCATTCCCATCCATCATTTAACCGAGCTGCTCTGAAAAATCCTTTTGTGTTCAGCTCCCCCTGCCTCTCCATCCCACGCTGCTTGTTAGCTACCTCTGCTGTGTCCTTCTACCACACTTTTTCCAGCAGAGCAATAAAGTTCAATCTTCCTCCAGCCCAACAAGTCTCACTGTGTGTTTCTCAAACACATGCACCACCCTCACCAGAGTGTTTGATAAAATACAGATTCTGGGCCACCACCACCCTCTTACACACATACACACAGCTAATAAAAGTGTAATATCTGAGTAATATCTGAGAAAATACATCTCTAACATTTCTAGGAATTTTGAGCACAGCAAAACCAGGAGACCACAGTTAAATTAAGCTTAGAAAACAGGGGCAGCATCTGTTTTGTTCTTTGTTAGCCTCTGTCTTGCAAGCAGTAGACACTCATAAAGATTTGTCAAGTGAATTAAAAAGTATATGCAGTTTACTGTTTACTGTTTATCCTTTTCTGTCCTCTACTATTATTTCCAAGTAGATAAGAAAGCTGAGCACCGAAGAATTGATGTTTTTGAACTGTGGTGCTGGAGAAGACTCTTGCAAGTCCCTTGGACTGCAAGGAGATCTAACAGTCCATCCTAAAAGAGATCAGTTCTGGGTGTTCATTGGAAGGACTGATGCTGAGGCTGAAACTCCAGTACTTTGGCCACCTCATGCGAAGAGTTGACTCACTGGAAAAGACTCTGATGCTGGGGGGGTATTGGGGGCAGGAGAAGGGGACAACAGAGGATGAGATGGCTGGATGGCATCACTGACTCAATGGACATGAGTTTGAGTGAACTCTGGGAGTTTGTGATGGACAGGGAGGTGTGGTGTGCTGCAATTCATCGGGTCACAAACAGTCAGACAGGACTGAACTGAACTGAAGGGGGCTTGATATCAACATTTAAGAAAAAAATATTAGGGAATATTTTATACTTGAGAAATTGAAAAACTTGCTATTCACTTTTAAATTTTAACAGCTGAACACCACTAGAAGACTCTAGCTTGAAAACTTTCAGGCCATGGGACTCTAAGTCTGTCAGTTAATTTCTCAAGGAATATCTATGGCCTGTGCGTACAGCTGAAGGCTAAACGATGACTTTCCCCACAACCTTCATCTTCTAATTCACTAGCAGCACTAGTTGCCATTTGTGTTCTGTGCCTTTACAGAACATGCTGCTCAAATTAGTGATGATCTGAATGAATTATGTTGCCCCCAAATACTTTGTGCTATCTAATATACTATACTTTCCTAATTAAAAGTAAATAACTCAATTATCTAACAACTCTGTACTATTTTTGTTCAATTAAACAAAAGCTATAATCTTCTTTCCTAACAATTCTAGTTTAAGAATTTCTGTTATTTTTTCCTTCTAATCCCTACTTCTAGTTGTTGCCATAATACTCCCACATTTATTTTATATGTTGGGTTTGAACATGTCTAGGGTCTTTAATTTATGAAACAGAAAGTAACTATGTCTCACAGACATTTCTCTCTCCTCATTTAAAGAAAATGTACTAGGAACCTCTGAAAATGTTTCAGTGAAATAGTCAGTTCTTTACAAAATCCAGAGATAAGTAACATTTCCACTTAAAAAGTCTGCCTTCTCTCACTGATTGATGATACTCTGACCTCTCACCAGCCATTTTTGCCTCTACATTTTTAATACCTCTAAATTTAAAAGCATTTCAAGGAGAAAGCACGTTCCCGTATTTTCTTACATAATTTTATTTTAGCAATCCTGACAAATGTCATTATTTCCTTAATTTGACTCTTAATTTTTCTGTTCTCTGGAAATAAATTTCACTTCTTATTCTTTTAAGAGCTAAATGATATTTCATACACGACCTATTTCCTTCTCGTGCTCATAAAAAGTTATTTGCTAATTTAATTAATCAAGGAATTAAGTTTATTAACTAATCCAATAATTACATTAGCTCATTCACAAATTCATTAAATGCTTATTAACTACCTATTGTATGATAAGCACAGGGCTAGGCACTAAAAAGTCAAAGAAACTAAAGCCCTTGCTCTCAAGGAGCTACCAGTTTAGCGGGAGAAATAGTATATCCTTTTTTTGTCGTCCTTTGCGTACCTCTCCTTTCTTTCCTCTCCATTCTGTCTGTGAAGCTCATTCTTTAGCTTCTGGCAATAATTCTTTTCCAGACTTCCCTTCCGTTGTTTCCTTCCTAACAGTTCCCTAAGGTACTTTCCTTGCCATGGGCCTTTACTTTCCTTTTTTTTTTTTTTGGCTGTGCTGGGTCTTTGCTGCTAATCAAAGGCTTTCTCCTGTTGGGAGCAAGGTCGTTGTCTGGTTTCTGAGGACAGGCTGCTCAGTGCGGTGGCTTCTTTTGGTGCAGAGCACAGGCTCTGTGACGTGGGCTCAGTAGTTGGGGCGCACTGGCTTAGTTGCCCCCAAGACATGTGAGATCTTCCCAGACCAGGGATCGAACCAGTGTCCCTTTCATTACAAGGCATATACCATCGGACTGCCAGGGTAGCCCAGGCCTTTATTCTTGTTATGCAACTCATCTTTGCCCTTTTCTACCTGCAACATCTTCTCTTCCTTTCCAAAACAAATTACTATGTTCAAACATCTTTCTTGTTTCACACTGCATTACAAAATTTGCTTAAAAGACAGTGTCTTACCCTGTAATTTATATACTCTGCCTTGGAACAGTCTCACCCTATGAATTTTTTCTGCTATGTTAAGGTTTCCTCCAAACATTAACCTTCAAATAGCATATTGTTGATGATACAGATGTTTATCAACCTCATGGTTCTTTATTTTTTATCAAATAGTTGTTCTAAGTGCTTTGTTCTATGTGATATTCAATTTCATCTTCATAACATTTTAGAGGTAAAGAGCATTATTATCCCCATTTTACAGAAGAGGACACTGAGACACCAAGCAATGATGTGACAAGTATCCCTAACTAGTTAAAGATGGAGCCAGGAGACAAACCCAAGTGGTCTAGCTTTAGAATCTATGCCTTCACTTATCCCTCACACTCCACTGCTCTACCTTATAGAAGAGGTCCTCTTTCTTATTCAAAGTTTTCCAAGGAAATCTTTTAGTGTCCTATGTCTACTCTGGTACTATTAGGGGTAAAAAGATTCAGAAATGGTCTAAGTAAAAATCTAGTTTCCCAAAAAAATACACACAATCTTTCCCCATAGAACTTCACAGGAAACACTGTAGCCTTACAGATTTGAGCATATTAATACTAACTGATCCTCTTCAGGCTGCCAGAAAAGAAACCCAGCAGCAAAATGTGATTACAATTATTTAGTCTTTCTCTCTCCTCTATTTTGTATTTATCTAATATGTTTTAAACTTAACATTTTTCTCTAGTATTTCCTGATTTTCCATATTTCCCCAAACTCTCCACTACTCCAGTCTACATCCCAAATATGTCTAGTGATTTCCTAAAGTAACTGCTAAAACACCTCATCTTTAACTGTTTACAGTACTATTTCTGACAGTTCTTTATAGTAAAATGGAAGGATAAGCAGTATATCCTTATCCTGTGCAGTAGTGACAATCTAGACAGGATTCTTAGGTTTTCCCGAAATACTTCCTCAAAAATAAAATCAAAGTCCCAAAGTGTCAATTAGTAAAGTATTGATTGCTTTGTTTTCTTTAGCTTTTAATAACTGAAAACAAACCTTTCATTCTAGTGATTTTTATGATCAAGAGTTATACAATAAAAATATGTACATGACTTCTTACCGACGTCAGTAAAACATTTATCTATGGTAAACAGGCCTTTAAATTGCTTTATTCTGAAACTTTTTCCCTTCAGTCTTCTCTTGCTGACTCATAACATCTCAATCTCCTTAATAACTGTAGGGTATTTCTGATCTGTCAAGCTTTGTGGTAAGAGTGAAACTTGTCGGCTATTATACACTAAATAGTCTATAGCATCAGGCTGAGAACTAGACAGACCAAAGCTCCTCAGAACACCTGTCCAGCATTACTGAAAGCAGCACTGTTAGAACCAGAACCCCAAACTGTCATTTTAGTGACCTCTGTTTTACAAAATGTAGATCAATTAAAAATGAAAGGCTTTTGAATTGAGTAGAAATTAAATGTCATTGATTTCCATGGTAATGTCTCATCCCAGACATTATGAGCCTCATTTTTGTTAGTTATTCAAATTAAATTTGATAAGTCCATCTAATTTTTCCCTTATCTAGGGACAGGTGATGATCATGTAGTTAAGTTTCTCACTTTTATTGAAAAACTACAGAAACTATTCATTGTACATATTTACAATGCAACTTAGAAATACCATCATAAATTCAAACTGTAGCAGTTGGTATAAAGCAAGCAAGGGGAAAATGTATGACAGTTTGTCTAGGCCAGAAACATAAGTACATTTCTTTATAGCCTGTGCTGTTCCTATGCAAATGTTTATAGAAATAAAATAATCCAATCATAGCTCAATACAAACCACTACCAATTACATTTGAAGAAAAATCCAATGTGTTTGTTTCTCCCCTATGTTAATATTAATATATTTACATTGTAATATCATTTGTGCATATGGAAATCTTACCTAATAAATACTGTTAATGGATGCAAAGAAAAGTACATGTTATCTCAAAGATAAACTTCTATTCCTTACCCAAGTAGCAAGGTGATGACTAATGGATTTTCCACCTCTAATAAGAGGTGATAGAATTTTCACATCAAGTATAATCAAATCCTTGGAACCCATTTTTATCTCACTCTTGGTTTTTCTCCAGTATATCGGTTTCTCTGCAATTGGCCATTCAAGCTTCGGTAATTTTTCAATTCAGACCCTTTTCTTTTTCATACTCTATTTTATATATTGCCCTCTATTATCCTTCCTATTTCTACAATATCTTAGATGACCCTCACAGAACTGGAAGACATTTTTCTTTAAAAGAGGTTATAGCAGAGCAAAAGTGGAAGATTTACCTGAAGTCTCAGTTTATTAGCAATTCTGACTGCTAAAATGTTAAAAGGTATCCTTTTAAATGGATTTGACACATTCATGTAACAAGCACCTACTATGGACTAGGTAACTTTCCGAGGTGGTGGGAATACATAAGTAAAATGGATAAGTATATTGTCTTCAGTACCCCTGCTTATTTAACTTCTCTGTAGAGTACATCATATGAAATGCCAGGCTGGATGAATCACAAGCTGGAATCAAGATTACCACAAGAAATGTCAACAACCTCAGATATGCATATGACATCACCCTTATGGCAGAAAGAGAAGAGGAACTAAAAGAACCTCTTGATGAGGGTGAAAGAGCAGAGTGAAAAAGCTGGCTTAAAACTCAACATTCAGAAAATGAAGATCATGTCATCCGGTTCCATCAGTTCCGGCAAGTAGATGGGGAAAAACTTTAAACAGTGGCAAATTTAACTTTCTTGGGCACCAAAATCACTGTGGATGGTGATTGCAGCCATGAAACTAAAAGATGCTTGCTCCTTGGAAGAAAAGCTATAACAAACCTAGACAGCACATTAAAAATCAGAGACATCTTTTTGTCAACAAAGGTTCATAGTGTCTAAACTATGGTCTTTCCAGTAGTCATGTACAAATGCTAGAGTTGAACCATTTGCAGACAATATGCCTTGATTCTGAATGTTTTACTTTCCTTGTAAGGAGGCAACTTTACCTGGATTTCAAGTTCTCCTTTCATCATTTTTTCCTGATGCACTGCCTCACAGATGGTGTGAGATAATTTTATGTACTCCATTTAAAAGCATCAGTTCTCCTTTTCATTGACCAATCCATGCTGTTCACACAAAGGAGACACAATGGTGATTTATCTGGTGTAGTACAAATCAGGACTAAACAAAAGCAATGCATTCCAAATCAGGACCTAGCCCAGAGCTAGAGAAACTTAGATATCCCTTGATTGTTGTGAAAGCAATCACTATTTTTCTATCTTGTTTTCCTTTCTCCTCCATTAAAAATAGTAGGCAAAAAAGTGTTCCAAGAGCTGTGGAAGTGAGAAATTATACAGTAGCAAGTTATTTCTGTCTTTTCATTTGATATAAATGGCTTCAAGAAGTAACAGAACTGACAAAAATAAAATCACCTTAACTATACAGAGAAATAATAGCTATCTAGTTAAATTTGCAAAATTTTGTCCTAACCAAAAATATATTTGCCAGATTTTCATATAATGCGTTTGCAATTGAACAATTTAAGTAATATTAAACGATATCAACTGCTAGGCTGGAACTTGTGAAGTTTTCATGGTATATAGTAATCCTTTACTAAGATGTTTCATAACATAAAAAGCAAAATCAATGCTGGAAAAAAATGTTCTTTTTGTTCTAGGGTCTGTGTTTGGAAAATATTGCCATGTAGCATTTACGGTAACAGCTGTATGGTTAAACTTTAGGCACAAACTGAACTGCAGAGGATCTGCTGCATAAATAAAATCCCCATGGCAACTAAATGTGCTACTAGATAACAGAGAAAAAGGATTTATGTGTTTGCTGAGCTGTCTTGCCCTAAAGGAATTCTCCAGGCAAACGCAGGCCACCTGCCACATGTTATATTAAGCTCAGCCTTCTGGACTTATTTTCAAATCCACAGCAAAAAGGTCCAACACTACTTTTATTTGGAAGTTTCATTGTTCTTCATTCCCAGCCCCTCCAAAAATAAACAATTCATTTTTCAACTTGCCAGCTATATTTTGCCCTGAATACAAAAGATAATTAATGAATTTGTTTGGGCTCCTAAACATTTTGTTGATCTTACTGAAATAACAAGCATATGTATAACAAAAATGTTTTGCCTTTTTTTTTTAATTTGCAGATTCGTAGATTCTGTAAAGATTTTTAAAAAGCTGAAATATATATCTTGCCTTCTTCAACATAAGGTAAACTGTATGGAAGATAAACAGTGGTTGATGAGGAAGTTTCAAAGAAGATGGATGAAAGGGAATAGGAGGGCAAGATTAGCATTTTCTGTGAATTTTACAGGTAAAATATATATAGTCTCTTCCTTCCTGAATGACAGTGGGGGCTATAAACATTCTAGGAGTTTATTATAGAGGTCTTATTAAATCAGTTAGTCCAAAAATACTTATTTGAAAAATGTCCATTTTTTTTCCTTCAGAGTACAGTTTCCTACTCTAATTACCATATCTGAAGATACTTGTTGATGATATTGCATCTTTATGTTGACAATACTGTCATATGATATATCAATAACTTTTAAGAATTGTTGAATATGTGAAAATAAAATGTGACACAGACCATTAATACTTGAACTGGGGGAGAAAAAAGACAAAAACTCACTAGGTGGGAGTCATTCAGGATAATTTCTCTGCAAGAAAATGGGAGAGTGGACTAGAAAATGCAACTCTAAATTTAAGGCCTATTTTAACTCTGATATAAATGTTGCCCTTAAAGAAATAATGACAGAGTTTTCACCTGTAAATAATCCTAACTAACTTTTATTTATTCCTCAATTGTGACTAAATTGTGTAGATATTGGGAGCATAAACTTAGCTTATGGAAGTGGAAGTGAAAGGAAAAAAAAATCAGTCAACTGACAGACAAAAATGTCAAGCAAGATTCTGATACTAAATCAATTTGCTGCTTTCACTCATCTCTGGTGGCATGAATTGATTACAACCACAAATATTTCAGGTATGTAATATCAATGAAAGTGTTAATTATGATTTCGCTTAATAAAAATATGTAAATTTGCTTTAAATAAGAAGGTCTAAATTTCAATAGGATTTTATTTGTTCTCAGAAACATACAGCCTTTTACAGGTGGCTTTCTACATTGCTGTCTAAGGAATGAGCAACTCTTCAAAGAGCCCTTGATTTCTGCAAAACACAAATCTGGCTACTCCATAATACAATCAAATCTAAATAACCCCAGCACCATAATACAAAACATCACCAGTAACACCAGACTCAGTCCACAGCCACCTCTTGTCATCTGCATTAATACAAGCTTTTCGACAGCAAGGCCATTTCTCTGTTGTGATGGTAGATACTAAAAATCACAAGAGAACCACCCTTCCCCAAAAAGAAGAAAAGCCTCAGAGATACTTCTCAGTTTCAGGTAAATCTAGATGTATAACAATATCTCTCAAATATTTTCTGCGTTCGCATGTGAACTAGTCAAAATATCCTCAAGCCTTGAACCTCGTCTCCACTCCATTTCACATTACAATATAAAAATAATGCTGTGATACTAATATATATCACTATGCATTATTTATATATATTCGGGAGGTATATAAAGAGCCTATTCTATGTGATTTTCTATTACAAAGCAATGACTTATTAAAACTTTCCAAAAGTCAGTATTATTTTGGCCACTACCTATGAGGTCTCTTTCTCTTCCTGGGCATGCAGTTGAATTATATGTTCCAGATTCACTTGCAATTGAATGTGGCCATGTGCCTATGTTCCAACCCACAGACTATGAACAGAAGTGATGTGTGCTACTTATGGGCCTGGCCCATTAGAAGCTTCCTCAGATGATGCTACTCGCTCTTCTTGCTCCTAGCAAACTGGGACAGAGACAACACTCAGATGATTCTGGATGCCTGGCATAGCACCTATCAATTTGGGTCTCTGAAGTTACTGGTAGAAGTAACTTCCTGTCCACCAGGAAAACACATGTTGAAAAATTCTAAACTAAGAAATTATGGCACTAAGTTGTTAACACAGCTAGCATCACCCTAATTTATCTTAGTCATGCATTGTAAGTTATTTTAAAGGAAGATATTCATAAACAGTCCATCAAATAAATTAGGAGATTATATATGCAAACATATTTATGTGCATATATATAACTATGTGCATACATGTATATGCACATACATATATATTTATTTGCTTATTTCAGAAGTTATTTATATTTGATTCTTATTTGAAACACAACACATGTTCATCTGGGAAAGTGTTTAAGGAATTATGCAAATTACTAAACAATTTCTAACAAGGGTTTGCTCTTGTTATAAAATAAATCAAAGGTAGTTTCACATTGAGCAGAAAGTTTCATGTATTTTGTTTAACTTCTAAAATACTAACTAAGTCTATATGGAGATGGTTCAGTAAGTGTTGAGATGTAATCCTTTTGACTCAACAAGAAGGCTATCCTTACTGAGCAGACTGGTGTTTGGAATGAGTTCCTCCAAAAATCCACTGAAAGGCACCCCGGTAGCTTACAAAAATTGAAATATGAACTTTTTCACTGTTTTAAAATGACAATTTGGAAGTGGTTCTCATCTGTGTATTAAAAATAATGGATACTGACCTATTCAAATATTTGAGACAGACCTTGAAGTCTACTAAAAACAAAGAGGTCCTTTTTCTAGAAAAGACCACTTAGAGACCTGGGTTTGATCCCTGGGTTGGGAAGATCCCCCAGAGAAGAGTATGGCAACCCACTCCCGTGTTCTTGCCTGGAGAATCCCCATGGACAGAGGAGCCTGACGGGCTACATGGGATCACAAAGAGCTGGACAGGACTGAGTGACAAAGAACAGAGACCTTCTAAAGTCTGTGAAATTTACTTTAACTTACAAATCAAGGAGCTAACAGAAAGCTTTGTCCCAAACTGTAAGTTAGACTATGCCATTAGACAGAAGCAGGTCACCTTCATAACATTTTCCATATAGGTCTTAGTTATAAGCCACTACTCAAAATGTCAGGGAAATTAATCAAATTTCTACCAAAACAAAACTTGATAGACTGCATGTTAATATAATCAAGACAGATGGATGACCATCTTACAGAAAACAGCAAAAACAGCTTTCAAAAGATATTTTCACATTCTAAAAGCTCAAATGGATGATTGTTATATAGCATGCATTTCTTAGTTATTTACTACACTCAACATCTGTTTGCTAAGACCTAACCCCTTATACGACAATATACTGTCTCTTCATCATCACATTGCTTTATCCTCCCAAAGCAGCTGACAAAGATATGGGAAGAGCAACCTAAATTCACTGTATCTACCTTCTTACTGATTCTTCTCTCTTTAAACATTTGAAACCTAGTTTCTAGTACTTTCACTATGTTAAAATGGTTCTACCAGAAGTTCCAAATAACCCACCAAAGGTCAAAGCCAACAGCTCTTTCTCAGCCCACAGTCCTCAGGGCATTTCTCCAATCCCTTTACAATATTAATCTTTACCTTAATATACCCAAAGCACTCTGAACCAAGACTGAATCATGGTAAGCACTCTATAATGCTAGTAAAGTCACTACTATTGTTCATTGTACAAATTCTATTCTCTCAAGTCCTTGACAGAGGCATCTTATTCTCCATCATCTCTGAATGGTTTGTTGCAGTTATGGCCACCTCCCCTTCCATATTCTAAAGTCAACTTTTCTACAGCCTGTATGCTCAGGTTTCTCTTCATTTTGTTACAAAATTTTTACATCTTTTGATTACAGCACTATAACCTAACCTAATACGTGTATAATCTCTAGACGTTGCATATTCTATTGCTGAGACCTCTTTCATAGAAGTTGCTTCCTCAATTTTTTGACTTATAATCCTGCCTAGCTTTCCCTAGGCTATTACAAATGTAAACGTGGATTTTGCAAGTAGAATTTAACATGAACACCACATATGTATGATAAACCCAAAATACGCCTGCTAAAACTCTTACTGCTGCAGCATTAAGTAAATGTAAGGCTCAGAAGGAGAAGGAAGTTCTCATCTGTTGATTGCATTTGTGTGATTGCATTTCTCAGTCATTACTGATGACTCTTAAGAGGTGCACCCTTTGAATAACCCACAAAGTTTGTCAAATACCCAAGCCTTCTGTTAGGCAGTCACCTTATCACCCTATTATTTTCAATAGCAGAGCATCTTTCTGCTTGAATCTATGTGCGTTTGATTTCAAATGCCTCTCTGCATATGAATCCCAAGAAGCAGTAGGAGAAATGAACTGAATAGCGTTACAAAGTTAGGGACTGTGCAGGCCTTCAGCAATGTATTTTCTCATGTTTCAAAGTAAGTTTAAACTAACCTCCTTGTTTTGTTTCAGAAAACCTGTACATTAATAGAATAGTAGTGCGGTAATAAAAGACTGCTCCTAGAGATACAAATTACAAAGTGAGTTGCTCTGCTTTGTGAATTACTACAGTCAATTCAGTCTAAGATGAAAACAGGACCATTTTGAAAATAATTCTAACATTTCTTTATAAAAGTCTGGATTCTTACAGAGCAGCTGTGCCAATTAAGCTGTTTTATCAGCCTCAGAACCTTCCTTCTACACTCTGCCCTGAGGGACTGGGTCTCTGCAAACCCCATTTCTGCTCAGCCAGATGCTCAGTGGAAGGCAGTGTCATAGGAGGCATTAAGGGGAGACTTCAGGGCTGAAAGGGGAACGGAGATGCTCTCTGTGGGCTTCCTGGTGGTTCTGTTAGCATCAACCCAGCAGCGTCTCTTCACCTCAACAGGGACAATTCCCTCCAATGGCGGTAGCTGAACACAGTTTGCTGTTTTTCTAACACTGCAGCATCAGCCTCATCTGCCTCCCCAGAGACATCAGCACAAACTGGTCCATGTCCCCTCTTTAGAATTCTGCATTTCAACTTTATGAGGTCTCTCTAAGTTTCTAAGTATTACTCATTTCAACCTCTTCTCTTGTCTCTCCTCGTCCTGGTGGTGGTACTAGCTTTCCACACTGTAATCTACATGATTTTTCCACGTTCTCATTTTACTCTCTCAGTTACTAGTTAACAACACTGTTTGATCTTTATTAATTTCTCTCTGTTCAAAAAGATGGGGTGGCTCCCAACCCTTGATTGTATCTACTGATATAGAAATTTATATAGCACATTCCACTCAAACTTCAATTTCCCAAAGTATGTCCTAATGAGTATAAATGCTGTAAGATACTCCAAAAAAACTGAAAAGGTTTTTGTGTTAAAAAGGTTATTAAGGAAACAGCGCATCACAACCCTCCCATGGTCTATTGCCTTGTAATATGTCGAGAAAATTTGGTGCTTTCAGAAATCCTACTGAAAAATTGGCTTAACTCAACGTTTTCCAAACTTATTTCAACCTGGAAACCTTTTTTATATAATTTTTATTAACACTGTTGAACTTGAGTTCAGCAGAACACACACAGGGACTTGTTAGTCTTGGCTACTCATTGCATGTTTAACTTATAACCCTGTCAAATCATTTTATATTACATAGGCAGATCATAAAACATCAGTCATACATTAAAACCTATAGACTAAATATGAATATATTTAATATCTCTAAGTATTCAAATAAATATATACATGTGTATAATCTTAACATATTATGTTTCCACATAACATATTTGTTAAATAAATTGAATATTAAATGATTAGTGTCTTGAAATCAGTTCTGCTTAACAGGACTCCTCACTCAACATAATATATTGTTTAACAGTTTCAGTCAAACACTACAACTAGGAGCTCTTAGCCAGGACACAGAAATAGTCTTCTGTACAAGTTGTATTTATACATTTGCCTACTTGTATTTATAACTATTAAATCGACATCTGAACTACAGATAGAGGTTATGTGTACATGACTGAACATAAACATGAGATTTTCATACTTTCATAAATAGCATTGCTGCACAACACGAAGGTCCATCCCAGTTTAATATGTGTTCAGTAAAATAATCTAAAACAGAGTCAACTTTATCATTATACCCTCATCACAAGAAATCCCAGAACACTCAAATATATAAGCAAGTACCCATGATCGAATATATACTAGAAAAGCATATTATTTTTGCAGTAACTAATGTAGTATTTTACAAAAATAAACTGTACTGGAATCTCATTTCAATATTTCCTGGAATACTGATATATATATATATGTGTGTGTGTGTGTGTGTGTGTGTGTATACTCTGCATATTTCATTCTATGAATGTAATTTCCAGAAGCCATATGGATATAAGAAAGTTTTTAGAGATTAAGTGCTCTGTAGTAGGCATAGTGGAGAAGGCAATGGCAGCCTACTCCAGTACTCTTGCTTGGAAAATTCCATGGACAGAGGAACCTGGTAGGCTGCAGTCCATGGGGTCACTAAGAGTCGGACACAACTGAGCGACTTCACTTTCACTTTTCATTTTCATGAACTGGAGAAGGAAATGGCAACCCACTCCAGTGTTCTTGCCTGGAGAATCCCAGGGACGGAGGAGCCTGGTGGGCTGCCATCTATGGGGTCGCACAAAGTCGGACTTGACTGAAGCAGCAGCAGCAGCAGGCATAGAGTTAGGGTAATACATGTAACATCTTGAATCGTTAATAAAACAAGCCCAAAACTTTGCAAAGTTATTAATATCACTCCTATTTACATATGAGAAAACTGAGGTTCAAGAGATTTAAAAGCTTTCCTCTAATTACACAGTCTCTATTTGCTAGAAAATAGACCCTTTCGATGACACAATCCTGAACCCACGTGGGTCTTTGAAACAGCAAATGACTGTGGTAACATAGAGATGTTCCACTGCAGTTCAGAATCAGTTCAGGCAATGTGTTTCTTTATTATTACTAGGAATAGTTTATTGGACTTTGTAATAAATCAAATCAGGACTGTAAAGAAAATAAGATAAAACAAAATCCTCTTCACAAACACATAAAAAATAGTGTAAGTTTTACTCTAACTTGATCTTTGTTAGATGCGATCACATAAAATACTCCACCAATAGATATGACAAATGCACTTTATATTTCAATGTGTCAAACCATTTCAATGCTCAGAAACTATGTTGAAGCTGGCAGGCAAGCAGACTATATTAAATTTTTCTCTGGAATCGACTTCAATTCTAGACTGAATTATTGGAATTTTAGTGACCCTAAAAAGGCTGTCAGAAATGATATTCAACACAGAGTTTTCAAATCTAATGCTCTATTACACATACTTCACATAAAATAATATAGTTTCAATATAAACAAACCAGTTAAAAACAACATTCTATTTGTCCTTGTAATTTTGTGCACATTTTGATATTGATTTGTCACAGCAGATTCTTAAATGTATTTGTTTCTTAAGAGAAAACTCACAGGCTTTACTTTATGATTCAATAGCTTGTTTGGATATGATGCTATAATATTTGCCCAAAATGTTTCTTTTATTTTTTTAAGCACATCAGCACAGTAAACAGGTGGTTAATATCACTAGCTATTAAAAGGCCTGGGTTTCTCAAAACTACTTTTCGCTTTGTTTTTTTTTGCACATAAAACAAAATTGTCTTAAGTGATTTCCAGCAATGCACAACCAGTTGCCCTGGGAGTCTAATTAGCCATCGGTGAAGAGGAGATGGCTTAGATCCCTCCTCCAGTTCTGACAGGAGGACAGGCATTTTTCACTGGATGGAAGTCCTGAAACCAGTAATTTACAAAACAATTCAATCTTGAATTTATTCTATTTTATCTAAGAACTAAAAAAACAATTGTGCATGCATCTATATTTTTGCCATTGCTCCTGCAGCTTGCCACTTTACACTGTACCAGTACTGTGCTTCTGGCAAAGAATGTTAAATCTCAAGAAGTGTTAACATAAGGAAAGTGAGAAATAAAATGGAAAGCCAGTTTGCTAATTTATAAACACATCATTTTAAACTTCTACTAGTTTGTAGAAAATATATTTTTTTCTACTGCATGAAGCCACAGCTGGGTATCTAACTTGATCTCTGAATTGCCCAGCCCTGTGATGAACAGGAAGGAGCCAAAGGGGATCCCACAGTGAAGAGTCCAGCTCGAAAGTGGGTCTGGGTAAATCCACACCTGCCATCTTTAACTCTGCCCAGGGGCACCAGAGAAACAGATGACACAAGAGCCAGTGCCATTCAAATGGAAGTGACAGGCCAGCATCCCCAACCCACTCCTAAAGGTGCATTCAGGGACCCAGCTGTGCATGCACACACATAAGTTCATGTGCATGTTCATTTTCAGATGGACCATTTAAGTTCACAATGTTAAAGGAGAAACAATATGTGGTTTTGGTAGCATTCTGAATTGAAATATCAGGAAATTCTATGGTATGCTTGGTTTTATAATATTTTATTGGGCAAACTAAGGCACACTGTTTAGACTTCTGTGTGTGAGTCCTAAGGCAAGATGATAATTAAGATCTGCCTTTTCAAATAATTTCCCGAAGATAAATGATCTTTAAGAATTACAGATTATCATCATTACCTTGTGCTTAAGTAGCAGCTTTTCTCTTCATTTAAGAATAGTCTCCTGTGGCAGTATAAGGTATATTTCGAATTTTTCAAAAGGTTCAACTGCTTAGCCACATGAGTTGCTAATGATTTATTTCCTTTTATTTATTTTGATTGACAAACATCTGATACATAGCAATCCTAACAATTTCACTGCAATCCAGTTAGGATCAGCCTGACTCAGAAACATGGGATGAACTTACACTGAATTACAAATATGAAACTGAGTTGGCAAGTTAGCCTTTGGCAAGAAGTTCAGCGGAAAAAATCTTTCTGAATTCCTGCTGTTATTCGTGGAACAATTTTGGTAGTCAATTCATATGCTACAGGTAAGGATATTCTTACTTTCCTCAAAATAGTGTCCATTAGCTTTAGAAATCAATACTAGTTTTTCTTATGAAACAAAGTTTTATGAAGGGGGAGGAAAAGTCAATCTTGGATGAGGGTGCTTAAATATCAGCATCAGGAAATACCTTCAACAAGAATTTGAAACTTTGAACATAGCCAGGACAAAAATAGGTCATACAGACTCGCCCTTTTCTATCGTACTTAAAGAAAGTTGGCCGCTACCTTTGGTTGACTTTATGTAACTGTTCCAAAATCACAGTCAGGAGAGTCCATATATCTTTAATATCTAGGTTTCCAAGAAGAAGGAACAGATGTCTCTCCATCTAATCTATTTCCTAATGCAAATAACCTTGACAGTAGTCATGTAAACTAGCACAGACACACCAGTCTGACCCATATCATTACTAAACTATTTTTTAACCAAGATTTTGTTTTAGGACTATAAGTTTGATCAATTTTTTTTTCCTTTTAACAATCCATGTTCAATATGTAGCCCTGCATTTTTTAACACAGCATCAATGGCTACAACTAGTGCTAACTTGGGACTAATTAACCCTAGCTATCGCCTAGAGCTGTGATTTACCCGCATATTAATCTAGTATTGTCTGAGTTGCTGCACAAGGTGTAGTTTTTGCTCTGCCTTGGCAATCCACATCAGCTAGTTGAAAGATTCAGTTAAAACCAGAGAAAAGTAAGTAATAAGTAGTTGGGAACTGAACACTTTGCTTCCTAAGTCATAAAGGTAGTCATCCAAAAAGCCAGACTGTGTGAACAGTCATCATTATGGTACTTTCTTCGTCTGTTTTCTTACTATACTGTTCTTACTCTGTTTTCTCATCTTTAAAATGGAGTAAAAGGACCATACTTCAGGGATTTCTTTTGATAAAGTATTTCTTCCAAGGAGCATTAATTTTAAGTGACAGAATGTAATGTTATTTAGTTACACGGGTGATGTGATTATTTGCAAACAAATGACACTTTTATCTCAGCACTTAACAAACATGACTGTAACCCAATTTGTATGATGCTATGCCTGGTAATTTTTAACCTTTATGTTTCTTACACAAACATACAGATTACTGAAAGCAAACACACATACATACACATACACTCTCCTCTAAGACACATCAGAGGCTTTACCACATCATAAACCCCCTTCTAGATGCATTCCTAGGTTGGTTAGTAAAACCTCCCTTAAACACTAGCAAGAGAGCAACCCCAACTATCAGTGCTGACATGCTTAGTGAATATATATCTGCATCTTCACAAACTAAACTGGGTCTGCAAAGTCAAATAAGCCAAACAAGAAAATGGACACCATATTTTTAAAGCCCATCCCAAGTGCAGAACATACTCAATTGTCTGATAAATTGGTTAAAATTGGTGCCACCAGATTTGAGTCTCTGAAGAGCTTATTTCTGTCACCATATTAACTGTGTCATGTAGCATTTGTACCTAATGAACTTAATGTGGCTTTTGGCTCTGCACTGCTTCCTCTCAGAAACAACATCTAAATGTGCTTGAGTCAGCCGACTGGCATCCAACACTATCTCCGCAGAGGCACACCAGCACGAAGGTTCCATTCTGGCCTCTGGCTAATGCATTTTTATTTCATGTTTTCTCTAAATGTAGGATGTTTGCACTAAAGCACTCAGCAGTTTTTAGAAACAAAAAGAGCCACAGAAGTAATCTGTGGTTTGTTTTTGACAAGTTCACTGCACACAAATTTTCTACAACTCACAACAGGGTAGTTGAAGAGGATTCTCAAATAAGATTAATCACAAAGGCAGTAACTTTTGGACTTTTACCCACAAGAACTAAAATGGAATCATTCTTGGAAGTAAAAGGAGCGTGGAAAGAAAATAAAAACAGGCTTTTAAAAATCACTATGACACTTCCATAAATTTCTGCAATGATATGAAAGCCATACCATAATGCTCAACTCTACTTGACGCTCAAGGACCTTGTTATAACTGAAAGTGTTAGAACAAGGTCCTTCCGATATTTACAGAAATGAACTCACCAAACACTGAGATGCAATGGTCGACACTATAGTAAGTCTGCAGTGTAGCTGGATACCCATATTGATTAAAAAAAAAAAAATTTTGTAGTTTTGCCTTTTTCCTTTTGTGTTCTTTGTTGAAGTCAGATTTCATAAGGTTTTAGGGTTATGAGTTCTTTTTGTTAACAGTATATTTAAATTTTAGAGTTTTTCTCTCCTTCTTCTCTAAAGTTCCTCCCTTCATCATTTCTGCCACATAGGAGCCATTTGGTCCATATTGCTTCTGCTATTAACTCTTCCCTGTGGAGTTCAGAAGTCATAGCTTCTCTCAGAGGATATCTAAATATGGCAGTCACTCTTACCCCTTCCCCAACAAATACAAGGGTCTCTGGACAAAGTCATCCTTCAGTTTTGCCCACATGTGCTGGAGCTAACCTCTGGATTATGCAGCTGCAATTCCCTTCTTACTATGCACTCTCAGCAGAGCCAAATTTCTGCTCTTTCAGGACTGAGCAGGGCTGACCTCAAAATAAAACTTTAAAGTCTAAAGCTAAGGCAATTAAAATTTCACTGTGCAAATAAATCTTGCCTGTTGCTCTCTGGCAATATCTTCAAAGATGCTATTTCTCTACAACTGATTATCACTATAAATGGTAGTTAGCAGCCTTAAGCCCCAAGAACACGAAAGCTTGTGAAAGCCTAAACATATCAGATAAATTCAACTTCGTAATAAGTAAACTGGGCGTCAGAATAATGGACTGAATAGAGCCATACTAAAGGTTGATAGCAAGTCTACACAGGGCAATGACAGAGCTGTTGTGTCCATCACCGCCAGGTGAGATCTCAACATAAACAAGAAGAGGTCAAACAGAGCAGCTCTCAGACTACGAAAGCTCCTGAGAAAGTAGAAGGGTGGGAGCTGTATTGACCTTTGGCCAGCCAGTTCCCAGAGAGAGACAGCACTGGCAATACGCACAGGAAAAAAAGCTCACCTTTGGGGGCCAGTGGAGTAGCCAAACAGGGAACTAGGCTCCGGTGCAAGAGTATCCCATTCATCACTGATGCTTGATGTGTAGGACTGACTGCTGAATCAGGGCATACAGAAGTTGCATCCTATCCTCAGTACCTTACTGGAATTTTCATATGTAGAACATGCTCCTTACTAGATACTGGTCCTTAAGATTTTCTTTTAGCTTCAATTCCTTATAAGTGTATCATTGCTACACTTCATAAGTACCTGCAGACTACCAAATGGAACGATGATAATTTACCAGGCAAAAATAGCCTTTTACACAAGGATGAATGGGAAGAAGTTAAGCTGTTATCTGGACAAATCAGACTTGGAGAGTGTGTAGGGGGAGAGGACACCAGAAATATTTATACAACTGCTGTAAGTTTCGTTTGTTTGTTTTTGGGGGTCCAAGTCTGTCTTAGGATAAACTGTCAACTGCACACCCTCAGGAGCCACGCCCTCTACAGTCAGTTCAGTGCCTTTGTTCCCATATCGGTTCCCACTTCCAGCTGTGCCGGCAGCAGAAGCTACATGACATGCTTGCTGTGTTCTTCCTCTTTGGCTAGTCAAAGGTCTCCTGGCATTGCCTCATCTATCTCCCTCCTAGATGATATGCAAATAAAAATAATGTGTGTGTGTTCACACGCACATGAGAGAGCTCAGTTGTGTCCAACTCTTTGTGAGCCCATGGACTGTAGCCCACCAAGCTCCTCTGTCCATGGAATTTCCCAGGCAAGAATACTGGAGTGGGTAGCCATGTCCTCCTCCAGGGAATCTTCCCGACCCAGGGATCGAACTCGCATCTCCTGCATTGGAAGGCAGATTCATTACCATTGAGTCACCCGGGAAACCCAATAAAAGTAATAGGAGCAGCTAATATTTTCTGAGCACTTACAAGGTTATTCACTTAGTCTTCTACTCAGTCTTATAAGTTAATTTCTATATTTATCTTCCTTTTACAGATGCAGAGACCAGTGTTCCAAAGGCTAAGCAAGTTGTTCACAGTTACAGGGCTAAGAGTTGGAGAAGACTCTTGAGAGTCCCTTGGACTGCAAGGAGAGCCAACCAGTTCATCCTATAGGAAATCAGTTCCTGAATATTCATTGGAAGGACTGATGCTGAAGCTGAAACTCCAACACTTTGGCAACCTGATAGGAAGAACTGACTCAGTGGAAAAGACCCTGATGCTGGAAAAGTTTGAAGGCAGGAGGAGAAGGGGACAATAGAAGATGAGATGGTTGGATGGCATCACCAACTTGACGGACATGAGTTTGAGCAAGCTCCAGGAGTTGATGATGGACAGGGAAGCTGGTCCATGGGGACGCAAAGAGTTGGACACAGCTGAGAAACTGAACTGATTGAACTGAACTGACAGGGCTAAAAAGACAGCCATGATTTGAACACAGGTATTTTAATGAGTCTGGAACTTCAGCACCACTGTATATAGCTCTATGTGGCAAGAGGTTTCTCCTAGTCCTCTCCTTTTCACCTTCATTCTCTGAGAATCAGCCCTTGCTTGTGCACTATGTTTTCTGTCCCTCCCGAGCTTTTGCTTATTGTCACAGTGGGAAGCAATCTCATAAGCTCATCCATGATAAAGTCCTAAAAGCAGATGACCATATGGAGAATGGACTGGGGAGGGGGCAGACAAAAATGGAGGAAGGGAAGACAATTAAGAGGTTGATTCAGGCTAGAGATAATGGTGGTCTGAGACGGGTTAAGGCAGTGGAAACGGAGAACAGTGAAGATTTGATAACTATTTAGAAGAGAGCATCACCAGGGTGCAGTGCCTGATTGAATATGGCTAAGAGTGAGGGTGGAGGGACCAAGAATGATGCTTCAGTTGTGGCTTACAAATATGAGGTAATGGGGATGCCATATATTAAATAGTAAAGATGGAAGAAGGAACAGGTTTAGCAGGAGCTAAAGAGTTTAGTCTTGGAGGGAAGGTCACGGTGATGATTCTTGAACATTCATGAACAGGATGTTGGATGAGTGTGTCTGAAACTCAGAAAAGAGAACTGGGACAGGAACATAAATGCAGTCATAATAAGCATAGTACCATAAGCTACAGAAGTGAATGGGACTGGCACAGATCCCATAATGTAACTCTGGTTCTCATTTTAGATATTTATTCCACTAAGAGGGTCAACCCTGTGTGACTCAGATGGTAAAGCATCTACCTGCAATGCGGGAGACCTGGGTTCAATCCCTTGGTCAGGAAGATCCCCTGGAGAAGGAAATGGCAACCCACTCCAGTACTCTTGCCTAGAAAATTCCATGAATGGAGAAGCCTGATGGGCTACAGTCCGTGGGGTCACAAAGAGTCAGACACAGCTCAACCAGTAACGTGTTTCGTGTACCTGGTCAGTGAATCATTCGTCTTCTTCTAGTGAGGCAATTACTTTAGGAAGATGATTTCTACCAGAATACAGAGGTTTAAAGACAAATTTTAAAACCTTTAAAACTACTTTTGCAATTGCTGTACACACTGTCCATATACTATCCCCGTACTGCATTTCTCTCTTCAGGTTTTACTATTTTCAGTTATTGCTATTCATATGCTGTCCCCTCAACATAGTCTTTGTTTAAAATATACCTGTGCTCTCTCGTCTTTGTCTCCACACACACACACACACACACACACACACACATATTCATATATATATCTTAGAAGTAAGATATATACTTCTATATATCTTAGAAGTAAGAATTTATAGCTTCTATTATTAAATAAAACCTGCTAACAGTCCCAGTAACAAGTGGGCATTGCTTTTTATTGAAGTGCATCCTATAAACTGAGAAAAGATGGAGGAGAGCAGGCTAAAATTGGTACACATTTTTAAATGTTCAGGCATCAGAATCTGGCAGGTGCAACTGAGAGACTTCACTAGGGCATGTGTATCCCTGCAGATGTGTGTGCATGGTGGCGGCAAGTGTATTGAAAGTGATCTAGAGTCTAGCTTTTTCAGAAAGATTTAGTCACATGATTCTAAATACTCCCTAACTAGGAACACTGCATTACAATTTATTACCTTACTGATGACCCTTCAAACGTAATAAAGAAACCAGTAAATCAGAATAATTGATAATTCAGGGTCGTTTGAAGTTCAGCTCCACATTATGTAACAATGTGAAAAAATACATCAAATCTACCTTTATACGGAATGATGTATTTCAGCACTTCAGAAGCTCCCATTTATAATCAACAGCAGAAATACTATGTAACTGGAGACTGGAATTCAGGGCTGGTATTGTAGCGTGATTAAAAATAACTCCCACATTTATTAAAGCGGAATCTAATTGCTTACACTGTAAAATTTAGATCAGGGGATGATACGCATTAAAAGTAATTTATGTTCCAGAACTTTCACTAATTCAGACTGACATAACTTCCAGATAATTCATACTTTTGAAGTTTTTTAATGAAATTCTCAAAGTAACACCATTACCATTGTTTATTAATATTGAATGAGCAAAATAACAGTGCACCAAAAGTTTTGTTTTAGTCCTTGTAATTTAAATGATGCTAATTGTCCAAGTAGGTTTTCCTATTATGAATATAGCAATAGATACCATTATAAATCTGAGGAATCCCTCAGAAGAAATGGAGTAGCCATCATGGTCAACAAAAGAGTCCGAAATGCAGTACTTGGATGCAATCTCAAAATTGACAGAATGATCTCTGTTCATCTCCAAGGCAAACCATTCAGTATCACAGTTATCCAAGTCTATGCTCCAACCAGTAATGCTGAAGAAGCCGAAGTTGAACGGTTTTATGAAGACCTACAAGACCTTTTAGAACTAACACCCAAAAAAGATGTCCTTTTCATTATAGGGGACTGGAATGCTAAAGTAGGAAGTCAAGAAACACCTGGAGTAACAGGCAAATTTGGCCTTGGAATGTGAAATGAAGCAGGGCAAAGACTAAGAGAGCTTTGCCAAGAAAATGCACTGGTCATAGCAAATACCTTCTTCCAACAACACAAGAGATGATTTTACACATGGACATCATCAGATGGTCAACACCGAAATCAGATTGATTATATTCTTTGCAGCCAAAGATGGAGAAGCTCTATACAGTCAACAAAAACAAGACCAGGAGCTGACTGTGGTTCAGATCATGAACTCCTTATTGCCAAATTCAGACTGAAATTGAAGAAAGTAGGGAAAACCGCTAGATCATTCAGGTATGACCTACATCAAATCCCTTATGATTATACAGTGGAAGTGAGAAATAGATTTAAGGGCCTAGATCTAATAGATAGAGTGCCTGATGAACTATAGAATGAGGTTCATGACACTGTACAGGGGACAGGGATCAAGACCATCCCCATGGAAAAGAAATGTAAAAAAGCAAAACGGCTGTCTGGGGAGGCCTTACAAATAGCTGTGAAAAGAAGAGAGGTGAAAAGCAAAGGAGAAAAGGAACGATATAAGCATCTGAATGCAGAGTTCCAAAGAATAGCAAGAAGAGAAAAGAAAGCCTTCTTCAGCGATCAATGCAAAGAAATAGAGGAGAACAACAGAATGGGAAAGACTAGAGTTCTCTTCAAGAAAATCAGAGATATCAAGGGAACATTTCATGCAAAGATGGGCTCGATAAAGGACAGAAATGGTCTGGACCTAACAGAAGCTGAAGATATTAAGAAGAGGTGGCAAGAATACACAGAAGAACTGTACAAAAAGATCTTCAAGACCCAGATAATCATGATGATGTGATCACTCATCTAGAGCCAGATATCTTGGAATGTGAAGTCAAGTGGGCCTTAGAAAGCATCACTACAAACAAAGCTAGCGGAGGTGATGGAATTCCAGTGGAGCTGTTTCAAATCCTGAAAGGTGATGCTGTGAAAGTGCTGCACTCAATATGCCAGCAAATTTGGAAAACTCAGCAGTGGCCACAGGACTGGAAAAGGTCAGTTTTCATTTCAGTTCCAAAGAAAGGCAATGCCAAAGAATGCTCAAACTACCGCACAATTGCACTCATCTCACATGCTAGTAAAGTAATGCTCAAAATTCTCCAAGCCAGGCTTCAGCAATACGTGAACCGTGAACTCCCTGATGTTCAAGCTGGTTTTAGAAAAGGCAGAGGAACCAGAGATCAAATTGCCAACATCCGCTGGATCATGGAAAAAGCAAGAGAGTTCCAGAAAAACATCTATTTCTGCTTTATTGACTATGCCAAAGCCTTTGACTGTGTGGATCACAATAAACTTTGGAAAATTCTGAAAGAGATGGGAATACCAGACCACCTGACCTGCCTCTTAAGAAATCTGTATGCAGGTCAGGAAGCAACCGTTAGAACTGGACATGGAACAACAGACTGGTTCCAAATAGGAAAAGGACTACGTCAAGGCTATATATTGTCACCCTGCTTATTTAACTTCTATGCAGAGTACAACATGAGAAATGCTGGGCTGGAAGAAACACAAGCTGGAATCAAGATTGCCAGGAGAAATATCAATCACCTCAGATATGCAGATGACACCACCCTTATGGCAGAAAGTGAAGAGGAGCTAAAGGGCCTCTTGATGAAGGTGCAAGAGGAGAGTGAAAAAAGTTGGCTTAAAGCTCAACATTCAGAAAACAAAGATCATGGCATCCAGTCCCATCACTTCAAGGGAAATAGATGGGGAAACAGCGGAAACATTGTCAGATTTCATTTTGGGGGCTCCAAAATCACTGCAGATGGTGACTGCAGCCATGAAATTAAAAGACGCTTACTCCTTGGAAGGAAAGTTATGACCAACCTCGATAGCATATTCAAAAGCAGAGACATTACTTTGCTGACTAAGGTCCATCTAGTCAAGGCTATGGTTTTTCCTGTGGTCATTTATGGATGTGAGAGTTGGACTGTGTAGAAGGCTGAGCGCCGAAGAATTGATGCTTTTGAACTGTGGTGTTGGAGAAGACTCTCGAGAGTCCCTTGGACTGCAAGGAGATCCAACCAGTCCATTCTGAAGGAGATCAGCCCTGGGGTTTCTTTGGAAGGAATGATGCTAAAGCTGAAACTCCAGTACTTTGGCCACCTCATGTGAAGAGTTGACTCATTGGAAAAGACTCTGATGCTGGGAGGGATTGGGGGCAGGAGGAGAAGAGGACGACCGAGGATGAGATGGCTGGATGGCATCACAGACTCGATGGACGTGAGTCTGAGTGAACTCCAAGAGATGGTGATGAACAGGGAGGCCTGGCGTGCTGCGATTCATGGGGTTGCAAAGAGTCGGACACGACTGAGTGACTGAACTGAACTGAACCATTATAAATCAAGTCTCTTAAGAAATGACTCTGTAAATCAATTATTTGCATAGCGTAGAATGCTTCTTTCCTCCTAAATTAAGTCTTAAAATAGCCACAATTAAAATTTTTCAGTAAGAGTGTCTCAATTAATTAGTGGGTCAGAGAAAAGCCTCTCTATTTCAACTTTGTATCTTAAATTCCAGGGAAAGTGAAACTGGTGGTTTAAAGCTGAAATGAACATTCAGCATAGGAAAACCTACCTCTCCATTTTAAGTCTCAATCCAGAATGTTTAAAATCACCTTATCAGAAGGTACCTGAATGGAGGTCATTTGTAAATAAAATTACCCCTATTAAACCAGAGAAAAGAGTCACTAAGAGCACTGACCATCTCCAGACCATTTCACCAGGGCAAAAAAAGTGACTGCAATTTGCAAGGTTATATGTACTTATCTTACAATACTCAATATTTAAAAGTCCTTAGTAGAATGTTACCCATAAACCACAACTTATCAATTATTTTCCTATAAGGTACAACAAAATAGGGAAAAATGTAGATTTTAGAAATCTAATCATTTCCTTGGTGGATTATTTTACCCTTTTCCTCTCCCAGTTTGGACTCCAGAGGCTACAAATAGAAAACTTAGTCTAAGAGTATAATCCAAGTAACCTTCCTTACTGCTAGACTGTTAGAGGTTTTCCAAATTTATTAAAACAGTGAAAAACTAGTTTTTGTAGACATTTAGGTAGGTACACACTCAAGTACACAATTTCAAAATATCAGTTCTTCCCATTTTGCTTTTCCCCTACAATATATGACTTCCAATTATCCCCTGGATTGAACATGTTATATAAATGGTTGTATCCTTGCACTACACTTTGATCTATTAAAGTATATTTCTTGAGCTAATCATAAATACTATTTAATTTCATTTAATTTTATGTAATTTCTTTTAGAGAAGAGAGCTTCTTTTATACAAAGCACATTCAAAGGCTAAGCATCACCATTTCCTAATACTGCTTCTTTACATTAAAACTCTATTTTTCTTTTACTATGGTCATTTAGTTGCTAAGCTGTGTCTGACTCTTGTGAGCCCATAGACTATAGCCTGCCAGGATCCTTTGTTGATTGAATTCTCCAGACAAGAATACTGGAGTGGGTTGCCATTTCCTTCTCCAGAGGATCTTACTGACCTAGGGATCAAACCCCCAGTCTCCTGCATTGCAGGCAGATTCTTTACCAACTGAGCTATGAGGGAAGCAATTCCTTTACTGTATGTTATATAAAATCTTAAAGCCAGGGTTATGAACCAAGGGTTCACGGGTCCATGGGATGGATTCACTAGTTTTTGAGTTCCCTGAAATACATGCAGAATTGTACAAGTATGTAAAAACATGTAAAGGGTGGTAATGTTAATATATTCACAACCCTCATCAGATTTTAAGAGTCTATGCTCTCAAATTTGGTGCTAAATGAATTATGGCACTAAAACATCATGTGCATTATGACACTTATTTATACTAGAGCCAAAGCTGAGCAGTGTCACAGTGGGACCCAGGAGCAGAGATGCTCATGTTCTTGCTCAGTGCATGCTGCAAGCTCACCCACGAATAAACTGTCCAGGCTCTCCTTTAAGGAATCCACCATTGTCCCAGAGAGAACTTGCAGGATCTGAGCTAAGCTGGAACTGACCTTGTCTACCAGGGCTTTTGTATAAACTTGGGGAAAAAAAAGTCCCCCAAGTTTCTCCCTTGCACAGACTTAGCTTCCTGAGTGCAAGGCTTGACTCCTAGAAAATGCACTATCAGTTCCTAAAATTCCCTTGACTGGGCATCTTTGTGCAGCACACAAACTTTGCAATTGGTTTCAGTCCCTGACAATTTGAAGAATGAGAGAAAACTTCAGTTAACACCAGTTTTCAGATTCCATCAATCTTGAGGGAAAGGGAAGACCACCGCAAACTTACAGCTTCACTGATTTTATTTCTAAGTCAGTCTCACTTGAGAGTCCTTAACCTGCATTTACCAAGTTAGGGAAAACACAGAAAGTCTATTCTGATGTAGTTTCATTTTCTTGCTTATTTTAAGGATTAAATAGTTTTAGTTTAGATTGTGTAGACGTTGTCTTTGGTAACTTATTTTTAGACTAATGTAGCAATTACAAAGAGAGCTTGAACTAGAATCTATGTTTGTCCACTTATGAGCTCTGTGACTTGTGACTCTCAGATCCTTAATAATTCAGATGCTCTCTAACACTGGAGTGAATATACTGTGGTACATTCTCAAAATGAAACACTATGCAGCAATGAGAATGAACAGACTACAATGATAAACAAGCTAAATTCACAAACATAATGTTGAGCAAAAGAAGCCAAACATAAAGGAATACCCCCTACATGATTCCATTTATATGAAGTTCAAGATCAGGAAAAACTCATCTATGGTGTTAGGAGACAGAATTACTCTTGGAGGGGAAAAGGAAAATGATGTGAAAGGGACATGAGCATGTCTTCCTGGTGCTGGTCGTTTTATTTCTTGATTAAGGTGTTGGTTACGCTCAGGCATTACCATTTTTATGTCAAGCTGGAAGAAAAGCAGTTAATAGAAGTTTGGGAGCATTAAACAAGTGACAGCAGAGTTCCAGATGACCATCAAAGTGACATTTAAAATATTCCTCAGCGGTGAATCAGTCAAATGCTAAGAGAACAAGCAGAGGAGCTAAGCTTAGGGGATGCCGGGGAGAGGTCCACAGTCAAGAACAGTCTTGTAGAAGGTGACTGGAGGCTTCTGCCTTCTGTGCAGACTTGTAGCAACAGAAAGAGTTAATCTTACAAACTGCTTATTTTAAGAATGTGTCATTTTGTGTAAGAGCAACAAAATAAATAAAAGTTTTTGCAATAGTTTGCTTCTAAACTAAAAGGATTTGCTGCTGATAAGTCACTTCAGTTGTGTCCAAATCTGTGCAACCCTATAGACTGCAGCCCACCAGGCTCCCCCGTCCCTGGGATTCTCCAGGCAAGAACACTGGAGTGGGTTGCCATTTCCTTCTCCAATGCATGAAAGTGAAAAGTGAAAGGGAAGTCGCTCAGTCATGTCCGACCCTCAGTGACCCCACGGACTGCAGCCTACCAGGCTCCTCCGTCCATGGGATTTCCCAGGCAAGAGTACTGGAGTGGGGTGCCACTGCCTTTTCCAAAAGGATTTGAGGATGCAAGATAAAAAAATTACAAAATTAGAAGACTAATACATGCTGATTTAACATAGAATTTCCTCTTTGAAAGACTGTTAATATCTGTACACAGCTTTATAAAATATTCTGAAAATCACTGGTAAAGATGTTTAAACTAGTTTTGAAAACATTTTCTATTAAAGTCAGAGTTGAATGTCTTTTAAGAAAAATCAGTTTTTCAACTATTATTCACTTAAAGTTATCCTTACAAAATGACAATTATTATGAGCTTGTTTCCCTCAGATAAATTTTTTTAATAAAAAAAAAATAAGAGTGCCTGATGATGGGTATGGGTTTACAATGTAAAAAATTATATATAAAAGAGTAAAATAATCATAGAAATATAGATTACACATTTAGTGCAACACTATCATTTCCCATATGAGGAAAGACTTAATTACATGTACAGATCACAGCTCTGATTAATGACAAGACCTGAGCTAGAAGCCTAGGCTCTTGATTCATGGTTTAGTACTAAACCCACTCACAGTTCTCACCATTAGTGTCCAAATCTAGCTTGAGGTTTTTGAAACTGAATTGGCTTAGCTAAACTTTGATTTGGGTGTTACATCACTCAAGTCTGAACATTTAAGAAGAGGGAAAATAAACAAGGAGAGTTAAATACAGTCACAACAACCAAGATCTAAGAATTGGCCAAGCAGTACTTTATAGCTGGCCTAATCAATTCTTTGCATAGTTTATTTAGCAATGGCAGAAAGAAGGCAGACTCTAGGTCTAGAAGTTTTAAAAGGAACACCAAGATTCCCATGGGAAATCTTCCCATCCTAATAAAACCTATTGGCACAGGGATGTACGAAAGAAACCTGACCATATTAGACCAGGGGAGAAAGGGAGTTTTCCTACCACTTGAAACTCAAAACCATAGCACTGCCTGTGGTATGCTACTGATTTAATTTGAAGATCTACACTTTATGTACACTAGATTCACAAAATTAATCTGGAATCACCTTCACAACAGAAAAAGACAATGGCCATGGCTTAGTGTAAAGCTTTATTTGCTTTAAGACTCAATATCACACCAGCATCCTAGCTTTCTGCTGTTATTCTTCTGGACAACATACCTTTTCACCAAGAAAACCACGAAGCACAGGATTTATTGCCATAATGAAGTTCTTTCAGATCTCTGTTTTCTCTGCAGAGGATAGGAGAAAGGCGTTCATCTCACCAGGCAGCTTATTAGGATTAGCACTGAATAAGACACCACGGAATGCCAGGTCTATCAGTTACTAAACACGCATCATACAAACTTTGTCTTTGCGAGAACCTCTGCTCTGCATTTGTCATCCACCTGAATAATTAACAAGTACATGCTGCCTGCCAGCAGCTTAGGGAATTAATTTCCCTAGATTAAATGCAGATCACGTCCACAAAAACTCAGACCACACACACACTGCACTCCTACCTTTCAGCCACTAAAAGGTATGAAATACATTGTACAGCCTCCAACTTTGAAGAGATTTAAAACTCAAAAGGAGTGTAAAGTCATACTAGTAATATTTTAAATGCACTTTGATGGTGATCTGGAACTCTGTGGTCACTTGTTTAATGTTCCAATACTTACATTAACTACTTTTCTGCCAGCTTGAAATAAAATGGTAAATCCACAATTCTATATATGCACTATTTCATGAAATCTGTGTAACTGCATATTCTAAGAACTACAACCAGTAAAAACTTTTAGAAAAGTATCAATAGCATGACACACACACACACACACACACACACACAAAAACAGAATACATATGTGGTAACACAGGGAAAAAATTTAAAGCAAAAATCAAATTCAGAGGCTTCCAACTATATAAAAGTAACTGCATTGAATTTGTACACTGCTAATTTCATTTGAAGCTACTAATTATATCTGTTAATCTTCTTACATCATACAATTAAGCAAGTAAAATGTGTGCCCATTAATACATAGGGAAGATGAGCGATTTTACATTGAAACTCTTTATTGTTAAAACACTGATTTATCATACATAAAACAGAAAAAAAGTTTAAAGATCATAACGTGACTAGTCTGAAAACTGAATGCATCTCTTTAAATTTCCACTTTCTTGAAATTATATATTGTCCATATAGTTGATGGTATGATGACAGAGAAAACTTTTAACTTATTTGTAAGTTGTATCAAGAAATAAAAATAAATGAACTTTTTCTCAAAAGTGTGATTTTAATGGAGGCTGACTTGCTTTATAAGCTACAGGGCATTTGTTAAAACTATACCACACATCTCCAGTTCAATCCTTTTTTTTTAAATGGGTAGCCGCATTCTAAACCATCCTAAATTGTGGAGATGCTCACTGCTGTTAGACACAGTGGGCCCCAGGGGGTGAGGTACCTATTAATGACATTGTGAGCTCCACTGAATTATGAAGACAGTATAAACACATTCCTTACTTTACACTTTAAGTACATTAGGGATCTATTAAAATGTACTCTTATTGCCAGGAAACTGATCTGTGTTGATATGCTAAGTTTTCATTAGAATGACATAGTTTAAACTTCTAGAACTTTACTCCCTTTTCAATGAAATGCTCTGACGACTTTGCTTGAAGGGTATATTTATGCGTACACAATCATTCAATATCTGTATAACATTAAATCATTTCCCCCAACTACTATGTGCTTTAACAACATAGTCCTGCTTTCCTCTAGACTTGTCCTATGAAAAGTTATTTCTGATAATTATCAGAAATTTACTATTTCTACTTTAAAATAGTTAACCAAATATGAAGGAATTTTCAGTTAACTATCTGGATAAACAAAAGTCTATTAAAAAAATCTGCACTGTAATAAGGTTAGGTACTAACTACTTGCTAGCATTACTGTGATCACTTGCACAGAAGTCATTAGCTTTTTTGTGCCCCAATTATTAATAATTCCAGTATCAGAAACAAATACCCTGTATCAAATTAACTCAATTGTTCTGGGACAGATGCTAGGCATGAATTCTCTAATACATATTAATATATACTTTATATATTTAAGATATTGTATATATATATATAAATATATTTTTATGTTAGGGAAGTATATGTAATAACCATTTTATCTAGGCTCCCATGCCATGTTTAATGTTTTTACCACTCTTATTGAAACTGAAATTGAAAATACTTGGCTGTGGACCTAGCCCTAACCATGGTATGACTATTGGGAGACAAGTCAAATTGAGGCCTTGGCCCCATTCCTGGGGCTCTATTTTCAGGTAATGCTAGAATCTTGTGCAATGCACAGAAGATTAGCAAATTAGAAGTGACAAACCTCCTCTGCAACTTCTCTAACTCTTATAATAACCCCAGATGAATGCCTATATTCACTAGGCCATACTAATACGAAAGGTTACACGGTAGGAAAGGAGAAGCGACAGGAAGGTTGTATATCATTAAAAAGGTTGGAACAAAATGACAAGAAATCTTCCAAGGTCAAATATTGGAATTCATTTTAGATCAGAATAAAGGATACTTGGTACAAAGTGGCACAAGGATTTATAAATCTACATTTCAGATTTTAAAGGATTAGGTTTGCCATCATTTATGTGCCTTTGGTTTTTTTCTTGTATCACTGATCTGTTCATTCCTGCCACTTTTTAAATAACCGATACCCTCAGAGAAAGCTGGAGTCAATAACAAAGATCCTAAGTAAATTGTTAACATTTTTGAGATAATCGGTTCCCATAGAAATTTCCAAAGCCTGATCAGAACTCATCACAGTAACAGAAAGAACAATGGAGTAACATCAGTCATCAGGAAAAACCAAGATCTGTTTGCTTCTTGGTCCTAGGGAAGCTAAACTCGACCCTGTCCCCTTACTGTGCATGTGAGGTGGAATAGCCCCAGCAAGAGCCAACGGCCTACAGATCTCCATATCCTGTAAAATGACACAGGAAACATTGAGACTGGATTGCTGTCATTCAGGCATCGTGAGGAACAGGATGGTTGCACTGTAACTGAAGCAAACAGGCAGGCAGAGCCCCACATAAAGCAATGTGAGATTCACAAATTTAATCAACAGATAAAAGGCAGCTATGCCGAAAACCTCAAAACAAAAACTAGCAAACAAACAAACATCAACAGTAATTACTAATGAAAGAAAAGAAGGGAAGAAAACAAAGCGAGATGCGTAGACCACGTGGAAGAACAGAGGATTTTGGACACATTAGAACATGAGTTGTGAACAACAAAAAGATACATCTAAAAGTTAGAAAATACAAGGAAGAGATGAAGTACACTGGACCAACTGAGCGGAGTAAAGAAGAAAAACAAGCCAAAAATTAACACTTTTAATGAGGTAATACGTTCATTTTAAAACATCATTAGGAAATTTTTAAATTAATTTAGAAGAAATAACCTCTGATATTAGAAACCTAAGAAAAACTGAGATAGCATTGCATGAAGAAATTAAGAGGGATCATTACAATTATTGTTGGATATTAACAAATAAAAAGACAGATTTAGAAGGGGATACTAAATAACTAGGGAGCGGTTCCAAAATAATAAAACCCCACAAGAATAATGGTAAGTTCTAGAGTTAAGAAAAGGAAAAGCTGACATAAGGAAATGTAAGTGTTACACTGAAATTGAAAACACTGGGAGTCCCCAGCACATATCCGACCTGATTTCACTACTGTGAGAAAAGTCAGATTGAGGTCCGGGCCTTGTCTCTGAGCCAAAATAGTATCCAAAATATTAGAATTACAAAGCATGTTTTTTCTCATGTAATACTACTATCCTAAAAAATAATCTTACAGAAAGGAAATTTGAAAAAAAAAAAAAAACAACTTTTTACTTCATTTTAAATTATTTTTGTTTATTTAGTTGCCAAGTCGTGTCTGACTCTTTTGTGACCCCATGGACTGTAGCCTGCCAGGCTCCTGTACCCATGGGATTTCCCAGGAAAGAATATTGGAGTGGGTTGCCATTTCCTTCTCCAGGGGATCTTACCGACCCAGGGACTGAATCCAAGTCTTCCTCATTTGCAGGCAGATTCTTTACCACTGAGCCACCTGGGAAGCCCCTTTAAATTATTAGAAGAATGTAAAGAAATTGACCATCCAACCAAAACATAGCATGTGTATACTTCATCAGATATACACACATGAAAATATGTGTAAGTGCTTAATTAAGCTGTTCTTTGACACATAAAGTCAACTAAACAAAGCTTCTGATGACCATTAAGTTGAAGAAAAATACACATCACTTTTTCACAAATAATGACACGTCCAATCCTGTGTGAGTATCTCTATCCTTCCTAAGTGTCACAGAAGAGAAACTATAATAACCTTTACTGGGAGTATAGGGAAAGCATGTTTATAAAATATGCCAAGAGACAATATGCTTTCTACTCCTGGGAGACTGTTGGTAAATCTTTTTATGAGTGCATTATGAGGTGAATAATTAACACTTCCAACTGAAAGTTGACTACCATCATAATATTTAGTCAATGAATTGTTACAGCTGAGTTTTAACTCATATGAAAATAACTATAATACTCTCAATCGTAATAATACTTCAACATAAATCTAAAATAAAAGATAATGAATTCAGCTCAAAATGTCTGTTCACATGCTAGTGTTGGTTGTTGTATCTTACTATATTAAAAAATGAAACAATATCAACATAAAATATCTTTTCACAAGAAAAACTGCATACTTAATATTTTAATCGTTTGATTTCTATGCCATAAATCTGCTAGAAAAAAGGGACTCTGCTTGCATTAAAGATCCACAAACCTTTTGGTTTAATCACACGACTAGCCCACTGGGGGCCACTGTAGATGAATCATTCCATGGGAAGGAAGAATAGATCTTCCCATGCAAATGGAGAAAAAAAAATCTAGCATTCCACTGTTCTATAAAATGACCAAAGAATCCTTCCTGTTTTGGAGGAGACTATCACACCATAGCGGGTGAGGAGGCTTTATAGATGAATTAGCTGATTGTAAATAAAGAATTACTCATTTTTTCTTCTCCTCATAGCCTCTTCCAAGGGAATAAATTTCAGATAATTCATTTTCAGCCTAACAGGTTAAGGAGACTATAAGCGAAAAAGGAACTAATTTTAGTTACTGGAAGCCTTCCTGTCTGCATAGGATTTATCTCAGTTTCAAATAGTGTTTTCTTGCCCTCCTTCTTTAACACTGTGGAGAACTAGAATGCAAGAATTATCTTGGAACAGACAAATTTTGTAAGACTTGTCACTGCAGAATCAGGTAAGGGAGAAGGTAACACAGAATAATTTTTGTGTACTTGTGCTTTGTACTTTTGCTTATGCTAGGAAAGCTGCAGAAGAATGAAGTCCAGAACTACAAGCTCCATCTGGATGAAGGCAAACTTTAGCTTCATCACCATTGAAATATCCTGCTAAGTGTCAAATATTTTTCTTATCTTATGCCAAAACCAACACTATCATGATCGCTGTTTTACTTTTCCATCACTGAACTGATAGGGATTTTCCTAACGAACCAACATATGCTCTCCAGTACTGTTCTTAGATGCTGTCTCCTACAAGGACAGATGGTTTCCCTTCTTCACTGCCATCATCAACTTCATTGCCACAAAACTGGCTATTCCCTCTCTAAACTCACTATGCCGACAGAGGGCCGTATAGTCAAAGCTATGGTTTTTTCAGTAGTCATGTACGGATGTGAGAATTGGAACATTAAGTAGGCTGAGCACCTAAGAATTGATGCTTTCAAACTGTGGTGCTGGAGAAAACTCTTGAGAGTCCCTTGGACAGCAATGAGATCAAACCAGTCAATCCTAAAGGAAATTAACCCTGGATATTCATTGGAAGGACTGCTGCTAAAGCTCCAATACTTTGGCAACCTGATGTGAAGAGCCAACTCACTGGAAAAGACCCTGCTGCTGGGAAAGATTGGGGGCAGGAGAAGGGTGCAACAGAAGATGAGACAGTTGGATTTGGCATCACTGACTCAATGGACATGAGTTTGAGCAAACTCTGCAAGACAGTGAAGAACAGGGAAGCCTGGCATACTGCAGTCTATGGGGTCACAAAGAGTCTGAAATGACTTAGTGACTGTATAGCAACAACACTCAAAGAAATCCTCAAGAACCTCAGCTCTTTCTGCCTACCTCCATTCTTGCATGTTCTAAGACTGCCTTGCCAAGAGACTCTGATTAGAGAGAGTCAAAGAATGTTTTACTATTATTATTTTCTTACAAGTTAGCCTATCTTCCACATGTAACACTGTTTGGGGGATGCCAAACCACTAACTTGCTAAGTCATAGAATATAGTGAAAGTGAAGTTGCTCAGTCGTGTCCGACTCGTTGTGACCCCGTGGACTGTAACCTACCAGGCTCCTCCATCTGTGGGATTTTCCAGGCCATTCCTAAATGACGGTCTACATGTATTAGATTTAATTAACTATTAATGAATTGTTGGGGGAAAATGGCACCCCCACTCCAAAGCCTTCCTTTGGACTGACTTCAGGGAAATTCCCATTAAACTAGGACTTTTACATGACTGGTCCCTGATCTGTACTTAATATAGATCAAAGTATAGATAAAGTTCTGAGATTATGTCAACTATCTACACTATGAATTCATGAAACTAGTTAAAGTCAATTCAATTCATCATCTAAAATTAGGAAATAAAACTTTTTGGGATATGACTACATCACCTTCAGGGAATGACAGTATTAACTCCAGTTCTTAAAACTTAATGGCCTTCTAGGAAAGTATGGATTCCCTGCTCGATTGTTGCAGGTAGACAGATGAGATAGGGAGTAATTACCATTTTTATGCAGAACCCTTGGGGCCTCTATAGTGCTTCTTCACATTGGGGAGCCCAATGGGATTTGTGCTTAGGAATACATCAACTGTAGAGTAAAACTGGAGAGCCCTCAAATCTTTGAGAGGTTCCTAAATTCCAGACTCAGTAATTCTCTCTCAACTAAGGATGACTAGCAGATAAAGTGTTAAGATTTTGACTGAAAATACAGGCTAGAACTTTTCAAATTTCCACTTGCACCTCTTTCTACACTAGTGCTTTCTGAGAGAAAAAGAAAGCTCCATCACCCTTCCTTTGAGGCAACAATTGTAAATAGAAATAAACTTACAGTGTGTTAAGCCTAAGGAGGAGAGAGAAAGAATTAGGAGCTGGAGATTTCCATTGTCCTCCTAGTCAAGAACACAACTCTCTCCTTATCTGGCTGTTACTTTCTCATTTGTCAGTCTAGCTAGTACTTCTAGTAAGGTCCACCTGGACCAGTAAATTGGACACTTAACTCTAATGATCATATTTTATTATGCCTATCCTTATATCATTGCATGAAAGTTTAATCTTTGTATCTACTATAGATCATTGAAGGCAAAGTTACTTTGAATAATAACAGCTAGAGTATACAGAGTATTAAATATCATATATTGTGCCAAATGTTTAAATACTTAGTATACAATAGGGCATTTAAACATCATCACTGTCTATAAAGTTGGCACGATTTGGATAATACCAAAGTGAGAAAAGGCTGAGAAACATTCAACAACAGCCACAAATCAGAAAAGCAAGTCAAGGGCAGAACTGCGAGTTTAAACTTGGGTCAGGTATTTCTAACCACTGCTTTACACTGCCTATCCTAGGAAGTCATTTCTTAAGCAACTGCTCATTTGAGGTCTAGTGCTAAGTTCTAGAAATACAACTATCTGGTCTTTTAAATTTTACAACATAAAATTTACAAGAGAAATATCAAATCAACAGAATGAAACAAAATGGGGAATATACTACAATAAAATGAGAGTATAAAAAGAGTTAACTGTAGACAGGGTCTGGAAAAATTTAAATCAAATTTTCAAGAAGTGTACAGAAAACTTACATTTTCAAAAATAAAGTCTAAAGGACCTTCCAAAGTCACATTAGCTCTCTTTTTCAAACCAAATCCAGTCTTCTGTGCCTTTCCTTCCTTTAACTAGACCTTCCATGTCTCTATGACATACAAATCAAAATTTTCCCATCAATATGATTATTTCAAGAACACAGTGAGATTCAAGCATTTTTAAATTCTCAATTAGACTTATATCCCAGTTCTCACTGGCCCATCTCAACTCTCTTGAGCTATCCACAAACCAGTCTGTCAACACTATTCACTGAGTACCAACTATATTTATAACACAATTCTCCTTTCCATGGATGCTTTAACACTGCTTATTTCTCACTGGCATGACTACTCATTGGGGACAATTGATCTTTTAATAATTTTTTAAAGAGAAATCATTGCAAGTTTGGCCTTCCTAGAAAAAGTCCAATAAATCAGTCTAAGGTAACAATATAAGTTTGCTCTCCAGAGCATTCCATTTTGCTAGCATCAAAATAACCCAAAACACACAAGTGTGCCCCTAGGATTGTCATACAAAGTGGTTCAATAGAAACTGATTCACGCACACCCAAAGCTGCAAAGAGGTGGCTCCCCTTGGCCAGGAGACTAAACAAGTGCTGTCAGTTCTGGTGAATAAAGGGGGAGGAGCAAGGCAAGTCACATCAGAAGTTCAGTTAATTCTGGATAGCAGCATTTTCAATCCAGTGTAAACCACAGATGCAAAAGGATTAAATCAGAAGATGTGAAGGTTGAAGAAATCATCTTTAGCATATACATACTGTGCAAATGGGCTTCTAGGCAGGTGGAAGTGAAAGCCTAATGGAAAATCTCTCTCATTTGGTAAAGTAGGAGAAGTCTCTATCCCAAATTCTCTGCAGTGTGTGGGACCCACTCCTACAGCAATGCAAGGTGGCAAGTGTAAGTGAGAGCTAGAACAGCTCCTCCTGTTTGGCAGCTGATGGGCTGACAGACACTTGAGAACTGAAGAAGCAGCTGAGAACACCAGGCCTTTTTTTTTCCTTTCTCTTAAACTGGGTAGATATTTCAGTTCCATAGGTCCGTGCTGACTGCTGCTGCTGCTGCTAATGAGTCACTTCAGTCGTGTCTTCTGTGTGACCCCATAGACAGCAGCCCATCGCTCCTCTAGCCCTGGGATTCTCCAGGCAAGAACACTGGAGCAGGTTGCCATTTTCTTCTACAGTGCATGAAAGTGAAAAGTGAAAGTGAAGTCGCTCAGTCGTGTCTAACACATAGTGACCCCATGGACTGCAGCCTAGCAGGCTCCTCCATCCATGGGATTCTCCAGGCAAGAGTGCTGGAGTGGGGGTGCCATTGCCTTCTCTGCTGCACTGACTACTTTGTGGTTTTATTTTAAAAGTTTGGAAATGATAGCAGTGATTTCTCACCTACCGCTTTATGAGAGTGCTCCAAGGAACGCTCATGGGTTCCATCACTGAGTTAAGAAGAGCCCAAGTGGAGGAAATGGCAACCCACTCTAGTATTCTCACCTGGAGAACCCCATGGACAGAAGAGCATGGCAGACTACACTCCATGGGGTCACAGAGTCGGACACAACTGAAGTGGCTTAGTACACACACAAGGAACTCTAGCCCCATTGGTCATAATGTTTTAGCAACAATCCCTTCCCCTCCCCAAAGGTTTATCTCCTGTCCATGTTAGAATATATACAGGCTTTGCCCAGTTTTGCTTCAAAATGTTTGTTCCTAATGTTCTCTCATCTCAAATGTTTACCCACCCCCAAACCCTCTGCAGTGAGCTCAGTTTCACATTCTCCTATAAAGACTTTCTCCAACTTTCACCGATTTCACCCTTCTCTGAATTTCACTGTTCTAACTGGTGGCCATGCTCATCGTTAACACTTAACTGCATATCCATTCTAGTATGTACTAGCACTGATTTCTCAACTATTTATGATGCCCAATATATTCGAGTCTTTCTTTATTCATCTGCAAAATTATCAGACTGAACTATATGCCCAAGTTAAAAAATGGTGATCCCATATCTCGCCTTCCCAGCAACATTATATGTAACTTTCTGATGGATAAGAAACATGCTTTTTCTATTTTATAAATCTTATTGCCCAACAGTGATGTGCACATAAGAAAAATTCAGTGCAAAAAATAAAAGCATGATCACAAGGACTCTGAGTAGCGAACCTTGAAACTATACGTATACATGAGATACACTTGAGAGAGAGATCAACTTTGGAGGAAGAAAAACATGGTAATCAAAGGAAAGTATGTTTTGTATAAGTAAATCTCTCTCCCTTCAGTGAAGAAACAGTATTGCCAATAAACCCACAATGGGTATAGAAGCAAGCAATCTCAACCATCTCGAACTGCTGTGTGTCTGAATGTACATGCACAATTACCAGTGTAGCAGACTGGGTTTGAGAGTCACAGAGTAGGCAGACATTACTGCTAAAATAGCAGTTACACATTTCCACTTGGAATGTAAATTCCAGAAGCCTCATACAATTTGTTAGAAATATGAGTTCACACGATTCCCAGTTATTTTCCGACAGTAAATCTAATTAGCTCTGTAAGAGAAATCCTAATTCTAAATAATTTAATTTTTCCCAACTTCACTTATTTAAGAAACATAAAGGTGACATTGCACATTGCATCATCTCCTGTCTCCCTGTTTCCGTGTGACTTCTAACAGGAAGGAAACAACGCTGGGAAGTAATAGTTTGCGCTCCGGGAATTTATTCCCCCCATCTTAAATACAAATCAACTTACTATTACAACTAGGTTCATTGTCATCGTCCTTTAGTTGCTAAGTTCTCTCTGACTCTTTGTGACCGCATGGACTATAGCCTGCCAGGCTCTTCTGTCCATGGGATTTCCCAGGTAAGAATGCTGGAGTGGGTTGCTATTTCCTCCTCTAGGGGATCATTCCAACCCAGGGATCAAACCTGCATCTCCTGCATTGGTAGACAGATTCTTTACCACTGAGCCACTTGAGAAGCCCTTACAACTAGGTTACTTGAAGCCTATTTTTCAAAGAGAAAATCCTGGTAAGACTCTAAGCACTTGGCTGTCTCTTTCTTAATCCTTATCTGATTTCTATTGTTTTGGGAATCTGCAGTTCCCAGGGTTTTATTTTTTTGGTAGAACATGCTAGTGGAACAGTTAACCAAATGATTCTCAACTGATTAATTACTCCAATGATTACCATAGATAGCAATGCAGGAATCTCTCCAGAGGAGGGATTCTCTCAATATTTTGGGAGCCAATTCAAATGCAGTCTCCAAACTCTGAATCAACAGAGGAACCAATGCTTCTCTCATTTTATTTCTAAGCCCAGAGCGAAATCAGAGCTGTGTGCATATTACAGAGGAAAAGTGCTCAATTAACCCTATGCTTGGGATTGGGAAGCAAATGCACATCTAATATTTCCCTGATTAGTCACAGTTCCATCATCCAAGGAACAGAACTACCTCTAGTTCCAATGAAGATTCTGGCAGTGAAAATAAATGATACATTTCATATTAACTGATGCCTAAAGGGGCAAAAAACGTACTGCAATGTTTTGAGCAAAGCATCACTGACTCACTTTAAAACACTATTTAAGGTACTAGAAACTGTAATTAGATCAGGTCTTGAAAGTGCTAAGCAGAAGAAAAGTGTTAATTAGTAAATTAGTAAAAATACTATTTTCAGAGTGGAAAGTTTCTTTTACAGTTTTAAACGTTTACGAAAACAATTTCTTGGTAAGGTGCAATTTGGAATATTTATGGAAGCTTGATGTATGCTCTGTTTTAAAAAAAAAAAAAAATCACAGCATCTTTCACCCAATGAGCTCAAAGCTCTGAAGAATACATCTTCCCCCAAAAGTAGAACAATTAAAATAGAATGTAAGGCATAACAGGGAAAATTTAAATACTGGGCACAGGAAGGAGCCTAGTATCTCTCTCTCTCATCTCTGGAGACAGAATGGGCATCAGCAGGACAGCTGCTTACAGGGCCACAAACATTTCCAAACGGAGACACAGGGGTACAAACAGAGCTGGCTCTAGTCTCCTTCAGAACTGCATTCAATTGTCATCTTCACAGGGAAGTTGTTTTGTTTTTGTTTTCTGGCCACCCCATTTACCAAGACAGACCTCACTCCCATCTCCGGGATTCCTTAGCCCACCACTTTCCTGCTCATGTCATCTCTGCAGTACTTATCCCTGTCTTATGTGTTCAACAATTGATCCACTTGCTTCTTGTCTGCTATCCCCACACGAATTTAAATACAAGGGCCCACCCTTCGGCCTCTTCATCCACTGTCACATCCTCAGAGCCTGCTCAATAGTTACTACATGAAAGGATAGCATCCAGCCTCCGTATACCAGACATCCAAAATCCCGGACATCTTTCTGCTTATGCCATGTATTCAGAAATGCTTTTGTAGAATAAAAATATCACACACCAAAGATAGTTCTTGTAAAGTTATAGGCATTTGAAAAATATCTTTCATATATATTCAGTTGAAAATACTTTTTTTGTAAGTAATACATTGCTTGGGATTAATCAGATAAAGATGAAAGTCAAGAATTTTGCCAACAGTGTTTCTTGCTAACATTACTCAGTTATGCCTTTCAGCTCAGCATATTGTATATGAAGGATATCTTGTTAAAACAACTGTTGAAGGCAAGTTGTGTCATATCAGCCACACTCTGTACCCTATGGGAACTCAAATGTTCCCAGTTCTATGTTAATATAATCTTGCTGCTCTGCTGAGCTAAAGCAAAAATCAGTTTTTCAGTGCCATGTAAGGCTTCATAAAAGTAGCACATTATCTGTATGTCTTCCAGAAATGAAGAAGAGCTGAAGTAAAGATTATGCTGAATCAATTTATGAAAGTAAACACTGTTAACAAATACCATAAAATAACCTAGAAAAGGATTCCAACCTCCATTTATCAACTAACAAGAAGTTTATACTCCTCCTGATGTAATTGGTAACCTGCTATCTATAGAAAAACAAAATTACCCACTCAAGACTCAGCAGCAGCAGCAAGGGTTCTCAGTGGCTATTCGGCACAAGGTTCTCCATTTTCTAAGACAGGATCCTTTGCAATACTCTATGCTTGGAAATTCTACAACTCTCTACAAAGCTCTACAATTCTCCTGTACTTTCTTGGGACATGAAGTCTTATTTTTGCTTATCAACCTCTATTCATTATAATCTAAAGACAAAAGATAAAAACCCGACTTGCTTTTAGGTTTCCAGGGAGTGCTGAGGGAGAGGTAGAAATAGAGGAGAGAGCAATAGAAATACAGGAGAAGCATTTTTTTCTCTTCTTTTCAGGTCTAATGAGAAGTAATTATGGAAAACGTAAAAATCCATTTTATATTACCAAAAACTGCATGTTTGTTTCATTGGCTGAGGATCATAAAGGCCAACTCCGATTATTATAGAAACAAAAAGACACATAGAGATGTGAAAGATTTGAAAACTAAGCTTAATTTTTAAATAATTTAATCTAATTTCACCAATTAATAAAACACAAAGCTAAATCTTGGAACGTCAGAAGTTAAGCACAATACAGATTCTTATGGACTCTGTAAAGATAGTTTATAAAAGAGTTACTAAATGATAATCTTATTTGTTAACATTCAATAAACCATTGCCTCCCTAAACAATATTTTACAGAAGTTAATTTATGGGTGTAAGTACTCTCCTTTGCCAGCTTGGTGGCCAATATTTAGCATAAAGGATGCAGTTTTCCAAGTGTTTCTTTGACTAATAGAAGCTATGATGAAATCTGCAGAGCTGGCAAGGGGACTTGACACTGTGGCAAGCTCAGCTAACGGAATCAAACATTCATTGTACAGCGGTGACATCAGCTTTGTAAGCTAAGGTAAGAAGACAGAAAACACAGCAAATGCAGCACATACCTTGCAAAGGAAGGTCATGAAGAATTTTAATTATATAATAATATCTACCAGGCTAAAAAGAAAATTAATCTCCAAACAGAAGAATAAAAATATTATTCAATGATGCAAAGCTTAGCTACTTAACATATTGCTAATAAGAGAGTAAGATTCCCATTCCAGATACTATGTTCTTTAAACTTGATGAAAATATAGAAGGACAATATGAAATCCTGGCAGTCAGATCATTTTTAGAAATCAAATAGCATTTTTAGCAATAAGTGCACAAAATCTTGAAAGTCAGGGTTTCTACAAGACCCAATGTACAAAAAAAAATCAGAATTCCTATAAAAGAGGGGTTAGTGATCCTTGCCCTTCAGTAATTAACATAGCCTTATTATTTAAAAAGGTGAACACCTTCACTTTATACAATGGACAAGGGGGGAGCAGTATATTGAGTGAAAAAATAAAATACAACGCTTCAATTACAAAGTCTAAGGAAATTATGCTTAAAATGATATTTTTCTTTCTCCATCATTCATCTAGATGGAGGTAGGAATCAACTTAAGAAGGGTGTTCTTGAAGTTCATAGTCAACAGATTAGAAAAAGGTTATGGAAAACCTCCCATCATTATGGTAGCTAATCACACAAGCTGGTTCTGTCATTAGCAGACATATCCATATCTTTGTTCTCATTCAGTGATCTATCTTTTAAAAAAGGATGTGTCATCTCTGCACCACCACCTGCAACATGCCATGTGCTATGTCTGACTGGCACCTTGATTCATAGGCAATATCTACTAACAAACAGAGCTGAAGGTCACTATTTGCTGAGCACTATGTTATCTATCCCTATCCTGTAATGTTAACGTGTATTTGTTTCTTATAAGACATGGGTTAAATGGTGGCCATTTCTCTTTTAATAAGTCATTCATCTATGGAACTATTTTTAGCTACCTATTTATGCCCCCAACCATTATCTGATGAGTTCTTCTTGGTGCTCCATCCATATATTTAATTTTTGAAATATTTCCTGATCAAATCCTATTGAAGGACATAGGTAATTATGTAAACCACAGCCAGCATATTGGACCTAGAACAGTGTTACTCAAATTCTCTGGTCTGCAAATCACTTTCCTGAGCCAGGATATCACATGATCCACCACCCTAAACCTATGTTCACCTAGTAGCCCTTAAATAAATCTTGAAATAGTTTGCTCAATAAAAAATTGACACAGTCTTCTCAGTTTGAGTGTCATAACAGCCTGTCAGCTGGCCTCTTTCTCATTTACTTCATGCAAACACGAGGCTAGAAAAATCCCACATACTCCACTATTATTCAGCCCAAACCCTTCAGTTTACTGAAACCATATAAAATGCCAAATCCAAATTCCCTCTTTTCTCCTTCAAGTTCCCATAAATCCTTCTCATTGCTAGCAAACACCAGACAGAAACTCTTATTTCCATTCTCTGTCATATGCAAATGTGACTTGTTCACTCTTATCCAACAAGGGCCAGCTTAAGTCTCATCTTCCTCCAATAGAGTTTCCCAGTTCCCCACAGCCATAAAGGATCTTGTTCTCCTGGACTTGCAGAGAACTGACAGACTTACACCATTCTTAAGACACTGAACATTCTCTGTCTTGTAAGGAAAACACTTGTCATATTCCATACCCTTGCACACATGCTCAGTCATGTCCGAATCTTTGTGATGGCAAGGACTGTAGATTGCGAGGCTCCTCTGTCTATAGGATTTTCCAGGCAAGAATACTGGAGTGGGTTGCCACTTCCTTCTCCAGGGGATCTTCCCAACCCAGGGATCAGAACCAGCATTTCCTGCGTCTCCTGCATTGGCAGGCAGATTCTTTAATGCTGAGCTACCTACCTGGGAAACCCTCTTCCATCCCTTGGACTGATTTAATTTCTTTCATACTGCAAAGAACTATCTTTTAAAAATTATATATGTATCTGCATATTGTCTACCCTCTTTGGTCAAGTTTAAACTCTAAGCTATAGGAATTTTTGATCTCCTGTTTACCACTGAATACCCAGGGTCTAGAACATTGCCTGGTACTTAGTAGATATTCAGTACATATTTATTGAATCAAATTATTCTGAGTTCCACTGATAGCCTGAAGCTTACTTGAAATTGTGAGAATCTGTAGACATTCATCAAAGAGATAATAAATTTTTCTTTGACAAATGAACATTTGTTCCTGAATGGAGCCAAATAACTCAAAACTATCATGAAGTGAAGTGAAAGTTGCTCCGTCGTGTCTGATTCTTTGCGACCTCATGGACTATACAGTCCACGGAATTCTCCAGGCAAGAATACTGGAGTGGGTAGCCTTTCCCTTCTCCAGGGGATCTCCCCAACCCAGGGATCGAACCCTGGTCTCCCACACTGCACGTGGACTTTTTACCAGCTGAGCTACAAGGGAAGCCCAAGAATTCTGGAGTGGGTAGCCTATCCCTTCTCCAGCAGATCTTCCCAACCCAGGAATCGAACCAGGGTCTCCTGCATCGCAGGTGGATTCTTTACCAACTTAGCTATCTGGAAAGACCCCAAACTACCATATCTACCCCCAAGAAATTCCATTTCCCTTCAAACATTACCAAATTCACCTACTAACTAAAATGGAATATTAAAAGCCAGCAATGATATAAGCATCATGTTAAAAATCCTTGTTTAGTTCATTTAGCTGTGGTATAAAACAAATTTTTAAGTTATGAAAATTATCAGGAAATTTCTAAATTAAATATGTTTTATAATATATGTACATTTTTGTAATTTTTCTTATAATAAAAATGCCAATTATAATATGGATCACAAATAAGCATACACAAAAGAATACAGTGTCCCAAGGTTCCTATTCTATAAAGGCAGAGACTGGATATTGAATTCACTCCCTAGAATTTCATGAAAACTAAAGGCCTAGGAATACCAGCTCTGCTAGATACCATGCCACGTGGGCACATTTCCACACAGTCCTGCCAATTCCAGCCTGACCCACAGCACCCGCCTTGTTCCAGTTCTAAACAAAGACTTATGTCAAATTATGTTCTAGCTTTGTGGTGTGGGTTAGGACAGGCCCACCCAACACATGTTCACTTGAAACCTAATCCAAATTTAGACTCTGAGACCCCTGGGGAAAGACACATAAGTACAATAGCCCATACTGCTTTTTAAGTACTCACTATTTTTCTATTGCAAGGAAATTTCGTGTTGGTTATGCCAGCTTTGCAGTTGTATACTTTGCATGCATGTTATAGGTTTGTCTAAGTTTCATAATACAGTGATTTCTAATACATTACTTTGTGAGTAATATTTGTCCAATCAAGACTATTTTCTAAATGAAAATTTAAATCCTTTCCTGTTTTGTTTTTGGGAGGAGGTACTCCCAATGATTGCAGAACATTACAATTTAAGAACAAGAATATTAATATTTTCCACTGTTCATTTAAAAGCAAAATTGTAACACATGTCTAAATAGATACCCATACATAAAAGAAGCTCTTCCTCAGAATGTGATAGAAAAATGTAGTTTACAATTCTAGTCAGAATAACTACTCTATAGTGTACTTCTTGTTCAAATAATTTTCAGAATAAATTTGGTTTTAATTTTTTGGCTTTATTATTTTGACTAGGTTGCATGAGATTAACACTTATGTGATATATAAAATTAAGACTCCATTCTTTAATAAACATTCTTTAATTTTTTACGTGTCACTTTTGTGGTTCATAAATGTTTAACAGCAGGTAACAATGGTATTAATCCATGTAATTAAGGAAATTTAAAATAATTACATCTAAAACATCATAAAATGCCTACTTTTAACTACTGTTTTAGAATAAGGATATAGGGTTTTACTGGTTATTTTAATAATTTTAGGGCTTCCCTTGTGGCTCAGTAGGTAAAGAATCTGCCTGCAGTGCAGGAGACCAAGGTCTGATCCCTGGGTTGGGAAGATGCCCTGGAGAAGGAAATGGCAACCCACCCCAGTATCCTTGCCTGGAAAATCTCATGGACACAGGAGCCTGGTGGGCTGCAGTCCATGGGGCCGCAAAGAGTTAGGCACAACTGAGCGACTTACTTACTTAATAATTTTAATTATTGCATTTAGTTCTCTGAATATTTCTATATTTCAACAGAAAAGACTCAACTAAGAGACTGACTCCAAAATTGAACTTTATGAAAACTTTTTGGAAATTGCCTATTTGGCCACTGAATTGGGTCTCTCCTGAAGATGATGAAAAATCTAATCATGGCTTTTCTGTATCTCTTTATTATAATCAGGTAAATGTTGACCTAGAAATGTTTCTTGAGAGCTGAAAACCATCCTTTTTATCCAATCCCATTTATGTCTTATTTACCAAGTTCTGTGCATATTCTTTCATGGAAGCTCAAAAATAATGATAATGGTGTTATTCCAAATAATGATAAATAATTTACCATGAAGTTCAAAGGTTGGATCTGAATCACTTAACAAACAGCAAAGAGATTATGGAACTACCTCCTGGGTCAAGGTCTCATGAGGGCAATTTGTTCCTGTTAAGTGGTATGGTCTAAATCTAAGAAAGAGAACAGATGCTGAAATCACTTATTTTCGGCACACATGAGACCAAAAATTCACTTTCAGTCTGCCATAACTATCTAAATTCCACATTAGAAAAAAGACTTCTAAGTCTGGATTAAAAAAAAGAGCACCCATATCATTATATACTTCAAAAGCTATTAGAAGTATGCTTTGTTTATATCAACATAGCACAAGGTCTCTCTTGAGCATTCTCTGAGATTTATCATCTTAAATATCTTACATTCCAATTGTGCTAAATAGTCACCATTTTGTTCATTGGATAGTTTTAATTAGTCCAGCATGGCATGAATGCACGACCAGATACAGAACAACAAATACAGCCTTAGCTTTCCAACCAGGAGGTAGATGCGCTGAGCCCCCGTGCCACATGCTATGATTATGAGTGATGGAGCTGTTCCAAGGCAAGCTACTTTCAAATAATGATCCACAAAGTTAATCAGAAGGGCTTCCCTGTTCAATATTTACCTGATACTCATTGACAGCCACTGTCTGCATGGCCATCCAGGATGTATACAGTGGGATCAGGAATACTGAGCTCAAACAGAACCTGAGTGCCTCGCTGGAGTACCAGGCACAATGAAAGCCAAATTAAGCTGCTCTTCAAAATACCCCTGATACTAAAATTGTCTGTGTGAGTTCCATAGGCACAGTGCATTGCTCCTTCCTGGATCTGGAGGTCAAATTAGCTGCTGATATTAAGAGGCATGAAAGGATGAACAACCACATGAGGGGAAAAATAAAGAGATAGTAGGTATCAAAACATAAACATGGAGAGGAAAATAGTAATTTCCTGTACATGGGCAAAAAAAATAATATTCCCTTCTTGATGTGATCTCCTTGCTTTTATGTACTAGGAGAGTCATATTTATCCTGAAAATGATCTTTCTCATTTTAATACACATTCAACATTTTAAGCTAAAAAATAAGAAAACATTAATCTTTTTACATGTTAGGTATTTAAACGCTGTCTGTCAGTCTGTCAATCAAATGCACCCAGAAAAGAATGCTGACCAGACTCCATGTCCACCGGAGAAGAGAAACAGATAACCAGACTGATCATAATACAATTCTTCCATTTCATTTTGTAACCACCAGCTAGACAGCAAGGCTTAATACAAGACCTTATTATTTACATTATTAACACAGCTTGGCAGGTTTGACTACAGGCACTTAAGGGATGAAAGTCGTTCCAAATATGAATCCTCTTTCATTTTCCTGAACATTTACTTAGGTATAGTACACAGTATTTGAGTACTTAGTATGTGCCAGGCATTGTTCTAAGTACTTTACATGTATTAATATACTTAGTCCCCATGATATACCCTATGAGAGGGACTATTATCATTACTCAGATGAGAAAAATGGGGAACAAAGAGCTTATGTAATTTATTTAAGATCACTCAACAGAAAATAGTAGCACTAGGGTTTGCACACATCAGTCTCCATCAGAGCCTGTGCACTTACCCTCTACATCTCTAATTGCCTTTAGCACTGCTGAGGCAGTAAGACAACCACTGGCCTTTAACAATCTCCTTAAGAAGGCTTGTGGAATGAATAATGAATTAATATCTTTAAGGAACTCACAGTTTTATTGAGAAGATATTATCCAAACATACACCCACACAGACTTTTACTTTTGTAAGTTCATGCCACGCCTCACCACTTTACGTATGAGTTTCTAAAAGGTATATATTAGCATATATATGATCGACTTTCCCCAAATATGTGATTTACAGAGTAAATGACTAGTGCAGATTTAATCTTGGACTCAATATTGACCCCCTCTCTTCTGCATCCTGCCGTCAAGCCACTGCATCAGAAATCCTGTGGGCTCTCCCTTCAGGTCAGATCAGAGTCCTGAGTCTCCTCACCACCTCCACTTGTCCACCGTTGGTATGAGTCACCTTGCTGATGGTCGTAGTCTCCCAGCTGGTTCCCTTCTTCCACCCTCATCCCCCCACAGCATATGCTCAGCTAGCTGTCAGACTGATTCTAAAAATTAAATGATATCCCATTACTCTTCAATTCAAAAAATTTCCCCAAGGCCCCATTTCAAGTAGAGTAAAAGCCAAAATCCTTACGTGGCCTGCCAGGGCCCTGTGTGTGGGCTCCTATTATCTCACTGACCTGTCTGCTGCTACCATCCTCCCTGCTCATGCAGACCCCAACCTCCTCGTGGTCTTTGAACACATTAAGAACCTTTGCACTTCAGAGCCTTTGCTCTCTCTGGAATATCTTCCCCTGCCTATCCAGAGGCTTCCCTGATAGCTCAGTTGGCAAAGAATCCGCCTGCAATGTAGGAGACCCTGGTTCAATTCCTGGGTCAGGAAGATCTGCTAGAGAAGGGATAGGCTACACACTCTAGTATTCTGGACTGGAGAATTCTATGGACTGTATAGTCCATGGGATTGCAACAGATGCCTAACCTTCACATCCTTAGAGGGAAATGCCATACGTTAAAATGGAGCCTCCCCTATCTGAAACCATAACAAAAGATCACCCCAGTATTCCTAATTTCTTAACCTATATTTTTCTTCCATAGCACTGACCACCACCTAACAGACCATGTGATCTACTTGTTTTTCAACATTTACTGCTTATTGCCTGTCTCCAACTAGGAAGGTGAAGATTTTGGTCTTTGTTCATAGATCTACCCCAAACAATAGCTCCTGGTTATAGAACGTGCCCAATTAATGTGCTGAATTAGGAGAAGAAAGAAACCACTGTGGATAAAGCAAAGGCACAGAGATAGTATATGCGTTGTACCTAACACAAGTGGACATGTTTTACAGATAAGAGCAGAGAGTTTGTGTTGAGAAAGACCTTGGGGGAGAAAGAGAGGCAGTCTAGAGCAAGAGTGGCGAGGTGAGGGGGGGGCGGTTTAAACAATACATTGTAGACACCATGTGTTAAGAATGAACACTCAATGATTCTGAGCAAGAAAATATGCTAGAAACATTATTTTAATCTGATAATTATTTGTAAGGTGCCCCAGAAACGAAAATCTGTACTGCCTTGCAAGGTATTTTGTGTGCGGTAGACTCAAGTATTTAACTTAATAGAACTAATGAAATGGAAGATAAGATGACTAAGGAAGAGAATGCAACAATCTAGGCATGAAATAAGAGCTTAAATTAAGGACATGGTAAAATAAGAGAATTACTTTTAAATCATGCTGCTGCTGCTAAGTCACTTCAGTCCAACTCTGTGACACCCCATAGATGGCAGCCCACCAGGCTCCCCCATCCCTGGGATTCTCCAGGCAAGAACACTGGAGTGGGTTGCCATTTTCTTCTCCAATGCATTAAAGTGAAAAGTGAAAGTGAAGTCACTCAGTCGTATCCGACTCTTCGTGACCCCATGGACTGCAGCCTAGCAGGCTCCTCTGTCTGTAGGATTTTTCAGGCAAGAGTACTGGAGTGGGGTGCCATTGCCTTCTCCTTTAAATCACGCTACAAGCAGGATACTTCAGACTAGAGAGAGGTAGAAGAGAAGATTCCAAGAGAAAGCCTGAACTAGAAAATTTAAGATAAAGCAAAAGAAGTGTCAGGTAGAGGGGAACATTCTAAGGAAGGTGTGGCATTCTTTTCTTGGAGAACGGTTACCCTCTCCAGGAGAGAGCTCTAGACTGGAGATCAGGAAAGCCTTTCTTTGTAGGAATGCCAAGCCACACAGCCACCCTGTAAAATTCTTTAATTTCTTAAGGGTTCTTTTACTTTGGTTGGCTAATGATTTTCTCCATGTAAAATAGAGATAAAACACAGTTTACTGGGCTTCTTTGAGGATTAATTGGGAATGACCATGTAGAGTTTACAAATTTGTTGCTCTTTATATGCAGAGGTTGTTGATATAAAGTAGATCACAAGTAGAGACATCAAGAGTTTGGAAATACAAAACTTGAAGTTAGAAAGAGGTAGGGCTTGATATGGCAGCTTTCCCCATTGCTCAGTGGTAAAGAATCCTCTTGCAATGCAGGAGATGTGGTTTTGCTCCCTGGGTTGGGAAGATTTCCTGGAGGAGGGCATGGCAATGCACTCCAGTATTCTTGCCTGGAAAATCCCCATGGAGAGAGGAACCTGGTGGGATACAGTCGAGAGGGTCGCAAAGAGTCAGACATGACTGAAGGCACACACTCAGGGCTTGATACAAAAGCTTTGGGTTTATCCATTTCTGTGATAACTGCAGTGTAGGAGCAGATGAAATTGCCAAAGGAGAGACCTAATTGCCCCCATATTAGAGAGCACACAGCTGGGCGTACAGAGGACACTGAGTGTTTAAGTGCCTAAAATGTTCAAATATAAGAACCTGTCCTCCTCTACAGGTAAGGCTTTAGGTTCCTCAGAGTCTTATTCTTCTGTAGAAATAGATTTCGGGACTTTCCTTCACTAGACGATGAATGATTTTCTGTGGAAAACTGTCATCCTGCTCCAAGAGGCCATATCATTCTGTTTAAAGGAGATAAACTGCTAGGCCAGACTGACTCAGATTATTCTGCTATAAATAAGCTACCAGACTGAACCTTACCAGCTGTGTAAACTGAGCAACTGGCCTACCATCTCTGGGCCTTTATTTTCTTGAGTGCAAAATGAGTACACTACCTACTTATTTCAAAAATGGTTGTTTGGGTCAGTTACCACAATGCCTAAAGACCATAGAACACCACAGTTGGAATCTGTTCCTCCATTTCCTTCTGAAATCAGATCAATTACTGCATCTGTGTTACTGCATATGTGGACTTCCCTGCTGGCTCAGATGGTAAAGCGTCTGTCTACAATGCAGGAGACCTGGGTTCAAGCCCTGGGTTGGGAAGATCCCCTGGAGAAGGAAATGGCAACCCACTCCAGTACTATCGCCTGGAAAATCCCATGGATGGAGGAGCCTGGTAGGCTACAGTCTATGGGGTCGCCAAGAATCAGACACGACTGAGCGACTTCACTGTTACTGCATATGGAAAACCAGCCAACAAAGAGGAAGGAATGGTGAAACTGAAACCTAACTTCACTATCAAGAGTTAAAACTTCTGTTGTCCCTAGAAGGATCAATTTAGTCTCCCAAGGAAAGGCCTCAGCATTAGTCAGTATTCCCTTTTGATTGCAGAATAAACGCAGCTGTATTGTCTATGTCACAGAACCTCGATTTTTGAGGACACACTGTACCACAGCAATCATTTGTGTCCTTCAAGTTTCTCCTGAACAAAGCCAATAAAGATATTTGTGAGGCAAGTGAACCAAACTTGTCACTAGATCCTTGTAAAAAAAAAAAAAAAATACACTACTTAAAATCTGCTGGCCCATAATTTCAGTTTAGTCTTCCCTTCCCAAAATCATTTCACAAGTGCGATAAGTTAAAAACAAAAATAGCATTCTTTATTCCTACCAGCCTCGTATAAATTGTTACTAGCTCTAGGCAAGCAGCATTCAGACAAGGGGGTAAACGGTCTTGCTATCAGATGAATTTATAGATCATCAAGAACTCAGCAATTCCCTCTACTCTCCACCTTTATCCCCATTGGATGTGTCTCCAAACCAAGAATTTGCTCTTTAAAAACATGGTGACATGAACAACCACTGCTTTCCCTGATATTAATTCAAGACATGGGACGCCTGATGAATTTCTCCAGGGGCTGAGAATTGGAGCTGCTGCTTATTTGCCCCTTGCATGCCATGAGGTAGTGAGGCAGTCCCTAGAAAAGCATGCTGCCTCCCTGGGAGTGAGCAAAGACGGGCCTGCTATTACAGATATTCTTTGCTTTTCTGAAATTTCCTTTATACCACTTTGCTTTTATGAAAGACTACATTTGTACTTGTTTTAATAACTGAAGGAAATCAGAAGAGGACTTTCACATTTAGGGGAAAAGGCAAAAGCAAAAATAGCCGTCAGTGTTTGTTTTGCAGTGAGCCATTACAGGCAGCACACCGTGTGAGCAACGAGAGGCACCACCAGGCTCCTTCCCCAGGAACTACGCTCAGCATCTCAGCCTCAAGCCCTTGTAGCTCTGAACTGTGTGTGTGAGCATCTGTCTTCATCTCCATTCATTTTGTGTATCTGTTAACAAAATGGGTCCTAAGGTAACTGCTTCTTTGCTTTACATCATTTTTGTCTGACAAAAGCTCTCATAGGAATGCTCTGCTTTCTGATGGCTGGGGAATCCTGCCCTGCAAACGTAGTTCTTCACCAGGAGATCCAGCTGGTGTCTAAAGGCTTGGGAGACTGTGCCCAGCAGAGTCAGGCCAACTCAATTTCACTCCTAAAACAGTTTTGTGAGTGTACTTGGAGAACAGAAGCAAAGCAAAGAATCAGAAAGATTGTGTACCTCTACTGGCTGCAAGGCCAAGGCATGCGACTGGCTATGATTCACTCTGAGCACCCCGACAGACAGTAGTCCAAGAAATGAGGCTCTTCTGAGAGCTTATGTTGGTTGAAATGCAAGTTATGAGAATTGCTAGAGAAAGAAACAGATCTTTCATCATCGGTTTCTTATGAGTCAAAGCAAACAGTGATATATTAAAGTATCACTATATATTAATATAAAATCTTCTATATAAATACTACTGTATTTATTGCAGGCAGCCTTTACAACTGAACTGAAGGTAGGGAAGGGAAATTAGGTTTTAAATAAGATACAATGATAGTCTATTTAAACTGCATAAATACCAAGCAGTTTCAAAGAACCCTGATTGATACATGAATCACAAAGGTCTCAGGTTTGCCAACGGAAAATCACTCAAGAACACTTTCCTTACACTCTGGTCACCGAACCAAAATCGTCCCAGAAACCAGACTTCTCTCTGCTTTGAGAACTAGAAGAAAACATCTCAATGCTGAACAAAGTAAGTAGAATTCTCCTTTTTAAGCAATGTAAGGAATGATGCAGCAGACATGGCATGTAGGAAAATGAGTTTGTAAAGCAGCCAAAAGGCTCTATCTAATCGCATAACGTTACTTCTTAACTTCTCACACATGTACATATTCTGACCTAAAAAGCTGTATGTTTCAAGTCCGCCATACCCTTCTCACAATTAGCTTCAATCTACAACGTTCTACCTTTCTATGATGGACTCTCTAGATTAAATTATTGACAGGATAGAGAAGGATTTTTCTGCCAAAAATTGTATCATTAGTGCTTGCTGGAGTTCTTGTTTTTTTCCAATAAAAGAATTTAAATTCCCCACACACGAAAGTAATAAAAGTGCAAAAAGGAAACACAAACCACAACAGAAAAGATTTTATAGATATATATAAAAGAAAGCAAAATTTCTGCAGAGAATAGTTTCTATATGGAAATTGATTGTATAGTTTCCAACTTCCCTGAAATAAGTTGCTTGTGTACAAGTTAGAACACTTGGCCTCAGATATTTCCTAGCTAGAGCAACCTGTGGATAGATTCACAAGGAAAACCTATATTCACGGATATACATCCATCGAAGATGACATGCATATATACACAAATACATACAAGGATAAACACCAAATTGTTAATAGTGGCTGTCCATGGGTGGTGCAATTACAAATGATTTTTTTTTCCTTTAGGTTTATATGTATTTTCTATAAGTTCTCCAATGAAATGTGTTACATCTCTATTCAAAAAGAGTCTTTCCAAGAGAAAACAATAACTAGTCTAGGAATTGCCTACCCTCAGTGCACCAACCCAGAGCCATGGGCTTAAAGAAATATAATTTCAAAAATATTCCCCCCAACACAAGTTGATGGCCTTCCACAGTATACTCAATAAGCTCCAAAGTAACACAAATCCAAGGTCATCACTGAACAAAGGACAGGGAATTTCCTGAGTCACTTGACAAATACATGGAAATAAAATTTCTGAGTAACACTGAAACCACAATCTCTTCTCTCTGTTGCTGGAAAGACTATTAAAGGAGCATGCTAATTACATACCTTCTCATTTAAGTGGATTAAAAAAATCCTGTTGCATTTTTCTGCTGTAAGCTTATGCATACTTTCAACACAGATCATAATACTTACTAAGTGACATTTCCACAATATTTTAATGTCTTTTTCATTGAAAATTAAAGAAAATATAAATTTTCCTAAGCATATGAAAATATTTTCTGGTGTAGGAAATTAACAATGATCCTGAATATCCACTAAAGTTCACAAGTACTCCTTATAATGGAATATTGTATTCTGAATGCTCTGAAAGTGAAAATCCTTGCATTTATTTATGTAACACACAGTAATAAACAACAAATTTAACATACAATTCAATACGTATGTTAAAGTTATGTATATGCTAAAGGATATGTTCCTTTAGGACCTTTCAATTCCTTAACATTTCCACAGTCATAATGGTTTATCTGGCTGGAGGCTGAATGACTATTTCCATTTTGCAAACAAGAGCTCTAGGTGGTAAACAGTCATACCCTAAGTTAGATGAGTAACACAGTACAGCTCATTTAGTGAGTTTTTACTATATGCCAACAACTACAGTCAGTGTTTTTGTAGCTTAGACCTTACACTCTGAAGTCAGACGGACTGAGGTCTAACGCAGGGGTCAGCAACCCACTGCAGTATTCTTGTCTGGGAAATCTCATGGACAGAGGAGCCTGGTGGGCTAGAGCCCACGGGATGGCAACAGTCGGACACAACTTAGTGACTAAACCACAACCACTAAGCTTTTTCTGTAAAGAGCCACAAAGGAAACATTTGAGGTTTTGTATCCATAACCACTATTCAACTGTGCCATTATAGCACAAAAGCAGCTGTAGATAATGCTTAAGTGGTTAGGTATAGCAGTGTTCTAATAAAACTTTATTTACAAAAGCAGTCAGCAGGAAAGGGGAACAGGTGTGGCCAGTGAGCCATAGTTTAGTGATGCTGATCCAATCCCACTATATCCTACCTTCTTAAGCCTGAGTGAGCTATTCTATAAGCAGCTGTTATCTGTAAAAACGGTGGTAATAATCACACACAGTGCCTGTGTTTCTTGTAAACACTTAAAAATGCATGTTACACTATTAGCCCACTGCCAGAAATCAGCATCTGGTAAAAGATTAGTAATGTTAGTCATTATAACTATCTTTATCATCACATTGATCCTCAGAACCAACTGTGAAATAAATATTTTTGCCTCCATTTTAGAGATAAGAAAATAGAAGCTTAAAAAGTTAAGTAACTTAGCCACTGTCCTACATCTAACAGATAACCGTAGGGCTAGATCAAACTCAGATACATTTCCTCCAGTAATGATTAAATATTATTGCATGAACTCATGGACCTAAATTAGACTAAGGCATAATTCTTCTATTCTACTGCATAAACTAAGTCCAAGAATTCGCTAAAGACACATTCACAGACTCAACACACAGCACAAGCTGTTCTTAAGGTGAAGAGAATTTATTAAAACCACAGTTTATGTATAACCATAAGTTTGCTCCATTATTTTTTAAAATCGTGCACAAGGACATTAGTCTCTGTCCCTCTCTGAAACCACGCGTTAGCGATTTTGAACACTGTACTTGAACAGCATGCCTACAAAAGGCTCATTGTAGCTCTTTTCCTCTAACTTGACCTTTACTTTCTGTTCTCAAGTTTCTAGAGTTCTCATACATACTGCAGGTGTGTCACTAACCAATTATTTTTTAAAAATCTAGGCAGTCACTTCTCTCGTAATGAAAATATACACTCTGGTGAAGCCAATTAATATTCTCCCATTTTAAATAACGCTTCCTGCGCCTGTCCATTTTTACTCTCTGGCAGTCCTTTATCTTGAATTACAAGTGGCCTGTGAGGAGAAAGGCAAATACGGAGTACCTCAAGCCAAGAAAAGCAGTCAATTCGTGGACTGGTCCTGAACTGGATTGCACACTGGGAGAGTCCTCCAAGATGTTTATAAATAGAAAATAAGTTCAAACTAACAAACACGGGATGACTGCACATTCTTCCCTGCAAAGCACACTAAGTAACTTTCTAAACAGGAGGTGCTTAGGCTGTGAGCCACTCTCCCTCTAACAGATAGTCTGTTCTACCCTGGCCCCTCCTAAAACCTGTCCAGGACCCCACAGGGGAGCAGTCTACCTGATGCCTTTGCCACCCCTCCTTCTCCAACTTCAACTGTCCTTCTTCCCAGTCTTCCACTCCTCACAAGTGCTATTTGTGATTTGCTACACCGGGGTCTCAAAGAGTCGGACACAACTTTAGCAACACCATAAATACCCATCTTTTGGCCCAAATCACTACCTCAAGCACCTCTCCCCCAAATCAGCTATTTCCTCCACCATCAAGACTCCAGAGCCCATCTTGATTATTAAAAATAACTCAAGACGGTAACCCCGATCCTAGATGCAAGGCAGCAAAAGAGACACAGATGTAAAGAGCAGACTATTGGGTTCTGTGGGAGGCGGCGAGGGTGGGATGATTTGAAAGAATAACACCGAAACATGTATATTACCATATGTAAAATAGACTACCAGTGGAAGTTCGATGCATGAAGCAGGGGACTCAAAGCCCGTGCTCTGGGACAACACAGAAGGGAGGGATGGGGTGGGGAGGGAGGCAGGAGGGGGGTTCGGGATGGGGGAGGTGTATGTGCACCTGTGGCTGATCCATGTCAGTGTGTGCCTGGCCACCACAGTGTTGGAAAGTGATTGCCCTCCAATTAAAATAAATTAAAAGAAAAAACTCTTTCTTGGTGCCACTCCCATTGTTTACATTCACCTCACTAGAAGCACCTCTCACAGGGAAACCCAATTACTTATTCACCTCTCAGTCTTCAGGCTTTTAGAGGGCAGAGCTTTTCTTAAGACATTTTTGACTAAGTCAGTTTGTAAAACAGCACCTGACTTGTGGGTGGCAATCAAAATACACTTTGTTAAATGAATAAATTAGTTCCTTCTAAGCTAGTTTGGTATTAGCCTTGAAAAATATACGTTCATGCCATCCACATTACCAAGATATGCCACTTTAAGTCATTTGCAGGCAAAATCATTGGTGTGATGCTAAAATTAACTGGGAGAAACCACCAGAAACCATGCTGAGGTCTGAAAGGCATGACGTGGAAATTGGAATTCATTTGGCTATTGAAGCTGTTCTTGCTACAAAGTCCAATGTCTGTTTAACATGCAGATTCTATTAGAGCTCTTTATGAAGTTCACTATATATTTCTCTTTTCTCAATTCTTTCGTATTTACTGATCCAAACACCACTGGCATATATTATTCTAATGTGTGTGAGGTGGGCGAGGGGGAGCCAGTTTAATAGCAATCAATCAGTCAGGTGAAATAACCAGTAAAAGAACTTGCTGCTGCCACTGGAACCTCCTTGACCTTTCCCTCCCCTTCAGCACTGGTGACCATCTCTCCCCCAGCAGACTGCCTGACAAGGCACCTGTCTTGTTCTCCTTAATTGGGAGGATACGTGCAAGTGGTTTGGCACTGTCTGGCACAATACAGTTGATGAAGACTGGTGAATTTCTTCTGTCTTCATTCATTCTCCTAACTCGTATTCCTGGATCCTGTTAATTCCTTCCCTCTTCTGAATCTGAAATCTTCCCATTCCAAACCCCTACTTCTTGGCCAAAGCCAGCCTTGAGTCCTCAGTAGGAGAACACCCTCTTTCTGAATTTTTTCTTTCAAGAAAGAGAAAAAAATCACCCCTACTCTTCCAGGCCCATGTTAATTTCTCCAATCCCTGTCAGGGGTGTCTGAAATTATTCTGTTGGATAAGACCATTTTTAGCTTGAGTTCTTTACTTGGAGTTGCTTGTTAAAATTTGAATGGCCCTGGAGAAGAGTAACAGTATCAGTTAACAACACCTGATCTGCAATGAGAGGGACAAAAATGCATGCCCCATCTCTTTGGGGAAAGCCCAAAGCATGAAACATTACCCAGGTATCCAGGTGGAGTGAATTTCACAGAGCAGAAAGATGGGCTTGAGATGGAGAAGGTAGGAAACAAAACCCCCACAAATCTGCCAGTGTTCCCTTATCCTTAGATGACACCTGTCTGTGTGTTAGTCGCTAAGCTGTAACCCCACGGACTGTAGCCTGCCAGGCTGCTCTGTCCATGGAATTCTTCAGGCAGAAATAAGGGAGTGGGTTGTGATCCCCTTCTCCAGGGGATCTTCCCAGCCCAGGGACTTAACCCTGGTCTCCGGCATTGCAGGCAGACTCTTTAGCCTCTATGCCACCAGGGAAGATACCTATCTAGTAAATTACAAATACCTTCTCAATCTTGGCTGCACTATGAGACTAGGAACCCTGACTTAAATTCCTTGGATTAAAATAGTACAGCAATGCCTGTCAAAATGGTATACAGCAAAGCCTCAATAAATGGCAGTAACTTAAGTTCCAGTCTCCCCAGACTCATTCTTAAAGCTGTGTTCAGAAACAGTCATTTAAGGATGCCTAGTCTTCCTCAGATCCGCTATGGTAGTGTCTAACTAGGTAGGCAAGTCATCACAAACTTTAAGGTCCTAAATGTCTTTGTCAGCTGATTCTTTTCTACCTAGTTACCTTTCCTCACAACCACACAAACACAGGTGATTTGATGAATTTATTGCCACATTCTATCTCGTGTCCATGAAAGTTTCTTTTCCCCTGACTCAAATATTTTCTTGTCTTTCTTTAAAAATAAATGTTAAAGTCATCATCGTTATTATGGAGAGGGATGTATTTTTTTTCCGACTCTCCATTGTACTTTTATGATTGAAAGTAGAAAAAAAACTGTTTTAATTAAAAACAACTGTATCAACTCCCAATCATATCTACCACTTTATAAATAGACTCTAAAATCCAGAAATACAATTGTAAATGATATAAACAGCTGAAAACGGAGAGACAGATCTGGGACCTAAAATCTCTAGTACTTAGCAAAATGACAGTTTAACATAAAATAATGAAATTTGTAAAATATTTACAATGTGGTTAGCATTTCTGAAAACACTGTATTCCTACCCTTCGCCAAAATATTTAACACCACCAATTACTATCTTAAGTTTTAAACTGTCCACATCATAATCATTTAAGAAGCTAGAATAACTACCATTATTTTGAAATCATAAATTATGGACATTTTGAAATAATTACTCACAGGTTTCATATTTCTATGTACTTTAAACTTTCAATAGTATTGAAATGATTTATCTTATTAATAATTCCCACTAACATCTAAGTGCAACATACTAAATGTTTTAAAATATAAAATAATTCACAATAATTATGAAGCCATAGAATTACAGTTGGAAAGAATATCACTCCTAAGTGATATATGCTGCTAAGTATTTAACAATTAGATGAGTATACGAAAGCATCTGACATGCAGCGTTTTCCAAGGTTTTATAGCGCAAATACTTTCCCCAATTTCATGTTACCAACATGAAGTCAGGGGTCACAGTCAGCTCTTGTGAGCCCATCCAGGCTGGCTCTGGCACATTCTAAATATGCAAAACCAGACAGTGTAGACTTTTCATTCCTGAACGGTTTTCACAGACTGACCATTGCTTTATAACCCACTGTACTTTGAAATCTTACTGACTTAACACCCATACATTATCATGCTTACATGTTTACCAACCAACTACTATACTGATTCTGGATATATAAAACACAGTGGTAAACGCATTTTACCTCATAACGCACCCTGTGTGCTGTGCTTAGTAGCTCGGTCATGTCCAACTCTTTGCAACCCCATGGACTTCAGCCCGCCAGGCCCCTCTGTCCATGGGGATTCTCCAGGCAAGAATACAGGAGTGGGTTGCCATGCCCTCCTCCAGCACATAACGCACTCTATGTATACACATATGCGAGTTTAGGTACACATATGTGAGTTTAGGTACACACACACAAAAAAAACCAACCCAGAAGCTTCACAGGATAAAACACACTCTTCCTATATGCAATGCACAAAATTTTCTATTCTCTTCTATTTCATTTTTAAATATCTGACCTTGATCCATTAAATTGGATTCATAATGCCACTATTTCAGTAGGGGCCCTCAAATTGAGAAAAAGTGTTCTACTAGATGCTAAGCTCACTGAAGATAGGATTAAATGCCTCTTGTCTGTGTCTAGCCATGTGACTGCTAGTAATTACTGAGGCCCAAGAAGGTTTAGTGACTGCCCAAAGGTGAATCTGAAACTGCCAACTTTGTTAAAATAGCCCTCAAGGCAAGTGATAATTCATTACACAGAATCAGTATATTCACGCCTCAACATGGAAAGCTAGAGGGTCTTTTAAGACAGACACTCCTTCACCAGAAATACACGGAAATGTTTTTTATAATTGTACTAAAGCCGTCAGTGTTGAAACTCTGGCCCTTTACCCTCTGTGGCCTTATGGCCAGCCCGGCCTGTCTGCCTAGGATGACTAAGCAAATCTGAGTGGCAGCATTTCCCTTTTACTGATAATGTTCACCCCTAAAAGTGTTGACAAGACACCTATCTTTTTCACAAAACATTTCTAATCCTCTAGGGGAGGGAACCTATATAAATGCTGATAAAATTAAATATATTACATAGAATATACATACTCCCATATATAATATACATTAACACCAGCTTTCCAATAACCAGAAGCCAAAGGTTTAATTGGAGAAAATACTCACTCAGGAAAATAAAGTCAGGATCCACGGCCTTTTCTCTTCAGTGTGCTCATGCACCACATTCCTTTTTATAGGTGCTATTAAATGTACACTATAGTTTCAAGACAATCTAGATAAGTATCTTCACTAAAATACACAGCACCATTAATCATCTCAGTGACAGTGCTCCAATTTAACATCTTGGGGATTTCCTCCCCTTCTTCATCATTTATTTGCCAATATTTCCTTGTTATGAATATCCCCTAGTGACTTTCCCTGGCAGTCACAGCTGTGCTGCCTACTGTGTCTACCTTGACTACAAATAACACCAATTCTTAAAAGAGCAAGCCCTTCAGATGGCACCTCCAGTTCAAAGAGAAGCCTGGCTAGGGCTGAGTTCCCGGGGACCCCATCCACACTCTCGCGAGTTTGAACTGATAAACCTCAGCCTCTAAGCAGATAGGAATGTTAGACACGTGATGCTGGCCTAATTACAAATGAACCACAGTTGGCTGAATGGTCAACAATCAGCTGCTGCTTTATATGGTCCTTAAAGGACCCCCTTCTACAGCAAAAGGCTTTCTCCGAAGTAGCCGCAGATCACAACAGAGCCACAAAATCTTAACAAATTACAGAAACCCAACTACCAAGAGCCTCAGTAATTATGACTCACAGATAATCAGGATTTTCCAAAAAAAAATACCATCAGAGACAGTTCTGCATTGTAATTACACTAATTCTGATGAAGATAATAACACTATTTAGGCAAAAGAATGAATATCAAGAAATAAAGCCAGAGAAAAGTTGCAAAGATACAAGAAAGAGTCGCAGTGCCATCCAGGATCTACTTCGTGTCCACTTCAGAGAGCAGCCTCCACAGGCTCCAGGATTTCTTGATCTTTTGTAAAATGGAAACCATGAAGAAAAAAAAAAAAAAACACTTCACAACCAACTGAAGAAGGAAATAAAAGCAGAACTCACCAGCTTGTATTCAGATAGGAGGTTTAAGGAAAAAGGGTACTTTTTTCAATAATGAAACTCTACTGCAAAAGAAGAGTCTGAAGACAGAAACACACCAAAGTAGATTTGCAAAGTATATCCAGAAAGGCTAATGCCTTCAGTAAAATTGTGTTTACCTTACTTTACATTTTCTATAGGGAAATTTGATTAATTAAAAGCTAATGTTGCTTCTATCAATATTTCATAACTTTTCTGGAAAGCTTTATTTTTATTTTTTTCAGTTTTGGGAAGACACCAATTTAGACTACTGTGTTAGACAAACAAAACCACAAAAGGCTTACCAGTCAAGCTAAGATACCTTAAAATGCCCTTCCTCCCCAGAGCAGAGTGTTTACTTCAGCAATAGTAACAACCCCTCGTTACCAACCATGCAGATTCTGTTAAGTAATGGACAAAGCAAATGGCAGCAAAGGCAGAGGACTCAACTTCAATTTAACTGTCCTGTAAGGTACATAGTAATTAGCTGCAAAGCTCTGAAATCTTAGCTAGCATGTTAAGTCTGCTACATGACAGTATAATTTGACTTCTTAAAGGATTATGCAAATTACAACTCATCATTCCATTACAGGATTGAAAAAAAAGTGACAGCTAATTTATACATAACACACCTTTCAAATCCCTAAGATGCGTAGCACCTGTGCAATGTATTTTACTGAGATTTTCTTGCATATAAGTACTTGTTTATTGCAATATAAAGAAGCTTACCTAAGAGCTTTAATATAGTCATTTTTAAAAAGAATTTTTAGACCACAATTTCAGAAGAATAAACAATTTTTTTCTGTCTTGATTTCAGAGGCAAAAATTTTTGGTTGTTTTTGTTTGGTTTGGTTTGTTTTTCCCCACTAAATTAGAGAACTATAAGGTTTCAATACAAGGATATTTTTGAATAGCTGGCAACCACAAGCACTGATGCACGAGCCAGAAGGAAGACTCACAAAGATTTCAACATACTTCTGGTAGGTAGATTCACAGTAGATTCCGTCATATCTGTAGATTTTCCTACATTCTGATTGGTTGGGCAGAGGATGCTGGGCAGTTATTCTGTAGAGGCATCAAAAACAGATAGACATGACTAGAGGTTCTCTACAGTCAACTGGAATGCAGGATAACAAGTATGTTGAAATTTAATATTAGCTTGCTTTTTATGCTTTTGAGCTATATACATAAAGCAACGGGTACATATATCTTAGAACATTAACGTCCACTTTCAGAAAATTGCAGGCAGACAGAGAAACCTTTTTCAAGTTCTTCATAAGAACAACAACAACAGCAAAATTTATCTCAAAGTCATAGAAGCGGAAGGAAAGAAAGACATAAGGTCTAAGGCTTAACTCA